>CM065683.1:53775351-53780351 GCA_017654935.2 Phymorhynchus buccinoides | reverse complement strand
TTCTGTGGGCATGTAGTTATCTTGTAATGATTCCCGATCAATTTCTGTCGTTGGATTTATTGATCAGTGCTAAGGCATTCACGAATGGTTCCATGAAGAAAGAGAATGAGTGTGGCACAGAGAGAGAGAGAGAGAGAGAGATAGAGAGAGAGAGAGAGAGAGAGAGAGAGAGAGGAGAGAGAGAGAGAGAGAGAGAGAGAGAAGAGAGAGAGAGAGAGAGAGAGAGCGAGAGACGAGAGAGAGAGAAGAGAGAGAGAGAGGAGAGAGAGATGAGATATTCTTTTACATCACTAATTATAAATCTGTTAACACTAATTCTAAAACTACAAGTTTTCTATTAATGCAACCACTGCTGCTGCTGCAGAAAGCTTATAATATTAATCTTGAACAGTGTTTGGGTGCAACTTCTACTACTGATTTCTACTACACAGTATTACTATTGTTACGACTCACTCCAATGTGCAAAACGACAAAGAAAAAGGATAGTAAGAGGAATAGAAGAAATGTGTTTTCAAAATAAAACAAGAGGCAAAGCCTTCAAGGCTCACTCGCTGTGTTTTTTTGGAGATAGATCTAAATGCCAGATTGTGTTCGTTCACATAAACTCTATGCCAAAAACAGACCAAAAACAAATCGATTTGCATATTCTGTAAAACATAATGGATACTGGACACTAAGAAATTGGTTAGTATGTGTTCTCACTTTATGGTTTGGGAGATAGATCTAAATGTCAGATTGTTCACTTTCAAATACACTTCAAAGGTCAAGGTCAAAGGGTACAATTTCTTATATACTGGACACATCAGCTTGATGTGACATACCACCGTACAAATTTGTAAGTGATTCTGCGCAGCAGTTCATGTGATATTGCCGCAGACAAAGATCCAAGGTCAAAGGTGAAGGTCATCATGGTCACCAAGGTCAACGATACTTAGCATTCCATATCATCCTAAGCTATTCTACCTACTTGCCAAATTAGGAAACTATATCTGCCATAATGTAAAAGATATGGCCAAAGCAAATAATTGAAGATGTTCAAGGTCAATGTTAAGGTCAAGAGGGTAAAGTCATCACCAAGCATAACATATCACCGCTAATACTGTAATACACCAACATGCGAAATTTGGGGACTTAACATTGTAAAATGTGAAAGATGTGGCCAAGACAAAAAATGGCACTGTGAAGGTCAAAGACCAAGGTCGTTTGGTTACTTTTATCATGCAAATTATCTTTCTTGAAAGCTTGCATAAATATCGATGTGTATTTTTAAAAGTTTGAACAATGTATGCCTTCTAATTCCCGAGAAAGAAAAAAAAATACAGCATTAAAGTAATTAGGACCACGGACGCAACACAACATACACATAGGGGAAGACGGGGTAAAAAGCGCATGGGCGTGTAAGAAGCCCACCCCAATTATCTCATGAAATAAAGAACATTTCAGTCAAATTTGCCCATGAGACGAATGCTAGACATTAACGCTCGTCTCATGGGCAAAATGAGACTGAAATTTGTTCATTTCATGAGATAATTGGGGTGGCTTCTTACCCGCCCATGCGCTTTTTACCCCGTCTTCCCCTACACACGGACACACAACCGAACAATCGTGACAACACAACTTCGCTAACACGAGTGAGCAACAAACAAACAAAATGGAATGAATACAATCGCTTAGTAATTCTGAAAATGAATGATGATGGGAGTAAGGAAGGGAGTGTAAAAGCAAAACAACAAGTGCAACGCCGAGCGGCTGCAAAGTCCCCTCGCAGCATCGCCGAGCTACTCCAAAATCGGAATGTGTCGGCTGTACACATACATAAAAAACGCATCAAAAACAGCACGTAACTACATAAAAACGCATGAAAACAGCACGAAACCGAATAGTTTTTGATATATAGCCTTAGGGTTCGGACCGTGATTTGAGCGCGCGCGATCATGCGCACAACGAGCGCACAGAAAAATGCATGACAACTGTGTTATAGACCATTCATCAAGAAATTAAAGAAATGTGTGAAAAACACTGCCTTGAAATACATGCAAAACTTCGCGAGATATTAGCGATTATGTGTTTTGGGGTTTGAATCCCGTAACTGGCGCGACCTTTAAACTAAAAATACATCAGTGGATAGCTTGCATCTTGTCCAAACTAGTATATCCAAATTTGATGATGATAGACTGAATAGTTTTTGAGAAAAACGGACGAATAGCCGGACGGACGGACGGACGGAGGCACGCCGGAGGCACGGACGGACGGATCAGACAGAAACAATAGCTCCCCGAACCTTCGGCTCGGGGGACTAATAAGGAGTGATAGAATAGGGGAAGGGCGGGGATGGAGGCAGGGCACAGTGAGATAGGGGATGATACCGGGAACCCGGGGGGAACAGATTTAAAGACCCCCCACGTCACGTGTCAAATTCCCTCTTATGCTTGGAAGATTTCTTAAGATTCTTTACTAGCTATAAGAGGGGAAACACGTAAAAAAACGTGATTTTGACACGTGACGTGCGGGGTCTTTAAAATGCGCCTTTTGTTGTGCGCCAGACCATGACGGGTTCCCACTGGTCTCGGATTGTGAGTTCTTTGGATATGAAAGGGATGGTGCCTGCAATCAATCACACACGAATGGTGTTCGATCGAGCTATTAGTTGAAATGATCGTGCGCGTCGTTTATCATCTCTCTCTCTCTCTCTCTATCTCTCTCTCTCTCTCTCTTCTCTCTCTCTCTCTCTCTCTCTCTCTCTCTCTCTCTCTCTCTCTCTCGAGATTGTATTTCATTCCATTTTGTTTGTTTGTTGCTCACTCGTGTTAGCGAAGCATCCTTCAACAAACTAATGAAGAACTACCTAATGAACAAACTCCACTGACAATGAACAATGAAAACTCCCCCCCTCTCTCTCACTCTCTCTCTCTCTCTCTCTCTCTCTCCTCTCTCTCTCTCTCTCTCTCTCTCTCTCTCTCTTCATCTCTCTCGTCCTCTCTCTCTCTCTCTCTCTCTCCCTCTCTCTCTCAATATTTCATCAGGTACGTAACATTCGCAAAAAAACGACTTATTTTATATTTTTTACCCAACAGTATCCTCTTTAACAAATAGCATTAAACCACTGCTGCTGACTCCAATGGACTAACATAAATAAATACTGAAACGTATTGGTAGGCACTGTTATTTATCATGATGCCTACATGTGTTTACTTTTTCACTCTTAAATATTTTGCGCATCTAACATTACCTTGATTTGATCTGTCATGTATAAAGGTATGTTAAAATTGGCTATGTTAAATATAATTAAGTTTGATTTAATAATGTGTATGTGTTTTATTCTAATTTCTTCATTTTACAGACAAGTGTGTAATGTTGGCTTAGGCTTGATTTTCTCATGTTATATATAAAAATATTAGTGTCGTTTTTTATATTTGTTAAAAATGATGATGAAACGTATGATTTATTTTGCTTGTCTGTTAGTTGAATGTATATTTGAAACTTGAGTGTATAAGGTAGGATTAGGTTTGATTTTGTCGAGTGTATATGCTAATTTACAAATTAGTGCATGTAAAAAATAAATACTTATATAAAGTAAGAATAAGTTCGATGATGTCATGGATATGTATTTACTATGATTTTATAACGTGTGTGTGTTTTACTATTAGGTTTATTTTTTAGTTGAATATGCGAAGTAGGCATACAAGTAACTAGGCTCGACTTTGTCATGTATCAGTGTTTATAATGTTATGATTGTTAAAGCTATGCTTCCCTCTCTCACTCAGTCTATCTATTTCTGTCTCCTGTCTCTGTCCTGTCTCTCTCTCTCTCTCTCTCTCTCTCTCTCGATGTTCTCTCTCTCTCTCCTCTCTCTCTCTCTTCGCTCCTTTCTCTCTCTCTCTCTCTCAGTGTGTGTGTGTGTGTGTGCGCGCGCGCGTGTGTGTGTTTAGTGTCATAAAATAATTATTTAGTATACAAATTTAGTTTTTTTTCATTTTTAGGCTTATATTGTTATATTAATTTTTGTCTGTTGTGACTTAGTTAGAATGTTTATATTTATGTAACGAAAAGTGTTTCTTTGATATTATTGTATTGGGGATCCTGTATGATGAGAGAGAGAGAGAGGGAAAGAGATAGGAGAGCAAAGGGGGGCAGAGAGGGGGAGAGGGAGTGGGGGCGGAGAGAAGGGGGGGAGAGGGAGAGAGAGAGGGAGAGATAGTGAGGGAGAGAGAGTGAGATGGGGGGGGGAGGGAGAGAGAGAGGGAGTTGGGGAGAGAGAGAGAGTATGGGCCGTGTGTACGCACGTATTAATTGGTGCATTCCTTCCTGTTACTGTTTACATTTTTATTAGTTTGTGTGAGTGTGATTGTCTTATCAGAGAGTGACAGTGTTGGTGAACGAGGGTGGATGTCTTTGTGAGTGAAAATCATGTTATCGTTACTTTATTTCTTTGCATTCAAATGTTGGTGGTATGACTTTCTTCTCTACCCCCACCGTTGATTTTAATTAATGTTTTCCTATCTTTCATTGTTGCCTTTTGTAACGCGCAAACGAGCATACTTACTATGTTTTTAGCGCTATATGGAATTATTAGTATTATTATTATTATTATCATTATTATTATTATTATTATTATTATATTTATTATTATTATTATTATTATAGGATTGGGTTTTATTTTGCTATGTATAAGTGTTTATTCCAAAATGTGTGTATGTTAAAAATGAGTATGTATAATAGGATTTGTTTTATTCTGTCATGTATATGTGCTTACATTTACGTTTGATGTATTTTTAAGATCAGTGTGTAAAATGGGCTTAGGCGTGATTTTATTTATGTGTATCGGCTTTAAATTTAAAATGTGTAGGTTACATGTTATGAGTATGTAAAATAGGATTAGTCTTAATTTTGTGATGAGTTAAATTTTACTTATGTGCATGTTAAAGATGAGGATTAGATTAGGCTTGATTTAGGCTTGATTTTGTTATGAGTAGTATTTAATTAATATGTATATTCGCTTG
>CM065683.1:53760351-53770351 GCA_017654935.2 Phymorhynchus buccinoides | reverse complement strand
CATGTCACTAAAAGGCATCAAATCAGGGCCTGTTATCCTAAGACATTATTTTCTTAATTTTGGGAGGTAAGGAAAGGCGTAATGTTATATATATCACAGAGGAATTCGCAATATTGCAGAAATATTTTTTCTCTACCCAGTTAAGTTTAATGGTATGTTTTGGCTGAAAAATGGCTGGCGGCGAAAGGGTTAAGGTAATGCGCTTGATAAGTTTTCTGGATAAATAAATACGGGGGACTACAAACATAGTGAACAAAACTTAGTAGAATTTCGTCAGATTCATTTAGGCAGTAGAATTTCACGTGAATCATGCCTCTCAAATCAGTGTCAAAATCGTACCGCAGTGAATCGATTCGTATGCAGTGTGGCTGACCCTTTACACTTGGCTTACAATTATTCATTAGAAATCAATTGCTTGAGGGTGGGTGTTTTTTTTATGTTTGAATGCCCGTTTTAAGACGAGGTTTGCATCTGCGAAAGGTGATGGTCAGAAAAAAGACATGAAAAAAAAATGGTTTCTCTGCTTGGATTGATAATTTCGTTTTTCCAATCCTACTGGATTATTCCTAACATGATATCCTAACTATAACAGAAAATATAATTTGTCAGTAACTTTTACAACAATCCTGTTTAAATGGAATTCAATGACAGACAAAAATCAGTTTACAAACAGAAAGTTTTGCACATGAGGACTATTCATCTTGTTATTGTTAGTTTGTCACCATTCGTCTGTATTTTGATTATCTTAATCTAGCCAATACAGTGTTCAAGAGAATATTGTTTGCATATGTTCGAACAGCGGGGGAGAGAGAGAGAGAGAGAGAGAGAGAGAGAGAGAGGAGAGAGAGAGAGAGAGAGAGAGAGAGAGAGAGAGAGAGAGAGAGAGAGAGAGAGAGAGAGAGAGAGAGAGAGAGAGAGAGAGAGAGAGAGAGAGAGAGAGAGAGAGAGAGAGAGAGTGAGAGAGAGAGAGAGAGAGAGAGAGAGAGAGAGAGTTAAAAAAAAAAGTCAAAAATATTTTAATTGTTAGGCCTCTGGCCCATAACAATGGAGTTCACAAAAAAAGTATTACATATATATATATATGAGCAACAACGAAAAAAAGAATAGACACCAAAAAAAACCAACAAAAACACGTATTATATGCAAACACAACATAGATACAAACATTCATCATGCATGTATATATTCTTTTCGCAAGGCGAGAGCTCTATGAATAAATAATGACGTCTTAATAATAATGCTAGGATTTTGATTACATAAAATCAATGTGAGTCTGAAAGATGAAGGATGTTTATAATATTTTGCTGGAATTAGTTCTCTTCTTAAATCATTATATTTAGGACATATAAATAGAAAGTGAATTTCAGTCTCAAGAGTTGTACAGCAAAAAGGACAATGATCTTTACTTTTGTCTAAACGTGCCTTATATTGTAAGAAATTACAGTTACAATGTAATTGCAGACATTCCATTCGAAATCTAGCAATATCTTTACGAACAAAAAATTTGTTTAAAGTGTGTAAATACGGCTTCATTGAAACTGTTGGATTAAGTATACAATACCCTTGAAAGAAATCATGACTTTGCAATACAGAGGACCAATCCTGCTTAAAACAGTCCACAAGCCTTTGCTTGAATTCTTTCAGAAACAATTGCCTATTCCCCACCCCTTGTGCTTCCCATACCACCCCCAACCCATACTGATACATACATCCCGAACACGGCAAGCCCATGTGACATAGTTTTGTCTTTGCAGATGTAATAACATATTGTATGCTTTCCTTGGAAACCTGTAATTATCCATAGTATCCATATCCAGAGAGAGGGAGAGAGAGAGAGAGAGAGAGAGAGAGAGAGAGAGAGAGAGAGAGAGAGAGAGAGAGAGAGAGAGAGAGACAGACAGAGAGAGAGAGAGAGAGAGAGAGAGAGAGAGAGAGAGAGAGAGAGAGAGAGAGAGATTGATTGATTGATTGATTGAAATTTGTTATTGATTGAATTTTATTTATAGAGGGTAATAGAGTAAGCAATAACATGCTTTTTTGCATCCAGCCCTCTGGACAAAATACATATATAAAAGTAGAAAATGGAAAACGAAAATAAACACATACAAAGTAATATAAAGCATGCAAAAAACATCCCTATATTGTAACACATCAATAACAAAATCAAACCTATTATTATTAACTATGCTAATTATTAACATTCAAAATGTGTGAAGTAAGCGCATACACACGGGAAAATAAAACCCAATCCTACTTTTCACACTCATCTTTAAACATTCAAAATAGAGAAGTGCACAAACATAAAAATAAAAAAAAATACCTCAATCATACTTCATCATTAAAATGTACTTATTTGAAGAAACCCATGCATATAACAAGTCAAACATAGTATTACTTTACCTACTCATCTTAGCATGCACAATTTAAAATGTAAATACATGTACCCATGGCAACATGAAACCTATTCCTACATTCCATTATTCATTTTTAGCATGAACATATTAAAAAGTAAACACACACTCGTAACAAAAGCAAACCTATTCATATTATTTGCAAGCGAATACACATATTAAAAAGTAAATACTGCTCATAACGAAATCAAGCTTGAACCTACTTTCTAGTCCTCATCTTTAACACACACATAAGTAAAACTTAACTCATCACAAAATTAAAACTAATCCTTATTTTACATACTCGTAACATGTACACATTTTGAATGAGAGAAAGAGAGAGAGAGAGAGAGAGAGAGACAGAGAGAGAGAGAGAGAGAGAGAGAGAGAGAGAGAGAGAGATTGATTGATTGATTGATTGAAATTTGTTATTGATTGAATTTTATTTATAGAGGGTAATAGAGTAAGCAATAACATGCTTTTTTACATCCAGCCCTCTGGACAAAATACATATATAAAAGTAGAAAATGGAAAACGAAAATAAACACATACAAAGTAATATAAAGCATGCAAAAAACATCCCTATATTGTAACACATCAATAACAAAATCAAACCTATTATTATTAACTATGCTAATTATTAACATTCAAAATGTGTGAAGTAAGCGCATACACACGGGAAAATAAAACCCAATCCTACTTTTCACACTCATCTTTAAACATTCAAAAATAGAGAAGTGCACAAACATAAAAAAAAAAAATACCTCAATCATACTTCATCATTAAAATGTACTTATTTGAAGAAACCCATGCATATAATAAGTCAAACATAGTATTACTTTACCTACTCATCTTAGCATGCACAATTTAAAATGTAAATACATGTACCCATGGCAACATGAAACCTATTCCTACATTCCATTATTCATTTTTAGCATGAACATATTAAAAAGTAAACACACACTCGTAACAAAAGCAAACCTAGTCATATTATTTGCAAGCGAATACACATATTAAAAAGTAAATACTGCTCATAACGAAATCAAGTAAAAACTTATAGAGAGAGAGAAAACAGAGAGAGAGAGGAAAGAGAGAAGAGAGAGGGAGAGAGAGCCTGTGTGTTTGTCTGACCTTGTAAACGCTCACCTGTGTTTTTAAGAAAATAGTCATCCATATTTTTACCGAATAACCCCCCCCCCCCCCCCCCCCCCCCACATCACAACACACTTAACCTGACACCGGCACACTTTTTTTTTTTTTTTTGGACCGATTTCGTGCATAGGGGTACTTATCTAATAAACGCCGAACACCTACTTTTGGACCGATTTCTGCATGGGGAGGGGTAAAAGGTACTTTACAGTACAGTAGTTTTATGCAATCAAAACTAATATTAGGGCATTATTTTGGTTCTGTCACAGAAGTTAGTGGCGCCTCCGACGTAATGTTCCTGATCCCGGCTGACCACGCACGCGCGCGCGCACGCGCACACCCACACACACACAACACACCGTCACACCCACGCACGCACAGCACGCACGCATGCACACGTACGCACCACACGCACGCACGCACGCACGCACGCACAAGAACACACACACACACTGTTCTTTAAAAAAATCTATAACGATTCAACACAACAGAAAGTGCTTTTTATGAAAATACTCATTTTATAAAGAGCACAAATCGTTAATTTGACACCAAATATGCTAGACTATTATGTGTTATTAATTTAGTTAGCTCACAAGAGTCCATTGAAACTCGGGCTTTTTTGCAGGGTGATTTTGTTATAGTTGTGTATAATCTTGTCACAATGTGTGCGTGCATGTGGTGTACGCGTGTGCGCATGAGTGTGTTTGTGCGCGTGCAAGCGCGGGAGTACGCACATGGGTGTGTTTGCACGCGTGCGTGCACGTGCATACGGGTGTTTACGCACTTGCGTGCGTGTGCGCATGCCATGCTCTCTCTGTGTGTGTGTGCGCGTGCGTGCATCATGTGTTCATGTGTACGTGCGTGCGCATTTATGTTTGTATTCTACCCCCTCCTCCCCCTCTTTTAAAAAAACACTTTTTTTTAGCATGTAGCCTATTCATACGATTAATTTAAATTCATTTTGTTTACTTTCTTCCTACCTCTTTTGTGACCTGGCGCTGCGCGTGACCTTTGCTTTAATTTTTTTAAAATATCAGCAGAATCTTGAACCTCTGATGAAGGTGGTCCAATTGACGAGAAGAAGAAGGCCCAAATCACAGACCTTATAGGCCTAATGACATTCTTGATATTGACGGGAAAAAAAGAAAGAAACCAAATCAGTAAAAAAAAAACAACATCCGCGCAGATATGTGTGGGACAGATACAGTAATATTAAGTGGCTAATGTTTTTGAGCATCAGTGAGAAGATAACAAAAAGTAAATCCGTGTGCGTCAGCCGGGAATCGAACCCGGATCTATTGCTTGGAAGGCAACAATGCTAACCTTTACACCACCGACGCTCCTGAAACACTTCGGTAAAAAAAACAAAAAAATAAAAAAAATATTTTAGCAATTTCTCAAAAAATCTTTAAAAAATCTTGCTTTTATTTTCCAAACTACTTTAAAAATGAATGATTCTGAATACTATCAATGTAAATCTCCACATTTATAAGAATAAAATGTTCCTTCTTTAGGAGTAGGATACTCTTTTTTCATGGAGAGAAGATTAACTTTGCAGGCCTATCAGCTTCCGGTACCGATGACAACATGGCGGACAACATAGGTAAGAAAGAAGACAAGAGAACATACATTATATTTTAATTGGTGGAACTTTATTTAGTAATATTAATCCTGTAGCTCTAGTGTTGGTATACGTGATGTGAACATAAAGTTAAATTGCGAAAATGTGTCGCTAAACGCCAACAGATGCAACCACGTTTGTGGTTGGTAGGCACGCCAAATCGCGGCCAGATGAAATTCATGAAAACGATGTTCTGGTTCTGGTTCTGGTATCTTTACGTCGAAGGCTCTGTCGCGTCTCGACGGAACTGGGAGAGCGCACTGAGAATTGAATAGAAAATCTTTTTCTTTTTTTTAAGATGTAAAGAAAAATGTCTTTGTTTTACTGTCTGGTGGTGTTGACAGGTTTTTTAAGAGTTGACCTTAGGCCTTTTCATAGTATCCGGGCTGGACTTATCCGGGCTGGACTAATCCGGCTAGCGTAGCGCTCACCGGGGTCGAACCCCGGTGAGCGCTACGCTAGCCGGATTGGTCCAGCCCCGATACTATGAAAAGGCCTATGGTCAACTCTTAAAAAACTGTCAACACCACCAGACAGTAAAACAAAGACATTTTCTTTATCTTAAAAAAAAGAAAAAGATTTTCTATTCAATTTTCAGTGCGCTCTCCCAGTTCTGTCGAGTACATAGCCTACATAGGCTCCTTCGACGTAAAACATACACTTTCCTTCGACGTAAAGATACCAGAACCAGAACCAGAACATCGTTTTCATGAATTTCATCTGGCCGCGATTTGGCGTGCCTACCAACCACAAACGTGGTTGCATCTGTTGGCGTTTAGCGACACATTTTCGCAATTTAACTTTATGTTCACATCACGTATACCAACACTAGAGCTACAGGATTAATATTACTAAATAAAGTTCCACCAATTAAAATATAATGTATGTTCTCTTGTCTTCTTTCTTACCTATGTTGTCCGCCATGTTGTCATCGGTACCGGAAGCTGATAGGCCTGCAAAGTTAATCTTCTCTCCATGAAAAAAGAGTATCCTACTCCTAAAGAAGGAACATTTTATTCTTATAAATGTGGAGATTTACATTGATAGTATTCAGAATCATTCATTTTTAAAGTAGTTTGGAAAATAAAAGCAAGATTTTTTAAAGATTTTTTGAGAAATTGCTAAAATATTTTTTTTATTTTTTTGTTTTTTTTTACCGAAGTGTTTCAGGAGCGTCGGTGGTGTAAAGGTTAGCATTGTTGCCTTCCAAGCAATAGATCCGGGTTCGATTCCCGGCTGACGCACACGGATTTACTTTTTGTTATCTTCTCACTGATGCTCAAAAACATTAGCCACTTAATATTACTGTATCTGTCCCACACATATCTGCGCGGATGTTGTTTTTTTTTTACTGATTTGGTTTCTTTCTTTTTTTCCCGTCAATATCAAGAATGTCATTAGGCCTATAAGGTCTGTGATTTGGGCCTTCTTCTTCTCGTCAATTGGACCACCTTCATCAGAGGTTCAAGATTCTGCTGATATTTTAAAAAAATTAAAGCAAAGGTCACGCGCAGCGCCAGGTCACAAAAGAGGTAGGAAGAAAGTAAACAAAATGAATTTAAATTAATCGTATGAATAGGCTACATGCTAAAAAAAAGTGTTTTTTTAAAAGAGGGGGAGGAGGGGGTAGAATACAAACATAAATGCGCACGCACGTACACATGAACACATGATGCACGCGCACGCGCACACACACACAGAGAGAGCATGGCATGCGCACACGCACGCAAGTGCGTAAACACCCGTATGCACGTGCACGCACGCGTGCAAACACACCCATGTGCGTACTCCCGCGCTTGCACGCGCACAAACACACTCATGCGCACACGCGTACACCACATGCACGCACACATTGTGACAAGATTATACACAACTATAACAAAATCAAACCCCTGCAAAAAAGCCGAGTTTTGTTTTTTTTTTTTTTTTTTTTTCCCCCCCAATGGACTCTTGTGAGCTAACTAAATTAATAACACATAATAGTCTAGCATATTTGGTGTCAAATTAACGATTTGTGCTCTTTATAAAATGAGTATTTTCATAAAAAGCACTTTCTGTTGTGTTGAATCGTTATAGATTTTTTTAAAGAACAGTGATGTGTGTGTTGTGCGTGGCGTGCGCGCGTGCGTGCGTGTGTGCGTACGTGCATGCATGACCTCTTTGGTGCATGCGTGCGTGGAGGTGTGTACGGGTGTGTGTTTGTGTGGTGTGTGCGCGTGCGCGCGCGCGTGCGTGTCAGCCGGGATCAGGAACATTACGTCGGAGGCGCCACTAACTTCTGTGACAGAACCAAAATAATGCCCTAATATTAGTTTTGATTGCATAAAACTACTGTACTGTAAAGTACCTTTTACCCCTCCCCTCACAGAAATCGGTCCAAAAGTAGGTGTTCGGCGTTTATTAGATAAGTACCCCTATGCACGAAATCGGTCCCAAAAGTGTGCCGTGTCAGTGTGGTGTGTGTGGGGGGGGGGGGGGGGGTGGGGGTTATTCGGTAAATATGGATGAACTATTTTCTTAAAAACAACACAGGTGAGCGTTTACAAGGTCAGACAAACACAACATGGCTCTCTCTCTTTCTCTCTATCTCTATCTCTCTCTCTCTGTTTCTCTCTCTCTCTCTAGAGTGTTTACTTATGTGTGTGTTAAAAATGAGGACTAGAAAGTAGGTTCAGGCTTGATTTTGTTATGAGCAGTATTTATTTTTTAATATGTGTATTCACTTGCAAATAATATGACTAGGTTTGCTTTTGTTACGAGTGTGTGTTTACTTTTTAATATGTTTATGTTAAACATGATGATGCGCAATGTAGGAATAGGTTTCATGTATTTACATTTTAAATTGTGTATGCTAAGATGAGTAGGTAAAGTAATATTATGTTTGACTTGTTATGTGCATGGGTTTCTTCAAATAAGTACATTTTAATGATGAAGTATGATTGAGGTATTTTTTTATTTTTTTTGTTTGTGCACTTCTCTATTTTGAATTTTTAAAGATGAGTATGAAAAGTAGGATTGGGTTTTATTTTCCCGTGTGTATGCGCTTACTTCACACACATCTTGAATGTTAATAATTAGCATAGTTAATAATAATAGGTTTGATTTTGTTATTGAGTGTTACAATATAGGGATGTTTTTTTACATGCTTTATATTACTTTGTATGCGTTTATTTCGTTTTCCATTTTCTACTTTTATAATATATGTATTTTGTCCAGAGGGCTGGAGGTAAAAAAGCATGTTATTGCTTACTTTATTACCCTCTATAAATAAAAATTCAATCAATCAATCATCAATCAATCTCTCTTCTCTCTCTCTCTCTCTCTTTTTTTTTCTTCTCCTCTCTCTCTCTCTCTCTCTCTCTCTCTCTTCTCTCTCTCTCTCTCTCTCTCTCTCTCTCTCTCTCTCTCACTTCTTTGAGTGTGAAAAGTAGGATTGGGTTTTATTTTCCCGTGTGTATGCGCTTACGTTTCACACATTTTGAATTTTATAATTCAGCCCCATAGTTAATAATAATAGGGTTTGATTTTGTTATTGATGTGTTACAATATAGGGGATGTTTTTTGCATGCTTTATAGTACTTTGTATGTGTTTATTTCGTTTCCATTTTTATACTTTTTATATATGTATTTGCCAGAGGCTGGATGCAAAAAAGCATGTTTAGTGCCTTACTATATTTACCCCTCTATAAATAAAATCAATCAATAACAAATTTCAATCAATCAATCAATCAATCTCTCTCTCTCTATCCTCTCTCTCTCTATACCTCTCTCTCTCTCTCTCTTCCCTCTTCTTCTCTCTCTCTCTTCTCTCTCCTCTCTCTCTCTCTCTCTCCTCCACTCTCTCTCTCTCTCCCCCTCTTCTGGATATGGATACTAGGATATTACAGGTTTCAAGGAAAGCATACAATATGTTATTAACATCTGCAAAGACAAAACTAGTCACATGGGTTGGCCGTGTCGGGAGTATGTATCAGTATGGGTTGGGGGTGTAGGGCACGCAAAAGGGTGGGGAATAGGCAAATTGTTTCTGGAAAGAATTAAGCCAAAGGCTTGTGGACGTTTTAAGCAGGATTGGTCCTCTGTATGGCAAAAGTCATGATTTCTTTCAAGGGTATTGTATACTTATCCAACAGTTTCAATGAAGCCGTATTTACACACTTTTAAACAAATTTTTTGTGAGCCCTAAGATATTGTCTAGATTTCGAATGGACTGTCTGCAATTACATTTGTAACTGTAATTTCTTAAATATAAGGCAACGTAGACAAAAGTAAAGATCATTGTCCTTTGTCGTGTACACTCTTGAGACTGAAATTCACCTTTCTATTCCTATATGTCCGAAAATATAATGATTAGAGAGAACTAATTCCAGCAAAATATTATAAACATCCTTCATCTTTCAGACTCAACATTGATTTTAATGTAATCAAAATCCTAGCATTATTATAAGAGTCATTATTTATTCATAGAGATCTCGCCTTGCGAAAAGATATTATACATGCCTGATGAATGTTTGAATCTATGTTGTGTTTGCATATAATACGTGTTTTTGTTGGTTTTTTTTGGTTGTCTATTCTTTCGCTCTTCGTTATGTTGCTCATATATATATATAGTAATACTTTTTTTGTGAACCCATTGTTATGGCCAGAGGCACCTGAACAATTAAAATATTTTTGGACTTTTTTTTTAACTCTCTCTCTCTCTCTCTCTCTCTCTCTCTCTCTCTCTCTCTCACTCTCTCTCCTCTCTTCTCTCTCTCTCTCTCTCCTCTCCTCTCTCTCTGCTCTCTCTTCTTCTCTCTCTCTCTCTCTCTCTCTTCTCTCTCTCTACGTCTCTCTCTCT
>CM065683.1:53742637-53759851 GCA_017654935.2 Phymorhynchus buccinoides | reverse complement strand
TACCTTGCTCATTTCAACCCCCCCCCCCCCCCTCTCTCTCTCTCTCTCTCTCTCTCTTTCTCACAGCCCTGAAATTGCCGTAGCAGTCGACGGGGCTATAAACATCAAACTCTCTCTCTCTCTCTCTCTCTCTCTCTCTCTCTCTCACACACACACACACACACACACACACAGAGTTGTGCATGCACAAGATCGAGAAGACAGAATTGCAACCATCACACAGTGACCTAAGGAGAACTCCAATCATCACACGTATCATGCTGATCAAGGACTGATCAAAAGCGCCACATGACCACTTTGATCTTGTACAGACGAACAAAAAAGGGGGAGGGGGAGGGGGGGGGGGAGGTGGGGGGCTGTCAGGTCTCAGGTCTTCTTTTGTTATCTTGTTTTTGTTCTCATCTCTGCGAAGCGTGACCGTGAGAGGGGGGGGGGGGGGGGGGGGGGGGGGGGGGGGGGGGGGGGGGGGGTCAACTCTTACTTTGTTGTTCTTGTATCTCTCGATGATTGTGTGTGTGTGTGTGTGTGTGTGTGTGTGTGTGTGTGTGTGTGTGTGTGTGTGTGCGTGTGTGTGTGTGTGTGCGTGCGTGCGTGTGTGTGCGCGTGTGTGTGTGCGTGTGCGTGTGCGTGTGTGCGTGCGTGCGTGCGTGCGTGCGTGCGCGCGCGCGCGCGCGTGTGTGTGTGTGTGTGTGTGTGTGTGCGTGTGTGTATGTGTGTGTGTGTGTGTGTGTGTGTGTGTGTGAATGTGTGTGAGAATGTGGAGGGGGGGGGGGGGGGGTCTGTGTGAATTGTTTTACATTTTAATGTACACGTGCGTGGTGTGTGTCTCAAGACCTTGAATGCTGACATTTTGCAAGCACATGCGTCTTTTTGCGTGCACAGTCTTCTCTAGCGACTCGCAGCAATGGAGAAAAAAAAGAGATCTACTTCACTTGAAACTAAAGCTGACCCGAAACATTATTTGAGTAAAATAATTATGCCAGGCCTATTGTTGCGAAAAAACCCACATGCAAAACCTGACAGCAATGGGGCGGAGAAACAGGGGCGGAGAAACAGGGGCGGAGAAACAAGACCGAAGGGCAGAGGAACGGGTGGGGGAAGAGGAGGGAGAGGATAGATAGAATGGGAAATGTGGACCAAAAAGACATACATTCTGTTGTGTTGTTTGTTTTCGTACCCTGGCTTAAAGACTCCAGGGATCATCCCAACCGCCGAAGCACTTGAACAATGTGGTACAAATGCACCAGCTTGGGGCGAGAATATTACGCGTGTGACCGTTTTTTTAAAAAACTACTCCGCCACGTGGGCAGCCACACTCCGACTTCGGAGGGCTATACATTCTTAAGTCCTCGAGTTGGCTTAACCTGCACGATCCTGGAGGCACTGCAATACCAGGAAAGTCCCGAGTTTCGTAAACGATCGAGATATCGAATATTAACTAAGTAAATAAAAGACTGTGTGAATCAGAGCAAGACGTGTTCGTCTTTACTGGCCATCTAAGCTATGCAAATCAAGCTTATCCAGGGGCCATGCAGCGTTAGCCAGGAGAACATGGTGCAACATCAGCACCCCACCCTACTCCCATCCCAATGTGGAAGTCAGACTCCCAAGGATGGGCACGCCTTAGGACAAGCACATGCATGCGGCGATGCCCTCGTACAGCAAGCAGAACGTGTGAATGGAAGTCTGTTTAACGTTTTTAAACAATAAAGATGGTGGGATGATCCTGGAGGTACTGCATGCAATACCAGGAAAGTCCCGAGTTTTGTAAACGATAAAGATATCGAATATTAACTAAGCAAACAAAAGAAAGTGTGAATCAGAGCAAGACATGTTCGTCTGGATCAGAACAAAAAATCAACTTACTCGTCTTCATTGCCCATTTCTTTCACACAATCTATCATTTTTTCACAGTCCAGACATTTTAGCGAGGCAGCCCAAACACACTAAGGAGTTAAAAAGATCGGTAGGGGGACACAGTGTGGGAAACAGACAAGCGAGGTGGGGAGAACACGGTTCACACGAACGAACACAACAACCATGCACACATGGAGATGCACATCATGCATGTCAACAGAAATAATCCACTGTCGATGGATTAAGGCCGTTTATCCACGATCAGTACTTTCAAGATACACAGGCAATGTCGGGTTGGATAATTATGTTTCGAACGATCTCTTCTACGTCCAGCCAGCAGAAAATGAAAGTATTCTAGTTTCAATTCAAGTTAAGTAAAACATAAAAGACAAGAGGCGGTGGTAGTGGACTTGCTAATAGCGTGCCATAAACACGGTAACATTCCTTCAACCTTAACGTACTCACAAAGAATATCACAATCGAAATTTCAATCTGCTACATTTCCTTCCATTGTAATAATGAATAAGTGATAATTCGACTCAATTCTCTCATAACTTTAATATTTGTATTTGATTACATTTCCACAAAAGTTTCACTTATCATTTTTTCTTTAATAGGTATGGTGGGTTTTTTTTAGCCTCTATCAATTGTGCAGAATGATATGCAGCCTATTGCTTGTACCGAATGCATGTGTTGAGTACCTTTAGAAGCCTTGGCTTGTTGTACTCTGGTCTTAATTTATGTTGCTGCAAATATTGTGTGTCAATAAAACATTTATTTATTATGTAAATAGAAAGGACACTAAGCAAAACGGCAGCAGGGGGGGGGAAGAAAAGTGGGAGAGAAATTCTTGGGACAGCGACTCTGAACAGAAGAAAATCTCTACATAGCCACATAGGTATTAACTCTTAATGAGCACGTGAACAAAAATAGCTGTCGACCTATATAAAAGAAAAGAAAGAGGCAGCACAAAACTGGAGCATGTAGGTTTGGATTGGGGATTACGGGGATGCAAACTTAGTAGGGAGAACAAGCAACTCTTGCTAGAGCTCTAATTTGTTTGCATGCGTCACATCGCAGGGCAACATCCTCATTAGCGTCATAAGGCGAGCCATTCGCAGTAAGAACTGATCACTAGGGCAGCTAACCAGTCATAACAAAACAAAACGGTTAACTGTTAAGTCAAAGCCCTATCTGTTTCACAGTATCTACCATCGTTTCGATGAGCAAAGAACAACGCATTAAAACACAACAGTAAAACATTCTACGTCAATTATTCACAACATCTATGACATGACCAACTGGGGGGAAAAAAAAAAAAAAAAAAAAAAGTAAGTGCTTTCGTCATGACCACCACTGTGATGACATTATTACGTCACACAACGTCATCAAGGGGCCACAGCCAGTGCTCGTGATGACGTCTAAACACTGTTCACAACATCTACGTGCTACGGTAAAAACAACAACCAACTTACATCCTTTCCCTGTAGGAGAGAAAAGAAAACATGAGTAACACAAAAATCGGGTTTAAAGTCTGGCATCTGAGAGAGAGAGAGAGAGAGAGAGTGAGTGAGAGTGAGAGTGACAGAGAGATATATCATTCAATGACACTATGACTTCCTTTTCACATAAACAATTACGTAACCTGTTGAACGAAAAAACAAACGCTTAAAGGTCTGAAGAAAACAAACTATGACAAAGTTACAATATTATCGTAGTTCACAAAGACAACAAAAACTTTAAAATATAACCACGTGTGTGAGCAAGCAAGCGCGCGTGTGTGTGCACGAGTGTGAGTGTGCGCGTGCGCATGTGTGTTGGGGGTGTGGGGTGTGGGAGGTGTGTGTGTGTGGGGGGGAGGGTTGGTGGGAGGTCCGGTTGTGTTCGTGCTTGCGCGTGCATTCATACGCAGGTACGTGTGCACGTGACTACGTTTGTCAGTTTCGGTACGTATGTCATGTCTATCTATACATTGTGTGTACCCTATCAGCCAGTGTGCATGGTGTGCATCCTATCAGCCAGTGTGCATGGTGTGTACTCTATCAGCCAGTGTGCATGGTGTGTACCCTATCAGCCAGTGTGCATGGTGTGCACTCTATCAGCCAGTGTGCATGGCGTGTACCCTATCAGCCAGTGTGCATGGTGTGTACCCTATCAGCCAGTGTGCATGGTGTGCATCCTATCAGCCAGTGTGCATGGCGTGTACTCTATCAGCCAGTGTGCATGGCGTGTACCCTATCAGCCAGTGTGCATGGTGTGTACCCTATCAGCCAGTGTGCATGGTGTGTACTCTATCAGCCAGTGTGCATGGTGTGTACCCTATCAGCCAGTGTGCATGGTGTGTACCCTATCAGCCAGTGTGCATGGCGTGTACTCTATCAGCCAGTGTGCATGGTGTGTACCCTATCAGCCAGTGTGCATGGTGTGCATCCTATCAGCCAGTGTGCATGGCGTGTACTCTATCAGCCAGTGTGCATGGTGTGTACTCTATCAGCCAGTGTGCATGGCGTGTACTCTATCAGCCAGTGTGCATGGTGTGTACTCTATCAGCCAGTGTGCATGGTGTGTACTCTATCAGCCAGTGTGCATGGCGTGTACTCTATCAGCCAGTGTGCATGGCGTGTACCCTATCAGCCAGTGTGCATGGTGTGTACCATCAGTGTGCATGGTGTGTACCTATCAGCCAGTGTGCATGGTGTGTACCCTATCAGCCAGTGTGCATGGTGTGTACTCTATCAGCCAGTGTGCATGGCGTGTACTCTATCAGCCAGTGTGCATCAGCCAGTGTGCATGGTGTGTACTCTATCAGCCAGTGTGCATGGTGTGCATCCTATCAGCCAGTGTGCATGGTGTGTACTCTATCAGCCAGTGTGCATGGCGTGTACCCTATCAGCCAGTGTGCATGGTGTGTACCCTATCAGCCAGTGTGCATGGTGTGTACTCTATCAGCCAGTGTGCATGGTGTGTACTCTATCAGCCAGTGTGCATGGTGTGTCCTATCAGCCAGTGTGCATGGTGTGTACCCTATCAGCCAGTGTGCATGGCGTGTACTCTATCAGCCAGTGTGCATGGTGTGTACTCTATCAGCCAGTGTGCATGGTGTGTACATCAGCCAGTGTGCATGGCGTGTACTCTATCAGCCAGTGTGCATGGTGTGTACCCTATCAGCCAGTGTGCATGGTGTGTACTCATCAGCCAGTGTGCATGGCGTGTACCCAATCAGCCAGTGTGCATGGTGTGTACCCTATCAGCCAGTGTGCATGGTGTGTACTCTATCAGCCAGTGTGCATGGTGTGTACCCTATCAGCCAGTGTGCATGGTGTGTACCCTATCAGCCAGTGTGCATGGTGTGTACCCTATCAGCCAGTGTGCATGGTGTACCCTATCAGCCAGTGTGCATGGCGTGTACCCTATCAGCCAGTGTGCATGGTGTGTACCCTATCAGCCAGTGTGCATGGCGTGTACTCTATCAGCCAGTGTGCATATCAGCCAGTGTGCATGGCATGTACTCTATCAGCCAGTGTACATGGCGTGTACTCTATCAGCCAGTGTGCATGGCATGTACTCTATCAGCCAGTGTACATGGCGTGTACTCTATCAGCCAGTGTGCATATCAGCCAGTGTGCATGGCATGTACTCTATCAGCCAGTGTACATGGCGTGTACTCTATCAGCCAGTGTGCATGGCGTGTACACTATCAGCCAGTGTGCATGACGTGTACCCTATCATCCAGTGTGCATGACGTGTACCCTATCAGCCAGCAGTGAGTGTTGCACGCTTTTCGGTTCAGTTCGGCTCAGTTCCAGCTCCGCTCACCTGGATGACCTTGATGTAGGGCTGGTTGTCCTCGGACACCCAGGACCCGTTGACCTCGTAGTGGCGGAGCCACTGGATGTGGGGGTGCAGGTCGCTCAGCACGATGTCACAGCGAAACACCACCGTGTCCCCCGCCGCCACCGTCTGGTTCTTGGGCCCGTTGATGATCGGCTTGTGGGTCAGCCGCTCTGCAAGGCAGGCAAACGAGTTCAATACATTCGCCCAGTACATCATATTTCACTCCCACCAAGTGCAAAGACATTCACTGCCGAGTACCCTGACACGTCTTTGTCTATTTGTTTTAGAAAGCTTATGTCAGTGATTTTTTTCTTCGTTACAGCAACGCATGCGCGCTCGGAAAAAAATAGTTACCCCTCTCTTGTCGGTTGAGATTCAACGGACAACCAAGAACGTCAAAAAATACATGGTGCTAGAAGAGTTAAAGAAACGGTTAACTCAAAAAGACTGGATCCTTACAATAATTTATTTGTGTCCCAGTTTAATCACTTTTATGCCAAAAGTCTTTTTTTTTTAAATCTCAAAATATTGGTTATATCAAAATAAAATGTTGGTTCCTCCAGTTTTGACGAAGCCGATGTCCACTGTATGCCAGTAAGATTTGTTTCCAATCTCTCAAGTTTTTATCTTTAGTGTATTAGTTTGTGGCGCAGAGTCCACCATCTAGTCAGTGCACGTTATGAGCTTGTTGCTCTATTAAAGACTGTTTGTCTTAGTGCTTTGTATGAATAGACATTCTTCTTCTTCTTCGTTAATTTGTTTAAATCCGAGCGTGCAGGTAGTAGGTGGTGAGGATCATATTAACTTCTCTCTCTGTGTTCTCTGTGTTCTCGCTGCTGGTCAGTCGTATCAGCCTCCAGATAAGCAAGGGAGGCAAACAGCTATTCTAGAAATCTGGACCGAGAGCTGTTTATAGCGACATTTCTTCTCTAGGGTTTACCCAGTATACTCTGGCTGTGTCGGTCAGGAGGACCTAAGAGAATTTTCACAGTGGGGAAGTCCGAAGGAATGCTGATGCTTTGCTGTGAAAAGCCTCCTAGTTTGATTTCAGAGACCTAGCTATTCAAACATTAAGGCTCAGTTTAAAATTGGTGACGAAAATCCATTATACATGTTTCGTTCTCGCTGTACTATGCTATTGGCCAAAACCTGAAGTGACTACGAACCAATGATGAACAAAACCCATTGAGTAAGGGATAAACGATGTCATAACATAATATATACGCACTCACACACACAGGCACGCACACACAGACACAGACACATTTTTTGAGTTTGTGAATAAGGCAATGCAAGGCCAGTGAGCATGTAGATTACAGAATATTTCAAGGGTGTTCTTCGAGATAATGCATGCCAGTCAGTCGTTTCCGACCATGACTGCCAGATAGCAGATGAGGCAGATGCTATTTTGGCGGGCTGGGCTAAAAGTTGTTTATTCTGGAGATGTTTTGCCCAGGGCACATCCCCACTCTATCGTCCAAAGGGGTTAGAGGACAGCTGGCGTTGGGGAAGGTCCCCAAAGGCCAACTCATCCCTATGGATGCAGCACCAAAGCCAGTGCAAAGTCCCCCTCGTTTTGAGAGTCATAGCCTTCCACAAAAGACTAAACTGAGCTGATATAGAGCTAACGGAGGCATCATTACAGGGTCCCATTATCATCACCAACATGATAGTCTGAAAAGCTTCCATCTTCTCTTTTTCTTCGTCCAGCGTTATTTATCTCTGAAACTGTTCTTTATCACTGTACTGCGGCGAACGCAAAGGGGTGCCATTTTAGGCGCGTGACAGCATCACCACACTACAGTCCAAAGCAATGTCCGCAGTAGTGGTGGTATGAACATGAATGAAACTCTGCTTTACGTCCTCCGGTCTGGAACAGACACATATGAGACATTAGTAGATATAAACATGGTGGGGACGATCCTGGAGGCAATGCCCGGAGGTAGTGCAACACCAGCAAAGTCCCGATTTAAAAACAAATACAGATCTGTTAATGGGATGTTAAAGGGGTATGGACAAGAATAGTCTGGTTTTAATGGTACCATGCTTGGCATGGACACTTACGGATGACCTCCACGGTGTAGGTCCAGTTGATGGCGCCGTAGGGGTTGGACACCACACAGGTGTACTCTCCTTGATCCTCGGGCAGCAGGTCTCCGATGAACAGCTTCCAGTTCTCCACGGCGAACTGTCAATGGCACGGACACACCAGTGCACATGAATCAGGCGTGGAAATGGGGAATCGTGAAAAAAAAAGCTGAAGAGCGTGTCAGGGAACAAAGCCCCCTGAATCTCAAGCTCTTTTTGTTATTATCGTAACCTAAGCCTTAAAAACAGCATTAGAAATAGAAATGATATAATTAGTTCATTTTGCATTCACTCATAAGAAGTATTTCTTACTCGGTTTCTTTTTTTATCTAAAAAAAAAAAGTCCTCTTGGGCCATCAAATAAGCTGACATTTGCTTAAAAGCTCAACATTCCCCTGCCTGATGAATTTCGTTTAAAAAAAAATTAAACCCACTCACTCCCTTTCCTCCCTAATTAATGGAATATTGAGGTTGGGGGTTCTGAGGAAGAAAGCAACAATTATTAATAATGGGATTGTAACATTCTACTTCTTTCGCAAACAAATGAAGCCCGATCATGAATGTCGAGCGACAACCATGAAAATATACATGCAGTCATGTCTGTCTCTCTCTCTCTCTCTGTCTGTCTGTCTCTCTCTCTGTCTCTCTCTCTCTCTCTCTCTCTCTCTCTCTCTCTCTCTATCTATCTCTCTCTCTCTCTCTCTATCTATCTATATATATATCTATCTATATATATCTCTATCTATCTCTCTCATAGCCCACCCCCTCCCTCTCTCTTTCTCTGTGTGTGTATGTGTATGCGTCTGTCTGTCTTTCCATACATAGACACAAAGACGTGCGGAAATAGACAGAGAGAGTAGTGGGAGGGTTAATACAGAGAGAGAGAGAGAGAGAGAGAGAGAGAGAGAGAGAGAGAGAGCGAGAGAGAGAGAGAGAGAGAGAGAGAGAGAGAGAGAGAGAGAGAGAGAGAGAGAGAGAGAGAGAGAGAGAGAGAGAGAGAGAGAGAGCGAAATTTTATTTATACAGGGTAATGAGATAAGTATACATACTTTTTGAAGTTAGAGAGAGAGAGAGAGAGAGAGAGAGAGAGAGAGAGAGAGAGAGAGAGAGAGAGAGAGAGAGAGAGAGAGAGAGAGAGAGAGGGGGGGGGGGGGGTGATAAAGAAAGGGAGTTGGTGGGAGGCCATGAAAGCGACAAACAATCATTAACGCAGGGACGGGGGAACCAGAAATGCCACTGATCATGAATGAAAGGTATTACGGGAGGCGGAGTAACGAGTGTTAGCAGAGAGCAGGGGGAGGTGGTGGGTGGGTGGGTGGGGGGGGGGGGGGAGCCACTATACTAAGGCTCGATACCCATCTAGTGTCCTAGTTACAACAAACCATCTGTTCTCTTTCATTCTGAGGTGTTTTACACTTGCTGCCAAATCATTCACACCTACTGGCGTGCGTTGTGAACGCATTTGGCCCTAGCTCTCGCCCATGTTGTGTGGGGGAAAGGAGAGCAAAAAGAAGCAGACCCGCTATTTGTGTATGCTGTCAACGGGTCGAAGGCAACAAGGCGTGGTGGAGCCACTTGTCAAACATGCTGGGTAGTGGCCAGAACATAGATGCGCATGCTGCCTAAAGCTGGAGACAGACTATGCGACTGCCTCATATTATGACTCGATCAGGTCGTGACGTAGACCAAATTTTGTTTCCCGCACAGAAGAGGTCGCAAGCCATCTGACTCGATCAGACTCGATCAGTGAAATTTAGAACCCGCCCTATTCGGCCCTGTCACCTGACTGGGCCCGACTGAGTCAGACTGATCGAGTTAGATGGTATGCAAATGAGGTGAAACGTCACGACCTGATCGAGTCACATGAGGCAGTCACATAGTCTGTCGCCAGCTTAACTGGAGAAGCTTTTTCGGCGAGGCACTGACAGGGGAAAGTGTGCTACAACTGTTATCACCGTAGACATAATGGCTCTGAAATGTCATGACTCGTTTTCCTAGCCACCTGAATGGGAATTGGTTGGGGGGGGGGGGGGGGGGGGGGGGGGGGTTGCAAAGAGGAGAGGGGACGAGGACATGGCTGCAAAAGAGACACAAAGCGGGGATGCTCTGCAACGCAAGAAGGCATAGGGGTAGGGATTAGATGTGTGGGGATGGAGAACTAGGGCCAGGTTTTTGGTGGGTTTTTTTACCCCATTACGTAAACAAACAAGAGACATCGTAATAAGAGAGAGAGAGAGAGAGAGAGAGAGAGAGAGAGAGAGAGAGAGAGAGAGAGAGAGAGAGAGAGAGAGAGAGAGAGAGAGAGAGAGAGAGAGAGAGAGAGAGAGAGAGAGAGAGAGAGAGAGAGAGAGAGAGAGTGAGAGAGAGAGAGAGAGAGAGAGAGAGAGAGAGAGAGAGAGAGAGAGAGAGAGAGAGAGAGAGAGAGAGAGAGAGAGAGAGAGAGCGAAAAATCCGATATCAAAAACAGAGGGTTGGACAAACAAAGCTTACAGAGAGTAGAAAGGAAGAGCGGAAAAAAGGGACAGTGATACAACATAGAGAGAACATAGAGAAAGAGAGACAGACAACAAGAGGCAAAAGAAAGACTGACGATAGAAGCAAGCTGACAAAACAACCCACAAAACTAATCAGGGTAAAAAAGAAAATATATAAAAAAAATTAATAAAGACTGATATGACGAGTTACCAGTTTCATCTTGCTGTTGACGAAGGGATGGCCATTCTTCAGCCATCTGATGGTGGGGGCCGGCTTGCCCCTGGCTGGACACGTCAGGTCCACGAACGAGTTGACCACCCGGGTCAGCGACCTGATCTTCATGCGCCGCGTCCATCGGGGAGGGCCTTCCTTGTCTGCCAACACACACACACCACGACCATCAGGGGCCTTCATGCCTTGGCACTTTACTTCTATCTTCTTTGATTCCTATATCTTCTTTGATTCCTATGGCTATTTGGTATTTGTGTACTACACTACCACCACCACCCCCCAGAGTGCAGCAGAACTGTCAACGTGAAGTTAGCTGCCAACGGGAGGAAGGAGATGAGAAAAGCCTTAATCTTCTTCTTCTTCTTCTTCTTCAGCGTTCCAGGGAAGGGAAAGCTACCGATCCCAGGGACTGCTAGCCTAGTCGCTGCGAAGTTCTGACTCGCAGTGGCTCGAGCAACAGGGAAAAAAGAACGGATGAACCGTTTCTCTCGCCAGCCGCGATAAGAATGATGGCGCGCGACGAAATTAATGTTTTACGTCCTCCCGATCATGAAGACCATATGTCGCGCGCCTCGCGTGAACGCTTTATATATGCCGGCTGTGGGCTTAACAACACGACTTCCATCACAATACGTCGTCAAAGTTAGTCAGACTGTACTCAGAGGTCCAGATATATTTTAATAATTGAGGAAACGCGTACTTTCCCCAATGAGGGTTTTTCCCCACCGGATTTCAAGTTCTAAGATACTTATGATCTATTTAAGCTTCCAGAACGTATGGCAAATGCTTTTGTTTGGTTTGTCCTGCATACAATTTTTTTTCTGTATACAATATTATAATTGTCTTAAAATATCAATTTATTAACGACGTGTTTTTATATAAATGGTGCATGCACTGATTTAATAGCTTTCCAGATGTTGCGTTGAGAGGTTATGAATGGGTTCGCACGCTGTCACACCTGTGTTGGTAGGTGTGTGTGTGTGGTATGGGTACTCGTGCGACCAACATCTTTGACAGTCCTTTCCCTCGCTCTCCTTCACCGTGCTACATTTTGAGGAGCGTGCACACCACTATCAGTTAAAACAGCGAACCTGCTGCTCTTTTCAACTTGAGAAGATGCAACAAGCACAGTTTTCTTTCTGTCTCTGTCTAATGTATTCTTTCTGGTTTATTGCTTCTTTAAATAGTCCTGCGCATGCACGGGGCCATCACGCAGTTCCTGCAGCCTTGCGTCACTATATATTAGTATGACGAAGCGGCACGGCGGGGGCCAAAAGGAAACCATACTGACAGATGAGAAGCGATGACAGTTGTGACTTCTCACTCCACTCTCTCAAGACAGAGCGGAAGTGGAACACAGGGCGGTGGTGGAGGAGTAAGGGATGGCTGTTGCATCAGTTGGGCATGACGTCCCTCATTGGCCTCATCTGCCAATTTCACGCCTCATTCTCAGGTTCCGCTCCATCTTTCTCCAGAGCCACTTCCTGGCTGCGGGTTGCCTTCATTTTCATTTCATCTCCGTTCCATTCTACGCTGTGGCACTATTTGGCGCCACTACTACTATCACAGTAGCCTTGTTGGCTCCCGTC
Organism: Phymorhynchus buccinoides; assembly: GCA_017654935.2. Lineage (NCBI taxonomy): Eukaryota > Metazoa > Mollusca > Gastropoda > Neogastropoda > Raphitomidae > Phymorhynchus > Phymorhynchus buccinoides. The sequence continues at coordinate 53,747,777 of CM065683.1, read as the reverse complement.
AGTGGTAGAGTTGAAAACCTCCAGTTGAGGTCTCCGTCTTCTGGGTAGAGGCTTAGCTGTACGAGGGAAAAACCGTCCCGCACTGAGAAAGGACACACGGGATAGAGCAGCAGCAAAAGGATTGGGAAAATGACCACAGTGGACAAGATTAGAAGCTTACATTTGAGAAAATGCTCTATAAACAACTTCTTCGTGATCAGCCACTTTGTTAACTCTTTTCGCGCTATACGAGCTCATTTATGCTTTCATGGATGCACTATAACGCATCAACTAACACAACTCACAGCACATTCTGACGCTTAACTATGCTATTAATTAACGCGGGGGGATCGGGGCTGGAACGAAGACAAAATCAAAACTTGTACACGTTCCTTATTTGGCAACAGGATGAACATTTTCCATTCGCTTGTCAAACTTTGTTCACACGGAGATTGGTCATCGTCATGTACGAAAAAGCTTTATTGATTTCAGTCCATCTCTCTCTCTCTCTCTCTCTGTGTCTCACTTTTTGTCCGAATACAAACAGATGCGTGGCAACGTAAACATGCTTCTCGTCAAGCCCCTTTCTCTCTCCATCATGCCATCCGACCGTGCTCTGCGAGTGTTAACGTAATCCTAGAGGACACAGGCAGGTACCATCACATTACAGGGACAGGGCAGCTGAGGTCAGATCCCTGGAATCTGGAAAAACGTGTCTACAATATCCACAACCTTCCCCTCCCCCAACTCGTCCCTATTCTACTCCACTCCAGCCACCTTCGGCCTTGGCTGATACAGCTGGCATCTATTATGGGCCAAGATCCGATGCAATGCTCCTTTTCCTTCCCATCCCCCTTCCCTCCAACCCCCTCACCCCCCACTCCGCACCCCCATTGTGAAGGTCGTCTGTCCACTCACCTTTCCTGCAGGAATGCCACGTTAAACATTATTTCTCTCCTACAGGAACTGTCATATTCGCAGATCTCATACACTTTGACCTTTGTCGGTTCCGTATCAGAGACGTCATAACGACCAAACTATTACCACTGTTAGAGCGATATTTTCACGGCTGTCAGAATCCGCTGAAACGTTTGCAGTGTGTGTGTGTGTGTGTGTGTGTGTGTGTGTGTGTGTGTGTGTGTGTGTGTGTGTGTGTGTGTGTGTGTGTGTGTGTGTGTTTATGCGTGCGTTTACGTTTGCATGTGAGTGTGGATGAAAACAGGGAGAGAAAGGGAGAGAGAGAGAGAGAGAGAGAGAGAGAGAGAGAGAGAGAGAGAGAGAGAGAGAGAGAGAGAGAGAGAGAGAGAGAGAGAGAGAGAGAGAGAGAGAGAGAGACAGAGAGACAGAGAGAGAGAGAGAGAGGGAGAGAGAGAGAGAGAGAGAGAGGGAGAGAGAGAGAGAGAGAGAGAGAGAGAGAGGGGGAGAGAGAGAGAGAGAAAGAGAGAGAGAGAGAGGGGCGGAGAGGGAGAGAGATATTTATGTTCCTGGCTTTTTTGTTTATTTGCTGTTTTTTTTATTTGTTATAAGTTGTGTGTGTGTGTGTGTGTGTGTGTGTGTGTGTGTGTGTGTGTGTGTGTGTGTGTGTGTGTGTGTGTGTGTGTGTGTGTGTGTGTGTGTGTGTGTGTGTGTGTGTGGTGTGACTAAGTTCGCATAGGCCAAAGTCTGAGGCGCTTGTGTGGCTGTATGTGTGTACATGTGTGAGCGTGTGCCCGCGCGCTACAGACCGGGAAAAGACACAGAGAGAGACTCCAACAATCGTAAAATAATTTGTTATTGATATATCTTTATTCCATGTGTCTTAAATCAGGTGCTTTTCTTTTAATTATGTTCTTTTTGTGCTTTTGTTACTTGTCATAAATTTGGATGACTTGTTTTTATTTCAACACTTTACATCATTTTCCTATCTTGTCACTGTAAAGCGCATAGAGAATCTTCAATGGATTATTGCGCTATATAAATAAAGTTATTATTATTATTATTAAAATGTGGCTTTGGTAAAATGATGATTGCTTTCAGTGTCGAGCGTGTGTGTGTTGTTCTTCAGTTTAACGTCCTTCCACTAAACGTGATCCAGAGAAGTGTGTGTGTGTGTGTGAGTGTGAGTGTGAGTGTGAGTGTGAGTGTGAGTGTGAGTGTGTGTGTGTGTGTGTGTGTGTGCGTGTGTGCGTGCGCGCGTGCGTGCGTGTGCGTGTGCACGGCTTTTCTTGATTACAGTTAGAATGGAAACCAAACATCCCGTCAGCCGCGGCGTGTGTGTGTGTTCACGTCTGCCTGTCTTTCTAAATTCTGACAGCCGTGCTCTGACATCCGTTCATCTGAGAGCCGTTCGACCGACACCTGTGAATCTGCTTTCCTACAGGTACAAGGTCTCCAGACAAATTACTTAGTTCTCCATCTCCTTCCCGCCTGTCTTTGATGTCTCCATCTGAGCTAAGACATGCCCACGGGAATTCCTCTGGCTATACACCACCCTGTCCTTTCAACATATTCTTTCTCTCTGTCTCTTCTATTCTTTGCTTCAACTCATAATCCTTACTTTTTCGGCTCACTGCGCACTCCCCCTTGTGTCTTTTCCCTCTAAAGCTCGGTGTCCATCAGTGTAGTAGGTACTACACAACATGTTTGACAATCGTTTGACAGATGGCACCACGACTTGTTGCTTTTGACTTGCTGACAGGTTATACACACAAGCAGGTCTGCTTCTTTTGGTCTCCCTTCCCCAAGACAACATGGGCGACAGCGGACCAAATGCGTACACAACGCACGCCAGTAGGTGCGAATGACATGGCAGCAGGTGAGAGGAAAACACAGAATGAAACAAAACATATGCTTTGCATTAGCCAGCACACGAGATATACACCGACCCTTACAGACGTTGCTAACGCAAACACACATCCAGTTCTACCATACTTATTTCTTATAAAGTTTGAAATAATCAGCATTGATTTACTCTCGTTGCTGACAATGAAGTTCCACTAGTTCGGTGGGTACATCAAAATGTGTCATTAGTAACTAAAAGGCCAGCCACGGTACATACGATTCGATAGCAATACGATACGAATGTGACGATGTCTGTGAGTCATGATTCACGTGAAATACTTCCGTCTAAAAATAATTCTACTATTTTCGTTCAATATATTCAAGTAGACCCCACTACACGAATCAAATAAGAAAACGCGGCCGGAATCACGCACGCACGCACGGACGGACGCACGGACGGACGGGTGAAACAAAAACAATACTTCCCGAAGCTTCGCTCGGGAACTAATAGTCCCCCAGCTTTGCTCGGGGACTAAAAAAAGACATTAGCCATCAGCTTCAACTGGTGGCAAAATAACAATTAAAAGCCGTCTGCTTTTAAAAGTTCATCCATCATCATCGATCGAACGCTTCAAAATTACTCGTGTCAGCAGTCAACATAATTTTGATGACGTCATATGCTATGAATAAGTTATAAAGTACATTATTGGGATTTTTTAAAGCCAATAATCATTAATGTTATTGATTGCACTTTACAATGAATTTTAACAGTCCGCACGCTAAAACCCCGCGATTTAAAAAACAAAACAAAAAACGACGTGGTAATTATTTTGTGGTCTCCGGTTTGATTCCTCGTGGAGTTTGTTTCAGTGCATAAAGAATAATTTTATTTAATACGATAATTATTGACTGACCAAAAATCCCACAAGATCCATTTGACAAACAGGATATAATTCTACAGAAAGAGTGCATTCTTAAGTGTTGGCTGGAAACACGCGCGCACGTGTGTGTGGGATGGGATGAGGGGGGAGGGGAGGGGAGGGGAGGGGGAGGGGAGGGGAGGGGAAGGTGCCTGTTTTGTTACCAGTCGCGAAGCGAGACTGGTATTGTTTTCAGTTTGTCCGTCCGTCCGTGTTCAACTTTGCTCAAAATGCATATGTCGGTGTAAAATGGCCTCACATAGAGTTATCAGTGTGTTTCAACAACAAAAACAAAGGTTTGTTTGTCTGTCTGTCGGTTTGTCTGTCTGTTTGTCTAGGACAGCGATAACTCGAGAACGCTTGGATATATCAACATGAAAATGTACAGGTGGATACTAGGGGTCAAAAGCTTGGACAAGTTCGAATTGGAGCAAAATCAGGTTAGCGGTTAAGGGTTTAGGTTAAGATTAGGGTTAGGGTTAGGGGTGCAAGCGTGTGTCGCGACTGGGTCCGTTTACGCAAGTACTCTAGTTTTGTTTTGATATTTGTTTTCATTTTTGTTGTTGTTATTGCTGTATTTACCATTGCTGTTTCTGTATTACTCCATATTGTGTAGGGTTGTCCATCCATTCATAATGCCCGTACATACACATGCATATGCACTCACACGCATACATGCACAAGCACACACGCTCACATGCACGCACGCACTCTCACACACATAAACCCACTTTATTCTTTTATTTCCGTCTAATAATTATCACGAGTAGTGGATAGACGTTAAATGAAACAAACATGAAATGAAATGAAACACACACACACACACACACACACACACACACACTGCACACACGCGTCCTGTTTAGACATAAATCCCAGTGGACGGAATGTGACAGCCCTAACGGCGGGATTAAAAACAGCCTCGTACTCAAAACAAAACAAAACTTCACAAAGAAAAGAAAAGAAGAAAGACCAAAATATGACACTTGACTTTTAATACTTCAACTACACTAATGATGAAGTGAACGAGTAACCTTCGTTTCTCTTGTCAGAAATGGGGGTCAAGGGGGGGGGGGGGGGGGGGGGGGGGGGGGGAGAGAGAGAGAGAGAGAGAGAGTGCGCGAGTGTGGGGGGAATGTTGCTTTAGTTCTCGTTAAGTAACCGCCGAGGCAGCTCTCCGATCATAAATCCCTTCAATCCCCTCTAATGAGCCCCAGGCTGCCATCCTCCTTAATCCAGGCTTCATACCCGGTCCCTCAATTAACAAGCTCGAACTACTACTATACGCTGCCCCCCCCCCCCCCCCCCCCCCCCCCCCCCCCCCCCCCCCCCCCCCCACTCCCTTCCTTATAACCCAATATTATAAATGGACCGTCAGCTACACCAGGAAAGCACATGCATACCAGCTAAGGAAAGTAGGAAACATTAGTAAACTTGTTTGATTTGATTAAAAGAGAAAAACATGGGGAGGGGGCAGCAAC
>CM065683.1:53717637-53732637 GCA_017654935.2 Phymorhynchus buccinoides | reverse complement strand
AAACAGATTTTCACAGCGCGCGCCGCATTTGAATCACAGCTGGCGAGAGAGACGGTTCGCCCTTCTTTGTTCCCTGTCGTGAGAGCCACCGCGAGGCAGAGCTTTTCTGGCGAGACGACCCGATCCCTGGGATCGGTTGTTGAATTTTGAATCTAGAGAGAGAGGAGCCACAGAGAGACAGAGACAGTAAAGAATGTAGTTTGTTCAGCTCTCAACGCGGTGGTGTGGGGTCAGCGGGAATGCTGCCATGCCCTTGCCTTCCTTTCCCTTGCAGGTTGCCTTGCAGGAGACACTGAACAGAGCCCTGGGTGAAGACAGGCAGGTTATTACCTACCCCGGCTACCGTTTCTCTCTACTTCACCCACAAGGAGGTATTAGGTTGGGACCCTACCCTAAAAATACGTTCTTAAAGCGAACATTCAACAAAAACAACACGATATAATAGGAATTGTTCGGAAATAATTAACTCTTTGGTTTCTGTATTTAGAGAAGTTTCAACTACTGTTCATTCCTGAGAACCTCTTTAGCAGCTCAAAGAAGGTCAAACCGTCATTGAGTAGCTGAGAAAATTTATCCCGTTGATTCCTATATACGGGCCTCTTTTGCTCGTAATATCATGCAAAAGATGCAACTGTTATTACTTTGCTCTTCTATAATTGCAATGCAATGAGGGGTTTTCCCTTTTCTTACTGGGGAAAGTATTGTTTATGAAAGAGAAACAGACTGCTGAAAACATGCCGCATATTCACAATAACATAACACCCTTTTATACAGTTTTACTCTCTCTGGAAACCCAGGAATAGGGAGACAGAGAGCTCTATAAAGCTAGCAATCTGCAGTTGCTCCCATTCAACCTCAAAAGCGGTTCTCAGGAACGAAAGAGTTAAAGGGAGTGATCATGGTGTGTGGGAGTGATCTTGCCTAATTCAATAGGTCAAACAGGGGAAGTTACTCTACCATTAGCTCTCGCCTCGTGTGTTTGAGCAAACATACAGCACTTAGAACACCGTGCGTCATTCTAAAATTTTATGTCATTTATATTTTTACGTCACATTTTGCAAGTTTTATTGGTTTGTGGCCACTTGCCACCCCTAATTTTTCTTTTCTTTTTTAAATGGTTGCAAGTCACTGACTCGCATCCTGCGCTTTCAAGCTTCGACGCTATTGTTGCATTGTTGCTATGGTATTTGTGCTCTCCCCTAGTTTTTTTCCCTCTCTCCCAAAAATTGTCTATTAAACAGTGAGGTTAGGATAGAAGATAATGTAATGAACAAAGATTGATAATTATCCCATTAAATGCATACAACTTCCCCCGTGGGGATACCGGGGGATCATCCGTACAAATAGTTCCCCTACCTTCTGGAAGTTCTGTGCTTGTAACTTCCTCTAATCTGTCTCTCTCTTTGACTCTGCCTTTTTTCTTGCTTTGTGTCATCTACTATCTTTCAGACTTTTTGGCCCATTCTCCTCCCTCTTTTTTCCCCAAAAAAAAATCTTCCAAATAGTTTTCTCCTTTGAGCTCCTCCGAAATCGGAATGTGTCAGCCGAATGCAGCGAGGAGACCAGTGAAAACTGGAAAACGGACACATACGTACCCATTGTGGCCTTATGGCCTGGGAACGCAGAAGACGAAGAACAACAACAACCAAAATAAGAGCATACAACTTCCCCACCAAAGCCACCTACAGCACCACCGCTTAGCTCTGTGTAGATACAACGTACAGAGAAACAAACCCGGAAACCTCCTTACAACAGAAATAGTGATTACGGTAACAGGATTCCTTTTATTGAAATAAAAGGAATCCTGTGTCTCTAGAAAAGTGTCTCTCATTGTCCTCAACTCGAAGTTGAACGAGGAGTATGCTTTTGATTTTTCTTTTATCAATGTCTGAGTGTCTGTGTAACGTGATTTCAAAAAATAACAAAAAACTGGAAAGATTTACACCAGTGCTGGCTTAGTCAAAAGAGAGAGTTTTGCTTTTCATCATCAAGCTAGTCATTACAATAAGGGGGATTTAAAATCGACAGAATCAAAACATTTTCATTATATTATTAGTTCTAGAGACAGCATACTGCCTACATCGCATAGCTAAACATAATCTATAGCTAAAGTATAAAATCACTCCGTTTATTGCCATAGATGTTGAGTTCTTAATCGAATAAAGAACAAAAGTGGCCGAAAACCTGTTTGTCAGTGGTATGTCTCATTCCATAAACAGTCATTGTGTACCATTTAGTGACAATCGCTCAAACAATGACACATCATTCCCTTCTCAAAACACAGAGAGAGAGAGAGAGAGAGAGAGAGAGAGAGAGAGAGAGAGAGAGAGAGAGAGAGGGGAGGGGAGGGAGGGGAGAGAGAGAGAGGAGGGGAGGGAGAGAAGGAGAGAGAGAGAGAAGAGGAGAGGAGAGAGAGAGAGAGAGAGAGAGGGAGAGAGAGAGAGAGAGAGAGAGAGAGAGAGAGAGAGAGAGAGAGAGAGAGAGAGAGAGAGAGAGAGAGAGAGAGAGAGAGAGAGAGGAGCGAGAGAGAGAGAGAGAGAGAGAGAGAGAGAGAGAGGAGAGAGAGAGAGAGAGAGAGAGAGAGAGGAGGGAGAGAGGAGAGAGAGAAGAGAGAGAGAGAGAGAGAGAGAGAGAGAGAGAGAGAGAGAGAGAGAGAGGGGGGACAAAGAGAAAGAGGGACAGACAGACAGAGACATAGACAGACAGACATATAGACAGAGATAGACAGGAAGAGGTGGTTGAAAACCATAGAATAGTACCTCGATGTTGAAAACCCCTTGCCTGTCCTCGTTAGTTCCTATCATCTATCAGCACCACCACCAGCCTCACTATACTACGCCCCCAATGCCCTAACATACCCCTGCACCATTAATTCCTCCTCTGGCGTGCCAGGGAAGCCGCCTCATGATCGCTCACGGTCCAAACAAAGCAGAGACAAATGTCTCAATTAACGCGTAGCGTTACCAAAAAACAACACATATGTTTGATATACTGGTCTTGGAGCCTTGAATTATTATCACAACATTCATCGTACTGTCATCACAGTGAGACTTTTATTTTGAGAGGATTGTGTTATATCTGTGTGTTGTGTATTGTGCGCTAAAATATTCTCAACTGGGAAACAGGATTTGCATCATTACGTATTACAGGCCTGAAAATCATAACACGTACCCACATCAATAAAAGGAAAAGAGAAGCCTGGTCGTGTAAACAAACCTGAGAGCCAAAATACGGATAATACCAGAGAGTGTGTACCTAAACCAGAAAAGCAGTAGGGGCGCAAGAAGAAGGAATTATTGTGGTGTCCAGAAAACAAAGTTTCAAAGAAAGGTTTCCTGAAAGTGATAGCGTACTTTACTCCGAATAGATGTCCATTATGAACAGATAAACCACGCACATGGAACAAGTAGAGCGTGAAGACGCTAGATACACCAACCGCGCGGCAGCATTTCTGGGTCTAGTGGTCTTGCAGGAACAAACAGACAAACACCCCTGAAACCGATTTCCGATCAAACAGTCTACACCTGCATTTTTAGTGCCCATGCGCCAGCAAGGCTCTCAACTGTAGCTCGCGCACTATTGGCAGCATTTTCGGTTCCAGTGACCTTGACCTTTGACCTTCCTTTTCGAAGTTGGCCTAGATATCCTAAAATACCTATCCGCATGCAAAATGTAAGCCTCCAATGTCCCTCCTTCGCTCAAACCTTATCGTGTTCACATAGTCAGTCAGGACGGATAAGATAGTCAGGAACAAAAACAAAGCCCTGAAAAGCTCCGCGGCTGGTTAAATATAATCAAAGAACTGGCGGAGTGTCTGAGTGTCCACCAGGGACTGGACACCATCAGGGAAGCGTTTATCACCACCTCCCAGGGAGGTGGGGAGGTGCTGGGGAGGGAGAGTGATAACCGTCCCTGCTGGACATTAAAAGCCCATCACAGAGGACTGGCCCCCCCGACATGCCAATCAGGGCTGCTGGCTAGTTAGGCCCGCATGCTGCAGGGATTTGTGGTCAGCACGGGGCCATCGTCGCTAATAACGCGAGAGAGAGAGAGAGAGAGAAGAGAGAGAGAGAGAGAGAGAGAGAGAGAGAGAGAGAGAGAGAGAGAGAGAGAGAGAGAGAGAGAGAGAGAGAGAGAGAGAGAGAGAGAGAGAGAGAGAGAGAGAGAGAGAGAGAGAGAGAGAGAGAGAGAGAGAGAGAGAGAGAGAGAGAGAGAGAGAGAGAGAGAGAGAGAGAGAGAGAGATCTGGATCTGGCTAGTTTTGCTATTATCGAGCACCAGGAGGAAAGGAGGCGGGGGGGGGGTACAGTGGGAAATTAGATAGCGGCTGGAAGAACAAGGGCAGTAGGGGTGGTGCATGGCCTTTTATTTCGCGTGGCCACAGGCGGTGCCCCAACAGGGAAGATACCTGCACGTAGTCCACCTTTCCAAAACTCTCCACGAAATAGATGTGTCGTACCGGGTAGTGAAAGGTCAAACGCTGCAAGATGCCATTAGAGAGAGTTCTTTTGATGCTCGTCTCTTTCGAACTGTTTAGAGAAGCACGCCACTATACTGTTGATAACTCACTCGTTTGGAATGAAACGCAAGGGGGAAATAATGTGGAGAGAGAGAGAGAGAGAGAGAGAGAGAGAGAGAGAGAGAGAGAGAGAGAGAGAGAGAGAGAGAGAGAGAGAGAGAGACAGAGAGAGAGAGAGAGAGAGAGAGAGAGAGAGAGAGAGAGAGAGAGAGAGAGAAAGAAAATATGAATTTGAGTGTGTGCACGTGAATGTCTGTGTGTGTGCATATGTGTGTCTTTCTCCACTTCTCGTGATATTAGACGGTTGTGTGTGCATGTGTGCGTGCGTGTGCATGACTGCTTGTGTGCATATGACTGCGTGCGGGTGCTTGTGTGTGTGTGTGTGTGTGTGTGTGTGTGTGTGTGTGTGTGTGTGTGTGTGTGTGTGTGTGTGTGTGTGTGTGTGTGTGTATGTGTGTGTGTGTGTGCGCGCGCGCGCGCGCGTGCGTGCGTGCGTGCGTGTGCGTGTGCGTGCGTGCGTGCATGCGCGCGTACTAATGAGATCAACAACATTCATAGTCGGCAATCTGCTGCCAGAATAGATTATCCTATACAATATTCTGTGTAGTATTCTCGTGATGCCTGGTCATACCCACTAACTCCCCGTACATACCTATCTACGGTACAAAAATGTCTACACGACATTTTTTTGTTTAGCTGCGTGTGCCTCTCACAGGTGAGAAGAGATACATGTCGATCTGCAATCAACTGAAGTTAAGTAAAGGTCGAGTCAACAGAACTGGCCCTCTTTCCCTTAGCTACCGTGCCACGAAAATGACCGTAAATACTCCCCACTCCCGGGGCTAAATGGCTTCGCCGTGTTTTCTCCTCCCCTGCCTGTGTTGCTCGGTACAATACCTGGCTATCCTCTTGAATGAATGAAATTTTGGGCTTTACGTCCTCTCGACCTGGGAAGGCACATATGGGACATTTGTATTGGGTTAGTATGAGGAGCTAAAAATAAAACAAACGCAAGACACAAAAGACGAAACAAGGACGTGGACGGAACATATAATATAAAGGGGGAGTTCTTAAAAGCGCAAGTTTATTTATTACATTGAAAGGATTTAAAATTTATAAAATATAGTATTTTGTGTCTCGTGACACTTAATAAATGACTAGTGATGTAAAATAGATTAATAAAATTCTTTTGTTTGTCTGGCCATAATACATCCCTCCCTGTTGTATTAAAATTCAAAGGCTATGAGGTTAAAATTTCAAAAAGTTGTTTTATTCATAAAAAGCCAAATTTGGCCCTTATTTATTATTAAAAGGGAATATGTACATATATCTATTTCATATTTACAAAATATATATATATTCTTATGGCAATTTACAAAAATTCATATCTATCTAAACATTAATATTTTATTGTCCTGCCCTATCTATATGATAGGGGGAATAATTTACATCACGGACGTTTATGTATGCTCTTCAAAAGTGAATCGCTCTCTGGCTATCCTCTTTCCGCCCCGCTCTACTATTATAGGTTTACCTGTGGGTATAAGTTCCTGCTACCACTACCAGGCATGGCCATCCTGACACGTAGTAGCAAAGAGCAGCGAGATGGGGATACATTTACATGTGGTATTTAGCGGTACTTCTGTGAACAAGTGATGGTGATACCCTACACGCGAACATAACTATTATACAAATACACACATATACACGCACATGCGCGCGCGCGCGCGCGCTCGCGCACGCACACAAACCGGGAGCAAACACATTATTACTCCTGTTTTGGCTGAAAATAAATTTAAAGCAATATGGATACGAATAACGGGAAGAAGACCACGTTGAATTAATGCATTGGAATCACAAACATAATTTCAATTTTAAATCTCTCTCTCTCTCTCTCTCTCTCTCTCTCTCTCTCTCTCTCTCTCTCTCTCTCTCTCTCTCTCTCTCTCTCTCTCTCTCTCTCTCTCTCTCTCTCTCTCTCTCTCTCTCTCTCTCTCTCTCTGTGTGTGTGTGTGTGCGTGCGTGCGTGTGCATGCGTGCGTGTGTCTGTGCGCGCGTGTGCATGTGTATGTGCGCGCACACACAAGCTCGTTAGGTGGAGACGTTCCTAAGCAGAGAGTGCCATGGCTAGAGGAATGTGGGTGTTTGACCAGTGGCCGAAACCTCTGCCCAAAGCAAAGAGAGCATCTTCAGTGACAGCGCTAAAGTCTACATGGCGCACGTTTAACGGCTCTTCCCTCCTCTTTTCTCTCTCTGTGTCCGTCTGTCTGTATGTGTCAATGTTCAATGCACAATGGACTTAAATGTGTATTCACATTTTCATTACCAATGGTCTACACTTCTAATAATTATACTCGCCGAATAAACGTTTTCTGAAGGTTCTTTTTCTCAACACTGATTCAAGTATACTGCACTATGCATACATGTGTACGTACATGTACATGCATGCGTGTACTTAATACAAATATGATGCAAACATAGTATGCACATATTATGCACACAAACAACTGCGATTCATCCCAGTCGAGTTTTATTTTCTCGTGCACCTGCAGTCACCTCATTCTTCTCTCATTGAAAGTGTCACTCTCCAAGTTCATTTTGAATATAAAAGGAGCACCCTTCACCTCCACTACAAAACAGCAATTATCTGCAATTGCTTTGGACATGCATGTGCATAAATAGGCCAGCAGTGACAACCGCCCACTCGCTATTTCCCCAGCCCACTCCCCCAGCGTCCCTTTCACTTTCGTGCCATCCAGTCCTACCTCCATTTCACGCACGGCTCCATTTTAAGGCTGTGTCACATTGGCGAGGTGCTCGCTGCAGTGCAGGAAAGGAAACTGGTTCATGTTCTCTCTCTCTCTCTCCTCCCCCTCTCCCCCTCTCCCCCCCCTCTCTCTCTCTCTCTCTCCTCTCTCTCTCTCTCTCTCTCTCTCTCTCTCTCTCTCTCTCTCTCTCTCTCTCTCTCTCTCTCTCTCTCTCTCTCTCTCTCTCTCTCTCTCTCTCTCTCTCTCTCTCTCTCTCTCTCTCTCTCTCTCTCTCTCTCTCTCTCTCTCTCTCTCTCTCTCTCTCTCTCTCTCTCTCTCTCTCTCTCTCTCTCTCTCTCTCTCTCTCTCTCTCTCTCTCTCTCTCTCTCTCTCTCTCTCTCTCTCTCTCTCTCTCTCTCTCTCTCTCTCTCTCTCTCTCTCTCTCTCTCTCTCTTCTCTCTCTCTCTCTCTCTCTCTCTCTCTCTCTCTCTGTGTGTGTGTTAATTTCCAGTTCCAAATTTATATGTTTATTTTGAGCAAAAACTCGGCAAAACACGGAAATTCGTATTTCCACTAATCTTTCACTCTCTTTGACTCTGCCTTTTTCCTTTGCTTTCTGTCATCTACTATCTTTCTGCCTTATTGGCCAATTCTCCTGCCCATTCAGTACGACAATCCATAGCAAGCAAGCAGAGAACCAAGATTGAGAGCGAGTTGGAAAGAGGGATTTATTTTTACATAGCCTACACGGCTACACGGACATTTTTGATTGATTGACGGTAGGTCCCAGTCATTCTGGTTGCAGCATTAAAAAAACCAATATCAGATTACTACGCAGCGGAACTTAATGAAGCATCACCACTGGCCGACATTAGCGTTGCACTGAATGCAGCAGACTCTCCGAGAGACTGTACTGGACGATATGGTTCATTCGCTCACAGCTTTCTTTTTATACTTATTGTCCCACAGTGTAGAGTGATAGCTTTAAAACGTTATTAATGAGAGACTTAGTGCGATTTTTCTCACGCCAGAGGGCATGACGCTCGTGTGGGGCTAATCCTCTCTATATTATTAGTTGGGGATAAAGAAAGAGAGGGAGACAGTGAGTGGTCCTACCATCACTCTCTCTCTCACTACGCCCAAGTAAGAAAATCGCGTGATAAGCCCCTTGTGCATTGACTGCCCTCTGGCGTGAAAAATATCGCCATAGGTTGACCATTGAGCATGACAGTGTAACGAAGACTTAGTTCTTGCGTTGCTATACGTCCAAGCGATGATTTTCCAGAGCACAATCATGCTCCTGCACATGCGTGAGTGAGTATGGCGTACAAAACGTGTCAAACACTCGATGCAAAGACTCCATACTTTTCAAAAGGTTTCCATACTTTCCCTGTGGGGATACCGGGGGTCTTTCGTACAAATAATTCCCCCACCTTCTGGAAGTTCTGTGCTTGTAATATCCAATAATCTTTCACTCTCTTTGATATCGGGGGTCTTTCGCACAAATAATTCCCCCACCTTCTGGAAGTTCTGTGCTTGTAACTTCCACTAATCTTTCACTCTCTTTGATATCGGGGGTCTTTCGCAGAAATAATTCCCCCACCTTCTGGAAGTTCTGTGCTTGTAACTTCCACTAATCTTTCACTCTCTTTGACTCTGCCTTTTTCCTTTGCTTTCTGTCATCTACTATCTTTCTGCCTTATTGGCCCATTCTCCTGCCTTTTTTTTCAAAAACAAATCTTCCCAATTTTCTCCTTTGAGCTCCTCCGAAATCGGAATGTGTCGGCTGTACGCAGCGGGGAGACCAGTGAAAACTGAAAACCAGACACATACGCACCTTACCCATTATGGCCATATGGCCTTGGAACGCAGAAGAAGAAGAATAAGCCATACTTTTCGAACAGTATCTTTATTCGTTATGGCTCGCTCCCAAAAGGATCGAGCCTTTCCGTGTTTTGCTCAAAACAAACATATATAAATTTGGAACTAGAAATTAACTGAAACTGCCCTTGCCATAACAGCACAAATTATTTGGCGGGAATCAAAACAACGGACAGAATAGCTGAGGAAGTCGACGAGAAGGATATTTCATGCCAGGTCATGTTGAAAAAAATTGACATAGTTTCGTGGTCCGTTTTGTTTCATATCCGAGCATCATTTTTTTTATGTGACTCGTTCGTTAGAATTCGTAAATGCGCGTTTCGATGCAAAGGTATGGATATTTTCTCTCCAAAAGGGTCCATACTTTCGTAAATTATGGAAAGTATCAATGTTGTTTTAAAGTGCGCGATCCTTTTCACAAAGTAGCGATACCTTCGCGAAAAGGATTGATCCTTTTGTAAATTAGCATTGTTTTGTTTCGATACTATATCGGGTGTTTGCATCGACTGTTTGACAAGTTTCGTACGCCATAATTGAGAGCTTTGACTGAAAGGTGCCTTGCAAATGTGACGAAGGCTTTAAAGACCCACCAGATCACGTCAAAATCACGGGTTTCACGCGTTTTCCCTCTTACAGCTGGTAAAAAATCTTGTTTTGACCAGGTTTGACTCCCATACAAATAACCCCAAATTGAAAACAAAACATTTTAAAGAGCAGCCTCAATTTGAAGTTGGGGGTTTTGTATGTGGGTCACAGGTACCTAAAAAAACCCACAAGGGATTTAATCGTGGTGGGTCAGTGTGTCTTTAAAGGTTTGATCCCCCGAGCAGTCTCACTTTCAGCAGGCGTGGGGCAGACTTCCTGTCCATTGTATTGGCTGAATAATACCTGTCTGATCAGCCCTCCCTACACAACGTCTACCTCGATCGTTTCCCTCCCTTCCTCTGTCCTTCCATTCTCACTTCACCCCTGTAAAGGGCTCCGGTTCTCTTCTCTCTCACTTCTAT
Organism: Phymorhynchus buccinoides; assembly: GCA_017654935.2. Classification (NCBI taxonomy): domain Eukaryota; kingdom Metazoa; phylum Mollusca; class Gastropoda; order Neogastropoda; family Raphitomidae; genus Phymorhynchus; species Phymorhynchus buccinoides. The sequence continues at coordinate 53,722,484 of CM065683.1, read as the reverse complement.
ATTCTTTTTTACCCCTTTACCCCTACAATCCTCTTTCGAAAGTGTGTCTCTGCATGAATTAATCTGATGTCTTCGATAAGCCCGTCTCTCTCTCTCTCTCTCTCTCTCTCTCTCTCTCTCTCTCTCTCTCTCTCTCTCTCTCTCTCTCTCTCTCTCTCTCCTAAAATCGCATAAAATCTTTATCATTGTTAAATAAAGTTTTACAGTCTCCATTTTCTCTCTCTCTCTCTCTCTCTCTCTCTCTCTCTCTCTCTGAAAAATCTAACAACAAGAATCTATTATTTGAATATAGACTAGACAAGATAGATTTGTATTTAAATCCACAAAGAACAAGCATCTTTAAGTGTCTGGTGCGACCATCATGTAATGAAATACATATAACTGCTATGTGAATGTACCACGCTGGGTTGTTTTTAACGGTACTAAACCAATAGGTTGCTTTGATAAATGATATCGGAGTAAAACAGCAGACAGTATTGTATTGGTTAACCCTTTCACCGCCAAAGCCGCATTTTAGCACCACATTGATTTAACACCTGTGTCACTAAAAGGCATCAAATTGGGGTATATTATCCAAAGACCCTACTGTCATAGTTTTGAGAAGTAAGGATATACCTTATTTTATATATATATGTCACAGAAGAATCCCCAATACTGCAGATGGATTTTGTTCTCTACCCAGGTACATTTAATGGACATGTTTGGCTGAAATATGGCTGGCGGTGAAAGGGTTAAACTGCCTTATCTCTCTCTTTATTGTAGAAGCCACGTGTTAAAAGCAAAGTTTTATAGACATTGGCGAAAACAACAGGAACATGGGTGGTGTTCTCGCCACGCTTTGTGACAATTAGAATGTTGTTTGTTTGAAGGCGTCAACTGCTGTAAACAACCGTTTGTTTTGTGGTAGGCGACTGCCAACTGGGATTGTTCACTTACACACTTATTTCCTCTTTGTTAAAAGGAGGTGCACAACCTCCACTGACATGTAATTCAAACGTACAGTACTGGATTCTAAGTGTGTGTTTGAAAGCATAGATAGGGCTAAAGGGCCAGACACACGTCCACTAAAATCGCACGACTGTACGATACGATTAGATCACGTGGTCTCTAAGAACAAATGTGATTGGCGCATCGAGACCACGTCCATTAAAATCGGACGACTGTACGATACGATTCGATGACGTGGTCTCTAAGAGCAAATGTGATTGGCGCATCGAGACCACCTGATCGAATCGTATCGTACAGTCGTGCGATTTTAGTGGACGTGTGGCCGGCCCTTAAGGGTAGGGTGTAAACGTCTACGCAGTCATTATTATTCTTTTTCTTCGTCGTCGATCACTCAGACCGTTTCCTGTCAATTATGAGCGCAGATGCGTCATGCTGCCGTATGCGCCTTACGGCCTAACTAAGAAATAGTTGGGCCCAGCATGTCCGTCTTCGGCTGGAGAAAAGCTTTTTAAAGACCCCGCACGTCACGTGTCACATTCCCTCTTATGCTAGGAAGATTTCTTAAGATTCCTTACTAGTTATAAGAGGGAAAACACGTGAAAACCGTAATTTTGACGTGACGTGGTGGGTTTTTAAGAACTTCTTCAACAAAAAAGGCAGGATAATGGACCAGGAAGGCACGAAAGATAGTAGATGACAGTAAGCAAAGGGAAAAGGCAGAGTCAAAAGAGAGTGGCATATTAGAGGAAGTTTCAAGCACAGAGCTTCCAGAAGGTACTGGAACTATTTGTACAAAATACCCTCCGGTATCCCCACGGGGGGAGTAGTCATGATTAGGGTTGGGGGGTGAGGGTGTTAATTCAAGGTACGAGTATGACCTTAACTACAATGGTACAAGGAAAAGTTCAGTTATGTCAGTTAGCGACTTGTACGGCGAAACATAAAACATGGCAAGAATGGATAAGGGTGGGGTGGGGGGGTGGGGGGTGTGTGTGGGGTGGGGGGGGGGGGGTTAACCAATGCTGGTTCGCTGAGGCAAGGGCCGACAAATGTCAGGTTTAAATGGCACAAGCGCAAGCGCGTCCGCCTGCGCGCTCACACACACACACACACACACACACACACACACACACACACACACACATACAGAGTCTTTTGGATGAGACTATAAGCCGAGGTCCCGTGTGCCCATGCACTTAGCACACGTTAATCCCAGTGGCAACGAAAGAGTTGTCATTTGGTCAAACTTTACCACCACCACCACCGTTTTCCTTCCTCATCAGTCACACAAAACTCGGATGGAAAAAACCCACATTGGGTGGCGCGCCTCTGGCTGCGACTCGCTCTCCAGGTGGGAGCAACCCGAATATCACAGAGACGCCTCTGTGACTATAAAGTACGTAATACCTAATAATAATACACACAATATACGCGCGCACAAAAGAGAGAGAGAGAGAGAGAGAGAGAGAGAGAGAGAGAGAGAGAGAGAGAGAGAGAGAGAGAGAGAGAGAGAGAGAGAGAGAGAGAGAGAGGGAGAGAGAGAGAGAGAGAGAGAGAGAGAGAGAGAGAGAGAGAGAGAGAGAGAGAGAGAGAGAGAGAGGGGGGGGGGGGGTGAAGAAACGATCACAAAAGAAAGACATGATCAAGGGAATGGAAGAGACTTTACATTTACATGGACAGGTGCAGGGGTGGATAAAAAGAACACATAGCCAGCAGTGGCGGGTGAAATGGGGGTGAAATGGGGTACGTACTACGTAGCGAGAGAGAGAGCAGTATGGCGACAGACATAACGGGTAAAGCCCCTACTAACTCTGTACAGCACAGCACAGTCATCTCCTCCACCCTCCCAAAGCTCCAACCACGAAATTTAAAATGTTACGTCCTCTTGACCCGAAGGGTACATAATAATTATGGGACATTGCTAACTATAAATGTGGGTGGTTTTGGGTTTTTTAAAGCTCCAGTCAGACCCGTGCACCCCGTTATATGGGGCCGCTATTCGCGGTCCACCCCCGCCTCCCCAGCCCCCACCCACCCCTATCGTATTGCACGACGTGCTAGAGTCAAAGTCAGCAAAGTCACGACGACGGTGATCACCACATAACCACATCCTCTTTTCACCTCTGTTTTCAACAAACTCGCTTGCCCAAAGATATCATTTTCATGTGAGTCACCATAAAGAATACATGCGTCTAAACAGAGGTCGTTCGCCAGAGATCAGATAGACCGACAGAAGCCATCTTTTTATTTAATTGTGCCTGACGAAGGTGTAAGTTTCAATATTCTTCGCACAATCGAAGTTTGCTCTTCGTTTCTCTTTTGTTTTTGAGATGTCATTCTAATCCTAGCCCTATCCCGACCGTAAGTTCCAACACTAACCACAACAGCGGTTAATTCTATTTTTCCGTTTTTGCCTTTCTTACCATACATACAGCTGTATTTTAGGAACATTTTTAGCTAATAACCTTTTTGTAATACTAACCCTATCCCTAGCCCTAGCCCTAAACCTAACCCTACCCCCCACTATGTACTGCAGCACACCGCGATTTGTCACAGTTGTGGTTCGTTGCGTTTTCCCGTCTTATAGGGTGGGGGGTAGGGTTAGGCTTAGGGCTAGGGTTAGGGATAGGGTTAGTATTCCAAAAAGGTTATTAGCTAAAAATGTTCCTAAAATACAGCTTTATGTATGGTAAGAAAGGCAATAACGGAAAAATAGAATTAACCTTGTGATTTTGTTCTCACATCCAGAAAGTTTCCGTCAATTATGTTGGTGATGAAATTTGCTAAAATCATTTATTTCGGTTGTTTACAGTTCTAACCCTATCCCTTACCCCATTTCTATCCCTATCCATTTTCTGGTCGATCAATTCTAACCCTATCCCTATTCGCCGACTTGGCGAACGACCTCCGTTTAGACTCAACTATAAAGAATCGTTACGGGAAGTCTATGGTTAGAACTTCTGCGGAAACTAGTCTAGCTAGTAACAACATATGAATTCAAACTTACAGCATTGACTATCGATTCAAAGCATAGCCATTTAAAGTTTTTGTTGGGTTTTATTTATTCCTAAGGCTTTCAAACTGAACAGCAGCATTTCCACACAAAAACAGGCGACAAGAAGAGAGAACAAAGAAACTATGGCCTCGCAACGACTCCCAGAACATTTCAACAAAATAACTGAACAATATTGAACATTAAAAAACATACATAATTGCAAAAGATTTCTTTTAGTCAGCATAGGGTATATGGCTGCTAGGATAATGCTTGGAACACCTGTCATTGCACCATTCGTGCACTGGGTCTTTATTGGTTCCTGGAGGAAAAAAAACCTTGTTACGTAATAGTTGTAATAAACACGGCCTGCTTGCAAACAAAGGTACACAAGGACGGACAAACGCAGATGAGCTACACGCATTTATCCCTTTCAATACATCACTGCATTAGACAAACATTATTACTGACCTGGTGCTGCCTATAAACAAAATTAAACAAATTAATAGGAAGTGCAACCAAATGAATACTGTCAATGATTCAGTTTTGACATTACTGGTTGATTCAAGTTTATTTTTCACTTTCAAATTGTGGTTACTTGCATTAAAATGAGAATCATTAGTCTCCTTATTGCTATCACTGTTAATGAAAGCACATTTGAAACATTTCTGAGGCTCGTCTAGGGCGGTTTGCTTGGACATTTTTAACATTAAAAATTGAAATAGAAGAGTCAAACATAAGTGAAACGAAAGCTGGAAGAGTGATGAAGAGAAGTAACTCACAAAACGTGATTTGGATTGAATAAAACATGGATTTAGACAAGTTTTAGACTCAGAAATCGCTGTTCCGAGAATACTCGGAACTAGGCCCTGACTAGCGTTATCCTGTTCCGAGAATACTCGGAATT
>CM065683.1:53700137-53712637 GCA_017654935.2 Phymorhynchus buccinoides | reverse complement strand
CGCATTGGGCTCATCTGAGGCAAAGCGCTATATAAATGTACTATTATTATTATTATTATAATTATTACGTAACGTTTTAAATAAGCCCCAAACCATAATCTCCATGGCTAGATGAACATACATCTTTTCGAAAACAATCAAAATATCAGACCAAAGTATGTTCCCTACAAAATAACGTACGAGCAGTAAATATACCACACCTCGTTTCCTTTGCATCACTATATTTTGAATTCCTTTTTATTCATATAAAGATAATTAATACTATAGGCCGGGTATCAGGCAACACGACATACATGTAAGCAGTAAGAAGCAAAGATCTTGGGAGAACACAGAACCAAACCTTACTCTAAAATGTGGGGATAATCAGCATATTATGGGGCCAAAAACTCATTTCGTAAAACGAAAAAGTGCAAACTTTGTCAAACAACACGTAATGGAAATCCGATTGTCAATAACGTGTGTGGTTCCCATGTATCTGAATGACGTCCTGAAGCACCTCATCGTGGAACAGTGCAGATACTGCACCTTCTGCTAAGAAGTCATTCCCGCTCTTCTTCGACAGCCTGTTCAGGGTGATCCGACTTGAGGAGTTGGGTGACACATGCACGGATGGGTCTCAGTTCATATATCTCAAACTTGTCCTACGAAATTTAGGTGAAACCTGGCTGACCCCTCCATGCACTGTATTGATTCATTCTCAAAAGTACTGGTCCATACAGTTTAATCTGTCTGGGCTGACGATGTCTTCCATCAAAATGAAACCCAGGCCGATGTCACCAAAGTCACAAAAAGATATCCAGGATCTCATTTTGGTTCAATACAGCTGTCAGGTTTCCGTTTTCCGTTCAGGGGCACATGGGGGGTTGTCTTTCCCAATATGCTAACTCCACCTCAGACCATCAGGGAGCTACTCCAATACAACGGATATGCTGGGGACATATTAACCATTGTGGAATCGCTATTTCCTACGTAGGGTCAAGGAAATGCAGATTGAGGGTGTTCTCCACCTCAGGCCACCTTCATAAAGCTTTCTCCTTGCAGTTTCAATTGAAGTTTCATTCTCATTTGCATGGCCAAGGCCATTTTTGTATCTGAATAGCAGTCCAGAAGGGATGACGACGAGCTAGGCGACAAGGAATCTGGCTTCCAGCTGAACAGAAATACCTGCTTCCCTTCCCCGTCTTTTCCCTTTTTTGTCTTTGCGTGTCTGCTGATAGATCGTGTGTGAGAGTGTGTGCATGTGCGTGTATGCCGATGCTGGTGTGTTTTTCCAGCCAATCCCACAAAACAGCAAAAAGTGGCAGCCTTTATCAGCCGGTCTGTGCCGTTCACTACCCGATCCCCTCAGTGCACTGGTACACACGTGTTGGCGGGGGGGGGGGGGGGGGGGGGGGGGGAGCGGAGACCTCGTTCCCCCTTTGTCCCCCTTCTATCCCCACTATGCGGTGACACTTGGCTGGGCGTTTGCTCGACCTTCAAACTCTCTTAGTACAGGCCTATTGCAGATATAGCAAACACACATCCACTTCACCTCGTTTTCCTAAATCCTCTCATCCCAATTCGCTCCCATTTTATCAACCGCGCACGCACACGCACACGCACGCACGCGCACGCACACACCACACACACACACACACACACACACACACACACACACACACACACACACACACACACACACACACACACACACGCTCGCTCTCTCTCTCTCTCTCTCTCTCTCTCTCTCTCTCTCTCTCTCTCTCTCTCTCTCTCGATCTCTCTCTCTCTGTGCCTCCCTCCCTCCCCCCCTCCCCCCCTCTCTCTCTCTCTCTCTCTCTCTCCCTCTCTCTCGTTCCTTTTTTCTCTCCCAAAGTTCCGTGATCTTATATTATATTTCTATCCCCACCTGGACGTCCCCAGAACCCGGAAGAGAAACATTATCACACTGCGTTCGCAAGCTAACACGTGGACCACCTTAGTTCCATGATATGATAATAATACCAAAGAGGGTTAATAATACTAAAGGGCCGGCTACACTGCAAAACGATTCGATTCCCTACGATCCGATTTTGACATTTGTGAGGTATGATTAACGTGAAATTCTACTGTCTAAATACATTTGATGAAATCCTACTTGTTATGTTCACTATATATTACTAGTTATGTTCACTTTTGTATTATGGACAATAAATTGTCTTATGTCTTCTTATATTTGCAATCTCCCGTACACGAATATGATTAAAAAAATATCTTAGTTTTGTATCGGACATTGGAAGAACGGTTGGCTGTCAAGAACGGTCAAGACGTTTCGTTTTGAGTAGCCGAGATTCAGTGGTTCGACCCGACTTTGTGTTTGTGTGTCCGAATAGTGTCGTTCCTGGCTTGAAAACGTCTTCTTGACCACATGACACGAAATGAATGGACACTACTGATAATATTTCAGAAGAAGGCAAACAGATATGGGCATACATAATGGTACAATGCATAAACAAAGGGTTTTCTTTATATAAAAAAGGGGGTAAAGGCACTAAAGAACTAACCAACTACACGAGTAAACAAATATAAATTCAAGTAGAAAAGAGAAGGGGGCAAAGAGCTACAAGAAGATGCGTAAATCATCAGTATTTCAACACAGTTTTAAAATAATAATTTCGGAATACGGATTTTTTTTTTTTAAATAAAGAGAAGAAAAAGACAGAAAGAAGGGGGGGGGGGGGAGAGGGAGGGGGGTATCTAAGCAAGGCAGACAGGGTTATCACATATCAGAGCTACTTGAAGTGCTGATTTCCGCCCCACAGTGACAAATGGTTGTACGGTCTGACCCTCCCACTGCCGCCTCTCCACCCTTATCCACCACTCTCTTTATCATGACGTCACAGATTATTGTGGTGTGAATAGCATAAAAAGGTATTGGATTACTTATAATCCGGTTCACCCAAACAGATTTTTCTCAAAAAGTTTAAGAGGAGCATAAAAGATCAACTGTTTTGCTTATTTGTTTCATTATCTTCTCAGTTAAACAAATTCCATCCGTTAATTTGTGTTTTTACACTAAATAAATAATAAGAGGACAGCATTTCTCTCTCTCTCTCTCTCTCTCTCTCTCTCTCTCTCTCTCTCTCTCTCCTGCTCTCTCTCTCTCTCTCTCTCCTCTCTCTCTCTCTCTCTCTCTCTCTCTCTCTCTCTCTCTCTCTCTCTCTCTCTCTCTCTCTCTCTCCCTCCCTCCCTCTCTCTCTCTCTCCCTCCCTCCCTCTCCATCCCTCCCTCCTCCCCTCCCTCCCTCCCTCCCTCCCTCCCTCCCTCCCCCTCCCTCTCCTCCCTCCCTCCCTCCTCTCCCTCCTCCCTCCCTCCCTCTCTCTCTCTCTCTCTCTCTCTCTCTCTCTCTCTCTCTCTCTCTCTCTCTCTCTCTCTCTCTCTCTCTCTCTCTCTCTCTCTCGCGCGCGCGCGCGCGCACACACACACATACGCAGCACGCACGTACACACGCACGTGCACACACACACACACACACACACACACACACACACACACACACACACACACACACACAGACAGACAGACAGACAGACAGACAGACAGACAGACACAGACATACATACACACACACACGCGCGCGCGCGCGCGCGTCAACTCCCACTCTTTTCTCATCAAGCATAGCATGGGAGGTGGTTCCCCAATCTCTAGACCTGCTCGTCATGCCCCGTCAATCTTTGGAGAGGCCAGAGGAGGAGGCCTCCTTCATCGGCCCACGAAGCCATCCTGATTAACTTCCCTTCCCTGACAGCACAACTAAACCACACCGAACTGCGCCAGTTCTGTTTCTGCGCACCTAGTAGATGCTGTTGTTGGTTTCGGAGATGAGTTTTATAACACACTAGAAACCTGGAACCTCGATTGTAAAAGCCTTTCGTTGATAGGTCATGTCCATTTAGAAGGCTAACATTAATTTGACAACAACCTAAAGTACTCTCTGACGTAGGCTCGCTTCACAAACAAACAAACATTGACGGTCGAACACACACACACGCGCGCGTGCGCGCGCGCACGCACACGCACACACAAGCACGCATACACACACGCACGCTTCACAGAACACCAACGCACGCACACACGCACACACTCAAACACCCTATACATTCTTGCTTTCATTATGATGACGATGATGCGATCATAATCGTTTAACAATCCTTCCCCCTATCGCCCCTTCTTCTGTTCTGTTCTTATCTTGTTCTTATATTATTGTCCATGCTTGATATTCTTAGCGGCAACACAACACGGACTTCCGGGGCTGGAGCAGGACTGCTCTCGTGTCGATAGGGCAGGCGTGGCTGGTGCATCTCTGGGTCCCATCAGCACCTTCGGGTGTTTCTTCTTCACGTTTACAGTGTCTAGAGATATCTTGCGCGCGACGTGCTTAACTAATAAACAAAGCCATGAGAAACACTGCAGAGGTTTGCGCTAGGTGCAGTTTTTATTACCAGTAGGGAGAGGCTCTCGACCATGGCGACGGCTTAATTTGTGGGCCGTGGCCCCACCTGTCAGAGCTATCCCACTGTGTTCCGCGCTATTGCCACTGAAGTAGGGGGCTGGAAGGAAATGGCCAGATGCCGTGATAGCAGTCCATCACACTCGTGACCATTTCGTTTCCCACCAACCGTTTTTATTTCCTGGCCAACTAAACGCGGAAAGTTCAAGGCTCGTTTTCTGCTTTTTAAACCGTCGATCTCTTTAGAGGGGATTTAAAATATTAAAAAAAACATTACCAAGGTCAATAAAAGGGGAGGAAAGCATTACATGTACGATAACTCGCAAACTGATGTGTCACAAAAATTATCGAGAATGTTTCTGTGTCTTTCCAGTATTCTTGTTTGCAGAAGTCATTAACGCTGAATATAAGATGGGCATTAAGAAACGCACTTCTTCACTTGGCTAGTCTAGCCAGGTTTGATTTTATGCTGATTTTTATTTCGATATTCTTTAATCTTTTGTCTATCTTGTTGTATATATCCTTTATCCTTTGGTTTCCTTTCTATTCCCTCCCCACTCAACAAAACAAGGTTACTTCAGCCAGCTTGGGTGTATGTTTATATGCGTGCGTGCTTGCATGCGCTCATGCACATGTTTCTATGTAATATGTATACGTACACACACATGCGCGAGCGCACATACACGCGCTCTCTCTCTCTCTCTCTCTCTCTCTCTCTCTCTCTCTCTCTCTCTCTCTCTCTCTCTCTCTCTCTCTTTATATGAACATGTGTTGTTGCTGATATACTTTTCGTTTTTATATATAACGAAACAGAGTGAATATAAAATATCAGTTATTAGCTGAGCTCCATTCCCCATATCTGAAGGACTAAAAGGTTGGTGCTAACTGAGTTTGTTTCTGAAGTTCACAAATACAGACATTGGACACAAAAGAGTTTTACAAAGCAAACTATATTATATTGTTATTCATGCATACTACTTTTTGTGAACTCCATTGTTGTGGGCCAGAGGCCTAACAATTAAAACATCTTTCATAGTTTGACTCTCTCTCTCTCTCTCTCTCTCTCTCTCTCTCTCTCTCTCTCTCTCTCTCTCTCTCTCTCTCTCTCTCTCTCTCGATCCATCTGTTTCTGTTTTCTATCCATCCTACCCATACAGTAAGCATATCCCCATAATGTATTCCTTATACCCAAGTATTCTTATAACGACATTACAAAGCTCAAATATCTGAGTTTTATGTTATTTGGGCTCATCCATCTTTCTAAAAGCATCTGTCATCACTATACTTATGGTTCTGATGTGTACATCTTTTTTCCCCGAAGTTAACGAGCTTTCCCACAAACATGTTCCCTAAAAACACTTTCCCGACAGATTACCATAAAACAAGATGGCTACGGTACGCTATATAAACGTAGTCCCAATAACCAGCAACATACACACATATGCACCACCCCTCCCCCCAAACACACACGCACGCACGCACGCACACGCGCGCGCACGCGCACACACACACACACACGTTTTCTTCTCAAATTAAAAATACACAGAATCAAATATCAAAGCAAAATTATAAACATTATTATTGTAATGTGCAGGAGAAAATGAAATCCAGAAATGAAAGAGAAGGGAAATAACTTGTAATTCCTGAGAAATTGTGGGGTTTTGTGTGTTTTAAAACATGTAGATAGCAATACACGAATCAAATATAATGTCCGATACAAAAATAAGATATTTGATCAGATTCGTGTACGGGAGACTACAAAATAATTATAGTGAACATAACTAGCAGGGTTTTATCAGATTTATGTAGGCAGTAGAATGTCACGCAGTGGCCCCACTTATCTACTGGGATGATACATCTGCCTGCAGAGACGACTCGACTTGACTGCATGTCCATCCGGCCCGCCTGCGACGACATCGATACCCCGGTATGGAGCAGGTCGCCCTGTGGTCCTGAGGACGGCCTTTAGAGGGGAAAGACGATCCACACCAGCAGCACCTCGACGCCAACGCCAACGGCAGTGAACAGACAAGCGGTACTACAGGAGCACCCAAGGCAATCTTTTTGCTGTCTCACAATGCAAAGTCTCCTACCGCCTCACAGATGCTTGCGTCTACGCCCTTAACTTTGACGATGCTAACTCCAGGATCCCGACGCCGTTTCAAGACTCGGATCCCGTCCGAAATGTTCCCGCAACCGACAGCGTATCCGCGATTCCAGGGTACGCAACGTGTTCCAGGAATCATCACGACGACGTCTGCCACGTCAGCATTTCCACGACCTTCATCATCATCGTCATCTCAACGGGAAGACTTCGTCTTCAGGAAGAACGTCCATAAGGGTACACGACCAATTGGACGATAATCTCACTATCTGGCGTCAATCATATCTCACAAATGTCAAAATCGGATCGTAGTAAATGAATCGAATCGTATGCAGTGTGGCGTTGCATTGAAACTAGAGAGAGAGAGAAAGTAAGACAACGTCGGTCTGCTTCAGCTCGGGTCATCCGCCCCAGGCTGTGCTTATGGAGATGGTATGGGAGGCTATGTAATAACTATGATAGGGCTCCGGTGACACAGTAGCGGGGTTGTCACCCCCCTGAAATCTGCCCGCCCGGACACTTGGACAAGGGGCCGACAAGGTGTTGGCCTGTTCCGTGTGCCTGTGTGGTGTCAGGCCTTTGTTCTAATGGCCTGTTCACCTGACAACCCTTAGTCCCCTGTCACTCCAACACCACCAACACCATCACCCTTCTTCTTCCCTTCCTTCCCCTGTACCTTTTTGTAAAAAAAAAAGGTTAATTCTTCTAGGTATCAACATCTACAGCAGCCAACATACACTCTCTCTCTCCCTCTCTCCCTCTCTCTCTCTCTCTCTCTCTCTCTCTCTCTCTGTCTGTCTGTCTGTCTGTCTGTCTGTCTGTCTGTCTGTCTGTCTGTCTGTCTGTCTGTCTGTCTGTCTGTCTGTCTGTCTGTCTGTCTGTCTGTCTGTCTGTCTGTCTGTCTGTCTGTCTGTCTGTCTGTCTGTCTGTCTGTCTGTCTGTCTGTCTCTCTCTCTCTCTCTCTCTCTCTCTCTCTCTCTCTCTCTCTCTCTCTCTCTCTCTCTCTCTCTCTCTCTCTCTCTCTCTCTCTCTCTCTCTCTCTCTCTCTCTCCTCTCTCTCTCTCTCTCTCTCCTTCCCACCCCTCCTTCTCTCCGTTCCGCTCACGTTTTATGTTATGCTTCATCATTATAGTTGTAAAAAAGGTCAACAATACTGCCCCATTTCGTATCTCTCTTCCCTGCCTCCTAGATCACTTATAAAAGTGTAGTTCTATATGTCCCCCGCCCATTCTTTTTCATATTTTTTCTACAACTGAAGATTTCCACCTTTTGTTTTTAAATCTGCAGAGCATACTCATACCCTGCACCCCCAATGGTAAACCGAGGATAAAAGGGTGTTTTTCCTATTTTCATCAGGAATGGATTTCAGCTGTTTTCTCTGTGTGTGCTTTTGGGGGACATCTAAAGCTGCGATCTCAATTATTCCTCAGAATAGTAGCTTCTGTCGGGATTTTGTGTGTGTAACGTTTTCCAAATTATTCCCGTTTTCCTTCACACCGATAGAATGTCTTTAACAAACACTCGCCTAGTTGTTTGTTCTGTTTGTTCAGTCAATGATTTCTCTGAAATCCGGCGGGTTTGTGTACATCATACTAATTTTCATGGTTTTAAGAAATGACAAAGATCCAACCATACATAATGGAGGCACCCTAGGCAAGAGGCTTGTTTTATTCTTCACACATGTATCCCAAACAGTGTAAGTGATGGGGGGCGGTGGCAGATCTCTCTCCTGACTCCAGGGGGACCATTTCACAAGGGCTAACGTTACGTAGCGTGAGCGGAAATCGGCACAAACGGTACTAAGAAACACCTCTTTTGCCGACGTTTGCCGAACACGTTTTGTGGCTACTCCCAAAGTATCTCTTGGCGAACTATCACGTGACTTGCATGGGGTGAATACATTTGTTGTTGTTGATTGGTCCATTAAAGTTTGGTTAAAATAATACTTTTTTTTTTACCAATCAGACAAGAGCTTGTAATATTCTACTGCAAACGTTTTCTAAATGTTTCTTAGACCCCTTTTGGCGTAACAGTTATGCGCGCGGCGACCGTCGTCTAGAGAAACTCGACCCTGAGTCGCTCTTGCCTTTTCACGTTCCCCTTCGGCGTATTCGGCATAGGTGAATACGAAATGAGCTCACGCTTCATAAAAAACATCGAGGTAAACCTCCTCTTCTCAGCCAAATCAGTCGGCATAATTGTCGTTCTTGGCGAGTTTGGGGGACAGGAGAGTCAGTGCGACAGGTAGGGAAGGGGGGTGGGGAGATGAGTGGATTGGAGTGGTGGATTAAGGGGGAGGAGGAGGGGGGCCGGGGGTGAGATAGAACACTAATCTGTCAAATGTGACTGTGTCGTGAAGGCATCCTTTGATCTGGAAGAGGGCTGGATCAAGCTCGCCTCACTCTTGGCTGTGTGACTGACGGCTGACACTGAACATGAGAGAGAGAGGGAGAGAGAGAGAGAGAGAGAGAGAGAGAGAGAGAGAGAGAGAGAGAGAGAGAGAGAGAGAGAGAGAGAGAGAGAGAGAGAGAGAGAGAGAGAGAGAGAGAGAGGGGGATATATATAGAGAGACAGAGAGAGTGAGAGAGAAAGAGAGAGAGAGAGAGAGAGAGAGAGAGAGAGAGAGAGAGAGAGAGAGAGAGAGAGAGAGAGAGAGAGAGAGAGAGAGAGAGAGAGAGAGAGAGAGAGAGAGCGAGTGAGAGAGAGAGAGAGAGAGATATATATATATATATATATGCCTACCTAGCTCACATGCCTACCTACCTCCCAGCAGCTGTCACCCCCCAGGAGTCTTCAAAGGTCTGTTTTCTGGAGTGGGAACTAGGCTCAGAATGGTGTGCAGCGAGGATATTCGTTTGAAGCAAAGAATTGATGAATATGCAAAGTACTTTGCCTTAGCAGGATGGAACATGGACAAAGCAAAGTTGGCGCTCAACAAAGCTGCCAATGTAGATAGAAGAAAACTAATCACCAAACCCAGAAAAGCAAAACCAAAGAAACTAGCATGGGTCACAACTTTTGACCCTCGTCTTCCATCAAAATCGGAAATTATCCGGAAGAATTTGCATTTCCTGTACGCTGATTCCAAAAACAAAGAGGTTTTCCCCAAAAAATCTGATAATATCAGCGGAAAGACGACGCAAAAACATTGGCAGCATCTACAAACCAACAGTGCCAAGAAGATTCATCCAGCATGGGCCTTCTAACAAACCTGGGTTCTACTAATGCAAAGCTACGCGTTGTGATACGTGTGCACATGGGAAATTCACTGATAGTGTCAAATCTGCATGGGACAATAGGCATTGGAAAATCAGACAACACCTTTCATGTACAACCACCAATGTCATCTACTTGATGTCCTGCAAAATCCACCCTGGCGCTCTGTATGTGGGTTGTACAAAAGATCTTAAGAAGAGGTGGGCTAACCACAAGAGTGACTGCAAATTGCAAAAGGTCTCCAAATGCGCTGTAGCAGCCCACTGCGCTCAACCTCACCCAGATGATCCCAATCTGGGCTACTTGCAGATCACAGCTCTTGAGCATGTGGAGTCCGACAAACAACTACTGAGGAGAGAACTGTACTGGATGTCGAATTTGGGGACCGTTTTTGTTGGGTTGAATTCAAGAAAAGACTTCCATGGATTTACTCTGTGATAAATTCAACCATGCAGATTGTCCTCGAGTTTGATATTCAGTACTGGTTCCTATAAATCTAAACAGCAAGCCTAGACTTCCCAATGCCTATTGTTCCATGCAGACTTAATTTCATTCTGTTTGCGTGTGTGTGTGTACGCGCGCGCGCGCGTGTGTGTGTGTGCGTGTGTGCGTGCGTGTGCGTGCGTGTATGTGTATGTGTGTGCGCGCGTGTGTGTATGTGTGTGTATGTATGTGTGTGTGTGTGTGTGTGTGTGTGTGTGTGTGTGTGTGTGTGTGCATGAGTACGTGTGCTCCTACTACTACTATAGATAGACTCTAATATTGTAAACATGAGCTGGTCATCTCTCTCTCTATCTCTCTCTCTCTCTCTCTGACTATAACATAGACGTAATTCCTTTGCATGACGTTTTGTTTTTTGACGTAATTGTAACCTTATGCGTCATTTTTTTGTCCTAGAAAAAGTCTACGGATGTAGACGAAAATTTGGACAATATTTATAAATAAACAAGACTAATCTAGTTTGGAGTTGTTTTTCCGACTTTGCATTTTTAGTTCAAATACGTTATATATATATATATATATATATATATATATATATATAGTTTGCTTTGATAAAGCTTTTCTGTGTCCAATGTCTTTATTTGTGAACCTCAGAAACAAAACCAGTTAATGTTAACTTTGAGTAATGTTCGTGTTCGTGTTCAAAAAATAAAATTAAAAAATAAAAAAAATAAAAAGTTATATAAATTGTGCTGATTTACTTTTTCTCCCAATGGGGGAGGGACAGTGCCTTATGCGAAGACAGCTGTTTCGATCTTGAGAAGATCTCATCAGTTTGCATGATTGGCCTGCAAATTGACTGTCCAGTGGATGGCCAACCTGAGCAAAAAAGACATTCTACAAGAGAATGGTGTCCTCTCTGCATCAAATCGAAAATCCACAATAAAAGCAAACCAGCACAAAGTTAAACCAGAAATAGTAAAAATCTTATGAAAATCTTATGTAAAATGAACAAAATAATAATGTTCTGAAATTTTAATTTCAAAACCTAATAGACATGACTAGGGAGGGCTAACTACTGAGATGGTATCCAAATTAAGGATAAAAATAGCATGAAAGAAAAATCTCAGTGAATAGCCAGCTCCGTACCCCTACTCTGAAGGACTGAAAAGTTAGTGCATTTGAAATGCAGAATAGTTTGCTTTGATAAAGCTTTTCTGTGTCCAATGTCTTTATTTGTGAACCTCAGAAACAAAACCAGTTAATGTTAACTTTGAGTAATGTTCGTGTTCGTGTTCAAAAAATAAAATTAAAAATAAAAAAAAATTAAAAAGTTATATATATATATATAAATATATATATATATATATATATATATAGAGAGAGAGAGAGAGAGAGAGAGAGAGAGAGAGAGAGAGAGAGAGAGAGAGAGAGAGAGAGAGAGAGAGAGAGAGAGAGAGCGAGAGAGAGAGAGAGAGAGAGAGAGAGAGAGAGAGAGAGAGAGAGAGAGAGAGAGAGAGAGATAGAGAATGCGAGAGAGAGTGAGAGAGAGAGAGAGTGAGTGAGAGAGAGAGGGGGGGGGGGGAGAGAGAGAGGATTTCAGGATCAATAATTATTTGCAAACGTACCCATCCCATCCATTCCCCACCCACCACCATTTTGGTCGCACAAATCTACGTGTTCTAATCGCCCTTCATTTCTTGTGATTTTCTCATATAAAACATAAAATATGTTGTTTTTTATCTTGAGATCTAAAGAGCTAAGTGTCCTCATCCCAACACACTACATTCTTTATTTCTCTCTCATCTTAAATTGTTTTTTTGAATTTGAAGTCCTATAAAGATGTATTCCAATACTCCATCCAGAAACATTCAACCGCCTTTTTATGACCGGAGCACACACGATCACGGTCATTGGATCCAAGAGTCACATCTCGCATTAAAAGCATTTTAACGAATTCTCACATATTTTACGAAAACGTTATGCAGCCAAGTGTTGTCAATTTTCCAAGAAAACACAATACTCACTCAATGTTACAACGATGATGAACAAATGATAACACAAACTGTCCTGAAATAAGAACATTAACAGTACAAAATGTCCTGGCTATTGCAGAATCCAATACGACAAAGTCTACCACTGTCAAGTTTACTTGTTTATTTATTTATTTATAAAGAAAACTTCTTGAGCGCTTAATCTTTCATTTCTAAGCGCCTTACAATTCCACACAAAAACAAATAAATTAAAAACCCTTGCGTACATACATGCTCA
>CM065683.1:53692637-53695137 GCA_017654935.2 Phymorhynchus buccinoides | reverse complement strand
AATACAACAGACACAGACCTAAAGGTAAGGGAAAGAAGAGAAAGGTGGATTTTGAGGTTAAATTTGAAAGTAGAGAGGGTTGGTCGCTGACGGAGGGTCATGAGACAGCAAAAGAGCGCCGACCAACAGTTGAAAGCTTATACCTAGGGATCTGGAGAGAAAGAGGGTCAGAAACTGAACGCAAAGTGCGAGCTGGCGTAAAAATGGAAATATTGTCGCACAGGTAAGATGGAGCAGCTTTATGCACGCACACGCACACGCACACACACACACACACACACACACACACACACACACACACACACACACACGCGCCGAGGCAATATTCAGCGCGCGCACACACACACATCGAGGAACGATTCAGCACACACTCAGTATTTCACGCAAAACTGGATACAATGGAGGGGGGGGGGGAGATTATGACCGTTGAAAGAACCTGGTCTCCACAGTGTATCAGTCTATGTCACAATGTGTGCGGGCATGTGCGCAATATTAATACGAATTATATGCATTATGTTTTTTTCTTTTCAGTGAAATACAATTTTCAAATAAGAATGCTCTTGTGATTATTATATCCAATTAAAAAAAAATTGCGGCACGCAAGAAATTGAGGATATTGAAAATATATTTTGTATTATATAAAATGGAATGGGAAAGTTCCAACTTTACCATCAATTTTACTCAAGGCATGTCAGGCAGATTGGTCATGGTAACTTTACTTCATCAGATTATATAAATCTGTATCGTTACAAATTCGGGACTTTCCTGGAGTTGCTCTGCCTCCGGCCATTGCCTCCAGGATCGTTCCCACCATCTTTATATCTACTAATGTCCCATATGTGTCTGTTTCAGACCGGAGGACGTTAAACGGATTTTCGTTCGTTCATGGTAACTTTTTACATTTGAAGCCAGATTTACAACAGAAGCAGCAGTTGCCAGAATAACACTAGTAGCTGTAGTTTAGCACAGTACGACAGACTTGACAGAGAAGAAACATTCACCCGAGAGGTGAAGTACACTTCATTTCCCTACAATAATCCACCAGCTCAACTGAAGCGTACTTGACCCGGTTTCTGATTCAAATTCCTGCTTTCCTACACTTCAGCTATGTATAATGTGTGTGATTTAGGTGTCGACGTTAGGACGTAGACAAGCCTTTTTTCTCGTGATGTTTTTCTTCCTTTGTATAAATACCACATCCGAATAATTTCAAAATTTTGATCCATGAAATCTTTCTACTAAACAAGCTACAATGATCTCCTTGCTGGATCCCGTTTTAGTTTGGCTCCTTGAAAAAGTTAGCATCTCTAAACGGTTCAAACGTATCGCTTATAAATAGACAATTTTGCGTGTCTTTAAAACCTGCCTTAGCCCGACTTCCTAAAATCGGTTAATTACTTGTAGCGGTGCCATAGCCGATGAGGTTTAACCGATGCGTGGTCACCGCTACAGCTATCTGTATTAAAAAAATTTAAATCGGGACTTTACTGGTTTCGTACTGCCTCCGGGCATTGCCTCCAGTATTGTTCCCACCATATTTGTATTCACAAATGTCCCATATGTGTCTGATTCAGACCAAGAGGACGTAAAACTCCATTTTCTCTCTCTCTTCCTAAAATCGGTCACGCTTGGGAGTGAGCTAGTGCCTCTTTCATGAGGACAAGTAATGTACAGTGTGACAGAAAAGGTGTATGTATGACATGTTTAAATGTAGCACAGGAGAGACACAAAGAGACACGTTGATAGGCAAGAGAAACAACAAAGAAGCAATCTGCCAGTTGTAAACACGTGGGGGGTTCTCTGGTTTCAAGGGAGTCCCCAAGACAGTGACAAAACGGAACTGACAATTTATTGATGTCGAGTGTGACAGTAGTATGCTCGATGAATACATGAAGAGCAAAGCAGCAAGTGGGTAAAAGAGTCGAAGCAAGTGTGTGTGCGTGTGTGACAAGAGTGCATGAACAATGATTGACAGAATGGATGAAACACACTGACAAACAGTGAAATAGAGTCAGAGATATAGCGGGGGGGGGGGGGGGGGGGGGGGGGGGCAGATAGAAAGAGTAAAGAGAGAGTCGAAGCAAAACATTCTTTACATATCATTAGTCTCCCAGTTTTTGAAAGCTTTGAGAGCTACTAAATGATCTGTAAAGCAGACTGGTGCGATGAAGAAGGTATGTGCGCACGCATACAAAAATACATACACTGACAGACACACACAGACACATACAAAGAATACTCTACAATTTTTTTAAACATATTTAAAACAAAAAACCAGAGAGGAACCAAATAAAACCAAATCACAATCCCAAAAACATGAACCAGGGCTCCCAGGGACCCCCATTTGATGGTCTATGAAGTACTAAAATTCTAAAGGACCCTCTAAACGAATGTGCAGGGGATCCCAGGGATGCACTAAAAAAATCTCTTTAGCATTCGCAATGCCCTTGGGACCCTCTATCCCGCCTCTAGGACCCTCTATACTATAAGTGAAGGAGTC
>CM065683.1:53685137-53687637 GCA_017654935.2 Phymorhynchus buccinoides | reverse complement strand
TGTCTTTCTATCTCTGCCCCTGTCACCCTCTGTCTGTCTGTCTGTCTGTCTGTCTGTCTGTCTCTCTCTCTCTCCCTCTCTCTTTTGCACGCGCACATGTTTATTAATGTGTGGTATGTTTGTGCATGCGTGCGTGTGGTTGCGCGACTCAGCTTTATTTATCAGTAACACAAGCGGGGGGTGGGGAGGCTAATATTTTCAACAGAGGGACAATAAACCGAAAGCCCAGTTTAATACGCCACTGAGTTCATGTCCTCCCCATAAACTTAGCCACTTGGCCATAAAGTCGGGGTTCACACACCACACGAACAGTCTGCACCAAATGCAGTGGTTCACCCACAAAGGTTGCCCTGGACTCGAAGGTAAAACGCACGCTTTTGAGGGGGAAATTTCAATAGAAAGAAGGAAAGGGGGGAGGGATGAGAGGGGGGGGGGGGGGGGTAGAAATGAACAGGGGTACGAAAATTGCGTATTTAGCACATGAACAGGGTGGTATTAGCTACCTAACTTTAAAGACCCCGCACGTCGTGTGTCAAAATCACGGTTTTCACGTGTTTTCCCTCTTATAGCTGGTAAGAAATCTTACGAAATCTTCCAAGCATAAGAGGGAATGTGACACGTGACGTGGGGGGTCTTTAAGCAGAGTACTGGAGCTCAATCTACATTGTTAGAAACAAAGCCACGACGAGGATAATTAATTATGCAAAATTACTAGGATAAACATCAACAACAAGCAAACAAACAAAAACGTATCGTGAATGAATGAAAAATGGTGCTTTACGTCCTCTCGGTCTGGAACAGACACATATGGGACATTTGTAGATACAAAGATGGTGGGAACGATACTGGAGGCAATGCCCGGAGGCAGTGCAACACCAGTAAAGTCCCGAATTTGCAACAATACAGATAAGTGTAGCAGTAACCACGCCTCGGTTAAACCTCATCGGCTATGGTACCTATGCTGTTGGGGGGGAAAAAACCCGTATCGTTGTTGAACAGTCCTTCAAAGCAAGTTTTTGGGGGTTCGTTGTTGTTTTTTATTATTAAAAAAGTCCTCAGACTGAAATGGGTGTTTTAAAATAGCATAAACGTAGGTCGATAATATTTGAAAGAAACAAATGGTAACACTGTAAAGAGAAAAGCAATATCACAGTACTTCGTGCACTCTAGCGGATTTACACCTTTAAAAAAAAAAAAAAAACCGAGACAAAAGACAACGGGTGACAAAACCGATAGAGGAGGGGAGTGCACTCGGTGGTGGTGGTGGTGTTCTTGCCTGTCGTTTCCGACA
This sequence comes from Phymorhynchus buccinoides, assembly GCA_017654935.2. Classification (NCBI taxonomy): domain Eukaryota; kingdom Metazoa; phylum Mollusca; class Gastropoda; order Neogastropoda; family Raphitomidae; genus Phymorhynchus; species Phymorhynchus buccinoides. The sequence goes on along the minus strand of CM065683.1, from coordinate 53,686,346 downwards.
CTGACCGCCAGATAGCAGAGGGGGCAGCTGCTATTTCGGCGGGCTGGGCTACAATTGGTTTACAGTGGGAAAATCTTGCCCACACTCTCTCGGCCAAAGGGATTTGAGGACGAGAGTTGGCGTTGGGGAAGGTCCCCAAGGCCAACCGATCCCATTGCGCTGCAGCACTAGAGCCGGTGCAAATGCCCCCTAGTTGGAGAGTCCCAGTCTTCCACAAAAGACACAGCTGTACCATACTGTAGAACTCGGTGTACTGAGAGGAGAAAGGACCGGAGATAGGGAAGGCGGGAGAAGAAGAAGGGGGGGGGGGGGGGGGGGGGGGGGGTAGAGCTCCAATAACAAGGGAAATAGGATCAAAGAGACAAAACAGCCTGAAGATCAGGATTGGGGGCAGACACAATAGTGTAACAGCTCGTCACGGAAATAAGACTCGGCTAGCTAATCCCCAACTGTTACCACTGCTGCTACTACTGTTCTGCACAACTGTCGAAGAAGCAGAGACGTAGGCTACATGTGTCTCTCTTCAGGGCTCCCAATCGCCCCACAAAACAAGGGGTCCCAGGGACTCCATTTACAGCATAGAGGGTCCTAGAGGCAGTGGCATTGCAAATGCTAAAACGAATTTTTCTACTGCATCCCTGGGACCCCCTGCACATTGTTTTAGAGGGTCCTTGATAATTTTAGTGCTTCCTAGACCCCCGAGTCCCTGGGAGCCCTGCTCTTACACACCTCTGGAATAAGTTAGAAAAGTCCACTTTCTCTTTTTGGTCTGCAACAATGACAAGGCCAGCAAGTAGGCTATAGCAAGTGGGGACTACAACCGACAAGAACAACAAACAGCCGATATGCCATGACTGTTGCATTGTTTGCATAAAATATACAAAATATGGTCATAAAAGCAATGTGAAAGGAAGACAAACGGACCAACGAGTGAAAGGGAAAGAGAGACAGTCAGAAAGACCTAGGCAAACAGTGAGAGACAGAGACAAACACAAAGAGATAGACATACCGAGACAGAGACAGAGACAAACACAAAGAGACAGACATACCGAGATAGAGACAGAGAAGCGAACAGGAGGAATAAGTGTCACAGTCCAAACTGGAAGGACTGAGGATGGGCTGGCAAGAGTTCCGCACGGACGAGACGAGGTAGAGATAATTATGCGTGAGTACAAAACAGTAATAACAGAAGTGTATGGAGAAAGAAAC
>CM065683.1:53680137-53682637 GCA_017654935.2 Phymorhynchus buccinoides | reverse complement strand
TCTCTCTGTCTGTCTCTCTCTCTCTCTCTCTCTCTCTCTCTCCCTCCCTCTCTCTCTCTCCCTCTCTCTCTCTCTCTCTCTCTCTCTCCCTCCCTCCCTCCCTCTCTCTCTCTCTCTCTCTCTCTCTCTCTCTCTCTCTCTCTCTCTCTCTCTCCCCTTGTTTTGAAGAGTATGGAGAACTGAATACAAATACTTAGGTACCATTTTGGACGACAAACTGACTTTCGACAAGAACACACACAACATACATAAGAAATGACAATCAAGATTGTTTATTTTGCACAGACTGAGAAATATTGGTATTAATTCAAACATTCTGCATACGTACTATAGTAGCTGCATTGAGTCTGTGCTTACAATAATACTGTTTCCATTACGTGTTTGTTTGGAAGTCTGTGTTTGAAGAACAAGCGTGTTGGGTGAATGTGTGTAGTAAAGTTGTTGGAAAGAGAGATGGGTTTGAATGAAATGTACGAAAGACGAACCAAGCATAAAGCCAGGAAGATTGTAAATGACACCTCCCATGTTTTGAACAAACATTACGAACTATTACCTTCTGGAGGTCGCTACAAAGTCAACTCCAGGGCACAGAAATCCTTCATCCCCAGATCCATCCACCTCCTAAACTCATGATCCTTTTAGGTTTAAATGTGTGTTCATCGTGTTAAAAGAAACTATGCATGCTTATCCTTAGATATGTGTATAATGTGTATCTTTAAGTGTGTATTATGTGTAACTTTTGCTCCTATTCATGCATGCTTAATGTCGATGTCTGTTATTCTGGCACTTTAACAAAATTTCTCCTTGGGAGATAATAAAGTGAATTTGATTTGATTTGATTTGATTTAATTTATACCAAAAGCAACACACCAAAAAGCAGAAACAAACCATGAATGTTATATTAACCTATGACCGGCCTGTTAAGTTTGTTAGCTAAGAAACTGAACATAAATTTCTGTTCTATCCAGATGTTTTATTTATTAAAACGAATGCTGATATAAATGCTTTTGATCCATGATTGTTTTGTTATGACATGTCCTCTCGAAACGGTGTTTGTGTGTGTAGGCCCATGCGCCACGCATGCATTAGGTTAGGAGAGGGAACAAGAAAAGGGACATCATTACTATAACCTTTTTTTTTTTACGCGCCAAATTCACGACATGGAAGTTTGCAATTCTCATGAGGCTGTTCGGGGGTCTATAAAAGCATTTAACTACATACTCTGTCTCAAGAGTTCAGTCTTTCTGGTCACAATCGCAGTCATGCACACACATAACAGCTTCCATAATTATTGGTTATGCATACTTGCCCGGGCACAGAGAGGTGGCACTGGCAGGAAGTCGGTTTTATAGAACACAGAACACACACAATGACGTAAAACACATAACACGTAATCTTTCAACGAGACCAAGGATAGCCTACTAATTTTCTAACACGATGAGCGAGGACGCACACGCACACACACGCACACGCACACACACTTAATAATTGCCGCGTCACGTTCTTCCGCTGTGGCGTGGCGTCATAAGGACTGCAACGTAATTGTTTGACCCCGATGAACTCAACACTGTGGAAATCAAGATTTAATGGTTTCGATCCGAGGTACTACTAGTCTAGTAGTATTCTAGTTTTTGTAGCAATTCTTCAAATAAAAGTTTGTTACTGGCGCATAAAAAAATATTAAATTTGATGAAAATATATAGCAGGCCTGTGGTTCCTTCTGTTTCTCCTCTGTAGTTCCTCTGTAGGACCCAAATGTCGGACGGGACTAAAGTCAGGACAGTAGGGTTGTTGTTTTAAACGGCGAAGTACTGTGGCCAAATGATGCTTTCTAATAATTCAGCGACAAAATATGAGTTAATGTGTCCAAAATCATGGTTTAGAAAGGCTCCAAGTGAAAACTATTAATAATTTTCCAAATGCAAGCTTCTAACACTAAATAACGCAAATGAAATTTATGTAATTTTGGTTCTATTTTGAGCCTTTTGTTTTGACAGAATAAGAATGCTTTTTCTAAACAATATGACAGTGCGGTGATTTCATGTCTTCTTCATTTCTTAGTGCTTCTGGTTGATATCAACCAGTCGTTGATTTGCTTTAGTTTTAAGCTTTCCTGGCGTAGGTGTCACTGTCCGTACTTTGGACCCCAGTGGGTCTAAAAGCCGATTAACGTTTTCTTTTTGGGAGATGATGAGACCAAAATCAGCAGCAATAAAGAAAGTTGTATTCTTTATTCCGTGTAGTCTTTGAAATTTATGTTGCGTTATATATTTCGAAGCTTTTGACAGATTTATTTTGCATCCGGACATTTGGAACCCTTTACTCTAAACTTCGAAGGTGAGCAAATTCTACTCAAGCACAATCACTGGTCTGTTTTCCATCTTACCAGGTTTCCACAGAAAACGAGGACAAAAAGGTAGACAAACATTATAACTTTGTCTGTAGTATCTTGGCTTCAAGCCGACTTTCAACCTACTGTAGTGTACCGCTGTCCAAAAAT
>CM065683.1:53662637-53670137 GCA_017654935.2 Phymorhynchus buccinoides | reverse complement strand
TCGCAGCCAGAGGCCCGCCACCCATTTAAAATTTTAAAAAATTTGGGGGGGGGGGGGGGGGGGGGGGGGGGTCAGGGGGGGGGTATAGGGTAGGTAGGGGATTGACACACGCAGCAGGGCATAAAACATTTCGCCGTATCACCGACTCTGACTGGGGGGAAAAGTGGTGGTAAATGTCAAACACTGTGTCTGTGTGTGTGTGTGTGTGTGTGTGTGTGTGTGTGTGTGTGTGTGTGTGTGTGTGTGTGTGTGTGTGTGTGTGTGTGTGTGTGTGTGTGTGTGTGTGTCTGTGAGTGTATGTGTGTGTCACTGTGTGCGAGTGTGTGTGTGTGAGTTCGTGCATGCGTGTGTGCGTGCGCGCATGGGTGCGTTCGCGGGTGTGTATTGTATGTATGCGCGTGCAAAACCACGACTGTATCAGTGTATGCCTACATGTGCATGTACGAGTGCGCGCGTGTGTTTTCACGTGCTTACCGTTGCACAACAATTAAGTAAGGAGTAACAGAACTCAAGAAGTTGATTAAAACTCATTAACGACGCAGTGAGATGAAAATCAAACGATAATAAGCAGGCTTACACTGACATAGCATTATTCCATACACAGTAAGAAGTGGCTGCGAAACCGTAGCCTACGATCCAAACAGCACAAGACAAACGAACATCACAGCGACATGCACCTGAACAAACTGTAACGTGATTGAGTGGAGGAGGAATCAGTCGCGGGGATAAATGACAACAAAACCACCGAATTTTCGCTCAACATGACAGTCAACTTACCCCCAAGCCACATCAACTTGACAGTAAAATCCATAAACAGCGAAAGCGATGTAACTTGTAAAACAGAGTTGTTCAAAACTGCTATGAAGAAAAAAAGGAATCACTGTTATTATCACTACAAGTTAAAAAGTTCACAGTTTGGTTCATTCAGAGTTGAGAGAGGGCCAGCAAAACGACAGTATGTTCTCCGATCTTGACAACACGTACACTTCTGCTCGCTCACGTCTCTACGCTTCGCACAGCGGAAATCGTGCCGTCACGTGACACGCGCGCATTGAAACCATCGAAGTTTGGCACTGTGACAAAAAAGCCTAAATGTCGCAAAGAGTGATTGCTTCGCAGCCTGCCAACCTTACAAAGAATGAAGCCAACTTTCTTACTTCCCACCTGGAAGGTGAAAAGGTGGAAGGTGGGAAGTGTTATTGCTGTTATAGGCAGTGAATGAGTTCACAATGATCCCCAGCTGTAATGTAGCTGAAAGGGTGGGAGTAAAAACCGGCTTCAGTCAGCTGCGGCCTGCGAACTCTTTGTATCTTCAGGCTTTTTAATGTGACGTCGTCCCCTCCGCAAAAGCGAGCGTGTCTGAGATAGAAGGCGAGAGCGAGAAGGGGAGGGGTGAGAGGTTGAGTGCGCGCGTGCTATAGCACCTGAAAGGGGTGGAGTTAGGCGAGATGACGAACAGCCATTGGATAGCGGATTGATTGATCTATAAGTGGGTACGGATCGCAGGAGCTGATGAGGGTGTTTACGTTGCAAATTAGTGGCGCAGAGATCTTTTCATTGGACGCGTGTCAAGTCTGTAACACCTGTACACCCATCTGTTTGATAACTCCGGTAGGCAGGCCTAGTGTTTTCTCAATCACATCGCTTGGACTGCAAAGAAATTGCGTAACAATAATAATAAAAATAAAAGAAACTGCGTGGAAAATTACATACGTAGGCCAATAGCTTATGAACGAGATAACGTAAGCATAAATCATGAAACTGAGACAGGCGGGGAAGGAAGCCACGAGGGGGCAGATGTTGTTGTTGTTGAGTGGAGGTTTTACGTCCTCATGGTGGAAAGTTGTTCTGGGACAAGTTGTTCTGGTGCTGGGTCGATGAGGGGCCAGATGAATGGCTTGTACCCACGTATCGTCATATCCGGCCACAAGGAGCGCTCCATAGTATGGGAGACCGCCATCTTAGTCAGTAACTTTGTTTGAAAAATGCCCGATCGATGCTGTTTACACACAAATCTGACTAAGATGGCGACACTTCCGTTGGAAGGGTCGATATGCGCACGCGGGTGGGCGGGAGCCATACAAACCGAAATTTAATTTAAGTTTAGTCATAATATGCAGATAATGTCTGAATGAATGATGGCAAAAATAACTGTGCTAAGATGCAGATTAACAACCCCCGTCACAGTCCTGGTTAAAACAACTGATAAACAAAAATGAACTTTGTTGATAGGAAATCATAGCCTTGATGATCCAACGAATAATGAAAGTGACATTCTTAGAACAGTTTTAAATGGCTTTGAGGATGAAACCCTCATACTGTAAGACAAGAGTTCAGGATAGAATGTAAAACTCAAGGGTATGAGAACCCTCTCTTGTCCAGCTGTTTCTGTTGGGGGTCAAGGGAGTTGCGTAAGTTCCGGGTTAAGGGGGCAAGGTCGTTTCTGGCGGCTAGGGGGTAAAGCCCCCGGAAAATGTTGCATTTTTAGTGATTATTAAAAACCATCCAGCCATTTTCTTACTTTTCACCCTTGTATAAGGTACATGCCTGGGGCAGAGGGGGGTTTCCAGGACACCCCACCCCCCCTCCCGCCTAGATCCGGCCCTGGCCTCAGTGACTGGGATCTCTTTGGATCTTTCTTGAGCTGAGAGAGAGAGAGAGAGAGAGAGAGAGAGAGAGAGAGAGAGAGAGAGAGAGAGAGAGAGAGAGAGAGAGAGAGAGAGAGAGAGAGAGAGAGAGAGAGAGTGAGTTTGAAATTCGGCAAAACCAAATGAACGTCCTCGTAACTGGAAGAAGCCAATAAAGTCATTGCTCTGTCGCTGGATTTTATGTTAATTACTCTTACTGCAATTACACATCTGTATTGTTAACAGTTTGGGACTTTCCTAGTGTTGCACTGCCTCCGGGCATTGCCTCCAGGATCGTTCCCACCATCTTTATATCTACTAATGTCCCATATGTGTCTTCCAGACCGGAGGACGTTAAGCAGAATTTCATTCTGGATGATGATGAGATTAGCGTCCAATCGGTCTCTGTCGCTCCCACTCCTCCACATTTATCCCCTTCCCCTCCCCATGCCCCCCTCACAATCTTCTCCTCGTCGTCCGTTTCTCGGTCCATGCAGAGTGGAAGCCAGAATCCCGGTTGTCATAATGACATCGAGAGAGAAAATGGAGTTTTACGTCCTCTTGGTCTGAATCAGACACATATGGGACATTTGTAAATACAAATATGGTGGGAACAATACTGGAGGCAATGCCCGGAGGCAGTACGAAACCAGTAAAGTCCCGATTTTTTTATATTAATACAGATAGCTGTAGCGGTGACCACGCCTCGGTTAAACCTCATCGGCTATGGCACCGCCACAAGTAAGAGTAAGATGTAGTCATAATGACATCAACAGGGCAGGGCACTCATATAGGCCTCTGCAACTAGGGTTATTAACGACCTTGACAGTGAGAGTGATGCCCTTGCTGGTCAGTACTGACAAGGGCATTCACTCTTGCGAAAGGCAGCCATTTAGTGGCCTCAAATAGGGTTATTGGCGAGAGTTATCCCCTTGTTTGGTCAGTACTGAACCATCTTCTCCCACCCACCAAGGGCATTCACTCTTGCGCAAAGGTGTTCTTTGCAGTAGCCATAGGCTAACGTCATTAGGCCTGTATCAGAAAACGTTGCTGTTGTTCTTAGCTCCTAGAACATAATGCCTGCGGGCGCAATTCTTCCCCACCCCCCACCCTCCCCTCCCCCATCCCTCCCCCATCTTAAACTAATACGAAGCAAAGGGCTTTGCTCCCATAATATTGTCTACCTGGACAAACTGTCAGTGCGAAGCGAGCGAATCGTGATGCACGTGCAACGAAGCGCATGACGTGCTGACACAACAAGGAACGCTGCTCCAGGTCCGCATGTTGCACGTGTGGTGGTCAATGTGGCGTGAAGAAGCCTGTGGCAGGCAACCCGGAGTCTACTAATGCTGGTCAGATTGGCAGAGGGAATGCAATGCTGGACACTTGTGCTGTAGCGCAACTAGCAGAACGCATCACTGACCGTAATGCTATCTGACTGCATACGTCATTGGCTATGTTTATGTTGCCGTAAACCACTAACAACACGTGATAAGAAGAAGACAATACGTTGCATATGTTACGCCCACAAAGCTCTTTCTTTCCGTGGTTACGCCCAATCCGTGAAATTGTCTATTTCATGAAATGGGCAAAATGCTTTGCCCAATTCACGACATGGACTGTGTATTGAAGTCTTCAATTCTCAATCATACAGATGTTGATTAAGGTCGATACAACCATAGCACATTTTTCTACATTGCATTTTGCATGTTTATGTTGCCGTAAACCACTAACAACACGTGATAAGAAGAAGACAATACGTTGCATATGTTACGCCCACAAAGCTCTTTCTTTCCGTGGTTACGCCCAATCCGTGAAATTGTCTATTTCATGAAATGGGCAAAATGCTTTGCCCAATTCACGACATGGACAGTGTATTGAAGTCTTCAATTCTCAATCATACAGATATTGATTAAGGTCGATACAACCGTAGCACATTTTTCTACATTGCATTTTCTCCCCCATGCTGCCCCCCCAGCTTGGCTTGATTATAGCCTCGGCTGCAAATCAAAATGATCATGATAATAATAAAGAAGTAAATGTTGAAATGTTAATGAAGTACATATCGAAATATGTACCCTAAGATTGTAGTACTCTACACCCATCGAAAACTAAACAATAGTGTATTTACGCTGAAAGTAATACAGCTTGGCAAATGTTGGTTTAAACGAATTTTATTAATAATCAACATAGCAGCAACATAAACAAATGCAAATGAGCACAACAAGCTTAAAGCTTATACAAGGCGCTCAAACACAGATATGATACACAATATTGGCTGCCAAAAGTAATGACACTGGAACAGAACTTTACTATGGTAAATGTTGGGAAACAACTTGAATAGGAATCATACAAGATATCATTTCTAGAGAGCTAATGGAGATAAAAGATCAATTAGTAATATATATCAACGTTACTATAGCAACTGAAACTTGGCCCTTCACCCGTGTCTACCTGTCAGACTGGTTGCACGTGCTGTTGAAGTCTGACGATGTTAGTAACATGACAGTGATTGGGGGATCTTCTGCTCATCAGATATACGCTCCTCCTTCCTTTAAGTATCACACATTCCATAGTCTTAATTAATCTGTGACTATCAAGTGGAGGGATGCACGTGGGTAAGCTTGCTTCTAAGACCAACAAGAATCCGGTTAGAATAATTAATGTACAATATATATTCCCTTTGTCTCTCTGTCTCTGTCTCTCTCTCTCTCTGTGTCTCTCTCTCTCTCTCTCTCTCTCTCTCTCTCTCTCTCTCTCTCTCTCTCTCTCTCTCTCTCTCTCTCTCTCTCTTCTCTCTCTTCTCTCTCTCTCTCTCTCTCTCTCTCTCTCTCTCTCTCTCTCTCTCTCTCTCTCTCTCTCTCTCTCTCTCTCTCTCTCTCTCTCTCTCTCTCTCTCTCTCTCTTCCGCATTCTCTACCCCTCCCACAGTTCCCTCACTACGCGATCATAAATGTTAGTTATATATCATTGTTCATTCTTCCCCTCCCCACTTTCCCTTTGTGACATGGGCAAAAGGCCTATTCAGTAGATTTGCGTTGAGTCTCTCTCTCTGTCTGTCTCTCTCTCTCTCTCTCTCTCTCTCTCTCTCTCTCTCTCTCTCTCTCTCTCTCTCTCGCTCTCTCCCCCCCCTCTCTCTCCCTCTCTCTCTCTTCTCTCTTTCTCTCCTCTCTCTCTCCTCTCTCTCTCTCTCTCTCTCTCTCTCTCTCTCTCCTCTCTCTCTCTCTCTCTCTCTCTCTCTCTCTCTCTCTCTCTCTCTCTCTCTCTCTCTCTCTCTCTCGCTCTCTCCTAAAATCGTCTAAAATCTTTATCCTTGTTATAAATAAAGTTCTCTTTTCTGGTAGAATCTTGCCTTCTTCCTCCATCAGCATTGAAATGATATTATTCGCTACTTTTATGTGAACAAAGCTGCCGTTGGTTTACGTACCCTTTCACCGCCAAAGTCGCATTTTAGCACCACTGTGATTTGACACCTATGTTACTGAAAGGCATCAAATTGGGGTGTATTATCCAAAGAACTCATTGTCTTTGTTTTTGGGAAGTAAGGGTAGACATTGTTTTATATATGTCACAGAAAACCCCCAATACTGCAGATGGATTTTGTTCTATACATAGGTAAATGTAATGGAAATTTGGGGCTGAAATATGGATGGCGGTGAAAGGGTTAAATTACTGACATGTTTTTGTTCACAATGGATTGTATTTCTTGCACACATAATGTTTTTCTGTTTGTGCTTGCTTTCAAAATTGCACTTCTTTTTTTTCCCCTGGTCATTCACATGCACACATCATTCATTCGCACATACAGAGGGTGAGACAGGGGGAGAGAGAGAGAGAGAGAGAGAGAGAGAGAGAGAGAGAGAGAGAGAGAGAGAGAGAGAGAGAGAGAGAGAGAGAGAGAGAGAGAGAGAGAGAGAGAGAGAGAGAGAGAGAGAGAGAGAGAGAGAGAGAGAGAGAGAGAGAAAGAGAGAGAGAGAGAGAGAGAGAACAAACAAAATGGATAATAAAGATAGATATTAACATAAACTAATAGAATTTAAAAACATGTTTTTGCCCCTATGTCTCTGGAAGTGAACATTAAAAATCAAAACCAGTTAAATTAACTTGGTGTTTGATCTATGTTCTAAAAAACATAAAGAGTTATAGCTTAGTTTCTCCTCCTTATTAGGGAGGCCATGGCAGAACCCATCCGAGGACAGCTGTTTCGATCCTAGGGGATCTCATCAGCTCGGCAATGGATGGGGTCTTAGCCTACCAAAGTGGAACACTACTCTCACCTCAACAAGAAGATTGTTCCACAAAGGGAAGGTTTCTTCCTGTATGCTGGTAAAAGGCTCCAAAAAACCAAACCAGCACTGAGATTTTTTCCACATCTATTGACATACACTATATACACACAAAAATGTAAAAACAATAACAATAAGGAATTTAAATGACCATCCAACCGTCTCTAGGCCCCCTTACTACCTCTGGTTAGAGCAACAAGAATTAGTTTGACATCTTTTACATCCCCCGTTTTCCATTGAAACACAAACAAGTTATTCATGAATCCTTTCTTTCTAACGTTGCTAGCTTGAGCAACATATTTAGACAGAGAGACAGAGAGAGGGGTGACAGACAGACAAAGACATAGAGACAGACACAGGCAGAGACAGAAGAGACAGACAGACAGAAAAACAGACAGACAGAAAGGTACACAGAGGAAAAGTCAGACAATAAACAAAGGCAGAGTTTGCTGACCTAGGACGTGATTTTACACGGTTTTGAAAAAAAGAAGTATTGTCAGGGCGACGGGTTGCTTGGCAACGACACGGAAAGACAACCCTGTGTTACCCGACCCACCCGCCTTGCCATCTGATCAGTTGGTTTACGCC
>CM065683.1:53632637-53652637 GCA_017654935.2 Phymorhynchus buccinoides | reverse complement strand
GATACATTGTATATAGCTTCGCCACTGTCGCCTCTTGGCACCACAATTATTTGATACCCATGTCACTAAAAGGCATCAAATGAGGATCTGTCAACCAATGACCTTATGTTCTTCATATTGGGAGGTAAGGACAGGCCCTATTTTATGCATGTCACAGAGGAATCCCCAATATTGCAGACGAAAACTTTTCTCTACCCGGGTAAGTTTAATGGTCAATTTTGACTGAGGAATGGCTAGCGTTGAATGGGTTTTAAGTGTTCTCGGGAGGCGGGTGCCAAACTACTGGTTCTGGTTATCCAGATATTTGTCTATGCACATTGTTCATTCCTTGTCATCAGTGTACACTTTCCAGACGCACAGGTATCGTTACAGGACACAATCTTTTGACATGACTCCAGAAGACATACCCTCGTAGTAACCTAGCGTGGCTTCTTTCTTTGGCAAAGGTTTGCATTGTGTGAGTTGGTGTTTTTTTTCTCCATCTGTCATTGGTTGTCTGCCAATTCCTTGTCTCTGGCCAATGCTGTTCTTTATGCAACAGGGATAACTATCACCTCGGTGTTTTCTTAATTTTCCGCTCTTTTTCCTTCGTCAACAGCCGATTGTTTGGTCTGCATCAAGTCTGTTGATTCTTGTTACGTGATCATGTACCATCGCCAATGCGTTCGCTCTGTACACGTCAGCTGATCTATCTTCTTCTGGTCCAGTGATCTAATCAGATGTTCTATTATCTTGGCGCAATGGGACATTATGTTTTTATCTTTTAGTCTGTCTACTTCTGCGACTTTCTACTTATGCGTTGGGGACCATCCTTAACACAAACTGTCTTATCGCCCGACACGGTAGACACAGCCTTTGTACAAGGTACCCCACGTATAAGCATAATTTTGTCATAATAATTATTTCATTACAACTTTCCAGCGTAGCGATTGCCTCCTCTGCTAACCGAAGTTCACTGTCGGGCACAACCTTCGTTTGCGACAGTTGTTTATTAAATATTAATCATTGCACTGTCAGCATTCTTCCTGTTGTGGATAAAATACCGAGAAAACCCGCATTCTTGCGTTAATTCTATCCCCGGGGCGTCACAATTGTCAGATTCACGGCTCTCAGATGAACGCCTGTCAGAGCACGACTGTCAAACTTTAGAAAGAAAGACAGATATGTAGACACACACACGCATGCGCGCACTCCCGCACGCACTGACACACGCACGCACGCACACACACACACGCACACACACACACACACACGCACGCAAAACACACACACACACACACACACACACACACACACACACACACACACACACACACACACACGCACGCACGCACACACACACACACACGCGCGCGCGTGCGCGCGCGCGCGCACCCACGCGCGTTCTCTATTTCTGTGTCTGTCTTTCTCTGTCACTCTCTCTCTCTCTCTCTCTGTGTCTCTGTCGCTCTTTCTGTCTCTTCCTGTTTTCACCCACACTCACATACAAACGTAAACACACGCATTATAAGCACACACATGCAGGCTAACACATACATACAAGCATGCACACACACACACACACACACACACACACACACACACACACACACACACACACACACGCGCGCGCGCGCGCGCGCGCGCGCGCATCAACACACACACACACACACACATACACACATACACACACACACACACACACACACACACACACACACACACACACACACACACACACACACACACACACACACACACGTGCGTTCTCTATTTCTGTGTCTGTCTGTCTCTCTCTCTTTCTCTCTCTTCCTGTTTTCACCCACACTCACATACAAACGTAAAAGTACGCATATAAGCACACACACACACACATACACACACACACACACACACACACACACACACACACACACACACACACATATATACACACACACACACACACACACACACACACACACACACACACACACACACACACACACACACACACACACACACACTCAAACATACACACACTGCAAACGTTTCAGCGGATTCTGACAGCCGTGCAAATATCGTTCTAGCAGACGTGATTGTTTGATCGTTATGACGTCACTGATACAGAACCGACAAAGATCAGATTATGAGCCGTGAATCTGACAGTCATGGCGCTCCATTCCATTGCTTCCTGTTTGTGGCAGAATGCTTTGAATCGCCGTGTTTTGCATTATGTCCTGCTTGTAACAGGATGAAAGGAATACAATATAGTTTGCATTTTTGGCTCACTCGTGTTAACGAAGTTAAGAAGTTAGCACGAAGTGAATCTATAGTATGATAGTTGTTCGGTTGTGTGCGTGTGCGTGTGCGTGTGCGTGTGCGTGTGCGTGCGCGCGCGCGCGTGTGTGTGTGTGTGTTGCGTCCGTGGTCTAATCTCCAAACTTTAACGTTGGCATTTTCTCGGGAAATACAAGGCGTACACTGTTCAAACTTTCAATACACATAGATGTTTATGCAAGCTTTCAAACAATAATGATTTGAATAATTAAATACTTAAAACAACACTGTAAACAGATAACAAACAGATAACATTTCAGATTAGTGGGTTAGAGAGTAGTCAACAGGCAACATGAGTTAAGAAACTCATCAACACTGAAAGCCTCGATAGCTCATTGGTAGAGCGTCTGTTTCTCATGCCAATGGTTCCGCGTTCGATTCTCGGCAAAGGCACTTTTTATATTTTAAGTTGTATCCATTAACGATAGTTTCATTTGTACTTTAAACACCCCCCTCATGCTTACGACCCTCCATCTCAAAGTCATTAATTTTTGGCAAACTTGTACTTAACAAACCCCTCACGTTTACTACCCTCAATCTCAAAGTCATTATTTGTTGGCAATCTTATAATTTAAACACCCCCATCATGTTTACGACCCTCAACCTCAAAGTCATTATTTGTTGGCAATCTTGTACGTAAGCGCCCCCCACCCACCCCGAGTGAGCCTTGAAGGCTTTGCCTCTTACTATATTTGTAACAGAGTGCTGTGAATAGCGTGTTTTGCATTATATTATGTTTATAACAGAATGTTAATAGCCGTATGTTTTGCATGATGTCCTCTTTGTAACAGAATGTGTTAAAAGCCGTATGTTTCGCATTATGTCCCGTTTGTAACAGAATGTGTTAAAACCCTCTTGCATTCGCATTTGTTACAGACAAAACGTCTTCTAATGGTTAGGTTGTTTCATACATTTTCGGGAAAATCTGTCTTTTGAGGCACACAGAGCGCCATACATTTACAAGCACATCATTGCAAGTGAGAAGCTCCTTCATAGTGTGTGCATAACAAGCCAGAACTTAGTGTGTGATGAAAATGCCATCAGAGGGGGTCTCAGAGTGGGGGCAAACTACGGGCGGTTTTGGGCGGCTTGAATACACAGAGGCAACTACCGGCTGGGCGGTTTGGGGCGGAATAAATGCAAGAGGGTTTTGAAAGCCGCATGTTTTGCAATATGTTCTGTTTGTAACAGAATGTGTTAAAAGCCGCATGTTTTGCATTATGTTCTGTTTGTAACAGAATGTGTTAAAAGCCGTATGTTTCGCATTATGTTCTGTTTGTAACAGAATGTGTTAAAAGCCGTATGTTTTGCATTATGTTCTGTTTGTAACAGAATGTGTTAAAAGCCGTATGTTTCGCATTATGTTCTGTTTGTAACAGAATGTGTTAAAAGCCGTATGTTTTGCATTGTGTTCTGTTTGTAACAGAATGTGTTAAAAGCCGTATGTTTTGCATGTTCGTTTGTAACAGAATGTGTTAAAAGCTGTATGTTTTGCATTGTGTTCTGTTTGTAACAGAATGTGTTAAAAGCCGTATGTTTTGCATTATGTTCTGTTTGTAACAGAATGTGTTAAAAGCCGTATGTTTCGCATTATGTTTTGTTTGTAACAGAATGTGTTAAAAGCCGTATGTTTCGCATTATGTCTTGTTTGTAACAGAATGTGTTAAAAGCCGCATGCTTTGCATTATATTACGTTTGTAGCAAAATGTATTCAAAGTCTCAGTGTGTCCCCATGTTTACTTTTTGTAGCAGAGCAACCCGAATAACTCACGATTTGTACAGCCTAATATTTGTGGCAGAATGTGGTTAACGACTTGTGTCGTATGTTTTTGATTCCCGTTCACAATATAATGCACCAAAGACTGTCCGGTTTGCATTACTTACTGTTTTGCACAACACCGAACGGCAAAGACCCTATATGTTGCAACAAGTCTACGTTTTCATACGCTTTTAATGTTACGTGTTTTGCATTGCTTACCAAAAAGGTGAGACAAACAATAGGAGCCTTTTGCAACAATAACTGACAAAATGCATCAGAGACAAAATGGCTGTGTGTCCTGAACCAACCTGTTTACGTCGCTTGTTGCTTGTGTCAGAACGCTGGAAAATCCACATCCAACGGAATCGGCACGGCGACGGCAACGACAAAGGCAAACATTATGTCGTGTTAATCACTCAAACTAAATTTCTACTGCTTGAATCCATAAAACACGAAAGGGCAACGGCAAGTCACCGGTACCATCAACGGCACCGGCACGGCAGGAGTTTTCGGAGCATGTAGCGAATTCTGCCGTTGCCGTCCACGAAATAGGGACGGCACCATGAAATCTGAGAAGGAAAATGACTCGGTCAGCTATGGAAAGGGGGGGGGGGGGGGCTGGAGGAGGGGGGGGGGGGGGGGGGGGGGGGGGTCATGTTTGGATAGGTAGGGCACTATCTCTTTCAAACAGAAAAGGCGCCGTGCCGTTTCCGTTGGATGGATTCAAAACTTCGGGTTTCGTGACGGAACCTAGGACAACGACAAAAGATCTACCATGCCGTTGGATGTGGATTTCCAGCTTAAACGCATCTTCCTCTTCCGTCTCCGTCTCCCTATAACCTATTTTACACACACTACATTCCATCGCACATTCATTCCTTTCCTACAAAAAATAAAGGGAAATTGGCTTTAGTGTTAAATCAGCTGTCAGTATTTTCAGCCTTTGAAGTTTTTCTCAGAACTATTTTAAAGTTCCATTGAAAAGGAACCCACAAGGACCTGGCTTGTGCGCTTAGAGTGCTTACACAACAGAACAGTTTAAAATAAAAATGTGTGTGTGTGTGTGTGTGTGTGAGAGAGAGAGAGAGAGAGAGAGAGAGAGAGAGAGAGAGAGAGAGAGAGAGAGAGAGAGAGAGAGAGAGAGAGAGAGAGAGAGAGAGAGAGAGAGAGAGAGAGAGAGAGAGAGAGAGAGAGAGAGAGAGAGAGAGAGAGAGAGAGAGAGAGAGAGAGTTTACATAATAGCTCCTTTTAACAGAGACAAATATACACGATTATAATACTTCAGTATTTTTCACGTCTTAAATTTGTTTTTTGAGATATGCCCGTTTTTACTCTCTCTCTCTCTCTCTCTCTCTCTCTCTCTCTCTCTCTCTCTCTCTCTCTCTCTCTCTCCGAACAGTAAACACTCACAGATCTGCCCTCATTTAATGTCGCCATTCGTTTTACCGTGACGATACTTCCGGTACAACACGTGTGACTGAATGAGCTCCGCCATTTTGGCTAGGTGATTGATCTGAGGCTTTCATCCCAGTTGAATTGAGTGTGTGGCGAGAGACAGAGAGAGAGAGAGAGAGAGAGAGAGGAGAGAGAGAGAGAGAGAGGAGAGAGAGAGAGAGAGAGAGAGAGAGAGAGAGAGAGAGGGGAGAGAGAGAGAGATAGAGAGAGGGAGAGAGAAAGAGGGGGGAGAGAGAGAGAGGAGAGAGAGAGAGAGAGAGAGGGAGAGTGGGGAGTAGGGAGTAGGAGAGAAAGGCAGAGAGAGGAGAGAGAGAGAGAGAGAGAGAGAGAGAGAGAGAGAGAGAGAGAGAGAGAGAGAGAGAGAGAGAGAAGAGAGAGAGAGAGAGAGAGAGAGAGAGAGAGAGAGAGAGAGAGAGAGAGAGAGAGAGAGAGAGAGAGAAAGAGGTACATATTTCAAGTGGTCCACGTCACGTTTTGGCTAAACCTTGTCAGGAATCGAAAAGTCAACAGGGTAACTAAAAACAAAAGCAACAGAGAGAGAGAGAGAGAGAGAGAGAGAGAGAGAGAGAGAGAGAGAGAGAGAGAGAGAGAGAGAGAGAGAGAGAGACAGAGAGAGAGAGAGAGAGAGAGAGAGAGAGAGAGAGAGAGAGAGAGAGAGAGAGAGAGAGAGAGAGAGAGAGAGAGAGAGACAGAGAGAGAGAGAGAGAGAGAGACACAGAGAGAGAGAGAGAGAGAGAGAGAGAGAGAGAGAGAGAGAGAGAGAGAGAGAGAGAGAGTGAAGAGAGAGAGAGAGAGAGAGAGAGAGAGAGAGAGAGAGAGAGAGAGAGAGAGAGAGAGAGAGAGAGAGAGAGAGAGAGAGAGAGAGAGAGAGACTAATGTATTTTTTCCAGACTTTTCAGAACGGGTAATACAAATGCTGAGTTGATTTGTTTTTTCTCGGCCTATTCTGTTCCTAGGACAGTTTGTTGTTGTTTTTTCGTGGGTTTTTTAAGGAATGCGCCAGCTTTTGTTATAAATAAACGTAAGCTATTTCCAGACCGATGTGAAAAGATGTAAAAACTTAAAGGCTTATATTATTGCAATATCTTAAAATCATGCTCCTTAAATTCATATCAGAGATTTATTTAAAAAGTAGCTTTGTCTGAAATGTATATAAGTTGAGAGTGTGCTAAAATTAAAAAATTAAAACGACATGATTATTATAAACCATTAATTAGCTGTCAACTCATATTACAGTGGATTCCTGTTAGCTCAAAACGGATGACTCGAAAACACTGGATAACTCAATAGTTTTCTGGTCCCAGTTCAACAATCTTCATGCTAAAAAATCTTTTTAACTACAAAATATTGGATATCTCAAAAACAAATTCAGTCCCTTCAATTTTCACTGTATAATTTTATGTGCATAGAGCAACCTGTAAACAGTGGATCAAGAAGGACAAAAAAATGGAGGGGGGGGGGGGGCGAGAAAGAGTGTGTGTGTGTGTGTGTGTGTGTAATATGAAGCTGCCTGCGAGCGCGTGTGCATGCACACCATGATATTTTGTGTTCATAAAATATTGCATTAGTGTGTGTGTGTGTGTGTGTGTGTGTGTGTGTGTGTGTGTGTGTGTGTGTGTGTGTGTGCTCACTGAAAGTGATATTAGAAAACATGTGCGTGCATGCGTGCGCCGTGCGTGTGTTCATGCGTGAGTGCGTGCATTTGCGTGTGTGTGCACGCACACGCATGTGAATGTAAGCGTATGCTCGCGTTTTTGAGTATGAAATGCCCTAACCCTACGTATGCAATTCGTTCGTAGAAGTCTCGAAACACATCCCAGCCTATAACCTTTTTCCTTCGAACAAACATACATGCCCGAAGACACTATCCAGATGCCTCCATTCACGCTACACTCCCTGACTTGAAGAACAAGCACAGCCCAGCGGGTACCATTCAACTGCACCTATATTTAAAACATGCTCAATTGCGCCCATCCGGGTATGTACTGCAATGCGCCTGGTTACTGCAGTTGGTGTATTTTATAGACTAAGTTAAATTTTAGATGACAATAAAATCAAAACAAGTGCAACGCCAAGCGGCTGCAAAGTCCCCTCGCAGCATCGCCGAGCTACTCCGAAATCGGAATGTGTCGGTTGTACACATACATAAAAACGCATCAAAACAGCACGTAACTACATAAAAACGCATCAAACCAGCACGTAACTACATAAAAACGCATCAAAACAGCACGTAACTGAATAGTATTTTTATATATAGCCTTGGGGTTCGGACCCGTGATTTGAGCGCGCGCGATCATGCGCACACGAGCGCACAGAAAAATTCATGACAACTGTGTTATAGATCTTTCATCAAGAAATGTGAAAAAAAACTGCATTGAAATACATGCAAAACTTCGCGATATATTAGCGATTATGTGTTTCGGGGTTTGAACCCCGTAACTGGCGCGACCTTGACCTTAATGTAAAACTAAATACATCAGTGGATAGTTCGCATCTTGGCAAACTAGTATACCAAATTTGATGATGATACACTGAATACTTTTTGAGAAAAAAACGGACGAATAGCCGGACGGACGGAGGCACGCCGGACGGACACCGGACGGACGGACCAGACAAAAACAATAGCTCCCCGAACCTTCGGCTCGGGGACTAAAAAGCTACGTTCTGTTTTCTGTATGTTTGTAAGTAATGTTAGCTACATTCTGTTTTCTGTATGTTTGTAAGTAATGTTAGCTACGTTCTGTTTTCTGTATCTTTGTAAGTAATGTTAGCTACGTTCTGTTTTCTGTATATTTGTAAGTAATGTTAGCTACATTCTGTTTTCTGTATGTTTGTAAGTAATGTTAGCTACATTCTGTTTTCTGTATGTTTGTAAGTAATGTTAGCTACATTCTGTTTCCTGTATCTTTGTAAGTAATGTTAGCTACGTTCTGTTTTCTGTATGTTTGTAAGTAATGTTAGCTACATTCTGTTTTCTGTATGTTTGTAAGTAATGTTAGCTACGTTCTGTGTTCTGTATCTTTGTAAGTAATGTTAGCTACGTTCTGTTTTCTGTATCTTTGTAAGTTATGTTAGCTACATTCTGTTTTCTGTATCTTTGTAAGTAATGTTAGCTACATTCTGTTTTCTGTATGTTTGTAAGTTATGTTAGCTACGTTCTGTTTTCTGTATCTTTGTAAGTAATGTTAGCTACATTCTGTTTCCTGTATCTTTGTAAGTAATGTTAGCTACATTCTGTTTTCTGTATGTTTGTAAGTAATGTTAGCTACGTTCTGTTTTCTGTATCTTTGTATGTAATGTTAGCTACATTCTGTTTCCTGTATCTTTGTAAGTTATGTTAGCCCTGTCTTCTGAAACAAAATTCAATTTAGGCAAGACTTCCCTTACACCTATTTTTCTCATGAACCATTTATCAACCGGGAGATTTACGAAAGCGCGTATTGGCATATCAGAAGCGCGGACATAAAATTACGAAAGCGCGTCAAATCGGCATACGTAAGCGCGGATTTTTATCTTTTGTTACAATTTTGAGCACAGATTTCCAACCCCCACCCACCACTTCACCCCACCATCGCCGTCATGGTTGTGTTCCATTGTCACTGGGATCAGATATGTCATGTCACTGTCAGTTCGAAGGCGTATTTGCAGTATTTTTTGTTGGTACAGCGCCACGATAGTATCCATCTTTCAAAACGCTGTCAACCCGGTAAGACACACCATCGTGCATTAGAGACTTCTTTCCTTTATTCGTATTCGATACAGTAAAATCCATGGTGTAAGAACAGGCCTGTAATAACGAATATCGCATGTACATCATGAACAGCTGGCCGAGTATTATTACTCGTGTCTCCCGTGCTCCACACTCATTTTCTGGTAGGTCACCCTCCGCGCTTTCGTATCATGGGTTTATACGGCTTTTGAAAAATATCCGGTTCAGAAATCCGCGCTTTTGAATGTCGCCCTTTCAACTATACTATCTCAACAGGCGCAATTGATGACCACACCAGGCGCAATTGGGTATATGGGTGATTACAATAGTCGCAATTGAGATGCACTGAGCCCAGCACAGCAACCTAGTCCTTTCTGCCCATCCTTACAGTCCAAGCACACTGCATCTTACAGCTGATTACACCCAGCACCCCCTTTGTGTATCACCGGCAGTGATGGATGAGTTTATAAGAACTATCGGCTGGATTTACTCAGTTTCTAAACAGCCTTTGCTAGCAGATAGACGGAATTAGAAGCACCGTATATTATTATGCATGTACGTACCTTGCCAATGCCTAGTGCATAGTACTAACGACTCGATTCGCTGGTCCAGATGTAACGACAGTGTCTTTGAAGTGGAGGCAACCATCTTGGATGGTTTACAGTCTGCGAGCAGGTGGGTCCGTCGCCTCTGAAGTCTTGTAGTATCATAGCTGCAGACGAAAAGAAGACTGTGCAAGAGTACAAATTACAGTGGAACCTCCCTTTAAAGACCTTGAACAAATCATCCCAAATAATTATCAATGATATAAACGTCACCATCATCCGTTCAAAATAAGGTCTTAAGTGGGAGGGAGTTGTATAAGGGAGATAATGTTAATACTTACAAAGGGCAATGTCTCAGAGAAGTAGGTCTTAAGTGGGAGGGAGTCTTATAAGGAGGGGTCTTATAAGGGAGGTTCCAGAGTACTACGTTTCATGGAATAGCCTATCTTCCGGGGAACAAACAACGGGGATCTATCACTAACTGCAACAGAAGGTTTCTTTGCGGCATCTTACTCCTCATGCCCCCTACCATAACAATACAAAATTATAAAGTTGAAGGAGCTCCGATAATTATGTAATTAGACAATTAGTGATGCCATACCCTCTAAAAACGATACAACTGTTAAGCATACGTCGTAAATATATCATGCAGCATCTCAATTTAAAGCTTAAAACCATTTCACCGCCAATGTCGCATTTTAGCACCACAATGGTTTAACACCCATGTTAATAAAATACATCAAATCACGGCCTGTTATCCAAAGACCCTATTTTCTTAATTCTGGGAGGTAAGGATAGGCCTAATGTTATATAATGTCACAGAGGAATTCGCAATATTGCAGATATTTTATTTTCTCTGCCCAGTTAAGTTTAATGTTTTTTTAATGAGTGGATTCAAGAAAAGATATAAACACGCACATAATATGTGTTCGCTATAGCTAGAAACCAACAAAAATATCGTTACGCATCGATAACTGTCATAACGGAGTGGCCGTAAAGGTACATTGTCAAGTATATACAGTAAGTACATCATAAGTTATATAGCACCTCGTTTTAACTAGGCGTTCAAGTTGAAAAGCTCTTGGTGAGAGGAAGATTTAAACAAAAAATGCAAACATGCATATAACGTGCATAAGTAACACACGTGCATTACGAAAGGCATGAGTGTAATATAAATGAACAAAACCAGATACAGGTAAACATTTTGATAATGTGTTCATAAGAACGTCTTATTCTCACATATAGAAATGTAGATTCTAATAATAATTCTTTACTACATTTTAGCACACACAAATAATCAAACCACACATTGATAGCTAAGGGAACGATGGCCAAAAGATTTCAGTTTCATGAGGGGAACCTTGATAAGCCTGTCAGTGCTAGAGCGGAGAGTGCGAGAAGGTTGATAGGTGACAAGTGTTTTGGAAAGATAAGCAGGTAGGGTTTCATGGAAGTGGCGGAAGGCGAGTGTTGCTACTTTGTATTGAAATGTGTCGATAATAAAGTGAGAGTGAGAAATAGCCGAACTGGGAGTACTTGTATATGGCGCTAGCCATCTTAATTGTTTTGTTTGTTACCGTGGACGTATTGGTCATAATAAATGAGGCTGTCGCCATTAGTTCATAGCTCATGCTCTCTCTGTGTACCTTTGTCTGTCTGTCTCTCCTCTCTCTCTTCTCTTCTCTTGGTGAATTTGTATTGTCTGAAATGGATTGTGATTACTAGCATTGTAAATTTTATCCTTTTTTTCTCCCTCCCCATGTTGAACGGCGAAATGTTCATTAAAACGTTCGTATCCATTTAATTATTCATTAATTTACTCTCTCTCTCTCTCTCTCTCTCTCTCTCTCTCTCTCTCTCTCTCTCTCTCTCTCTCTCTCTCTCTGTCTGTCTGTTTCTCTCTGTCTCTGTCCGTCTCTCTCTCTCTCTCTGTCTGTCTCTCTCTCACTGTCTCGCTCTGTCTCCCTGTCTCTCTCTGTGTTTCTCTCTGTCTCTGTTTGTTTCTCTCTGTCTCTCTCTCTCTCTGTCTCTCTCTCTCTCCCCCCTCTCTCTCCATCCCCATGTCACAGTATTCAAAGAGAGGGCACGTTCTGCTCGGCTCATTGATGTTAACCCCAGTCTCTGTGAAAACAGTTTAGGGGAAAGTATTTCACTTGGAAAAATGATCACTTCCTGATGGGAACGATTTGCCTCTCGGGAATGGAGAAGGGGATGAAAGGATAAGGAAGAGGAAAATAAGAAGGAGTGCCTGGGAAAAAAGAATGATGGTTGGGAGTTTAGATGAAGATAAAAAACGTGAAAAAGTTGAGAAGGGAGGGGGGGGGGGGGGGGGGGGGGGTCGGGGGGTGTGGGGGGGGGGGATAGAAATAAATTAGACCAAATAAAGTATTATTAAATAAAGAAAGTTAGAAAACGGGCAACAACAAAAAAGATGAACCCGGAAAAGAAAAAGGGAAAATGTGAGTAGTAAGAAACAATATTGAAGTCCGCAGCAAAAACAGCAACGACAACAAGCACAACAGCAGGAACAACAACAATATTGATGTCCGCAGCAAAAACAGCAACGACAACAAGCACAACAGCAGGAACAACAACAATATTGATGTCCGCAGCAAAACCAACAGCAACAACAAGCACAACAGCAGGAACAACAACAATATTGATGTCCGCAGCAAAAACAGCAGCAACAACAAGCACAACAGCAGGAACAACAACAATATTGATGTCCGCAGCAAAAACAGCAGCAACAACAAGCACAACAGCAGGAACAACAACAATATTGATGTCCGCAGCAAAACCAACAGCAACAACAAGCACAACAGCAGGAACAACAACAATATTGATGTCCGCAGCAAAAACAGCAACGACAACAAGCACAACAGCAGGAACAACAACAATATTGATGTCCGCAGCAAAAACAGCAACGACAACAAGCACAACAGCAGGAACAACAACAATATTGATGTCCGCAGCAAAAACAGCAACGACAACAAGCACAACAGCAGGAACAACAACAATATTGATGTCCGCAGCAAAAACAGCAGCAACAACAAGCACAACAGCAGGAACAACAGCAATATTGATGTCCGCAGCAAAAACAGCAGCAACAACAAGCACAACAGCAGGAACAACAGCAATATTGATGTCCGCAGCAAAAACAGCAGCAACAACAAGCACAACAGCAGGAACAACAACAATATTGATGTCCGCAGCAAAAACAGCAGCAACAACAAGCACAACAGCAGGAACAACAACAATATTGATGTCCGCAGCAAAAACAGCAGCAACAACAAGCACAACAGCAGGAACAACAACAATATTGATGTCCGCAGCAAAACCAACAGCAACAACAAGCACAACAGCAGGAACAACAACAATATTGATGTCCGCAGCAACAACAGCAGCAACAACAAGCACAACAGCAGGAACAACAACAATATTGATGTCCGCAGCAAACACAGCAGCAACAACAAGCACAACAGCAGGAACAACAGCAATATTGATGTCCGCAGCAAAAACAGCAGCAACAACACACACAACAGCAGGAACAACAACAATATTGATGTCCGCAGCAAAAACAGCAGCAACAACAGCAAATGGAAAACATGTTTTCACACGACTCTGAAACAAAACAGTCATTGAACATTTCTGTACTGCAGTCTTGAGGATTGGGTAGCGTTTGGAGACCATTCTTCCACACACTAATTGCCCTGAAGTCTGCTAATTATAGGTAGAAATAGAATCTTTAGCAAGGCCTTCCTTACTATCGAGACATCGAGACATTTTAGGCCAGTTTCCCCGGACTCTTTGCACGGCTTCTGCTATCTGGAGTTCATGAAATGAGAAAACGAATGACAAACACACACTGCCATGGTAACTGATAACCTAGTCGAAGGTTTGATTGTTGGAAGAGATAATGGGGATCATGGTGGAGACTTGTAGTGACACGGCATTTGATTCGAATAGCTGCTTTATGTAGCACTGAGAACGGGGGGTGTCATTGTTTTCCTTTATTTTTATTTTTTGCTAAGAGAGAAAGAATGTGTGAGAGAGAGTGTGTGTCCTTGAGAGAGAGAGAGAGAGAGAGAGAGAGAGAGAGAGAGAGAGAGAGAGAGAGAGAGAGAGAGCAATCTAAATCAGACACATACGCACGCGCACGCGCGCGCACATACACACACACACACACACACACACACACACACACGAGACTGACACAAACGACGCGTCAATCCAATGTGACAATTTCCGGTCACGTGGCAGAAATGGGAAGTTCCCATTGGTGGCGAAAAATGGCTGGCGGGACGCCGTGAGAGCGAACAGTAGGCCTTACCCATTATTACGTTTAATTAGACAACCAGCTGTTTTAACTGTCACTGTCTGCGATCAACCCCAGCCATCCTGGCCTGTTGCAATGGAGGTTATCCACCCTTTCTGCCCTTTCACCTCTCTTCCTTTCCACTGACCCGTTCAACCATCGTTAGTTTTCCCCCACAATTTTTCTTTTTTTTCACATTTATTCTGTTTTATTTTGGCTGAGAAATGGTGAACATTGCTTAGTTACCTGCACCTGTCACAAAGTAGTTTGCAGCAGAAACAGCTATTTAGGAGCCGCAGAAACCCTCGGTTGAGTGGCATGCGTGTTTGTGGTGAAGCCCTATTTGCACAGGCACATGCTGCGAAAATAACGGGGTCTTCCCATTTCGCCATTTCCCAATTCGCCACGAGAAACTTGGAAACGTTTTTCATCCTACTCACTTTCCACTCATTGAATGCGTGAACATTGAACGTGAAGCCACGGGGAAAGAGCACTCAAAGCTTTAGGACAAAATTAATGCTCGTTGATCACATGATCAGGCCCAAACACAGAATCAATGTGGTAATTTACAAAAATGCAATAAGGCACAATGGTGATTAGTAACTTATCATCTCAGACAAAAATGAGAGACTTAGTGGGATTTTTTTCACGCCAGAGGGCATGACGCTCGTGTGGGGCTAATCCTCTCTATATTCTTAGTTGGGGATAAAGAAACAGAGAGAGAGAGGGAGGTGTCCCACCATCTCTCTTTCTCTCTCACTACGCCCAACTAAGAAAATCGCGTGATAAGCCCCTAGTGCATTGACTGCCCTCTGGCGTGAAAAAAATCGCCATAAGTCGACCATTGAGCTGACAAGTTCAGGGTCTTCTAACAGCTGCACAGCTGTACCGAAATCTACCAGAAATCACATGGCCCAATGTAGCGGCTGTCTCACTTTGATGACATGATGCCTAATACTGGCAGATCAACTGCAATCCAAGTGAGCTGAAACTGTAGGCCTAGTGGAGACAGAGTTTAATTGCAGTCCCAGACTCTCTGAGGTCATCACCATCCTCCAAATGACCCAAATGGCCTGATTGTGCTCTTGTTTGAATATTTTGTAACGTTTTCTTTGAATTTAAACAAATAAATACAAGTGCGTTTAATTCGCGTATCTTTTGAAAGCGAGTATGTATTTAGCATACTAATATCAACCATGATAATTTTTCAAAGGGACAACCTTACAACCTGTCAATGTATCCTATCCTCCAGCCCCCCCACCCCCGTTTTTCTTCTTCATTTTAAAGACGATGCCATTACTGAGCAACAGAGACTGGTCGTTCTTTGCTTTAACGTTGAATACAATTTGCTTAAACCAACCAACAAACAAACACGTAAACAGCAGCAACAACATTGGCAACAATAACAATGTGAACATCGCATAACAACGAAAGCAGCAAAACCTACATAAACAATAGCTCAATGTGTTAATTAAACACAGCTTTGTAGATAGTGACCGCTCCGGAAGGTCTTTCACCTCCAGTTGTAGATTACGACAGGCTTACTTTCAACCCGGGCCATTCTTTTCGGAATCCTTACCATCAACACTGATTCAGAACTACTGGTTGAGAGATTGGTGTTGTTTCTTAATTTTCCCTCGAGTGTGTACAGCATCAAATGTGAAGCGCAATGACTAACCTAAGCTTATCTCCAACTACAGCAACCCCTTTAATGCTAGCCTACAAGAGACGACTTCTATTAATTTCTATTTACTATTCAAGGGGGCGCTGTTTTCTCTTAATTTCCCGTCGAATGTACCCGCCATCACTTCATTAAGGCCTATTTCGCCGAGTAAAAAGCAGGAAAGAAGGCTGCACAAACAAACAGGATTAAGACGAAGGTGGCCTCCGGTTTCCCTTCAAAGATAATAAGGACACTTCAGTCCTTATTCTCCCACCTCCCACCTCCAACACTCGCATGCTTTCTATTCAGCAGGGTGATGAAGTTAGCACTCACTAGAATAGAGCGGCAGTTTTCAGCAGGCGCTCACGCTCTATTTCAGTCCGGGGTATAAATCTTCCAGGGGCAACAAGGCTGGGTGTGGGGAACCGGTAGAAGTCTGACAGGGTGCTTTAAAAACGGCAGAGACCGTTGACGGGTTCTTTGAGGCGTGACGGAAAGGAGGGTGGGTAGGTGAAAGAGGGTGGGAGACGATGGCATCTTTGAAGAAAATGGCAGAGGGCGTCTGATGTTATCGTTTCACCTGTCACACCATGTTGCCACAGGGGCAGCAATTCTTATCGTCTAGCAGTGTATGTGAGAGTTGTGGTCCTTTTGTGAACGAAGAAAAAAAAAGCGCTACCATGGCAGAGAAAGTGAGGAGACTTGTCAACCTCTAACCTGTTTGTCTCGTTTGTGAGCCAGAGCTCTGAAGGTGTGTTCCTGTAGTGTGTATCCCTTTCCTTTTCACACTCCATATATTATGTAAGTGCGCAAACCCCCACCACCCATAGGCCTAATACAATGTGACTATGGAGAGATATAAACCCCGAAGTAAGCTTTATGGATAGGGGCTGTTACAGCATCCTTCTGTCTACCACAACTGGGTATTTTACATATCGGGGTTTTAGTTTAACTAAATTTCTTATCTGAATAAAAATAAAGAAAATTTATATAATTATGGGGGTTTCAGTTATTTACAAACCGGATAATTTTGTGTCACCCAATACCACACCTTTATTTTCTTCAATAGTATCAGTCCTAAAAGGCGATTTGTGTTATAATACTTAAAAATATGTAATTAAACAAATACTGAAAAATTCATGCAATGTTTATTTCATACTTACACACACAGTACACACACACACACACACACACACACACACACACACACACACACACACACACACACACACACACACACACACATACACACACTGCAACAAATTCACATAAAATGCTTAACTCCACATAATACTACTAAGCACAACAGGGCATATGCATAACCGTTTTATCTTTTAGTTTTTTGATATTTTAGTTCTGCTTCAAAAACACAAATTTTGATTCTTAATTTCAACAATATGTGAGTGAAAAACAGATTGGAAAATTGGGGGTGGGGGTGGGTGGATGGTGCATGGCAGTTGAGGTACTGAGTAGTGGCAGTTGGCCTATAATATGATTTTTGTTTTCTTTTATTTTGTGATATGTGCTTAACACTTCTGTGTCAATAATTCCTTTGATGGTTTTGCGACAAATAAATGAGTCTGAGTTTTGATAATACCCACCCCACTCTGAAATGAAAGTACGAACCTGTGCCGCCTTTAACGAAAACATAACAATAATATTCAGGCAGAGGGTAGAGTCTTCAACAGATTCGTTCGCTGAATTAAACCCCCTCGACCACCTCTCCATCTCCTAATGGCGTGTGTGTAAGTGAAGCCCCATAGCGGTGGTGTTGCTTACCGTAATCCCACATCAAATACACAGCCAGGGTCTGGGTTTAATCCGCTTTGGGTCAGATCTACACTCCCTTGGCCATCCATCCAATCTAGGCCCTAATCAACGATCCCTTTTCACAGGCGTTGAATAGCGAGCTTCCAGCACGCTCTAGTAAAGGCTTCGCTATTGAGGACCAGCTGAAGCCAGTGAAATCCTGGCCTGGCGGCTGTTTGGAAGATCGCTAACGTCTGTTTGGAAAGCGGTCGAGGGATGGGGAACGAAGACACTGGTATTGTTGGGGCAATATTGTGGTAAGAGCCTTTCCCCAACCCTCTCAATACAATCAGACTTAGACATGGGGCAACAGGTAGATTTCTGAAAGGAGTCTAGTCAGTGAGGCGAGCTGTTCACAACAAGCACATTTAACTGGACCCTACCTTACCTGCTCATGCCGCCTGTTGGGTTTTACCTGGGTCAAGTTTAAAGCAACAACCATCCAGCCTTCTTAACCAGCCACTCGAACTGCCTTTAGGTTTTTCTTTTGCTACTTTAGTCTTGAATCAACAAAACTTGAAAGACTTTAAGTCAACACCGTCATTGGTCTCTGATCTCTATCGCTGGTACTCTGGGGTAAAAAAAGAAACGGCTCATAACAGGCACGGAATTGAGGTTTACAGATCATATTACATCGTCCGATTTGTTGTCATAAACCATTAAAATTTAGGAAGCAGCCTGGATAAGAAGTAATGGCTTGGTCGAGAGAAAGTTCAAACGGCTTTAACACACACACACACACACACACACACACACACACAAAAACCCCACGTAACATGTGCAACGCCGAGCGGCTGCAAAGTCCCACTCGCAGCATCGCCGAGCTACTCCGAAATCGGAATGTGTCGGCTGTAAAGTCACATCGCCGACATAAAAACGCATCAAAACAGCACACGTAACTACATAAAAACGCATCAAAACAGCACGTAACTGAATAGTTTTATATATAGCCTTGGGGTTCGGACCCCCGTGATTTGAGCGCGCGCGATCATGCGCACACGAGCGCACAGAAAAATTCATGACAACTGTGTTATAGACCATTCATCAAGAAATGTTGTGAAAAAAACTGCATTGAAATACATGCAAAACTTCGCGAGATATTAGCGATTATGTGTTTTGGTGTTTGAACCCCGTAACTGGCGCGACCTTGACCTTAATGTAAAACTAAATACATCAGTGGATAGCTTGCATCTTGGCAAACTAGTATACCAAATTTGATGATGATAGACTGAATAGTTTTTGAGAAAAACGGACGAATAGCCGGACGGACGGACGAATAGCCGGACGGACGGACGAATAGCCGGACGGACGGACGAATAGCCGGACGGACGGACGAATAGCCGGACGGACGGACGGACGCCGGACGCCGGACGCCGGACGGACCCGGACGGACCCAGACAAAAACAATAGTTCCCCGAACCTTCGGCTCGGAGACTAAAAAGTACGCATGAACGACCGACGATCGTAATGACACACGTATGAAAAACCCCGTTCCAGTCCTAACAGAGAGAGAGAGAGAGAGAGAGAGAGAGACAGAGAGACAGAGAGACAGAGAGACAGAGAGAAGGGGTGGTGGGTGGGTCTAGCCCTGATCCTTTTGGCATCACAATGAATAGAACAAGAACTAAACGAACATGTGTGGGACACAGTCACTGACTCACAATAGTTTCCCACACCGAACCACTTAATCGAATCTGGTTACAAGTTGTTAATGTTATTGTATGTAGCATAGTAAAAGTGGATTTCAGTAGTATGTTAGGTACAGAATACAACTCTACTGATGAAAAACAAAACCTCAGTGGATTAATCAGGAGTCAGGACTATTATCATGACGAATTAAGTAAAGAGGTATAGTCCTCAATACTGCAGGCCAAACTAGGAAGCAGCCTGGATAAGAAGTAATGGCTTGGTCGAGAGAAAGTTCAAAATAATTTTAAAACACACACACACACACACACATAATTTAACACGCACGTTTTCACGCACGCACGCCAGGAAGAAAACCACGAACACGGACACGCAGCACACACACACACACACACACATCGAGACGTGGAACGTATAAATGTGCAACGCCGAGCGGCTGCAAAGTCCCCTCGCAGCATCGCCGAGCTGCGAGGCAGGCAGGAGGGTAGTTGGGTTTGGGCGCCATATTTTGGCATAGGAAAAATGGGATTATGATAGACTAAATAATTTTTAAAAAGCACTGTTATTTTTTTTAACATAATTTAATTGCAGTTTTCATACAGGTTTTAGTTGCCAGGAAGAAAACCACGAAGAAGGAATAGCAGCTACACGGAGAAGAGGAAGACATCGAGACGTGGAATGGATAAATGGATGCACCGAATATCAGAAGAAGAGACAAAGAACACCATGGACTGTTTACCAAACACAGTGGAGCAGGAACAAAGGCTAGATTAAGGAAGAAGAATGAAAACAAAAGTGGA
>CM065683.1:53615137-53627637 GCA_017654935.2 Phymorhynchus buccinoides | reverse complement strand
ACTAAAAGGCATCAAACCAGGGTCTGTTTTCCAAAGAGCCTATTTTCTTTATTTTGGGAAGTAAGGATAGGCCTTACTTTAAATATGTCATAGAGGAATCCCCAATATGGTAGATGATTTTTTTCTCTACCCAGGTAAGATTAATGGAACATTTGTGCTGAAAATTGACTGGCGGCGAAAGGGTTAATTAAATACGGCTGTTTAGAAGGACAGGCAATCCGACAAAATAAAGCTTGGAATGTTTTTGAAACGCAAATGAAACTCGAAAACTTCAGACACCGTTTTCAGTGCTTAGACTACTCAAAGATATTGAGGGACTCCCCTGCATATCTATGGACTACTATATACCGTGTGTAAACTTTGTGATGAAAAGACGTAGTCCAACGATAGAACGCTTGTGCAACCAAAACATATCGTGCACAGCATTAAAAATGCGCCGATGGGAGACCGTTTGCGCTGGTACGTGAAATTTGAGCGAAATATTCAAACGCGCCCGTGCCGATAACATTTAAAGATACACTGACCCACCACGATTAAGTCCCTTGGTTTATTCTGGGTAGCTGTGA
Organism: Phymorhynchus buccinoides; assembly: GCA_017654935.2. Lineage (NCBI taxonomy): Eukaryota > Metazoa > Mollusca > Gastropoda > Neogastropoda > Raphitomidae > Phymorhynchus > Phymorhynchus buccinoides. Next base: position 53,627,071 of record CM065683.1, on the reverse strand, counting down.
CCCATATACAAATGCCCCAAACCTGAAATTGAGGCTGTTCTTTCAAATGATGCTTCGTTTTCAATTTGGGGGCATTTGTATGGGAGTCAAACCTGGTCAAAACAAGAATTCCTATCAGCTATAAGAGGGAAACACGTGAAACCCGTGATTTTGACACGTGATCTGGTGGATCTTTAATGGTTTAGCAGTGTTCACACATGACTAATGAAGAAAACCGCGCATCACTACTCTACTCACCCCTGTTATTTGCGCGTAAAGTAAATCCAAAGACTTGACCCAGAAAAGCGCAATTTGCCTTTTGACCACGTACAGGCCAATGATGACGTCGTAGAGGTTTGAACACTGCTAAACTATTAAATGTCATCGGCACGGGCACATTTGAACATTTCGCTCAAATTCCACGTACTGGCGTGGAAATGAAAGCTTAGTTTGGCATGAAAAGTAATAATAATAATAATAAACGGATATTTATATAGCGCTTTTTATCGAGCACAAAGCGCTTTACAATCAGCATTGCACAAGCATTCGAATGTTAGGTTACAATGTTACTTCATCACGAAGTTTACGAATGGTAGTTTTGCACTGAAAACAGCGTCTGAAAATGTCGGGTTTCATTTGCGTTTCTTTTGGCTTTAGACATTTTAAAGAATCTTTAGACTTTAGTTCGTTTACTAAAGAACCTGACTTGAAATTCGTGTGTGTGTTTCATTTTTTATTTTTGTAACAAGAACATACCCTGACATGTTTATGACTGGGTCATCAACCCAGTAAGCTTACTAATTATACCCACTATATCCTCTCCATCCTCTCAGCCCCATAACACTCGCTGTTTTCTTGTACTGTTATTGTATTAAGCTTGTACACAGTGGTCTTTGTAGCCCTTTGATATGTACCGGAAGCATTACTCACACGAATTATTCATACACCACGATACGAGCTACATAATTATGGCAGACTTTACATAATAGTGAAATCATCAACAGAGAACAAACATAAAGCTGACATAGAATGCTAAATGTTATTGTGCTTGTGGACATTCAACTCTAAGCTCACCAGAATTAGCTAGCGGTGTGTGTGTGTGTGTGCGTGCGTGTGCGTGTGTGTGCGTGTGCGTGTGTGTGTGTGTGCGTGTGTGTGTGTGTGTGTGTGTGTGTGTGTGTGTGTGTGTGTGTGTGTGTGTGTGTGTGTGTATCTGTGCGCGTGTGTGCGCGCGTGCGTGCGTGTGCGTGTGTGGTGTGTGTGTATGAAAAGGGGAGGGTCACAGCCGGTGCCAGGGCCCCCCTCGTTTGAGAGTCATAGTCTTCCAACAAGAGACTATAAACCGTACCATGATTTTTCATTACTGAAGAAAATCATCAATTGTACAGCTCTCATGTTACTGTTGGCCCCCATAATGTCAACCAATGATAAAAGCCACTTCTAAGTTAGCATCATGCTAAGTCTCATGCTATCTCAACGTGAATACCGTCCCTGGATCGCAACTACAAAATAGGATAAGAGGACAGAGGAAAGTTGGGGATGCCAGGGGTCAGAGTGTGGTGGGTAGGGTAGCCTATGTCGCTTGAAGTGTTCAGGCCAGAAGGTTACGCCTCGCTCGTGTCAACCACGCTTGGCCGAATCGCTAACGTGAAAATGGCCTGCGGGGCGGGGGGGGGGGGGGGGGGGTGGGGGGGGGTAGGGTCCCTGGACACTATGGGGGACACTATGGGCATGCGCAGTGAAGCGAAATGAAGGGGCAGGCACAGAGTACCGGGTACCTAACCTCCCCCGTGTCCTGAAGGGGGTCCCAGGCTATTACCCTGCCCTGATTGAGGGTCACATCGAGCGTGATGATCGACACACACAACAGGATAGCAGGGTCTACTCGGGCTATTTTGAGGTTTTCTTTTCAATGGAGCAATAATGTTTTTATTTTATTTTATAGGAAAGTGTCTTTTCTCTCGGAACAGCTGTGTTGATGTGTAGGGTAGAAGATAAAGAATAAATACCATTATAACGTAAGCTTAAGGTATCAATATTCGTACATGGCAACACAGTTGACAATATTCGCACCAACGTATCTGTTACTAAAAGGCTATTTTGTTATCCCCTATGGCAACACAGTCACAGAGAGTTTAATGTAAGTCATATTAAGGTCTGTGTACACGTTAACACTATTCACGGGATATCTCTATTTCCCCATGGCAACACAGTGAGCTGTAAGTGATATAATGAGTGGCCTAACACTGTGTTGCCATGGCGAGATAGAAATATCCCCTGAATAACGGTAACGTGTACTGAGATCTTTATGAATAGCCTAACACTGTATTGCCATGGCGAAATAGAGATAGTTTGTGAATATGTTCACGTGTACAGACTCACGTCCAATAAAATCGTACGTCTCTACGATACTATTCGGTCACGTGGTCTCCAAGAACAAGCATGATTCGCGCTTCGAGATCACGTGATCGAATCGTATCGTACAGTCGTGCGATTTTAGCTGACGTGTGGTCGGCCCTTAAGTCTTTTATTTTGTCGTCAATAAAGATCAACTTGACTTGACTTGACTTGACTTGTTAGTGTTCAGTGCTACAGGGACTCACACGAGTCGTGCTTTAGGATTGTTTACTAGTACTACTCTCACTTCTCGTTATTCAATGAGTTTTGCATTGACCTAGGCCTACCCATTATCATTTTCATGAAAATAACCACAAAAGAACAAACTATTTGTTAATTTTGGCAAAGTTAAAGCGAAAATACATTTAATCTTTTCTGTTTTGAAGGTATAGCCGATCATAGTTCAGGGTAGATTAAGGAGTTGAGTGGAGAATGATAGACTGTAACTTCTTGCTATTATACACACTTCTTCTTCTTCTTCTTCTTCTTCTTCTTCTTCGATCGCTCAGACAGTTTCCTATCAATCATGAGCGCAGATGCGTCATGCTGCCGTTATGCGCCTAACTAAGAAAGAGTTAGGCCCAGCAAGTCCGACTTCGGCTGGAGGAAATCTGTTTGAAAGTGTTTCGTGAAAAAAGGCAGGAGAATGGACCGGAAAGGCAGAAAGATAGTAGATGACAGTAGGCAAAGGGAAAAGGCAGAGTCAAAAAGTGAGAGATTAGAGGAAGCTACAAGCACAGAACTTCCAGAAGGTGGGGGAACTATTTATACAAAAGACCCCCGATATCCCCACGGTGGGTTATACACACGATATAACCTCACACAAGTTCATTGCCTTAATGGTCACGAAGTTATCAGACCTTCAACGTTTTATCTTACAACAAAAGAAAACTTCCCTCCAACTTTGAGTCTGAATTCAAAATTATAATAATATACAGTAACACTCTTGCATTAAATATCATTGTAAACAGGTAGAAGGACAGACACGGCAGACAGACAGACATAATCAAGCGTTCGCCTTCCGAACGTCCCTGTATCAGTCTCCACTCTCTTCCCCGTCCTTCCAAACCTCCTTTACTTTCTCCCCACGCCTAGATTTTCTTCTTCCTCCTTCATTATTATGTTCATTGGGATTTAATGAACGTTCAAACAAGAACTGTGTCAGCTTTCCATCGAATACCTTATTGACGTGAAACCTTAGATTCAAACTCTTGACCACGTGTACAGGTAAACTGAAATCCTAAGCGCGAAAGACACCTCCCCTCCTCCAGTTTAATAGGATGTCCAGCATCAGACTAATCTAACCCGAGGGCCTTCTTCTACAACTTGAGGCAATTCGTCCCTTGCCCCCTGGCTACCACTAGAGACGATAATTGCGGTCAACCGGGAGCTGAAGCTGTAAACCAGGGACTAATTTCGTTCCGGTGATTGGGGTCTCTGCCTAGCAATTCAAACGTCCAGTCAGGGAATCTCTTCCTCCAGACTAAAGGAGGAGTGTTACAAGAGTGTCTGATCCCCAACACAAATCCCCTTCCATTGTGGGACGATCCCTTCAGCGGAGCAAACCCCAGGACATACAGATTAGCTTTCAGGTTTGGTATTGAAGTTTCAGGGTCTGACTGGACCGTGGTCCTTGTCAGGGGTGTGCCTCAAAGCCGGACTGCTGAGGCTGACTGAAAGCTTTGTGGGATTTCGTGACCAGACACGGAGTAGCTTAACAGGCTGTAGTAGTAGTCCCCGCCTTTTTTAATGGGCCAGAGAAGTCAGTGGTTATTTTAGCTTTACAGTCCCACCCAAAGACATGGGATTGTCCTCCAGAACATTACGTTGTGTTTATTTTCCACAGGTAAAGAAGATTATACAGATTTTCTCCATTGTGACCGTTAGCTGTTCATGAGAATCGTTTTGTCTAAAGTTTTAATTAAACTGGACCCCCCAAAACGCCCCTTAGTTTTAGTGTTAGATAAAGGACGTTGTAAATCCGTCGGTCAAACTGGTGTCATACATTCTTGGTTTAATAATCAGAATTGTTTCGAACTTCCAATGGTTCAAATTTATTGGAGAAAATTAAAGACTAAAACAGCATAACTGTATGAAATCCATCCACTTTCAGATTAGAAAACACATAAAAATTATCAAGGAAAGGACTCGCCATGTTCTACGAAAGTCTACATTTTCTCATGCCACTCCCTGCAGTCTCTGCATTGGCTCCCTGTTCAAAAACGGATCGATTACAAATTATCTCTGCTGTGTTATAAATCCCTGACTCTGATATTCTTCAGATTCCTCGTTACCATTTCAGGACTCTTGGCGAGCGTTCTTTCTCTTTCCTACCTCAGGTAACAAACTGCCTAGCGCCTGTTTCTCTCCGCAGCTCAAACTCTCTGCCTTCTTTCAAGTCTTCTCTCAAAACCACTTTATTTCGATCCTAATTTGTGTCCTTCCATTTCTACTGACCTTACTCTGTGTGTGTGTGTGTGTGTGTGTGTGTGTGTGTGTGTGTGTGTGTGTGTGTGTGTGTGTGTGTGTGTGTGTGTTGTGTGTGTGTGTGTGTGTGTGTGTGTGTGTGTGTGTGTGTGTGTGTGTGTGTGCGTGCGTGTGCGTGTGCGTGCGTGTGCGCGTGTGTGTGTCTGTGTGTTTGTGTTTGTGTTTGTGTGCGCGTGTGGTGTTCTTGCTAGTGATCTCTATTTTGTCAATTATTTATGCTATTTACTATTACTTCCCGAGCGAAGCTTTCGGGAAGTACTGTTTTGGGGCTGTCTGTTTGCCTGTCTGTCTGAAAGTCGATTATTTTAAAAAAAACTACTGGACAGATTTCAATCAAATTATGTATATATATATTATTTTGAAAACGCTTAGGGTTTTTTAAGAGTAAGCGCAAAGGGGAAGACGGGGTAAAAAGCGCATGGGCGGGTAAGAAGCCCACCCCAATTATCTCATGAAATAAAGAAAATTTCAGTCAAATTTGCCCATGAGACGAATGCTAGACATTAACGCTCGTCTCATGGGCAAAATGAGACTGAAGCCCACCCCAATTATCTCATGAAATAAAGAAAATTTCAGTCAAATTTGCCCATGAGACGAATGCTAGACATTAACGCTCGTCTCATGGGCAAAATGAGACTGAAATTTGCTTCATTTCATGAGATAATCAGGGTGGGCTTCTTACCCGCCCATGCGCTTTTTACCCCGTCTTCCCCTACTTTTACTTTTTGTCTCATATTTCCAAAACCGTTCATACGACCGTGCTGAAATGTATTGACGTTGTCCATGACAGATTGGAGCACGTGTCGCCAAACCATCGTGCATTTTGGGTGGAAAACAAGAAAGTCAATAAACAACAAAGTCGTCGTTTGAACGGGCTCATGTACCAGTGACTGCTTTTTCTTCGTTCTTTAAAGACCCACCACGTCACGTGTCAAATCACGGTTTGCACGTGTTTTCCCTCTTATGGCTGGTAAGAAATCTTAAAAAATCTTCCTAGCATAAGAGGGAATGTGACACGTGACGTGGGAGGGGGGGGGGGGGGGTCTTTAAAGGAGGTAATTCTAGCTTCCTTTACAGAGATAAATGTCGGAGAAAGTGTCATTTAGCTACCCCTCACATGTTTTTGGCTTTCAATTTCAAGGCATCGTTCTTTCCTATTCAGAAAAGTACCCTAACATAATACTAAACCTGTCCCTTATCTGAGGAAAGCAAACTTTTGCTTCTTCGTGAAATTTTTTTAATCGAGCACATTTGGTTGAAAGTAGCTTTGCAATTAGCATTGAAGTAAATAGAATCAAGTAAAGCAGATTAAAAAAAAAGTTGTTATGATAATAACAATTGATTGTTTGCTGAGTGATTATAATATAGTCATATAATAGTGTTCACATAAAGGTGACGCCAGACTTTGGACTGCGAGGGTGTGGGTGTGGGTGTCAGACTGAGAGCGTACGTTCATGCACCCGCATGTGTGTGTGTGTGTGTGTGTGTGTGTGTGTGTGTGCGTGTGTGTGCGTGCGTGCGTATGTGCGTGTGTGTGTGTGTGTGTGTGTGTGTGTGTTTGTGTGTTGAAGAGAAAATGGTTGTGAGAGGAGGGAAGGAAGACAAGGAGAAAAAAATATTAACAATGAACAATTATTAACTATTTGAAAATTTCATAGCCAGAAATAACACGCACTACTTAAATCATTGTTGGACTGTAGACAATATCTTTCCCAAACACCCCTCTTCCATCACACGATAATTAACACACTTTGTTGCAATAAAGACGGATAAAACTGGACTTACAAAAAGCATGGGATGGTCAGATAAGGAATGGCCATAAAGTAAAAGAGAACGCGGTGGCAACGGAAAGAAAGGACTTTGATGATCCCATTTCCTCCATAATTTATTGAGAGCCAACACTGAGGCAGCATGCAAAAAGCGCGACTCTCTGAATATTCCCATTTGCGCGACCGTACGAAAAGAGCGAATGTCAATGACAGAAAGAGCGAATGTCACTGACAGAAAGAGCGAATGTGACTGACAGAAAGCGAGAGGGTCGTTGAGGATTGGGATGGGGCAAGAAGTACCTTACAATAAAAAATGTCTGTTACTTTCTTACTATCCCTAACCTATCCCTAACCCTATCCCTAACCTATCCCTAACCTATCCCTAACCTATCCCTAACCCTATCCCTAACTTTCTGAGTTTTATGCGACTCTCTGAAATTCGCTCTTTTTGTCATTACTGTTCGCTCTATTCAGCATCTTATAGTTCGCGCATTTCGTATCGCGATTTTCGAAAAGTCGCGCTTTTCGAATGCTCCGAACACTGAAGCAGCATGCACCTGAAGTGAATGAAATGAAGGGGTGACTAAAAAAACCTAAATGAGAATTCCTCGATAATGGTGGAAATAATAAACAGACTGATTGAATGACACTGGACGCTTGTCACAAGAAACAATTTGTTTTCGACTCCAAGGCGTGTAATCGCGAGTGGGTCTTAGGCTCGGTGTACATCTTGTGTGTGCATCTGTTTTGTTTCATTTTATGTTTTTCTTTTTTATGTTTATGCTGTCATGTCATTCACACCGACTGGCGTTGCGTACGCATTTGGTCCGCTGTCGCCCATGTTGTTTGGGTCTCGGGAGAGAGAGACCAAAAGAAACAGACCTGCTTGTGTGTATGACCTGTCAGCGAGTCAAAAGCAACAAGGCGTGTGCTACCTGTCACAGAATTGTCAAGCAGGCTGGGTACTATGGATGCTATATTTAGATGTAGTGTCCATGGTAGAACACAGGTGGACACCGAGCATTAGATAATCGACATGGATATGTAAATTTGGCTACACAGCCAATCGTTTTGAGAGTTTAGTCTCATTTGCATACTACTACCCGTGTTGACTGTCTAAGACTCACTTATGATTACACGTATGTGTATGGCCAAGGACCCTTGGTATGGCAACTTGTGTAAAGCGCGTACAACTTGTGTAATGCGCGTAAAACCTGTTTTTGGTGAAGGTGTAACTGATATAATGCATTAAGTTTGCTCTCTACGTAATATTCATTCATACCACAGTCTTTCCTTTCACGAAGCTCGGAAATTCTTTAGAAAACCTGCTGGTATCTATGGAATGAGCAATCCCTAGCGAGTTCCCCAAAATAAATCCGTACTGTATACCCACGTGTACAACAAAGTCAAATCGTTATATATTCCTCCCGTGCTCTCTCTCCTGACTGATCAAAGTCATTGACAGGTAGACTAGAGCAGGCCGAGCCAGACCCTGTATATGAAAGGCGCCGGGGTTGTTCTTTTGGCTGTGAACTTTGACTCTGGCCTTGTTTGCTGCGCGTGACGCACGTGCCTGGAAGGGAGGTAAACAGTTTACAGGTGGGGGATGGGGTTTACACAATGGGAGAGCTTTCACATGGCACGTCAGGTGGATTGTCGAGACAGGTGGCACGTGGTGTGCGTGAGATGGGCCGGAAGTAAGTAGACTTGGACTGGGAAGCTAGCCAGCGTTTCTTTCGTTCGAAGCTTGGGCTTGTCAGTCTTTAATTTTAAACAATAAAAAACCGGTTATGTTTCCAACATAATCAATCACACAAAAAAACTCATAAATGAAAAGCGTGATTAACTAATGTTGCTTGCTTATTTGATGTAGACCTATTGTTGTACTGTGCCTCATGTGTATGGTGTTTATTTATTTTGTACTGTAGTGTTTATGTACAGCGTTTTCAGCTCCCTGCAAAGAAAGCAATGCGCTCTATCAATACCCATCATTATGATCATTGTCTGTGATGCATAAAGGAAAGCAAAGCAAAGCAATCAAACAGAAAAACACACACCTTCAACAACAAATAAACTCTAAACCGCCACCACAACTATGACATAAGTCAACAACAGTAGCCTACACTCTCGCCCTAGAATAAAGAAGACATTTGTATCACCATGGGTGGTGCTCGGTGTTGAATAACAACGCTAGTTTGAATTAAATGAAACCAAGAAATGTAACTGGAGAAAACAAAGAAGGTGGGGTGGGAAGTTTAACATTCAAACAAAGAGTCTCTAAATCAAACAACCTAATGAAGCCAGTGGGACATTGCCTGCTTACAACGTTTTGTGAAGTAACAGCACAGGCCCTGCTACTGGAATTGAACACGTTTGTTGGTTGGTTGGCTCATTTTGTATGTGATGATCAGGTTTAATTGCTTGCTCCCTTCTAAGCAACGGTACAGAATTGCATGAAAACCGATCACTGGCATTTGTTAGTGCGCAGCAGATTCCGGGTCATAGTTGGGTTTAGATGTGTTCTTGTTCTTCATGTACACGAACCTGTACCACGTGATCAGGTACTGCCGTATAATTATTGTCAGGGAGACTTGACAGGGGATACCAAGCACAATCTGAACAGGTTAGAACTCTCTCACGACCAGTCGTCACTTCACATTTTGTTCGGTAGTAGATTCTTCTTCCGGTTAAGTGCCCACAATCAACAATTTGATTTTTATGGTACTATTTCGGTCGAGGTTCGAAGTCGAAGAAACAAAAGAATAAAATCAAATAAAATAGTAACATAAAAGAAATAAAATAAAAAGAGAGAGAGCAAAAGAAAACGAGAAAACCCTAGTCTACAATGACCCAGCCAGCTGGTTCTCCCTGTGGATTCCCAACATGATGCCGCGTCAAAACAGGAACACCGTTTTAAAAAAAAACTATTGTTGTATGACGGATGCCTGGAAGGTGCTGGGACAGGTGGCAGACACAGCCACCTCAGGTAGCCCGTTCCAGTCGCGGATGGTTCGAAGGAAAAATGAATTTCGTCTGTATTCAGTGCGACAGTGGATGGATGACAGTTGTTGGTCATGTCCTCTTCTCTGGCGGCTCGGTGCTGGGATGAGCCTGGTGTTGTCAACCTGGACAATTCCTTGCTGGATTTTTGTTTCTAAAGCATTGTCAGACTGCTGGTTTTCATGCGCTGCTCAAGTGTGGGCCATCCTAACTGATTACTTCAAACTGATGTTTCCTGCCGAGTAACCACAGTCAAGTTGATTTTGGCCTCGAAGAAGCTTGGCTTTGAATCATGAGCAGGGAAACGGAACCAGGACTTGGTGACGAATTCGGGGACAGTCCTTGTTGTGTAGTGTGTCTTGTACCGGACTTGGGACATCACAAGTGACATGATTTGACATGAGAGGACCGTGAAGGCTGCACAACACGTGTCGCCTTGCAACCTGTCAAACACCTTATACCTCAATACCTCGTAAAAGCCTTAGAGCAATGTCAGTTATCATGGACCACACAGAGGGAGAGAGAGAGAGAGAGAGAGAGAGAGAGAGAGAGAGAGAGAGAGAGAGAGAGAGAGAGAGAGAGAGAGAGAGAGAGAGAGAGAGAGAGAGAGAGAGCGAGAGAGAGAGAATACGAATACGAATACGAACTTTTTTAATGAGGGAAATTGGATAAGCTGAGACAGCTTTTTTACACCATGCCCTCAGGCAAAAACATGAGAATGAAAAAAAAAAAAATAATAAAAAAAAAATTCATAAACATGCAAAAAAGTGGCAACAAATACATTTCATTATTTACATTCAATAATTGGAGAACAATTTTATAATCTCTCTCTCTCTCTCTCTCTCTCTCTCTCTCTCTCTCTCTCTCTCTCTCTCTCTCTCTCTCTCTCTCGCGCTCGCGCGCGCGCGCGCGCGCGCGCACACACGCACGCACACACACACACACACACAGACAGACAGACAGACACACACACACACACACACACACACACACACACACACACACACACACACACACACACACACACACACACACACACACACACACACACACACACACACACACACACACACACACACACACACACACACACACCACATTCATCACACACACCCTCATATGCGCACACATACACGCTTACACCCATATACACGAGCACACCCGTACACACATATCATGCATAGCATGTAGATTGCTGCTCCATGGGCATTACTTCAGAATTACAATAATCATGGATGCAAAATTAATAAGGAAAGGTAATATTGTATATATAAATATCTGCTACATATTAGTAAAAATATAAACACAAATATGCCTACAGGAATTATAGTTGATCAATCAAATATTTATGATATGCCCTTCTAAAGGATAATAAGCTGGGATTCGTTTTTAGATGGACAGGCATATCATTCCATAGCTTGGCACCTGAATAAATAAGAGATGTCATGAATAAGTTTGTTCTTGGTTTTGGAATATGGACAATTTTCTTGCCACGGATATTGTTGATGGGGAACATATTAAACAGATAAGCTGGTGTTAAATCATTCATTATTTTATACATAAGCACGGCTTTGTTATATTGACACTTAAAATGAATTGGGAGTATATCTAAAGAGAGAGAGAGAGAGAGAGAGAGAGAGAGAGAGAGAGAGAGAGAGAGAGAGAGAGAGAGAGAGAGAGAGAGAGAGAGAGAGAGAGAGAGAGAGAGAGAGAGAGAGAGAGAGAGAGAGAGGGACAGAGATTGGCAGGACACGGATGGGGACAAAGAGAGGAGGACCAGAGAAACAGAGAGACAAAGAAAAAGACAACGCCGGGGTTGTCAGAGGTGACGAAAAACATATGAAAGAGGGAGAAAGGGAGAGAGGGGGGGTGAGACAGAGAGAGAGAGAGAGAGAGACAGAGAGAGAGAGGGACAGAGATTGGCAGGACACGGATGGGGACAAAGAGATGAGGACCAGAGAAACAGAGAGACAAAGAAAAAGCGACAACGCCGGGGTTGTCACAGAGGTGAAGAAAAACATATGAAAGAGGGAGAAAGGGAGAGAGAGTGGGTGGGAGAGACACACACACAGTGAGAGAGAGAGAGAGAGAGAGAGAGAGAGAGAGAGAGAGAGAGAGAGAGAGAGAGAGAGAGAGAGAGAGAGAGAGAGAGAGAGAGAGAGAGAGAGAGAGAGAGAGAGAGAGAGAAAACAGTTCGCTGTTGCACTAACCGATTAATGAAGATTTAAAACTTGCACTAATTGGTGGATGATGGTTCAGTACCTTCAGACATTTTAGAATAACAGATCAATTTTATCTTATC
>CM065683.1:53600137-53605137 GCA_017654935.2 Phymorhynchus buccinoides | reverse complement strand
ATCGTGCCAGAATAACACCCTGGTCTCAAACAGGATGAAGGAAATTGACGTATTGCAGATGACGTCATTCACAGGTTTTCACATTCATATACAATGGTGTAGTCTAAACGGAACTGACGACAGCAACATGTCGGCTGCTGTGTTTGGCAATGGAGGCCAAGCAGTCGCTATTTCCTGTCTAAAAGACACACATACCATCTATCACCCTTTGAAATAATTCATGAATTAACTCTTTAGAGGATGGGTTTTTAGAAGAGTAGTTTTTGTTTCCACATTTTGATAAACTTCGCGACTCCTATTTGTAGTGATTTGTTGTGTAGCCTGTGTGATTACTTTTATTCTTTCTTGTATTCCTTATTCAAACTAAATTTACATATAAACATTACACTGGTGAGGGTATGCATTCTGTTCACTCCCTAGGGGAAGACAAAAAGCTGGTGAAATAAAGGTCAAATTTGTATGACATTCTCGTCTCATGGGCAAAATGACTGAAATTTGCTTCATTTCTGAGATATCTTCTTCCCGCCCATGCTTCATGATATATTCATGAATATATAATCCCCCACTTTTGAAAAGCGCACAAAGAATTTGTACACATGATAATGACTTTAACCCTTTCACGGCCAGCCATTTTTCAGCCAACAAATACCATTGAACTTACCTGGGTAGAGAAACAAAATCTGCAATATTGCGAATTCCTCTGTAACATGTATAACATTTAGGCCTATCCTTACCTCCCGAACTAGGGTTTTCAGATAACAGGCCTTGATTTGATGCTTTTAGTGACATGGGTGTCAAGGCATTGTGGTGCAAAACTGCGACATTGGCAGTGAAAGGGTTAATGTGAACCATTAGATTTTCCACTCACTACTTGAATTTCATTAACATGATGTCCAATCAATTAGAACATTATATAAACTCAGCTTCGGAAAAGTCGGTAGATCGTTGTAACTCAACGTGTGTCAGTATCTTAAAAATAAAACTGACGGAACGTGGACGAATGACAATTGGGAGATAGGACCGTAGATCACAGCTCATTATTCTTCTTTGACGCTTGCTCATACGTATTCTACGCATTCCACACCTTCTTCTTCTGCGTTCCCAGGCCATATGACCATAATGGGTTAAGCACGTATGTGTCCGGTTTTCAGTGTCTCCCCGCTGCATGCAGCGGACACATACCGATTTCACAGGAGCTCATAGGATAAACTTATTTGGAAGATGTTTTTTTGGAAAAACGGCAGAAGAATGGACCAATAGATCAGAAAAAATAGTCGATGATACTTTGATAGTGAGAAAAAGAAAAGGCAGAGTCATAAAAAGTGATGAATTGGAGGGAGTTTGTAGCACATAACTTCCAGAAGGTGGGGGAACTATTTGTACAACAGACCCCCGGTATCCCCACGAGGTGCATCGCACACCTAACGATGTATTAAAGCCCGAAATATCGCCATATTATTATTCTAAATCCTTACATTAATTGCCTCAGCTAGAATGTTGGCACTTTTTGTTTTCTGCACGCAGATACTAAAGTGTCCAGTTCATTCTGTAAAGTCGGAAGAATTACCAGTTTAACACTTAACGACAGAAGGAACATAAATATATGAACCTTGCTGTATCAGAGTAGCCATCAAATATCCTACTTAGTACTAAAGCCGGAACAATCTCCGTTTCGTCTGGTAACTTGTTTATTTTATTTATTCTGTAATCTCAGAACAGCTCTCCCTCCCACCCCCATTGATTATGTGGCGCCATAATTGTATTCCATTAATCCTGCCAAGTTAGAGTAAGTTTTCTTTTCATCCTATCAAATCAGAAAGACACCCCCTAATCTTGTGTCGCTTGAATAATATTCTATAATTTCGATCACACTAGGATAACCTCCCAATCCTGTCACAGCAAAATCAACTCCAATAACTAGAAATGCACCGTGACAGTGACAACCCAGCCAGACACAACAAACACACTGACCAACACATGTGCAAACCTTGAAACCTGCCTGAGTAGCTCTTCTCCTCCCACTTAATACATAGTTATACTATCTGTATCGTTAAAAATTCGGGACTTTCCTGGAGTTGCACTGCCTCCGGGCATTGCCTCCAGGATCGTTCCCACCATCTTTATATCTACTAATGTCCCATATGTGTCTGTTTCAGACCGGAGGACGTTAAACGGATTTTCATCTTCTCCTCCCTCCCCCTGTCTGGCCAACACAGTGACTCAGCAAAATGACAGCACTGGCTAAAGGAGGGTTTCCCTACTGGCCATTGCAACTAGGGTTATTAACGGCCTTGACGGCAAGAGTTGTTGGTCAGTATCCAAAAGGGCATTCACTCTTGCAAAAAGCAGCCATTCAGTGGCCTCAAATAGGGTTATTGGCGAGTTATTCCCTTGTTTGGTCAGTAGTCAAGCATCTTCCTCACCCACCAATGGCATTCACTCTTGCAAAGGGTGGTCGTTGCAGTGGCCAATAGCACAGAGGTACAGGTTAGCAATGCTTCACGCCACACACCTTGACCCAGTCTACCAACCTGCCTGTAAATTCAAGAATGTAAAAGGTATGGCTAAAACAAATTTCAAACATCCAAGGCCTACATTCTGCCCTTGACCTTGACCTTCATCGGCACCCGATATTCAGACTTATCAAAAGCCAATGTACCTACATACGAAGTTTGAACATCGTAAGTCCAATGTTGTGAAATATATGGTCACACAAGAAAACATTTCGGTTTTCAAGGTCAAACTTCAAGGTCAAGATCAGCACGGTTATATTTTTTTGCTGGACCATTCCTGCACCGTGATTCACCACCACAGTGAATTTGAAGCGATTCTGTTCTCTGGTTCACGAGATACAGCTTGAACATGATATATGTAGTGCAAAGAAGAATTTTTTCAGTTTTCAAGGTCAAACTACAAGATCAAGGTCAGCACGGTCATGAATATTGAAAGGAACCTTCCTTTTGAAGATGTCTATACCCTTCTACCAAATTTGATTAAAATCCACCCAGTTGATTTAGAGAAAATCGATTCACAGACGCACAGACAGACTAAAAACAATACCCGTCCTCTGGCCGGGTAAGTAATCCAGCACACCAGAATAACCTCCTTTTAACCCTGTCCCAAAGGAGGAATCTCCTGTTTGTTCTGTTACTCTAACATAATCCCCCATCCTATTTATTAATCCTGTAACGTTAGGAGAGCATTCCATCAACCCGGTGTCATGAGAAATAAGTAGCTCCCATGAAATAAGTACCCTTCGCATGCGAACTATAACCATCCTAACCCTAATCCTATCCCTAACCCTAACCACGGAAAGAACCAAGAAATAGAGCAGGAGGGTGTAAATCTCCATCTTTGCCGAGAAATCGATGTACAAAGCCATGCCACTTAGTTTCGTAACATTCACAATGGCGGACGATATAAACAATTCGAATGAGGAATGGGTCATTATTTCATGAGGTAGAATATTCTCTTCACACCGGGTCTCTAGAAGATAGAACCCAACAAAGGTGACGTCATTCATACTATTTATACACCACCAAAGAGCAGTGATATCAAGCAGTTGCCTACTTAACTGTTTGGACAGAAGAGTTTGCACCATTAACACTTCGTATTAACAAACACAACCGCTGAAAAGAAACGTTCAATTTTCACCAGCGGCTTCCACTTGGAAGAGCACAAGTTCATTAAAGTTAAAGGGTCTTTATGTGGATGCTGCTGTCTAGTTTTAATCTCTTTCCCTCAAGTGTATGCTGAATATGCATTAGTATCAGCCACAATTGATTTGTTGTTGTGAGTGCCACCTTAGGTGTGTGTGTGTGTGTGTGTGTGTGTGTGTGTGTGTGTGTGTGTGTGTGTGTGTGTGTGTGTGTGTGTGTGTGTGTGTGTGTGTGTGTGTGTGTGTGTGTGTGTGTGTGTTTAGCATCGTCCCTTCTCAGAGTTCAAAATATATACAAAATGAAGAAAGGAAAAAAGAAGAAAATAACTCTGTGTGTGTGTGTGTGTGTGTGTGTGTGTGTGTGTGTGTGTGTGTGTGTGTGTGTGCGTGCGTGCGTGCGTGCGTGCGTGTGCATGCGTGCGTGTGCGTGTGTGTGTGTGTGTGTGTGTGTGTGTGTGTGTGTGTGTGTGTGTGTGTGTGTGTGTGTGTGTGTGTGTGTGTGTGTGTGTGTGTGTGTGTGTGTGTGTGTGTGTGCGTGCGTGTGCGTGCGTGCGTGTGCGTGCGCGTGTGCGTGCGTGCTTAGCGTAGTCCCTTCTCACAGTCCAAAATATAAAAATATTAAACAAAGGAAAAAAGAAGAAAATACCTGTAAAATAATTATTTCCCTTTTTCAGTGCTTAATTAAACCTTCAGAGCCTTTGACTGATAAACCATTCTGCCGATTCCATTATGTCTGTGTTTGATGCCCGTGTCTTCCATGTTTGACCTGACCATCACAATCTTCTATTATTATACGATAATGGACATAGCAGTCATAAACCAACTTAATTTTGCTCACGAAGTTCTGATTTGTACTCACATTTTCAAGGACTGTGACCCATCTGGAACAGCCAGAGCCAACTAATAATTGTGGTTATCTAATAAATCATGATTTCAGTTGTTACGTTAAGTCATAGTCGCATAAATGGACACTCAGTTTAGAGTCTCATCATTCTCAATGACCGAATTATCTCCAGCTCCCATTACACTTAAGAAGGTTGCTTTAAAGGGGCACCCTGACGGATGAGTTTTTTTGCAAGGAACACGTCGAGATCACCAGGAAAACACCCTTTATATTTACAGAGATTGCGACACTCACTTTGCTCTGGTTTACTAGAAATCAAACCGTCACATCGGCGATTCCTCCTTGGCGGAGGTGCTGTTAGTCAAATTATTTCAGTGAAAGAGAAGTTATGTGCCTTCTCTTTTCTAATGGCCGCCTGAGTTTAGACAAAATCGTTTGCACGAAATGTCCACAATACAAGCCTTTTTATTTATTTATTTTTTAATTTCATACAGTTTA
>CM065683.1:53585137-53595137 GCA_017654935.2 Phymorhynchus buccinoides | reverse complement strand
GTTGAATGTAAAAGTGCAATGAAGGTTTCTCCTGAGAGAATAAGCGAAATCTCTGACATTACATGGAATTACACAAGGTCGTGGATGCCCCACTCTTTTTTCTTTCCTCGTTTTTACTTTTTGTTTCAGTGGAGGGGTTGGGAGGGGGAAGGGGGTGTCCGGAACTCCCGTAACCACCCTCCAAATCCGCCTCTGCTTGACATATATTTAACAGCAAACAACGTGATTTTAAAGTATTTATCTTCAAATTCAAGAACACACAACCTGTCTTCTTACATGTAATCATTTTATTCTATCAGCATGGATTTGAAGATAGTTATGTATTGTTTTCATATTTGATTTGCGCAGCCGAAGAAGAATCAATCTAAATGTTCGTTTGTAGTCTTCCACCAACTAAGTTATAGTCACGTGAATCTGAACCAACAGCTACAAACACTAAAATAATCGCACAAACAATGACTCTCTCTCTCTCTCTCTCTCTCTCTCTCTCTCTCTCTCTCTCTCTCTCTCTCTCTCTCTCTCTCTCTCTCTCTCTCTCTCTCTCTCTCTCTCTCTCTCTCTCTCTCTCCTCACTCTCTCTCTCCCCCTCCCCTCTCCTCCCCACCCCACCGCCCCCCCCCTCTCTTCTCATCCACGCTTACTCGCCACTACTACGGCGATCTGGACCATCACAAGACATGGGAGTTAGCTGTGTAGAAGAATCTGTAATGAAAGCTTCCTGTTCATCAGTGGGTGATCCCTAACTTTGATCCACCCCTATCACCTGTTTCAGTGCTCTGTGTATACTATTCATTACACTCTCTATATTAGGCCTACTACTGATCCGTTTATCTATCGACTCCTCTGTTTATTACTCCGTGAATCTACCAATCCCTTTCCTTGCTCTGTGTGGATCCACTGTAGGTAGGACCAAGAAGAGTAGAATGCGAATTCTACTCTCCTTGGTAGGAAGGTCAGAGAAGGGTGGATGCATTATTTCCCCTTTTCTTTCGATGGGCCGATAACTTAAAACAGTACAAGCAAGATAAGACAACCATGCAAGGAGACTTGTCTACCAGTACTATACATCTGGCATTACAAAAATCGACAACTCTCTCTCACCGAATATTATTTTTCGCCGGATGTAGGCTAAACAGCGGACGTTGGGTCCTTTCAAATAAACAGTCGGAACTTGTCGGAACCGCTTGAGAACTTCCGGTGGATTGACAGGAAGCCCAGTACAGTTAACCCGTTTGTAATTTATTTTACTCGTCGTACTTAAGTTTTGGCTGTTCTTTCATTAGTCCTCTGTTTTCGTCAGCCTCTGACATCTTACCTAAATTGCTGTAGATTGTTATCAGGAGGCACGTTCAGTGGATGACAAGTAGTCTAGAAGCAGTTTGCCCACGTTTCATGTCTGTTGAATATTCCCGTAACATAAAATAAGGAGATCTAAGGTAATGCATATAAAGGAAGGGAACAGAGCATAAAAGCAGCCAAACTTCCTTCTGGCATGTTGATGGTTGGCGACTGCTATTCTTTCATGTGGGCGAGGATTTACCCGATTTACTTGTGTTGAAGTGGTTTACTCCCTTCGGGATGGGATCTGTTTGTTTGGAGGAATCGCTCTTCCTTATTATGGGCTAGGTTTTACTTTTTTTTATATTTATCTAAGTGTTTTGTTTTTTAACTCTGAGGTAAAAGGAAGCACTATAGAATCGGACCAAAGGTCATTTCCTTTGTCTCTTTATATCCCTCTTTCTCTGTTTGTGTATTTGTTTGTCTGTGTGATCAAAGAACGGAAATGGAATTAGGTTCTCTGGTGTGGCTGTCCGTCTATCTGTGTCTGTCTACTTGAATTTCTGCATATTTTGTTTGCCCCTCATTGTCAAGAAAATATCTGTAGCGGTACTGTCCCTGCATCCCTGTATCTTTGTTCCTATGCGTCTCTCTTCCTTTTTTCTCTCCCTCCACCACTCCCATCTCTGTCTGTCTCTCTATGTCTCTGTCTGTCTGTACATCTCTCTCTTTCTCTCTGCTCTCCACCTCTTGTGTTTTTGTCTCTCTGTATCTGTTTGCCCGTCCATGTGCATATCTCTGTTTGTTTCTCTCTGTCTGTATGTCTGTCTGTATCTCTCTCTCTCTCTCTCTCTCTCTCTCTCTCTCTCTCTCTCTCTCTCTCTCTCTCTCTCTCTCTCTCTCTCTCTCTCTGTCTCTTCTCTCTGTCTCTCTCTCTCTCTCTCTCTCTAGTCTCTCTCTCTCTCTCTCTCTCTCTCTCTCTCTCTCTCTCTCTCCTCTCTCTCTCTCTCTCTCTGAAGTCTCTCTCTCTCTCTCTCTCTCTCTCTCTCTCTCTCTCTCTCTCTCTCTCTCTCTCTCTCTCTCTCTCTCTCTCTCTCTCTCTGTCTCTCTCTCTGTCTCTCTCTCTCTCTCTCTCTCTCTGAAGTCTCTCTCTCTGTGTGTCTCTCCCTCTCTCTACTCGCGCATCTTGAACCAAAACTCTTGAACCAAAATCAGCCTCACCATGGAAATAACACGCATGTATTAGCCTATGTTTTATTAGGGTGTTTTTTTTGCAAGGCTTACCATCCAGTCTTGATATTTCTTTCTCACCCCTGTCATAACTATTATTACTCCACTCTCTGTTTTTTAGTCTTCTCTGGCTGAAGGATCTTCAAGTGGTGAGGGTGACGTGAGGTCTCACGAAGAAGATGAAAAGTGGATTATTAGGATGAGAAAAAACTCCTACGTACATCCCCATCCCCACTTCACCCCCACCCCACCTCCATTGCCCTTCTTTGCCCGTGTTTATGTAAAATAATGAATGCCATGCAGCTGTTGTAGCCCCCCCCCCCCCCCCCCCCCCTTCATACCCCCCTCCCCCTTATAAAAAGGAACCCACCCCTTTTACTTACGAATGCCATCTAAATAATAAAATAAGAAAGAAAGAAAAAGAGGGGAAAATCCATGACCTCGTGTAATTTCAAACCAGAGTTTTACCTTTTTCTCCCAGGAGAGAAGCCTCCTTTACATCATATACATTAAGATTATCATCAACTTCTTGGATCCAATGTTCTCATCCCTAGCTGATGCACTGATGCACTTGTACCATAGTGTTCAAGTGCTTCGTCTCTTGGGATGATCCCTGTAAAGAGATAGTAGATACAAACAGAGAGAGAGAGAGAGAGAGAGAGAGAGAGAGAGAGAGAGAGAGAGAGAGAGAGAGAGAGAGAGAGGGAGAGAGAGAGAGAGAGAGAGAGAGAGAGAGAGAGAGAGAGAGAGAGAGAGAGAGAGAAGAAATACAAATGTTTTATTGAGGGGAAAAAGGATAAGCTACAATAGCTTCTTTGCACCTTGCCCTCTCACTCCCACACTCCCACCATGCATCAAGCAAAGAAAAGTTGACATAAAAACAATCAAGTCAAGGAAACGACACAAAAATGAGCACATTAAATAATTGAATAAGAATCAAAAGGGGGAATTGAATTAAAAACAAATATGGATAATATATGAGCAATGGTGAATTTGAATTGGTGGTTTGAATTGATTACGAAAACAGGAAACATACAATGAAAACACCCTTACGCCCATTTAAAACCGTAAATATTTCGAATTTTAATATTCTTTTTTTGTGTAAAGCCAACCACGGACTGAACTATAAAACTTCCAAGCGTGCTAGGAAACATGAGACAAATGACAATTCTTCTATAGAATAATAGCACTTTTAAAGAAAAAAAACATCTACAAGATAAGATGGGAATATGAGAGGAGAGGGAGACGGAGAGGGGCAGAGAGAGGGACAGGGAGAGAGAGAGAGAGAGAGAGAGAGAGAGAGAGAGAGAGAGAGAGAGAGAGAGAGAGAGAGAGAGAGAGAGAGAGAGAGAGAGAGAGAGAGAGAGCAAACCGACGTTTTCCGAGCCGAAATTCTATCATGATGATCACGTTTATCTCCATTATAATTTTTATAGAGAGAAGAAAAATGGTTACTTCTGTCACAGCCGTGTTTCAGGTCAATGTTTAATGCCAGAGGTTAAGGTCCCTCTGCGTGAACCATGTGACACGTCCATTGACCCTTGCACTCTACAGGAATAACTTTGACCTTTAACACTCTGTCTCTAATCTGGCATCAACGGGCCCGTATGAAGCCAAGGGCTGTGACACGGATGTGTCACTGATGGTAAGTTTTCTAAGCCTTAGTCTATTGTCTGCTCGCACCCTTTTTAATATACGACGTACAGAGGCGGATCGGAGGAGGGGGATACAGGGGTTATAGAACCCCCAAAAAAAGACCCACAAACAAACAAACAAAAATCAACAAAACAAAAACGGAAAGTAAGAAAAGAAAAAGAAGGAGAAATGCACGCCATAGTTTCAGTTTATTCTCCCAGGAAAGGCCCAGACCTCCAGACCGAACACATGTAGCCCCCCCCCCCCCCCCCCCCCCCTCCACGACTTACTGTTCCGTCCATGGAATTGGGTCTTCACGATGTAATATCAGTTTTAATAGCATGGCTTCTTGTTTGAATCTTGTCGTCAGTAACAGACTTCTAACAAAGACGCTTGCCGCCTCGCGCAACAGGGAAAAGGGTAGGGATAAAGAGTAGCAAACGCGAGCAGGAAGGCAAAAATACATCTGTACTGTTAAAAACTCGGGACTTTCCTGGTGTTGCACTGCCTCCGGGAATTGCCCCCAGGATCGTTCCCACCATCTTTATATCTACTAATGTCCCATATGTGTCTGTTCCAGACCGGAGGACGTTAAAATCAGATTTTTTCAGGAAGGCAAAATGAGGCCACGCAGCTCGAGGCCCTCTTCAGGGCCACCGGGCAGCCTTCTCCGTACCTGGGTGATGGTGTGGTCAACACACGGGCGGGAGACACACGAACAGTCTCTGCAGGCGGATTATTCCCCCCAGTAGAAGGCTGCCCTCCGGCTCGGAAAATTGCACCCGGAGCATCTACTGGGCATCGGCGGTCTTGCTGGCTCCAGGCTAGCACTGCAGACATCATCCAAGTCGCCGTACGTCGCCCCGTCCGCGTGCCAAGTCAGCTAACACCCGTGGTGAGGGGGGTTGACTGCGCTGCCCCTGCTGCTATCTGCCACCTAGCAGCACTTCCAAAGCGTTTCATCCCGCTTTCAGGAATCGACCCGAATCTTGGGATCGGGTCTTGTATACATACATACCCCTGGTGTGGCTTCACCCTCTCCCCCCATATCTGTCTCACTGCTGCCTGTCTCTGTCTCTCTTTCTCTCCTGTGTCTCTTCCTTTGTCTCTCTCTGTATATCTATCTCACCGTCCTTCTCTCTCTCTCTCTCTCTCTCTCTCTCTCTCTCTCTCTCTCTCTCTCTCTCTCTCTCTCTCTCTCTCTCTCTCTCTCTCTCTCTCTCTCTCTCTCTCTCTCTCTCTCTCTCTCTCTCTTCTCTCTCTCTCTCTCTCTCTCTCTCTCTCTCTCTCTCTCTCTCTCTCTCTCTCTCTCGCTCTCTCTCTCTCTCCAGTCTCTCTGCTTCCCCCCCCCCCCCCCCCGTCTCTCTCTCATTATTTATTTGTTTTCTTCTTTTCCTGCCAAGCTAACGTTTTCTGTTAATAAATATTTTTCATGTTAAGCATGTGACTCTTTTTTTTAGACCTATTACGCTACTAGTCAAATTAATTATGTTTACGTGGCATCTCAGACCTATAGCCCACCCATTGCACAAACGATTATTTTCAGGCACTTTAATTGCTCTTATGTAGAGAGAGAGAGAGAGAGAGAGAGAGAGAGAGAGAGAGAGAGAGAGAGAGAGAGAGAGAGAGAGAGAGAGAGAGAGAGAGAGAGAGAGAGAGAGAGAGAGAGAGAGAGAGAGAGAGAAATACAGGGAGAGACAGAGACACAATTCAGAGACCCATTTTCAAGACAGACAGACCTGACATGAGACAGGGAGGAAGGGGGGTTGGGTGCAGAGCTACTCCGAAATCGGAATGTGTCGGTTGTACACATACATAAAAACGCATCAAAACAGCACGTAACTACCTAAAAACGCATCAAAACAGCACGTAACTGAATAGTTTTTTTTATATATAGCCTTGGGGTTCGGACCCGTGATTTGAGCGCGCGGGATCATGCGCACACGAGCGCACAGAAAAAGTAATGACAACTGTGTTATAGACCATTCATCAAGAAATGTTGTGAAAAAAACTGCATTGAAATACATGCAAAACTTCGCGAGATATTAGCGATGATGTGTTTCGGGGTTTGAACCCCGTAACTGGCGCGACCTTGACCTTAATGTAAAACTAAATACACCAGTGGATAGCTTGCATCTTGGCAAACTAGTATACCAAATTTGATGATGATACACTGAATAGTTTTTGAGCAAAACGGACGAATAGCCGGACGGACGGAGGCACGCCGGACGGACGGACGGACACCGGACGGACGGACGGACCAGACAAAAACAATAGCTCCCCGAACCTTCGGCTCGGGGACTAACAAAAAGACAAAGACAGACCTAACAGACAGGGAGAGACAGGAAGGGGGACTGTGAATAAACATTGCTCTCAGACATTGGCCATTACATTGGCGACCACATTCTGCCCATAGGGAATGGGAATCGCTGGTTTGTTTACTCAGTGCAGTCTTCACAGCGCAGTAAACTACAATCCGAAACAGCCTAAGACACCCCCACCCGTACTCTTCTTCACCACCACCACCACCACTCTCCTTCACGTGATGAAGCCATGCGATATATTATATATACGCCCAGGAAGCCATCTAAAGAATATTAGATAAATTGCTTATTATGGTTCTCCCTCAAACCTGGCCAAGCTCGGTTGATAAAGGCCTACTAACGTATGCCTTTGCATTACATTGTTATAACACATTCTTTTCGTTGTATTCAGTCATGTTTCATATTTTATTACACAAAGCTAGAACTGTAACTTATTCGCATTCTTTTCTAGTATATTCAATGACATTCATTTCCTTATATTTTATACTCTTATAGAAAATCTGAATAGCTCAATTACGATATGAAGAGTCGTATTTATTTTATATCAAAGAGAAGACAAACTAACAGAGTGAGAATAAGAAAAAACCCACTCCAAAATAAAGCCTAGACTGCGATTGTGTAATTAGAACAATCTTCTTCTTTTTTTTCCCTTTTTTTTTTTTTTACCGTATCTTGGCTGTTAAGTTACGATATTAACAGCACGAATACTGTCACCAACATGGGTTAGTAGTATTAGTAAGGTTTTCAGCAGATAGTAGCTTGACATACCATCACACAGTCTTTAACATAGATGATCTACTTCGTAACAAAACAATTACAACCGAGTTAACGAAAATGTGATGTTGATGCAAATATTTACGTGCAGATGAAATATGTTCCGCGGTGTTCACGTGGGTTGGCAAACGTGTTGAAGACTTAACAATTTATGCTGCTGCATTCTCTTCCTTCAAAATACTAGAACGTTTCATTAAACGACGACTTTGTTGTTTATTTACTCGCTTTTGTTTCAACACAAATGCTTGAGTTTTGGGGTGCACATGCTCGAATCTTTCATTGACAAAGTCAGAAAATGTCAACGAGATTCAATGAACGGTTTTGAAAATATGAAGCAAAAAGTAAAAGTATGGGTGCAAACACACCCACGGGGTACGGGAAGGGTTAAACTATAACTAATTTATAGAAAGGTGGGGAGGGACGTCTGGCAAAACTAGAAAAAGTATAGGAAGCAGGTATCACCTAATGAGCAATGCATAGTCATAGGGGAACGTGCATGGGAAGGGCAGGGTTCCAGATCAGATTTATGATACCCACTGGCTCTGTCTGGCTTTGCTCCAGTCCCTGAACATTTTTTCTTCTTCTGGGCTCTATTATGATTATAGCCACTAACGAAGCAGGTAACGTATGGGGGTGGTGTGCATGTGGCAGTGTGTGTGTGTGTGTGTGTGTGTGTGTGTGTGTGTGTGTGTGTGTGTGTGTGTGTGTGTGTGTGTGTGTGTGTGTGTGTGTGTGTGTGTGTGTGTGTGTGTGTGTGTGTGTGTGTGTGTGTGTGTGTGTGTGTGTGTGTGTGTGTGTGTGCTGCTTTGTTTGTCGTTTTTGTTGTTGTTGCAAAATAAGTATTCATGCGCAAAACAAATGTGCACAAAAATGTCACACAGACTCACAGACTGATAGACGCACATAGACACGTGTGCACAAGCAAGCGCGCACACACACACACATACTCACACAGACACAGAGACAGAGACACAGAGAGAGAGAGAGAGAGAGAGAGAGAGAGAGAGAGAGAGAGAGAGAGAGAGAGAGAGAGAGAGAGAGAGAGAGAGAGAGAGAGAGAGAGAGAGAGAGAGAGAGACAGACAGACAGACAGACAGACAGACAGACAGAGAGAGCTTGTTCTTGATAATAATGTAAATTGGAGCCATTATCCCTTGAAAATCTGTTTAACGTCCTCCGGTCTGAAACAGACACATATATATGGGACAGTAGTAGATATAAAGATGGTGGGAACGACCCTGGAGGCAATGCCCGGAGGTAGTGCAACACCAGTAATGTCCCGAATTTTTAACAATACAGATATGTATGTAAGCGCCATTAACCCTGTAAAATTAATGGCCTCACTGATCACCATGACTTTGACCCGAACGCACCAAGGGCTTAAACTGGATTGGTAATCGAAACTGATGCGCAAGATCACAAAATCTGAGACTTTTCTTTTTCTTTTTGATGATTGATACTAATGATAGAAATGCGGCGGATGACTATGGTGATGATGATGCTACGGAGGTCCGTATCGGTCTAATATCGGTCTGATACTACTTAACAGGGCTGTATAATGATATCCCAGCGTTAACCAGGCCCGAGAACTACAGACACCTGCAGTGTTGGTCATGGAATTAGAGCAACACTCTCAGAATCGCATCCGTTAAGCGGATGAAGCTCGACTGTGTGGCTTCAGTCTTCCCACTGAGCCCACAGCCACTCACTCTGGGTAGGAGTCGGTCCAGGACCGACAAAAAACATCGCCTCTGATGGGATTCGAACCCGTGACCTCCCAGCCAGCAGTCCGCGATTTTACACCACGGCTTAGTTAAAGAACTCTTTTGAGTCAAACTAATAACAAGAAACAGATAAACAGAGAACAAACAGACAGGAAACCTATGGAAACCTACACGGTAGACACGCTAACCTAGAAGGATAACGACTTCATTACAGGATGGAAGGGTAATATTAAAAAGGGCATGAATTTCTCAACATTGCCTTCACACCTCTCTCCCCTACCATCAAACTTTCTCAAAAGTACTCAGGTTTAGAAAATTGATTAGTTTAACTACAACTTCAGAAGTTATAAATAATAATAACTGGGAAAGCTTTAGGTGCTCAACTTTCACTTAGACGCGCACGTGGACACTTAAAAATATGTGAAAGGGAAATGACGTACAACTGAATGATCAAAGTGAAAGCAGCTTTCGAAAAATTGGGACCATTAGGCCTAACACTCGCGGCGTGCGAATGCCTTCAAACGCTTGAGAGAGAGAGAGAGAGAGAGAGAGAGAGAGAGAGAGAGAGAGAGAGAGAGAGAGAGAGAGAGAGAGAGAGAGAGAGAGAGAGATATTTCACACTCACACACACACGTGCGCGTGCACGCAGATGTAAATATCTTCAAAGAGGCAGATATTTGATACCATGAAGAGGCAGATATTTTGTATATACTGTATATGGATCTTTGAATGCATTAAAGAGAAGGGGGGAGGGGGAGAGAGAAAAATAATAATATCACCATAAAAACAAACAAAAAATCTTCCCATTTCAACAAAAAAGTATTATTAAAAACGTGTTGTTGCACTATGAATGGCGCCTGTACCCCCTGCATTAGATGTCACAGCCTTTTGTAAAGGACCAGTCACACAGCATACGATTCGATTCAGTGCGATCCGATTTGACATCCGTGAAGCATGATTCACGTGACATTCTACTGTCTACATGAATGTGATAAACTATAAGAGAATCTGATGAAATATCTGTATTTTTTGTAT
>CM065683.1:53577637-53580137 GCA_017654935.2 Phymorhynchus buccinoides | reverse complement strand
TACTGGCCAAAGAATGGTCATGCACGTCGACATGCATTCCTTTAACTCAATTTCAGCGAACTCCGTTTTCCCTACTGGCCAAAGAATGGTCATGCACGTCCACATGCATTCCTTTAACTCAATTTCAGCGAACTCCGTTTTCCCTACTGGCCAAAGAATGGTCATGCACGTCGACATGCATTCCTTTAACTCAATTTCAGCGAACTCCGTTTTCCCTACTGGCCAAAGAATGGTCATGCACGTCGACATGCATTCCTTTAACTCAATTTCAGCGAACTCCGTTTTCCCTACTGGCCAAAGAATGGTCATGCACGTCGACATGCATTCCTTTAACTCAATTTCAGCGAACTCCGTTTTCCCTACTGGCCAAAGAATGGTCATGCACGTCGACATGCATTCCTTTAACTCAATTTCAGCGAACTCCGTTTTCCCTACTGGCCAAAGAATGGTCATGCACGTCCACATGCATTCCTTTAACTCAATTTCAGCGAACTCCGTTTTCCCTACTGGCCAAAGAATGGTCATGCACGTCCACATGCATTCCTTTAACTCAATTTCAGCGAACTCCGTTTTCCCTACTGGCCAAAGAATGGTCATGCACGTCGACATGCATTCCTTTAACTCAATTTCAGCGAACTCCGTTTTCCCTACTGGCCAAAGAATGGTCATGCACGTCGACATGCATTCCTTTAACTCAATTTCAGCGAACTCCGTTTTCCCTACTGGCCAAAGAATGGTCATGCACGTCGACATGCATTCCTTTAACTCAATTTCAGCGAACTCCGTTTTCCCTACTGGCCAAAGAATGGTCATGCACGTCGACATGCATTCCTTTAACTCAATTTCAGCGAAAGTGTTGAGCCTCTCTCTATGTTTTTGTCCCTGTCTCTCTCTGTCTGTCTGTCTGTCTGTCTCTCTCTCTCTCTCACTCTCTCTCTCTCTCTCTCTCTCTCTCTCTCTCTCTCTCTCTCTCTCTCTCTCTCTCTCTCTCTCTCTCTCTCTCCCTCTCCCTCTCCCTCTCTGTGTTTGCGTGCTTACGTGAGTGTGTGCATGTGTGTGGGATGGTATTTGTGTGTCAGGTAAAGCCTTTCCACACACACACACACCGACACACACACATACATAGGCACACACATACATAGGCACACACACACACACACACACACACACACACACACACACACACACACACACACACACACACACACACACACACACACACACACACACACACACACACACACACACACACACACTAAAGAAGAGCTTTACAACAATGAGGCTATGTTGTGGCTTTGCAGACCTGTTGCATTGCGGACCTTTTTTGTGCCACAAAGAAGACAGGCTGTGTTATCGCGGAACAGTGGAAAGTGTGACACCTCCACATAGGTTTACTTCATGTTTTTCATGCCCAAATTAAAGGGCCAGCCACACCTTAGCTAAAATCGCACGACCGTACGATACGATTCGATCACGTGGTCTCCAAGAACAAATGTGATTCGCGCTTGGAGATCACGTGATCGAATCGTATCGTACAGTCGTGCGATATTAGCTGACGTGTGGCTGGCCCCTACCTTTTGTCTGCATGATTTCATGGACTTCCAGCAGCTTGCTTACTAGGGGGAGGAAAAGGGAAGGGAAGGGACATGTCTCTGCTGTCTGCGGGGCAAAAACAGCATCAAACTTAGTACAGCAAGGTTCGATCCGATTAGAAAGTTAGACATCGATGATTGGGCGGATAGATTCCTCGTTGCCAAAAGGCGGGAACAAGCTGTGAACAAAGCAATCAGCGATATTATCGGAGAATTAGACAATTAGTGACGATAGCGTTTCATTACATTCTTCCTAGCCCAAGGGATAGAGCAATCTGTGTGCTAGCTGTACCAAAAAAAGCCTAAATGTTACAAAGAGTGAAATACTTCGCAGCCTACAAACCTTGCAAAGAATGAAGCCAAACTGCTCACTTCCCACCTTTCAGGTTAGCTGTTGTTGTAGACAGTGAGAGAGTTCACAATGATCCCCATCTGTAGTGTAGGTGAAAGGGTGGGAGTTTAAAAAAAACTCAGGCTTCAGTCAGTTGCAGAGCTCTTTGTACATTCAGGCTTTTTTTTTACTGTACTGAGCGACTTTCCTCCAACCTCCTCCCTCTTCTTCCCCAGTCGCTTTTCGTCCCGTTCTCTGCACACCCAATGCTACCGAATGTCCACATTAACGTTTCCTCTCTTGTAACTTTATTTACTTCAAGTGGAATAGTTGAGAGTGCGACGCTTACTGCTACACGTGCAAATGATGCCACAGTTTGTTTTTGGTAAAGAAGAATGTGTCGGCTATGCCAGACAGAATAAGCTTCACTGAGTAAACAGTATAGAAAGACGTAAAACGAAGTTAAGACTCTCTCTCTGTCTCTCTGTCTCTCTCTGTCTGTCTATCTCTCTCTCTCTCTCTCTCTCTCTCTGTCTCTCTCTCTCTCTCTCTGTCTCTCTCTCTCTCTCTCTCTCTC
>CM065683.1:53560137-53565137 GCA_017654935.2 Phymorhynchus buccinoides | reverse complement strand
TTCTTTTAGAAGAATGACTGGGAAACATCTTACCCTGGCTCTTAGTGCTGGAGCCTAAGAGATCAGTTGGCCTTTGGGGACCTTCCCCAACGCCGTCTGTCCTCAAATCACTTTAGTTGAGAGAGTTGGGATGTACACTGAGCAAGGCAATTCCTCCAGTATAAACAAATTTTAGACTCCAGTTCTCCAGAATAGTGCCTCCTGTTCTATTCGAAAGTGTTAGTCAGAAGCGACAGACAGACATACAGGATGAGGGCAGAGATCGAAACAGGAATTAGTTTTCCTTTTTACGTAAGGAGTTCTGTTTGCTTTTGATATTACGTTATGTGATTTTCAGTTAACCGCAATGCTACAATTTATTACTCTTATCTTATTGTTAGTCCGTCGTTCCAATGCGGGGCGATTGCGTACTGGGATCGTTAGTGACTGCTTGCTTGTCTATCTCTTGTAGCACATTCTGTGAACCGCTGCACACACTCGCTTCAAATGTCGCAGGGTGCTATACAATTTGAAGAAGATGTTTCCTGTGGAGTAAGTGACATAATGTGTGGACAGTTAAGGTATCACTCAAAACCAAATGCGGCTTTCGGCTTGATTGTGTACTCACCTACATAATATATATATATTTTCTGCTTAACTATTTATACCATAATGTCGTCTTTAGTGGTGCTAAATAACACGCACTCGATTTTGTCCCATGTTTTCGATCAATGTTCACCTCTACCTGTAAAAGTTTTGTGTAATGTCATTATCTCTTTCATGAGACGAATGCTAGACATTAACCTCGAAAATGAAAAATTTGCTTCATTTCATGAGATAATTGGGGTTGCCCATGCGTTTTGAAAGCTCGAAAGAAAACACCGTTGAGTTTTGAAAGCTCGAAAGAAAAAATGGTGTTAATGTGTGTACTTTGAGAAACACAATTTTTTTTTAATCCAATCGCATTGTTGGGATTGTTCTTGCACACAAAACGACAATGTGGTAGACACTGCAAATTTGCAGCTTGTGCAAATTTGCAGCTCTACAAGTGCAGTTGTAGTGCACGCGCACTATAACTTCACTTGCGCTCCAAGTGTCAAGTGTACTATCCGGGACAGAAAATATTAGTTAATTTTTTTTAACGGAAAAAGTGATATTTTCATTCTTCAAATCCCCTATAGAGACAGCACTTTTTCCGTCTAAGATCGTTCAGATAGTGTTTTGATACACACTCCACTAAGATCGTTCAGATAGTGTTTTGATACACACTCCACTAAGATCGTTCAGATAGTGTTTTGATACACACTCTCATAGTAGCGAGCTGCAAATTTGCACGAGCTGCAAATTAAGTTGCACGCGACAGGCCCTACATCTTACAAGGTGGTTGTCTGTGTAGAAGCACACGAGAATTGGCGCAAAACTTTCGCAAACAAAGCATTCTGTCCAGGAAACTACATGGAGGTGGTGTTTTATGGCGAGCGGTTGCCCATCTCTCTGCCATAGCAGGTGACGGAGGAAGGTGATAAGCCTTTTGCTTTAGATACCCGTTGTCTGTTTCACCTGCCCGTGCTGTAATCTGCGCCCACGCCACAAACAGGCGAGGAATGCCACAGAAAAAAAATACCCGATTCTCTTTAAAGACCCACCAGATCACGTGTCAAAATCACGGGTTTCACGTGTTGTCCCTTTTATAGCTGGAAAGAAATCTTGTTTGGACCAGATCTCACTCCCATACAAATGCCCCCAAATTCAAACCGAAACATCATTTTAAAGAGCAGCCTCAATTTGAAATTGGGGACATTTCTATGTGGGTCACAGCTACCCAGAAAAAACCCCACAAGGGACTTAATCGTGGTACGTCAGTGTGTCTTTAAAGCACGACTCCTCAAAGTCAAGACAACGATAACTGGTTGGAGCGCCACCCCTCTCCTTCCTCCTCGCCTAGCACCAATTAAGGGCTTCCGAGACATCACTCTACACTCCCACCAAACGCAAAGATATTCACTGTCAAACACACTGCCATGTGTTTGTCTGCTCTTAGAGCTTACATCACTGTTTCTTCAATTGAAGCATCGCATGTACACTCTAGAAAACATAGTTACACCCGTCTTGTCGGTTGAGATGCAACGGACAACCAAGAATGTCAACAAATACATGGCGCTAGAAGAGAAAGTGGAAATGTCCATAGCCTCTCTATATACAGTCAAAATGAAAAGGCCATGGATATTTCTAAACAGTTGTGTGGTAGGCCTAAACCATGTCATTCACACTTGAACATCATAAAGCCTCGTCGTGTGTCAGGTCATATTTCACAGGTTCGTGTCTAAATCTGATATCAGATTCAATACAACGGTGGAATCCTCACCTGAAAAAAGGGTATCAGACACGTGCAGTGCGTTTCCTGAACGCAAGCATTTCACAGCAGCAGGGCTAGCTTTACGTTGGCGTTGGAAAAGCGAGAAAGACGTCAAACCAAACTGGAAAACAGAATAACAGCAGCAAACATAAATAAGATTACAAATGACTAGTAAATATTTTAGTAGAATAACATTATCCATCTCAATTTTGTTCTTGCTAACCACCACATGTCCAATTTGATCAGAATAACAACAACAACAAACAAACAACAAACCAAAAAAATACAAACCAGCTGACCGTAAAGTCCTTCAACTATGGTGACGGACAAAGATGTTTTCCATTCTCCAGTTTGGTTTGACGTCTTTCTCGCTTTCCCAATGCTTTATGGAAAGCGAGCATCACTTAAACATCTTTTGTTAGTCTTACGCACGAGTTAACCTAAAGATATGCTTGTACTACGTGAATTATTTCATTTTCAAAATGTTCGATAAGAACGAGCAGGCTGAGAGAAGAAACATTGTTTTGCATACTTGCAAATTTAGATAATCTCCATGATGCAGGAACAGGAATGTATCAACTACAATAATTAAGAGAATCTGACAAGACAGTGACGTGATAATTATTTTGAGACCTACAGACAGAAGTACATCGTGTGGGAAAACAAGCTGGAGAAAAAGTAAAAGCAGTAAAATAACACTGAAGAGGGCAAGACAAGACCAGTGAACATCTGAAAGAAATCAAGACGAAATCGGGGAACAATGGCAGGACTTGTACCCCTGTTGACTGTAATCAGTCCATGATCCAACAAACATTGGAATGGAACCCGAGCCTGGTGGGAATAGAGCCAACCACCCATCCACCCCATCTGTGATCTGTTCTCTCTGCGGCACACTGGAGGAGAGATCCCCAATCGGCGCTCATCGCTCTCACGATCGTTTTGACACGCACGATCTAACTCCGTCGGGACCGCGCTCAATGGCGCTTCACGCTTTTCAAGATCCCTTCTCATCTTTTTTAAACTTCCAGCGTTTATTTCCGTTTCCTCTTTGCTACGTTTCCGCTTTTATTCCCTAGATTCCGTCCCTGTGTTTGTTTAAACTTATCCCCCGCGTCGCCTTCCTCCTTCTGTTCATGTTCTTTTATTTTTCGGTATGTTTTGCGTTCTTTGTTTAAACCACTGTTTTTGCGTTCATTGTAAAGTCTTAATTTGTCAAGGATCTGTCGCATGCTAGAATGGGTTGGGTTTCAATGTTTATGCAAGCATTAAACTTCATACATTATGACTGATTAAATTAGGCCAATGTGGAAAGTCAAAGCATCACTGAATTTGAAAGCCTATTGTCTTAAATTTAACCTGGATTATTATTCGAACACAGACACGTCCAAATCATTTCCATATCTAAATCGTTTGTCATACAGTAACATTTTAGTTACCCTGGTAATTGTTCAAATACAGGTACGTTTTGCTCTTGTTATGCCTGCACTTACTCAAAATGGTGGTCTAGCTAGCTTGATTGAAATAATATGGACAGCAAGGGAATCACACATATTTTTAAGTGCGCAGTTAAATTTGGAGACAACCCTGGTAATTGCTCACATGCAGGCACATTGTAGCTCTTGTTACGGTTTGCGCCCACGAAAAATATTAATGGTGGTCTAGCAATGAATCAAGGCAGAGGCTCGGGGTACGGGCCCGTATATCACATTCTCCGGGCTACGGATACGGCGCTCAATCACAGGACGCATAAATTGTGCGCAAGTGTTTTCAAAAAACTACTAATATTAACTCTGACATGTTCCTAACCCTATCCCTCACCCTATTCCGCCTTACCAAGAGGGGGGTGGGGGTGG
Organism: Phymorhynchus buccinoides; assembly: GCA_017654935.2. NCBI lineage: Eukaryota > Metazoa > Mollusca > Gastropoda > Neogastropoda > Raphitomidae > Phymorhynchus > Phymorhynchus buccinoides. The sequence continues at coordinate 53,560,949 of CM065683.1, read as the reverse complement.
AGGGGTAGAGGACAGGGATTGACAAATGGTGTAAGTGACCCAGTGACCCCGAACCGAACAATGCAGTATGGGGTCATGAAACTGTCTGCCTTTAAATGTTAGAGAGGCCAGAGATTTAAAACCTGAAAACCTTTTCAATGCAACCTGCGCGACAGCCTTTAAAAAAAAAACAAAAAAAAACAGCAACACACACACAGGAAAAGACACAGACATGCGTGCACGCATACACACGAAGGCTTATGCATAGGCTTATACGCGTCCGGAAGCACACATGCACACATAAACATTTCTTAGTGTACGGTTCGCATGCTACGTATTCACATGATAATTATGTGAGTAAGCCTAGTTGTTCATGTTCACATGCATGACCTGAACTTACAAATTAAAATTATTTTCTAATAGGATGCCTCCCGTCTTTGTGCATCAGTCATACACACATACACAGCTTCTCTTCTGCATCTGTCTGTCTGTCTGTCTGTCTGTCTGTCTGTCTCTCTCTCTCTCTCTCTCTCTCTCTCTCTCTCTCTCTCCTCTCTCTCTCTCTCTCTCTCTCTCTCTCTCTCTCTCTCTCTCTCTCTCTCTCTCTCTCTCTCTCTCTCTCTCTCTCTCTCTCTCTCTCTCTCCCTCTCTCTGTCTCTCTCTGTTCTGTGTTAATGACGTGTTTGATGTTTACTGTGGTGACAGTCCTGAAAAGACCACTGTTGACAGGACTATAAACAATGTTAAAAAAACACACGTCTGTCTGTCTCTCTCTTTCCCTCTACCACACACCACACACACACACACACACACACACACACACACACACACAC
>CM065683.1:53550137-53557637 GCA_017654935.2 Phymorhynchus buccinoides | reverse complement strand
GAGAGAGAGAGAGAGAGAGAGAGAGAGAGAGAGAGAGAGAGAGAGAGAGAGAGAGAGAGAGAGAGAGAGAGAGAGAGAGAGAGAGAGAGAGAGAGAGAATTATTTAGCATGTGTGAGTAGTACATATTTTAAGGTTACACGTAATACACGCTTAAAAATACACATTACATGTGGTTACATACAAGTCTAAGAATAAGCACGCACAGTTTCTTTTAACACGATGAACACGATGTAAAAAAAAGTCTGTCTTAAGCCTACAAAGGATCACGAGTTTAGGAGGTGGATGGATCTGGGGATGAAGGATTTCTGTGCCCTGGAGTTGACTTGTAGCGGCGTTCAGAAGGTAATAGTCTTTATCAAAGCAATCTGACAAACGCAGGCACGCGCACACACGCACGCACACACACACACACACGCGCACACACACACGCACGCACGCACGCACACGCACACGCACACACGCACGCACGCACGCACACACACACACACAACACACACACACACACACACACACACACACACACACAGTCGAACTTCTCAAACAAGATCTCTGCTAAGACCAAATAATGAGGAATTATGTTATTAGGCCTAGAGGTATATTTGGTCAATCTGTACAGTAGTGTTGTGTGTATGTATTGTGTGTGTGTCTATGTGTGTGAGCGTGAGTGCGTGCGTACGTGCGTGTGTGCGTACGTGCGTGCGTGCGTGTGTCTGTCTGGACCTATGTCTCTATGTTTGTGTGTATATGTGTGTATGAGAGAGAGAGAGAGAGAGAGAGAGAGAGAGAGAGAGAGAGAGAGAGAGAGAGAGAGAGAGAGAGAGGAGACGTTGAGAGAGAGAGAGAGAGAGAGAGAGAAGAGAGAGAGCGCAGAGAGAGAGAGAGAGAGAGAAGACTCACGAGAAGAGGAGAGAGAAGAGGGAGGCGCATGAAATGTTGGGAACGGGAAAGGGACCAAAATATGTGAAAGCTAGGGGTGACTTGGAGAGGGTGGGGGTTTGGGGTAGGGTGGGGGTGAACAAATGAATGCGATAATAGCAATGGTGGGAAAGAGGGCAGTTCTTAATGTTTTGATAGTCGCTTTTATCGACCCTAACTATGTTCAAATGTTTTTGATTTGTCATTCATTTTTCCTTAGTTTTGTTTCCATTTTTCATGCATGCAAATGTGTTTCTTTGATTGTATTGTGCTTGTACGAGACCACGCTGTAAATTTCACCTAACGTGATAATAAAGTATTTTTGACTTTTGACTTGACTTGACTTTGACACACACAAACACACACACACACACACACACACACACACACACACACACACACACACACACACCCACACACACACACACACACACACACACACACACACACACACACACACACACACACACACACATACACACACCACACACACACACACACACACACACACACACACACACACACACACACACACACCACACCTGACTGCATTGACTGACTTGAGAAGAGAGAGAGAGAGAGAGAGAGAGAGAGAGAGAGAAGAGAGAGAGAGAGAGAGAGAGAGAGAGAGAGAGAGAGAGAGAGAGAGAGAGAGAGAGAGAGAGAGAGAGAGAGAGAGATACGGTAGGGAGGGATAGTCTCTGTGCTGCTTCATCAATCAGGAAGACTGATGACGGGGAAGGTGGGGGTAGAGGTGGGGGGTGGTGGGGTGGAGGATTGGAACTAATTGACAAGGAGGGGAATCCACCACTGTTAATTAAGTCACCTTTGTTTTTGTATTCTGTCTACCGGTGTGTTTTGTGTGCCTTTTTTCTGTGTCTGTCTGTCTGTCTGTTTGTTTGATCGTTATCCATCCGTAAGTCTGTGCGTATATTTGGCTGACTGCTCGTGTGTCTCTGTCTGTCTGTTGAGCATTTATCTCTGTGTGTCTGTCTGTCTCTCTGTCTCTGTGTCTCTGTCTCTCTCTGTCTCTCTCTCTCTCTCTCTCTCTCTCTCTCTCTCTCTCTCTCTCTCTCTCTCTCTCTCTCTCTCTCTCTGACTGACGGTCTGTCTGTCTGCCTCTCAGTCTATGTTTGTATGTCTCTGTCTCTCCATTGTCCATCTGTGCGTTTGTGTGTGTTTATTTGTTTGTTTGTTTTTCTCTCTTTCCCTATACCCGCCTCTCTTTCGGCAGTGCTTATTACCAACCGTGATCGTAGAGAGCGGATTGGTAATGTTTTCACTCGTGTCTGAGGTGGTGTTTGTATGTTTGTATGTTTGTTTGTATGTTTACCTCTCTAGCGTTTGAACGGATGAACTTAGGGTGCTGAAAGTTTGCATGCGGGTAGGTAGTAGGACGATCTAGGACAAGTTCGATAATGAAGGTCATGGGTCAAAGGTCAAGCTCACTGGAGCCGAAAACGAGTAAGTCGGCACAATATGAGGCGCACGGTTGGTGATTTAGCGTCTTAACGCTCTAGTTGCATCGTTATTTCTGTTTGCTGCGTGTGCGTGTGCGTGCTTATGTGCATGCGTGGGCATGTGTGTATGTATGTGCGCGCGAGTGTGTGTGTGTGTGCATGAGCGTGCGCACGCGTGTGTATGCTGGTGCGCGTGAGTATGCGTGTGTGTATATATATGTGTGTGTGTGCGCGCGTGAAGAAACTCCATGATCACACCTTTTTGTTGTTGTTTTTTTATCGAAAAAAACCGCCCGATAAGATGCACTGTTAGCAAGATTGTTTTCTTTGGTTCACCATCAAGATTTTTCAAATATTGTTTATGGGTGGTTGCTCACTACTACGTGGCTACGGTCGACAGGACAGCGTTACAGGTGGATAGTCCTGACAGGGCCATGCTTAAGTGGGGGAAAACCCCAGAGTTATGTGACATTTGTCACCATGGAGAGGCACCCAGTACAGCTAGGTATGTTTCTTTCAGCTCCTCGGTATCACTCATGTGGCAGAGGAGAGAGAGAGAGAGAGAGAGGAGAGAGAGGAGAGAGAGAAGAGAGAGAGGAGAGAGAGAGAGAGAGAGAGAGAGAGGAGAATACGAATACAAATACGGATACGAATGTTTTATTGAGGGTAGAATGGATACGCTACAATAGCTTCTTGGCAACATGCTCTCTCTCTCACATTCACACCATGCATCAAGCGAAAACGTTGGAAATCATGAAACAACAGTCAAGTCAAGCAATGGAAAAGAGAAACAATGAAATTAGCACATACATTAATTGACAAAAAGGTAGGATTGATAAAATCAGATATGGATACAAATATGAGCAATGGTGAATTTGAATTGGTGGTTTGAAATGAGGTATTAAATAGAGAAATACAAAATACGAAATACGAATGTTTTATTGAGGGTAAAAAGGATAAGCTACAATAGCTTCTTTGCACCTGGCCCTCTCACTCACACACTCACACCATGCATCAGGCAATGACAAATTGACATAAAAACAATCAAGTCAAGAAAATGAAACAAAAATTGGCACATGAAATAATTGACAGATAATCAAATTGGGACATTAATACAGATATACAGAGAGACATAAAAGATTTACAAGAATCTTGGCATAAGTTGATATTTGTAGTAAAACTCATTAACATAACTGATGGACAAGATTGTCCATTATGTACTTGTGATAAGATTTGCGAAAGGAAGATACGCTAGTTTTATTTTTGAAATTATCAGGGATGTCGTTCCACAGTTTACCACCTGAGTATGTCAGGGATGCTTTATATAGATCTGTTCTGGGGCGGGGCATTATTAATTTGGTTTTGCTTCGAATTGCATGGACTTTAAATTTAGTAATAAGATATTTTGGTACTAACTTATTTATGATCTTGTACATAAGGGTACCTTTGTTTAGTAGACATTTCAAATCAAATGGTAGAATGTTGAGTTCTTTATAGTCATTGGTGTGGTTGTGCGTGTGTCTGTCTATCTGTTTGTCTATCTCTCTGCCGGCCTTAAAGAGAGAGAGAGAGAGAGAGAGAGAGAGAGAGAGAGAGAGAGAGAGAGAGAGAGAGAGAGAGAGAGAGAGAGAGAGAAGAGAGAGAGAGAGAGAGTCGGGGACAAAAACAGACAAATAGAAGCTTGTGAAATAGAACACACGAGAGAGAGAGAGACGAGAGAGAGAGAGAGAGAGAGAGATGACAGAGAGAGAAGAGAGAGAGAGAGAGAGAGAGAGAGAGAGAGTGAGAAAGAGAGAGAGAGAGAGAGAGAGAGAGAGACAGAGAGAGAGAGAGAGAGAGAGAGAGAGAGAGAGAGAGAGAGAGAGAGAGAGAGTCGGGGACAAAAACAGACAGATAGAAGTTGTGAAATAGAACGACCTAGATAGACAGATAGACAGACAGGCAGATAAACAGACTGACTGACTGACTAACACAAAGAATGTGAATTGATATTTTTGGCCACCTTTTTTATATTCTGTTTATCCTCCATGCCCACAAGAGGGGTCAAAGGATTATTAAATTGAAATTGAAATTGAAATTGTGTGTGTGTGTGTGGTGTGTGTGTGTGTGTGTGTGTGTGTGTGTGTGTGTGTGTGTGTGTGTGTGTGTGTGTGTGGTGTGTGTGTGTGTGGTGTGTGGGGAGGGAGTGGGGGTTACAGTGGGGGAGGGGGGTGGTGACCAGGGAGAGTGCAGTGGGAGAGAGAGAGAGAGAGAGAGAGAGAGAGAGAGAGAGCGAGAGAGAGAGAGAGAGAGAGAGAGAGAGAACGTGGGGTTGGGCGCTACAGAGGCAAACATGCCGCCCGTCAGTGACAACAGCAAACAGATTGACAGACACACACTTATAGGCTCTGAACAGAAGATAGAGAGAGAGCAGAGACACTAGATCCGTTAGCTAGAGAGAGAGAGAGAGAGGAGAGAGAGAGAGAGAGAGGAGAGAGAAGAGAGAGAGAGAGAGAGAGAGAGAGAGAGAGAGAGAGAGAGAGGAGAGAAGAGAGAGAGAGAGAGAGAGAGAGGGAGAGAGGAGAGAGAGAGATAGCAATACACAGAAAGAGAACAGGGGAGGGGGAGGGGGGGGGGCACGAGAGAAGAGTGTGGGGGTTCTTGAAGTTAACTGGGTAAAAGGATTATAAAGTATTTCCTGTTGATTGTGCTGCTGACAACCTTTGAGCCTTTCAAACCTTTCACACCCAGGGATAAATACTGCACACACACACACACACACACACACACACACACACATATATATTATTATATACTATACACACACACACACACACACACACACACACACACAGCACAGACACACACGCACAACACACACACACACACACCGCACACGCACAGAGGCACACAAACGACACCAAAAAGACACACACACACACACACACACACCACGGACACGCGCACGCGCACACACCACGGACACGCGCACCCACACGAACACAGATTAACTACACACATATCAACACGTACACATACGCGTGCGCAAGCACCCACATATGCTTATGAGTTGACATGTGTGTCTGTGACAGACACACATGTCAACTCATAAACATGTACGCGCACGCATGCACGCGCGCACACCCACACACACCCACGTGTGCGCGCGCACGAACACACACACATATTCGCACACGCACATATATCAACTTCACACATATCAACACGTATACACGCGCGTGCGCAAGCACCCACACATGCAACACAGACACACTCACAACACGCATGTCAACTCATAAACATGTACGCTCGCGCGTGCACGCACGCACACACAACCACCACACACACACTTATATATATAACACAAACATACGTGCTCACACACCACACACACACACACACACACACACACACACACACGCACACACCCACACACACACACACAACCACACACACACACAAGACACACACACACAACACACACACAATATTCGCGCTCGCGCCTCACACAGATACACCTTCGCGGGAGAGAGAGAGAGAGAGAGAGAGAGAGAGAGAGAGAGAGATAAGAGAGAGAGGAGAAGTAGAGTGAGAGAGAGAGAGAGAGAGGAGAGAGAGAGAGAGAGAGATGAGAGATAGAGAGAGAGAGAGAGAGAGAGAGAGAGGAGAGAGAGAGAGAGAGAGTCCTTCTATCAGATATGTCAGACTAATGGAGCTTAATTCAAACAGGGAAAATGTACGTTCGTATCTGCAGAAAAGGGAAGTTAAAACAAGGCGTCAAACCATTACCAAGTTACTCCCAATCAACCTATGCCAAGCTAAAATAAACTTTACGGCACTTTACGATCCATTTCTTCTTTGTTGTATATAAAGACACTGTATGAAATAATGTGTAAAAGCATTTAAAAAATCACATAGAACACACAATAAAATCGATGACTCTGCTGTTAAAACCATTAGTCTTGTACTTTCAATTGAATTTAAAACAAGGAATATTATTAAACTGTCTATGAACTTCTTAGTCTTAGCTCAAGAAACACAAGCAAAAGTAGCAACCGATCGCTAACTCGCCCTCCACCCCCCCCCACCCCCCCCCCCCCACTTATCTTCACATGAGACGATTCCAAACCATTTTTCATCTAAGTTTTTACAAGATCTGCAAGGTAACTGATGTTTTCTAATTTGGTTATATAAAGGACATTGGGACAAGAAATGAATTCCATTTCCCTGTACACATACGCGTGCGCAAGCACCCACATATGCTATACAGACACACATGTCAACTCATAAACATGCACGCGCACGCATGCACGCGCGCACACCCACACCCACCCACGTGTGCGCGCGCACGAACACACACACATATTCGCACACGCACATATATCAACTTCACACATATCAACACGTATACACGCGCGTGCGCAAGCACCCACACATGCAACACAGACACACTCACAACACGCATGTCAACTCATAAACACATAGACACACAGGACATGCAGCATTTTCTGGTGTTAGTGAGAATCGGTGCCAAAGATGATTTATTTGGGACACCCGTTCTAAACTGTGCCATGACATTTCTATGTGATTCTACATACATACGCTATCCAGGTGGGAGCAACCCGAATGTCACAGAGACGCCTCTTTGACTATAAAGTACCAAATTATCAAATACCAAAATATGCCCCATATTTTTGTCTTTGGAACAAGGTTTTTATTTTTCCATATAGGGATAATCTGGGACTAGAATCAATAATTATTATGACTAGCGCAACGCCTAGTACTGGCAAATCCCAGAACCGGTAACGCCTAGTACCGGTACCGCCAAGAACCTGTAATGATGAGTAGCGGTTTCGCCGGGTCCGCACAATATTATGTTATGAGAGAGAGAGAGAGAGAGAGGGAGAGAGAGAGAAAGAGAGAGAGAGAGAGAGAGAGAGAGAGAGAGAGAAGAGAGAGAGAGAGAGAGAGAGAGAGAGAGAGAGAAGACAGACAGACAGACAGACAGACAGAGAGAGAGACAGACAGACAGGAAGAGAGACAGACAGACAGAGAGACACATAGACATACAGAGACATGAGACACAGAGAGAGAGACAGACAGACAAAGGCAGAGAGCGAGAGACAGACAGAGAGAGAGAGAGAG
>CM065683.1:53455137-53545137 GCA_017654935.2 Phymorhynchus buccinoides | reverse complement strand
TTTCAATGCCCCACATGGCCGAAAGGCCGAAGATGGCGTAAAACCCTATTATCACATCATTTTTGAAGGCTTTTGTTAAGTACTTTTTTCTTAACATTTGATACAGTGGGCACACTAGCAAAAAGTGCAGTTCATCTTCTATAACGTTACAATTTGGACAGCACTTCGATTTACTTGAATATTGGGGGGGGGGGGGGGGGGGGGGAGAGAGAGAGAGAGAGAGAGAGAGAGAGAGAGAGAGAGAGAGAGAGAGAGAGAGAGAGAGAGAGAGAGAGATATGAACGTGTCGGACCTAATTGTTATTTTGAATAAAGTTGCTAACACAGACAGGCAACAACAAAACCCAACAATAACACGAGCATAATTGACTTCCCGTTGGACTTTCCAACACCATTTATCTGTCAGTCTCTGTCTTTGTCTCTCTATATATATGCAGATTCCCTCGCACATATATGAAAAACATACAATCGCATACTACAGAATTCCCACGATCAAAGCATACAGAAAATGTATCCAAATATCAGACGACGCGATTTCCATTGAGAGAAAAAAAACCCACCTCTCTCTAGATCCACTCTCTTTTGAAGGTAGCCCACTTCATTACACTCGTCCTTGTCCGTTAAATCTCAGTTTGTATTTCCTTGCTAGGCATAGAGACCATAGAATGACTTTTCCAAATACTCTTTGACCACTCGGGTCAGGCCAGCCGCCACAGAGGCAATATTTCACGCACAGTTTGGTTCAGATGATGAGAAAATCAGAAGTGTTGGTTCTATGCTGGCATCACTGCTAGAGTAATAAACCACACAGAATGAGGGGTTGATGGTTATGATGAGAAAGTGTCCTGATGGGAATGCCTAATTGGGTGTGCTTTGGGGTTTGGGAAACTGAAGTGAGAGCGAGAAAGGCGTCGGAGGGAGGGAGGGGGGGGGAGGGAGGGAGAGGAGAGAGAGAGAGAGAGAGAGAGAGAGAGAGAGAGAGAGAGAGAGAGAGAGAGAGAGAGAGAGAGAGAGAGAGAGAGAGAGAGAGAGAGAGAGAGAGATGAACGTGTCGGACCTAATTGTTATTTTGAATAAAGTTGCTAACAGGTAGCCACACAGACAGACAACAACAAAACCCAACAATAACACGAGCATAATTGACTTCCCGTTGGACTTTCCAACACCATTTATCTGTCAGTCTCTGTCTTTGTCTCTCTCTATATATGCAGATTCCCTCGCACATATATGAAAAACATACAATCGCATACTACAGAATTCCCACGATCAAAGCATACAGAAAATGCATCCAAATATCAGACGACGCGATTTCCATTGAGAGAAAAAAAAACCACCTCTCTCTAGATCCACTCTCTTTTGAAGGTAGCCCACTTCATTACACTCGTCCTTGTCCGTTAAATCTCAGTTTGTATTTCCTTGCTAGGCATAGAGACCATAGAATGACTTTTCCAAATACTCTTTGACCACTCGGGTCAGGCCACAGAGGTAATATTTCACGCACAGTTTGGTTCAGATGATGAGAAAATCAGAAGTGTTGGTTCTATGCTGGCATCACTGCTAGAGTGATAAACCACACAGAATGAGGGGTTGATGGTTATGATGAGAAAGTGTCCTGATGGGAATGCCTAATTGGGTGTGCTTTGGGGTTTGGGAAACTGAAGTGAGAGCGAGAAAGGCGTCGGAGGGAGGGAGGGGGGGAGGGGAGGGAGGGAGAGAGAGAGAGAGAGAGAGAGAGAGAGGGAGAGAGAGAGAGAGAGAGAGAGAGAGAGAGAGAGAGAGAGAGAGAGAGAGAGAGAGTTTGTGTTTGTACGTGCGCGCGTGTGTTGCGTGAGTGTGTGTGTGTGTGTGTGTGTGTATGTGTATATATATATATATGTGTGTGTGTGTTTTGTTTATGTGTGTGTGTGTGTGTGCATGTGTGTGTTTGTTTATGGGTGTGTGTGTGTGTGTATGTGTCTCTGTGTGTGCATGTGTGTGTGTGCGTGCGTGTGCACGCTTGCGCGCCGCGCGCGAGCGTGTGTGTGTGTGTGTGTGTGTGTGTGTGTGTGTGATTATGACCCCTGAAAACTCCCATTTACATTTCCCACTTGATTATATGCGTGAAATGCCCCCCCCCCCCCCCCCCCCCCCCCCTTTATTCCCCACTTTATTCCCAGCCTCATCCCCTTTTTTGTTGTTGAAACGGCCACATCTCAATGAGTTCTGCAGTTCAGTTTGGTTTTAATGACTGTTTTGATTTGCGATTTCCGTCCTTTGAACTATGAAACAAATAATGATAATTAAAACAAAAACCTGCAGTTCACATTCGAATGGTGCCACCATAACTATTTGCTCCTGACACACCTGCTGGACATAAAATGAACCGCTTTCATGAACAGCAGAGGAAAACTACTCACATTGATTTAGGACAGGGGTGGTCAGTAGACGCTTCCCGCACACAACTGTGGTGGAAGTCGTTGTTTCGAGGGAAAAGAGTACTGATGTTTTATTGCCTCGTCCAAGCTGGTTATGTTTTTGTCATTGTTGTTTGTCAGTCTATCAGGTTTTTTTGGGTGTCTGTATTTATGCAGTATCGTAGCATTACTGAAAGTGTTATGCTTTAGCATGGACACTACATCAAAGCATAGCATCCATGACTTCAGGTAATTGAAAGATGCTCAGAAACTGAAACAAAGTCGTCTGCTAAAACGAGACTTTGTGGAAGGTCCCCCAAAGGCCAACCCATCCCTTTGGGGCACAGCAACAGCAGCAACACAATGAGTACAACAAGCTAGAAGCTTATGCTTCCTTTCCACGTGAAACCATTGGATTAATGTGAGTTTAACGTCCAATTAGTCTGTGAACCCTTCACACAGAAACCTGCTTTATAGGCCTATTCATACACAAACGTGAATTTAACAAAGGGATTACATTGAAACGCTCACTCATTTTACTTACTAGACAGTGTGAACATACTCGTAGATTGCCCCCCCCACCCCCCCCCCCCCCCCCCCCCCCCTCCCCCCCCCCCCACCCCCTCCCCGTTGGCTAAAGTTTGCACTACGTCAGTGCTTTCGAGTTTGTCGAACCTTCCACACCCCTGTGGTTGCCCCTGCTGCTCTTTTTGGCCCAGCAGTCTACAACTTATTTTGTTTGGTCTTTCTTCTCTGTTCAGACTGAGGACCCCCTGGTATCTGTGGCCACGCTCGGGTGACGCCGGCCATTTTGAGAGAGAGAGAGAAAGAGAGACAGGTCTGCAGGTGGAACGCTTTACCCGCTTCCATAAAATTCCCATCTCTCTCTTCTTTTAATGGAGCCATAATAGCCTGCCAACGGCTCATCCCCCGCTGCACCCAGCCCTGTTCAGCTTGGGATGACAAATGCAGCCACCATACCCATCCTACTATACTCTTTGCACTACCCTCACCTCCTCCATCACGCACACGCACATACACACACACACACACTCTCTCTCTCCTCAAGTTTACGTGAAAAATATATGCGAATATACTATTCATATTTAGATAAGGAATGTCTGGTTCATATGTTGCAGTCTGAAAACGTCTTGATCCTAAGAAATTCGGCCATGTATATTTGTTATGCACTCAAAACTAGATATGAAATTTTAAACGATAATTAAATGTATATTTTGTCACGGATTTCACTTACGAAATTAGTTGGTTTTATAGCGTGTTGCTGTCTTTTTGAAGTTATTTGTTCCTGAATTCAAATGTTCTCCCTTGCAAGTGGTTGCTTTGTGTCTTTAGAAGCAAATTACTTCCCCTTTTGTTGTTTGACATCTTTATTTCATGAACGTGTAGCCATTGTATACAGGCCGGTGGCCTTACAATTAACATTTTCAAAGTTTTCAGTTTCTCTCTTCTCTCTCTCTCTCTCTCTCTCTCTCTCTCTCTCTCTCTCTCTCTCTCTCTCTCTCTCTCTCTCTCTCTCTCTGTCCCTCCCTCCCTCTCTCCCCTTGCACAGTCTGCTTTCCTCATCTCCATCAGGTTCCAGACTGCCGTGATGAGTTCAGCATGCCCAGCAGGTTGCACTGAGTACTTGAACAGTCAGGGCATATCATCCTGCCCCGACTCTTCATTGTTGTTGTTGTTGTCTTACCCTGGCTTAAAGACTCCAGGAATCACCCCAACAGCCGAAGCACTTGAACACTCTGGTACAAATTTACTAGGGATGAGAACATTACGTGTGTGACCCTTTTTGTAACATTTTGTGAACCACGAAAGGCGACGAAATCTATCTTCTTTTGGAGTCCAGTAATCCAACTAAGAACGACAATAATTATTGCTATTATCTTTACATTATAATTGTAAGCATCGACCGCGCAGAGCCACTGTCATAATGAATAAGTAGTCCTATGAAATATTTACCTCTGCGCATGCGCATTAGAACAGTTACTTATCTCCCGTGATTACTACTAACCCTAACCCTATCCCTAACCTAACCCTATCCCTAACGAAGTTGAAACAACGGAAAGAACCAAGAAATAGAGCAGGAGAGTGTAAATCTACATATTTGCAGAGAAATCGATGTACAAAGCCATGCACTTAGTTTCGTAATTATTCACAATGGCGGACAAACAAACGATTCTGATTGGCTACGCGGCCAGAGGTAAAAATCTCATAGAGGTAAAAATACACTGCCACACCACCCCCCACCCCCGACCAAGGGTTTCCCATGCCCATCATGCCAAAGAGTATGCCGATCCAGGATCGGACTGTTCAGCCACCAGAGGGCGTGCCGCCTGAGACTTCCCCACTGTACTGATCGTCGGAGCCGAGGAACCTGCCAACATAATTTTATTTCTTTTAATCTCACAGTTAAAGGGAAACAACTACGTATACGCTCACCGCCTTTAAATCTTCACTGGCCCGAGTTGTCACACTTGACTGTGCCACACACCGGTACAACACATTCATTGGTGAATATCATAGGCTACATGATAACTAATATCCTCTACGCTTATAATTATGGCGGTACCATAGCCGATGAGGTTTAACCGGCCGAGGCGTGGTTACTGTATATCTGTATTGTTAAACAAAATCGGGATTTTACTGGTGTTGCACTGCCTCTGGGCATTGCCTCCAGTATTGTTCCCACCATCTTTGTATTTACAAATGTCCCATATGCGTCTATGACCGAGAGGACGTAAAACACAATTTTCTATTCATATCCCCTACACGATTCATCTTCTGAGGGCTGAAGCATAGGAAATATCAGACATCTAGTACACAGGGTATGAAATCAGCACAGGTAGGCTTGCTTACTCAAAGAACGACACATGCATGCGCAAAAAAACCGCGGCAAAATAAAGAAATACCAAGAATGAACGTCAGTATTACGCGCGCAAACACACACACACACACACACACACACACACACACACACACACACCGCACGCGCATACTACTGAAATTGTAAAATAACCAGCCGGTTTAGGACAACTCAAGTTGATCAACACATCGCTTATAACTAAGCAACAGAATAATGAGTAATTTAGTCATTAACACAAGTAAATCGACACATCAGTTTAGCATTGAAATACAACAAAAATATCGCAAAGTTGTATTTAGACCCCCCCCCCCTCCCCCCCCCCCCCCCCCCCCCCCCCCCCCCCCCCCCCCCCCCCCCCCCCCCCCCCCCCCCCCCCCCCCCCCCCCCCCCCCCCCCCCCCCCCCCCCCCCCCCCCCCCCCCCCCCCCCATCGGTGCATGGGGAAGGAAAGGCACAAACTGCCAGCCATCATATTGTTTTACGACGCCATAAGCCTGACTCATGTCAACTCTCAATTTTGTTCTCCCGGATGGGGTGTGTGTTCTTAGTTTGTTTTTAACGCTAAACATAAGAAATAGGGGAAGATGGGGTAAAAAGCGCATGGGCGGGTAAGAAGCCCACCCCAATTATCTCATGAAATGAAGCAAATTTCAGTCTCATTTTGCCCATGAGACGAGCGTTAATGTCTAGCATTCGTCCCATGGGCAAATTTGACTGAAATTTTCTTTATTTCATGAGATAATTGGGGTGGGCTTCTTACCCGCCCATGCGCTTTTTACCCCGTCTTCCCCTAGTTAGGCCCAGGATGTCTGTCTTTGGCTGGTGAAAATATTTATAGAGTACAAACAGGTCTACACGTTGGTTGGGTACACGCTTACCCCCCCCCCCCCCCCCCCCCCCCCCCCCACCCATGGGTAAACAGGGTCTGCTTGACGCGCATCATTTCGGAGTACCCTAAGTTTGTGCCCTTGCCATACCCGGAGGATGATCGAAGGCAAACATCCTGCTTTTGATAGCTCAGAGGCTAGGCTTTAGTGGGGGTATGTATCTAATAAAATCCGCAGGGGGGGGGGGGGGGTGCAGGGGGTATAGGGTGGCTTACGGTCTAATGATGACCTTCGGAAAATGACGTGTCTGATGATATTTAGATTATTAGGGGGGGAAGGGTCGTTATGATGACATCATTATGTTAATTAATCCCCCTTCCAAAATTCTATCTGCTACTTTAAAAAAAATTATAATGTTCTTTCAATTATATTAAGCTGAAAAACAGAAAAACTTTTGCAATTTGTTTTATGTGTCCATTATATATTTTTTTCCTTTATGGACAGGCCTAGGTCAGTAGGCGTCTCATTCATCTTGTTGCCAAGAAACACAACTGTGTAGGACAGGAAGTCGGCTCAATGAGCTGCTCAGTCTAGAGGTTCCCCAGTCTAGATCTAAAGTCTACATCTGTGCTGCATACATTGCAGAAACATTTTGTAGATTTAGGTAAGTACGCTAAATAATAAGAGGCTTCTCAGCGTTTACTCATATCGCTAACATTCGTCCATGTTCTGATGGTCCTTTATCTTGTAAAGTTTGTTACACAGACAATCTATTTCTACCAAGATTTTAGATGTAGATCTAGATCTAGTCTTCCGGTCAGAATTTCCAGTTATTTAGTAAAGTATTATTTGTTGTGTATTTGGGTTAGGTTATGAAAAGGGATATGGTTAGTGTCAGTTTGAAAGGCTAAAACTTAGATACAAATTCTAAACTTCCGCTGAAAACCCACATTGCCAAGCGACTGACGTCATTCGTCTAGTCTGATTTGTTCACGTGATATTGATAAGGACTTTTCAGTCTAAATATAGAACTGATGACGCTATAACTAGAAACCCCCTGTCACGATAAATAAGTAGTTGTATGAAATATTTACCTCTGCGCATGCGCATTAGAACAGTTACTTATCACGTGATTACTACTAACCCTAACCCATAACCCTAACCACGGAAAGAACCAAGAAATAGAGCAGGAGGGTGTAAATCTACATATTTGCAGAGAAATCAATGTACAAAGCCATGCACTTAGTTTCGTAATGATTCACAATGGCGGACAAACAAATGATTCTGATTGGCTACGCGGCTAGGACTACTTATCTCATAGAGGTAGCATATTCTCTTCACACCCCAATAGGAACATTTTTGTGAACTTTCACAAAAAGATCCTACACATCGTAATGCATCATAAAGAGGTTATGTTTTCAGTTGTTTATAATTTTTCATGTGACATGGATTTTGCAGTCTAAAAATAGAAATAATTATGTCATAACTTGGAAACCCCAAGGGGATATTTTGCACAAAGATTCTACTCATCCTAGTGTCTGATTATGCAACAAAAATTAGCCTGTAGTATCAAAAGAGGACTGTCTAGTATAGTAACCTGTTCACATGATAAAGAGTTTTCAGTTTAAAGATTGAACTAGGAAAACCCCAGGGGGGAATTTAGGAAAATTTCACAAAACAGATTTTACACATCTTAGGGCATCACATGCATAAATATTGCCTTGAAATTATCAAAAGAAATCACGTTTTCTGTTGTTTTAATATAATGTTTCATGTGATATGGAATTTGCAGTCTAAAAATAGAAATAATGACCTCATAACTGGGAAACCACAAAAATAGAAATAAGATGTCATGACTTGGAAACCCCAAGGGGATTTTCCATTCAGAGATGCTACACACCCAAGTGCATCACTTGGAACCAAAATTGGCTTGTACTTATCAGTGCAAAATCATCCCAAATTTAAAGAGCAAGGAGCGTTGCTCCACAGGCCTAAGGGATACATTTTGTGGGAATAGCGGTAGGATATCTGGTACTAGTCCTATCATGGATGTAAAACGACAATGTGGTATTAGCGGTATGTGGGAACAATGGTATGCTTCCAGTCATGACCGACTGAGGAGTTACGTTTTTTCTTCCGGCCAGCCTTTCAGGGGTGGGTGGGGAGAGAGAGAGTGTTAAAAGTACAAGATTGCCGAGCACACCACTGATTATCACTTACGCATACATGTGGCACTGTTGTTCCAAATAGTCAAGCCATTATTACAGGACCCTTTGTTAAAAGACCTCCTCTCATTTAAGACTGATTTTATTGGCATGTACCCTGCCCCTGTGGGCCAGCCTTCATGTGGCGGGGGTATGAGGCGCCTTTTGCACAAAACCCTAGCTAGGAGATATCAACAGTTTCAAAACCCTAGATAAGAGATATATCAACAGTTTCAAACCCTCACTAAGAGATATCAACAGTTTAAAACACTGACTAAGAGATACATGTGTATTAACAGTTTCTCTCTCTCTGTCTGTCTGTCTGTCTCTTTCTTTCTTTGTCTCTCTCTATCTCTCTCTCCCTGTCTGTCTCACTCTCTCCCTGTGTCTGTCTCTCTCTCCCTGTCTGTCTCTCTTTCTGTCTCTGTCTCACTCTCTTTCTCTCGCTCTCTCTCTCTGTCTGTCTGTCTCTCTTTCTCTTTGTCTGTCTGTCTCTCTATCTGTGTCTCGCTCTCTCTCTCTCCCTCTCTTATCTAGTTTTGAAAATATTGATATCTCTTATCTAGAGTTTTAAAACTGTCGATATCTCTCAGTGTTTTGAAACAGTTGATATCTTTTATCAATGGTTTTGAAACTGTTGATATCTCTTATCTATAGTTTTGAAACTTGACATCTCTTATCTAGGGTTTTGTGCAAAAGGCGCCTCATACGGGGGTGTTCTCGACCAAGCTGTGCCCACCCCTTTTTCTTACCTTTCCTATCTACCATGTCTTTTACTATCTCTTTTTCCCCCATAAAGTCACCCGACAAGATCTGCAGTTTTCCATTTCGTGTGATTTCTGTATCCCTGGATCTTCTATATGTTCTTTCATCTTTCCTTACAAATCTATCTTTTGAATGTTCCCTTTTTCTCTGATCTATCGGACAATTTATGACATGCCAGGTTTTTTTTGTATTTCATTGTTCACTGGCGTCCACACGTGAGACCTTGCGCACTTGAGGAGGCACCTGTTGTCCATTCTGCAGTGCATATTTGCCTATATGGCATTTTTTTATATATCTTTTTTTACTAGTAAAAAAGTAGTGTGTTATCCTTTTTTAAAATTTTAACCTGGATCCGATAAATGGAGTAAAGTGGCTCAACGTTTCCAGCACTGTGTGGACTTATGTGCTATAGGGTGCAGAGGTGGAGGTGTCATGTTATGAATTGTACTGTATGTTTTGTTGTTTTCAGGTTGTTGAACGTTGGTAAGATACATTGATGAGTGTTTTGTAATAAGTGGTCGAACTTTACGCGGTGAGTCCTGAGATGACCATTGCTGTTGACAATGGTCAACAAAAAAAAGTTGTTCCCTCTCTGTAATGTAAAGCTATGCAAGTCAACACTTCACTCTTTTCAAAATCTATATACTTGTACTCACCGGTACTTGGACTTTAGAGCTTTGACGCATTGGTTGTGTGTGTCATCTTATCTGAGAAGATGCTACCAAAACTCATATTTCTACCTGTTCTTTCAAGATTGGAATATCGTGCACAGAAATTTAAAAAATCTCTTCAATGTATGTCATCTCTGTGTACAGTATTGCAATTTCCCAACAATTATTCTAGCCTTGTGTCAAACCCACTCAAATTACTCATATGATTTATATCTGGGCTTGGCATTTAAAACAAAAATCAGGTATGTTTAATGCTGTATAAAAATGCCTGGATAATCTGGCTTCTGATCTCACTTTGCTTCCACTCCAGATACTGTAGTGAAGTTGCACTCTTCATATAGCACTAATCTCATCAAGTTCCTTCACAACTGCACAAGAACATTATTTTGCCTTCCACGTTGTTCCTCTTAGTACAAACTGCATGCTTCTACTCAGTAACTAAAAAAATGTCAAAATTCTTTCGTCTTTTCTAAAATTACTTTCAAAAAATAATTTGAACACAGATCAATGTCCCATAATGCAATATATTTTATTTTACATGATCCTTCCAACCAAATTATATTGTTGACCCATTTTTTTGAATAAGTGCTTAGAACTTCAGATTAAACCCTTGATGAATGATTACTATTCATTGTGGTGTTTACATTATTACGTATTAACTGTATCTAGTCCAAGATGTGGGAGCCCCGCTTCAACTCTCAGCACTATGCAATCAGCAAAGGCACGTCGCTGTTCCGGAGAGGGTCATACTATCCCACCCCAGCTTACAACTACCTGAGCGGGGATGGCAAATCCCACGTCTACAAGGGTTCTGGCTACTACGTGCCCAGTGAACGCCGCTGGCAGACGTACGTCGACTACCGCTCCTTGCCCAAGACCTCTCGGAGGGACGCCATACACATGGAATCCGAGGACCAATGGGTTGACTTCATGCGCAAACGGGACAGCGTTCATCAGCCAGGAGGTGAGAGTCATCACTCTTTCATAGCACAAGGTCCGGACTGACTCTTACGCATTGTCAAAATATTCTACACATTACAAATGCGCCGATGGGAGACCATTTAAGATGTTACCTTAAATCATCCAATGGTATGCATTTGCACACCAAACGGATACAATGACTCTTTTTGAGCGACTTAGCTGGCTCTTTTGTCCGCCAGGTGGCATAATGCTTGAGTGGGGCTAATCCTTTCTATATTCTTAGTTGGGGATAAAGAGAGAGAGAGAGATAGGGAGGAGTTCAACCCTCTCTCTCTCTCACTACGCCCAACTAAGAATATAGCGTGATAAGCCCCTAGTGGTTATAATCGCCATAAGTCGACCATTTAAAGCATAGCAGACTAGCAGTGTTTACACATGACTAATGAATAAAACTGCAACTTAATTTTTCTTCTCTCCCTTGTTATTTGCACATAAAAGAAATCCAAAGTTAGCCCAAAACGCGCAATTTGCCTTTTAGCCTCTCAGCTAAAACAGATTAGAAATGTGATGAAAGACATTATTGTTACTATATATCGCTAAAAAAAAAGTTTCAGGTAAATTAGTGGGACAGTTCCTTAGGCAAAAGCAGTTATGTCTTGTGTCACTAAACCAAAATATTGAAGTCACCTGAATTTTGACTGGCTTCCATGAAACTATGAATACGTCTGAAGACACCTAACATGTTTGTACATTTTTTGCCAACGATCTTTTCAAGAATTATATTGTGAACATCCTCCATAAAGTACCCAATCGATTTTGACATTAGGCCTGGTCACGTTTGCCCCAAAACATCAACTGCTCATTGATCATGATGGGAAATCATGGGAAATGAGCAAATATTTATGGGAACAGAGCAATTGGTGATTTGGACAAATGTGTCACTGGTCACATTACCAGGCCTAATGAGAAAGTCAAAGGGGAAATTTACAAAAATATGGACAATGTTCACAGTATAATTCTTGAAAGGAACATTGGCAAATAAATGTGCAAAACAAGCTGAGTGTCTTCAAACAGATCCATACCTTAAAGACCCACCACGTCACGTGTCAAAATCACGGTTTTCACGTGTTTTCCCCCTTATAGCTGGTAAGAAATCTTATTTTGACCAAGTGTTGCTCCCATGGAAATTGCCTCTTGCACGAGACATCACTTTAAAGAGCAGCCTCGATCGTATACGAGGAAAGTCTGAACGTGGGCCACGCCGACCCAGAAAAAACCAAGGGACTTAATCCAGCCGGCTCTGTGGGTCTTTAATGGAAGCCAGTCAGAAATCAGGTGACCGTCCAATACGGTGGTTCAGACCCACTTTGGTGATGCAAGACGTAACTGCCTCTGCCTAAGGAACTGCCACACTTATTTGCCCGAAACTTTATTGGCGATTGAGTATACTGACAGTAATGTCTTGATTTCTAATCTCAGTGACATCATCATTGGCCTCTGATAACCAAAGGGCAAATTGCGCGTTTTGGGCTAACTGTGGATTTCTTTTACGCGCAAATGACAAGGGTGAGAAGAAAAATTAAGTTGCAGTTTTATTCATTAGTCATGTGTAATCACTGCTATGCTTAATTGGCGCAGTGCGCAAATGCACCTCATTGGATCATTTAAGGTACCGTTTTAAACAGTCTCCAATCAGCGCATTTGTAATGTTGTGCAGGATATTTTTACATTGTGTAAGAGTTCGGACTTTGTGCTATAATCAGGCATGAGAATTAGAGGAAGACAAAAAAGACTGAAAATTGGAGTCTGGAAGCAGGCATAGGAACAAGGAATAAAAAACAACTGAAAACCGCGTGTGTTGGGATACAGCCCCCATGCCAGAAAATGAAGCTTCTTCTGTTATCTAATCCTTAAAAACAGTATTAGAGATAAGACTGATATATTGAGTTCATTTTGCATTCATTTATAACCAATACCTTAAGTTTTACTCATTGGGGTTCTCTTTTTTTTTTATCTCATAAATGTCCTCTTGGACCATCAAAAAAGCTGAAACTTGCAAAAAAAAGACTGAAGAGGACCATCAAAAAAGCTGAAATCAGCCCAAAGACTGACCATTCCCAGAGGGTGTATCAATGTCAGTTTAAGCACTCAAAAACGGTGTCTGAAATTTTCGCAGGAAGTGTTCCCTAACTTTTTGTGGGCAGCATATATAAACTGATGTTTATTTGCCTAATGTACAATACAGACATACAACAGAATAAATATGTTGAGCATAAAGGGTTGTAGTCTGATCATTCCAACACATTTTTTGTTGTTCAATTGGTCTGACATTGATACACCCTCTGGGAATGGTCAGTCTTTTGGCTGATTTCAGCTTTTTTGATGGTCCTCTTCAGTCTTTTTTTTGTGCAAGTTTCAGCTTTTTTGATGGTCCAATTTTATGTGAAAGTTATTGAAATGAAAGTGTACTTGGTCTTTCACATAAAAGTGTCCAAATATGCTGGATACATGAATAAGTGAATCTTTTTTTCTTTTCTTTTTTTCAATTTTGCCACAGGCATTTCTGTAAGCAGCTACCCTGATCTGTACCGGCGAAACCCTCAGCCCCAGCTGATGCCTTTCAAGACCAAAGCATGGATCCGCAAATGGGATGGCCCGGGATTCTTTTATCCTCCCTCAGACACCTGGGTCCATGAGCAGGTGGGGCCTGGCATCCCAGGCGAGTCTTACCGCTTCTACAATGAAGAGGACTGGATCAAGTTCAAATACATGTCCGACATGCCCAAGATGGACTTTGTGAAGAGGCCCCCTTACAACGTTCCTCTCCCTCCCAGCAAATTCTGAATAACTAAAGCTGTGGTCATAAGAAAAAACCGACAGTATCGTGTTAAGATGCTTTGTTTGTTTGTTTAATAATAACTTTAACAAAGAAATGTATATTGCGCGATTTCTAGGCAAACTGCTCATGGCGCTTTATAAAACCAAAAATAACTCCACATGCAAGATTACATCAGACATATTATCAAACATACTCAGACGCTCTTGCATTGCCACCCTCAACCTCACGCAAACACATATACATGCACACTCACATGTACACAAGCGCATCCCCCCACCCACATTCACACACCCACATACTGTATTACATCGACATACACACACCCCATTCCCCTCCGCCATATCCGCACACACTTCGTTCACGCAGACCCATCACATTTCAATAAGGCAGGTCTTATTTCAATATGTTGTTGTTTTTAACAACTATACAATGTGAAGATTAGAATATCTATATTTATGCAATATACTCATGATCTGATGATGCAGTCAATTTCAGAATACAAATTTGGAAACAAATGGATTTTTTTCATCTTGTTCACACTTGAGACTGGAATATTGATCTTCACAAACATACTGGTAATCAATATATCGCTGTGCGCATAACATAGACGTCAGTCAAAAGATGTCATTTCACTCACGCAAGGACTCAATCTTTCAGGTCAAACTACATCATTTGTTTTTATTTTAGCATCACTGTCAGTGATTTATTTTTGCAAATTGTCTTCAAACAACTTTGTTAGATGATGCATCTTGCCTTGATCAACTGGAAGTCCAACACATCGAAGTTTACCAATGCCGACTTACCATAGTTTAATTTCCAGGCGGCGATGTGCTTTGTTTGGCATCTTGGCCGATTAAGTTAATAAACAGCAAGCGCTTGAATGAAATTCAACCAAGAGTCTAAAAAATAAATAAAACAAAGCCCAAAAGGTTTTACTAACCTATTTTATTGTAAAAAGTGCACAGTAAAAAGACATGAATTCTCTATTTGTATTTCACAAACACAACGAATGTAACACTCAAACACATTTGCACAAATGCGATGAAACATGTACTTCCAAACCTGTTAAAACCCTTTTAACTCAAGCTATGAATTATTAATATAGAACAGTATCTGTTTAACATACACATAGAAATATGAAGAAAAAAAACAATTTGAAAATGTCCATGCAAATAAAAACATAGTTTAGGAATGATTTATATTACATTGGCTATGCCTTTGTGTTAAAACCAAAAAAAAGGAAAGAAAAGAGGCAACTTTGAACAATGATATTCAGAAAGATATGTAGAAAATTAATTCACTTTTACCAACAGTGGATAAAACAGAAAACTGATAGTGTATAAGAAAAATAGTTACAAGAATTAAAATTGAAACTAATTGTTTATAATGTGTTTTGGTTCTGATGTCACACTTGTTACAATATACCTTGTATTTAGGTAGCTAAAAGACGCTTAACAGAAAAAAGGGCTTTCTTTAAAGAAAAAGTTTCCAACCTTCCATTTTTATTAATTCATTATTTCTACATGGACCTCGCCACACACAACCTAGCCAAAACAAAGAGAAAACAACAGCAAAACCCAGCAGATACGCATGATACATTTAACTAAGTTGTAATAATATTAATGCAAGATCAAAATAAATTAACTAATCAGCCACATAAGTAGGTTCATTTATCTACAATCAACAAAAGAAAAGCTTGTTCATCTTTAAGCATACCAGTGCTCTGAAACGCATAATCTAGAAAACAAACATGGCTTGGCAAGAGGTTAAAAATACGAATTATTTCAAAACGCTCACAAATAAAAGCAGACATAATTTGCAATATACAACTGCCATACAATGCGTACACAATTGAAAGAAGAAAAAAAGTTTCAAACTTAGTGCATTCTTCTATTTCAATTTCAATTTGGTGGCACTTTTGGATGTGAAGACAAATCTGTAACCCAGTAATTATGCATTAAAACTAATTTGAACTGTAAACTTACAGCCTTAAAAACACACGCACACTCACACAACCAAGGACGAGCTCATTGTAAACAAATCAAATAAACAAAACCTAATGAAATTAGCACTGTTGAATTTTGGGGGTGTAGTGCCTTCATTTTGAAATACAGATTGAATTTCACAAATATTGAAAGCACCTCGGGCCAAGCCCTGGAAGGAAGGGATGGGAGGTAAAGAAAGATTAATAGCAAGAAAAAAAGTAGACAACCATTGTTATTGTTGCGCATTATAATAAACAAAAATAACAGGTGAAGGTGCAGGCCTTCCTTTACATGCATAGCTGCCAACTTTCCCGAATCAAAATCCGGAAATATGGGAGAGAGTAGGGATCAGCCTCCTGAAGCTGAAGCATTTTCTTTTTAATAAAGAAGCAAAGTCTTCATATCCTGACAAGAAAACATTGTCTTACACAAGCCGAATACAGCAGCATGCTTACCTCTCCACTGATTTGGCCGTTTTAGCATCAAAGCACTGTATCATGACTACGCCATCACGATCATTTTCATAACTGAAGACTTCTGCTTTCAGTTTCACGGCACAAGCTTCTCGTGAACAGCGATGTTATTTTAGATCCACGTAAGAAATTTTGAAGTTGTGTCGGCACACAGTGCAGAAAGCATGACTATCCTCTTCGTGGGACACATCATTGATGGGACATTGCTCTCTATAATGAGGAACAAACTTCGGTAAACTCGATGAAACTGTTATTTTGTTTGAAGCCATTTTGTTCAGCAGAGAAGCTTACCGAGCATGCGCAGATTATAGTTTCCGGGATAATAAATGTTGGATTGGTATTTGGAATGGCTGTAGAAACAGCATGCATGTTGACTTCCACGTGGATTTGACATACTTTTCTTTTTTTATTTCCTTGTAATTTTGGAATCTAGAATTTTATTGTTATAATCGGAAATGCAGAATCACGGCTGGAAAAAGGAAAAATTCTGGGAAATTTGGAGTGGTTGGCAGCTATGTACATGTCATTTTCTCCTTGCAATAATCAGTGCCAACAATCTTTTAAAGTTAGGGACCATTTAGAGTAGAAAGGGGGGTTGCATACCCCTTAAGGCATTATCGTAATATGATGTCAATTTGTGGATCTCCAGTTCGATATTGAACCAGATTTAGCCCACCAGCATCTGTTAAAATGTTTCTGCTTCAACTGCATCAACACTCTGCTTTGCAACTGAAACCGTTTTCTAGACGCAAACGGATTTCTGAAGACTACGACATATTGGTCATTGCGTACTGGTACGGGTCAGTGCGCACCTTAGATACAGGCCACTGCGTACTGGGTTCTAAAAACCGTACTTTCAACTTAAAGCGATTTCTTCTCAAATGATAAAAATATGTAAACATTCAGCTTTCTTTTACTGTCAAATATATCGAGAATTTGTCTGTATTTAGATCAAATGAGACGCAAGACAATCCAAGACAGTGATCTGTGCTCAAAAGCATATTTTTATCTCATCCACTTCGTCAATCACTCAGACAGCCTCCTGTCACATGAGTGCAGATGCGGCATGCTGCCAAATCTAGGGTTGAGACTAGATGAGTTGAGCAAATAACATACACATGTGTGTGCACGCATGCACAGACAGACAGACATGCATGCATGTGTACGCATGCAGAGAGACAGAGAGTGGGTTTTTTCCAGATCTTTCTAAATCTAAAATAGATGCCTTCTAAGTGAAAAGATCTAGAATCGAGATCTAGCCTAGATGTAGATAATCACAGATCTACTCTCTTTCTGAGTTTCTCTCTCTGATTGTGCGTATATTTGTGTGTGCATGTGCGTGTAAGCGTGTATGTTTTAGTTGACAATGACATCAATACTACGAGCTCAAAAGAGAGAGAAAGGGAGTTGGGATGGGAGGACTGCAATATTTTGACATATTAGATCTACACAGTACGCATCACCAATACACCCAGGAGGAGGCACGGTCTATGCGTACACCCCTACAGTGCTTTCAAAATAAGGCCAGGGATGTTGTACTCTTACCCATGCGTTTGTCATGCATTCTTTTAACCAATTAGTTGTGCACTTTATGCATATACACTTATACATAACCATGGCAACTTTCGCCCAACACTGTGCGTTAAGGAAATCATTAGTAAAATGAGTATTCATATCTTACCATCTAACTCCGGGAAATTAGGTCTTTTTCGTTTAAAAAATGGTATAGAGAAGGAATAAATGTATAGGGAGAAAATGACAATGGTTTGATGAGGCTCCTTCAGAATCTCTAGGATTTCAAGGGGGGGGGGTATGCACAGACCTGTTTCTACTCTAGTTGTAATGCACAAAATAAGCATCCTATCAGTTTGTTAGCATAATCAACTGAAACTTTTCAGATATATGAAATGCAAAGAAGCAAAAATATTAGACTTTGCAATAAAGGTTGAACCATTTTTTTTATTTTTTATTTTTTATACTTGTTGGAGCATGAAAGTTCATGGACAATTGTAGATCAACTTCCTGACAGGAATATAACATCAATGATGTTCTCATTTAGATGCTGATTTGACTTTCACAACTATGCAGAAATCAACAGACAGGCCCATGTCATATACGTATATAAAAAGAAAAACAGAAAAACAAACAAAACATGAAACAATTACTTTTAATTGTAAAGATGAACATTCTTTTCTTCACAAATGAATCGATTGTACACAAATGGAATGTTTCATCTGAATATATTGTCACTTTTCCCCCCATAATTAAAGCAATGGCATTCTTGGTAGAACCAGTAATTTCTACATTTTTTTTTCATATCCTTAAAGACAAAAAGTGAAACAAAGTCGGGAAACAAAAATATATGCAAAAGAAAAATTGAGGGGGTGATGAAGAAACCACAGCAGCAGCAGAGATTCTGGTCTGTGAAAGAACTGTCAGGCTTCCTCCTTTGCTCAAGGAACACTGTAACACACATGCACACAGACGTGAACATACAGCTGTTATCACAAGTTGAATTTGTCAAAAAATAATGCAAACAAACATGCACACGTACACATAAAATGTCTCAGTTTCAAGCCGGGGTGCAACGCCTCTATACAGCCCAGAAGATGGGACACAAAAAGAAAAGGGATTACAATATCTTTGCAAACGTTGATGATGCAATATGGATTCACAACATTAAGTAGACCTACTGATGAAGTCAATGTGTGGTGTTCCGGGCTTTCATTGTTTTCTTAAAATGTATAAATTATTTTTAGTATAACCTCAACAAATCACTCTGCCATATTCCATCTCATACAAAATGTCCAAGTACATTATCTTTACTACAAAATGCAATCGTAAGAAAAACTCAAGCGTAAGATGAAATTAATGAACGGCACTAATCTGCACCAATAAGAAATGGCTTTGCGTTTCCTTAAGCCATTATTCTGTTTTCACCACGATTCAAATGAACAGATTCCATCAGGTTTTTGCTCCTTTTTTGTTGTTCTTTCATTCCCCGCTTTGCCCAATAATTTTTTTGACAAAACAAAACAACTACAGTCCCATCTAACATGGCAGTCAAGCAAGCAAATTTGATCTGGCTGTTTTTCAATGAAATCTACGACTTGCAGAAAGAACTGCAGTCAGATTTGTCAGTAGCAACCTCCTGACTCTCGTGCGACTCTCATCAGAAGATGTTTTTTGAAATGAGTGAATTTCAATTTATTTCTGGGCTTTTCAATATTGTTAGGGTTTCTGGTGTGAATCTGAATCGAATTGTTTACGCTGAGCTGTCCCTCAGGACAATTATACAGTGTTGTGCGTTGCGGCAGGAAGAAAAAAACAACTAAAAATCAACAGAAACCAAAAGAACTACAAAATTTGAGGTCTCCCTAGCGTTTCATGACTCGGGTCAGGCCAATTCGGCTACTGTAGCGGCCCCTGGGGACAAACCCTGACCGGCACAGCCCCAACCTTCACTGCCACTTTTTGCTACGGAGGCAGGGATAGAATTAGAAGGAGAGGGTGGTGAGCTCCCGTTTGAAGTGTACCAAGCTGGGAGCCTCTGCAGCAGCTGCTGGAAGGGAACTCCAAACAGGAACAGTTCTGTGAGTTTGTGTGTTAAGTTCAATTTTACGCAAGTATGAATTTAACTGATGTATTTTGAAGAAGACTGGCAATTCTGCCATGTTAGATTTTTTCGAAAGCAATTGGCATGGCTCTGTACCAGCACCTGCATTTGATATATTACTGTCGAGCACACAGAACTTATTGGCTCTCTATCAGGCCATGCGGACCCCAACATCTATCAGGTACAAATATAACGATGCACAGGGTTCATCTTGCTGAACAGAGTATGTCTTCTAAAAATTCATCTTGCTGAACAGAGTATGTCTTCTAAACATTTGGATCTCTTCTTTCTTGATCTAACGGAGTAAAGAATTCTGTCCTTGGAAGCATTCCACCTTTAGTCCAGTTTTGTTATGAGCTTAGTCATTTTTGCCAGACTTTAACTTTAAGCACATATCCACACAGCTTTGTCAAATAAAACAAATCCTAGAGGTCCATTTTTCATGTTCAAACAGACGATTGACCGGATTATGAACAATCTGGAAGTATTAGAAAACATATTCTACTAGGAATTGTTCGGAAATAATTAAGGGGAGTAATCTCATCAAACAATAGTAAATAATTCATAGGATCTCTTGAGACAAAGAATGCGAGTTAACAACTCAGACATGCTACTTTTATGACCATTGCACTCTTTGATGTCTTAGGAAAGTGGACAAATGATCAGCATCACCATGCAGTACTTTCTGTCGAGGGGCTAAGATTTTGTGATGGTTTTTTTAGGTGGACTCCATACTTTCATAGAGCCTTCACAGTCTTCAAATTTGGCATACATGGTCAGGGTCATGTTTTGCATCAGTGTGCAAAATTTCATGTAGATATCTTTATTAGTTCCTGAGAAACAAAAATGAACAGAAATTGCCCCCAAAACATGCAGTGCGTCACCTTAAGAACTCAGGACTACCAAACAAAACGTACCTGCGGCGTGCAGGCTGCTTCTTCTCCCAAGGGACAGAGAAGATGCCAATATCACAGGTCTTCTTAGCAAGATCACATTTGTGGGCCTCAGGACAGCAGTGCTTTTTATCCTTGCAACAAACAGCCTGCACAACACAAGGGAATGAAAGGAATTGTTCATTGACGTAGAAAGGCAAAATCAGAATAACAACCTAACAATGAGCACCTATTTTCTCTAAAAGTGGTAAAACTGCAACTCGATTCTTAACTTTAACAAAAATGTTAGGCTTCTGTTTTTACTCATGCTTCACCAAGACTTTTGCAACAGTTGATTTTTATCATATGGGCTGTATAAACAGTCTGCACTTAATACTCTTGAGTTGACCCTTCTGGCTATGATTAATTGATATAATTATGTAACCATAAAAAAATAACCTTAAAAAAACAATGAGTTGTTTAATAAATAATGAAAGAACACAAAAATTGAAAACAAAATAAAGTTAATACAGTCCAAACCTTTCCCAAGAAAGACGACAACTAAATTAGAGGCCTACCCAAGGCTGTAAACACAGTAAAGAAAAGAAGAAATATTCTTATTCTTCTTCGATCGCTCAGACAGTTTCCTGTCAATTATGAGCGCAGATGCGTCATGCTGCCGTTATGCGCCTAAGAAATAGTTAGGCCCAGCAAGTCCGACTTCGGCTGGAGGAAATGTTTCTGAAAGTGCTTCGTGAAAAAAGGCAGGAGAATGGACCGGTAAGTCAGAAAGATAGTAGATGACAGTAGGCAAAGCAAAAGGGGAAATTAGGCAGAGTTAAAGAGAGTGACAGATTAGAGGAAGTTACAAGCACAGAACTTCCAGAAGGTGGGGGAACTATTTATACAAAAGACCCCCCAGGGGGAAGAACAAATATGACACACTGGACAGGACTAGGTTACCCTGAGATCATCACGTCATATTAGAGCACTTAAGCTGTAACACACACACACTCAACACATATTTCAGGAGCTGAGTGTAGGAAATGTGCCATACAGCCAAACAAAACAGCAACCACACAAAAAAAGAAATATACATGCATGCCAAGCAAAACGACCCTTCACATGAAGCAAAAACACAAACCAAAACATGTAAATATATTTTGAAGGATTTTGCTTACATAAGGAAATGGACAGCATCCATACCCCCCAGTAGTTAGTTTGCAGCAGGTGTTACCATCAGGACACTCAGACTTTCCATCAGGACATTTGACAGACTCCACCCTAAAAACAAAAGATGAAAATAATAAAATCACTAAATAAATATAAACTGTCATTTGACAGGATAAAAGAGCAAAAACAATTAGCACACAAGCACCAAGTGGTCCGAAAAATATGGTCAATGTTTTTTTTTTTATTCCACGTCCCATCATCAATCATTTACAATACAATGCTTAAAATGGAAAAGTCACCTCATCTATTGCATTCAAATTTATGCAGGAAAATTGCTCTTATATGTATTTCTACTGGGCCCGTAAATGTGTCTTTTGACTGTTTGTGACTATTTCAGAATTTTTTTTTCCTCTTTGGGACAAAAAGTTGCATTAGTCAAAACTTTCTTTTGTGCACTCTTTAATGGTATTTTTGATACAGCAGTAAAGACAGTATGATTTCTTTTCCACACAGACAATAGGATGAAAGAGAGCGGGGGAAAAGCCTACCTAAAAATAATAATACATTTTTTTTTAAATAAAAAGAGAAAAGAAAAAAAGAAAAAAAGGAAAAAAAAAAGAAAAGGAACAAGGAAAAAAGGAGGAAAGGAAGGAAAAAAGAAAAGAAAGGGTTAAAAATGAAGGCGGAAGTGGTGGTGGGTTGTATGATGAGTGAGCAAGATAGCGGAGAGTGAATGAATGATTGGGTGTGGTGTGAGTTACATATTTGTTTTAATGTAAATTTATGTTTCATATTTTTATTTAATATTCAGGCATGAAAGTGGATGGGAGATCAAAAAAGAGGAAAAAATTTCGTCCCAGAAATCCTTCCACCTGGATTTTCACCTCACGTCGGTAGTTTTGTTGAGCGGGGGAGGCGGGGGGGGGGGGGGGGGGGGGGGCGAGAAGACAAACGTTCCCCCAAATTTTTATTTTCCACGCAAACAACTTGCAAGCTTCAAACAATTAAATTCTTTTCAGCCAAGCACAAATACTTCCACCAGGATTTTCACATATCGTCACGACGTTTTGTTTTACGGGGGGGGTTTGAGACGTTCCCCAAATTTTTTTTCAGACCACCTACCTCACGTCACAAATTTCATTCAGCGAGGAGGGGGTCCACACATTTCGTCGGCTCAACTAGCCTTCCACACTCATTTTCAACTAACATCGCTGCTTTTCGTGAGCGAGAGATACTCATCTCGCCTTCCTTCGCACAACTTTGAAGCGAGTGAGCTAAAGCGACTTCCGGTTAACCAGTTTGAGAATCGCCAAATACAGACTTGTACATATACGAATAAGGCAAGATCGGTCATTTACGCGGAATTTTTTTTTTTTCCACAGAAGTTTTCACAAATTTACGCGGATTTTCCGCGAAAAGCGGAACTCTTTCATGCCTGAATATTTTTATTTTGATATATCTCATCTTATTTTACACGGTGGAAGACAAGTTTCCATGTGCGTTGTACAATGCCAATGGACAATAAAGAAACTTATGACTTATGACATTCAATATGAAAGGACAGACAATAAAAAAAATGTATGTCAGGGCATTGCAACGGATTTTTGTTCTCCATGACAAACAATTGCCTACTAAGATGATCTCTGTCTTCATTGAACATCACTCTACCTCGAGCTGGAAAACTTATTGTAACCATACTATTAGAGTTGTTGGAGCAAGGTCAAAAGTGCTTGTTCATGTTCTTATCAAAACATAAATAAATAACATTTTCACCTAAATGTTTACGCTGACAATAATCCAACACGTATTAATCAGCAACATGCATTCCATCGCCCGTATGCAAAAGAGAAGTAAGTCGAAAGATGACTCAAGTGAAGTGACATCTTTCGACTTGCGTCGTTGAGGAATGGAAAACTCAACATTTTGGTCAAAATACGTCATTTTTTGTTCATTTAGCGTCACCATCTTTGCAAATTCTTGTTTTACAGCTTTGTTAGATGATGCAGCTTGTCTAGATTAACTGGTAGTACAACACATCGAAGTTGACTAAGTTTGAGTTACGTCTCTTTTGCATGCGGACGGCGATTCATCCTTCGTACAAGGGTTTCAGGAAGTGTTAGATGGCGGCAATTCTATCCCTTGACATGATACTTTGGCCAAAGTTACCTTGTGACAGCTGGCACTTTTCGCAGCCACTGGACAGACTCCTCCCCCTTTTGGCACCGACCCTGGCTAACGACACAGCTGTAGCCCTGGGGGCAGCAGTGGATACCATCAGAACAGCACACAGCCTGAGAGAAAAACAAATGAGTAAAAAAAAAAAATACCAAAAATAGCAGTTCATGATGGCCGTTTTGACTCGCTGGCTTGAGAGCAAAACAGATTTTCAGGTTTGGAAAGAAAACAAGCACCACTGCCTGTCAGCATTACTTTTTAAGCTCGGGTTTCAAAAAGCTGTTGTGATTTTACTGGACTTTTCGATATGACTCATGAAAACGTAATGACTGAGCCTTGAGAGAAAGGCAGAGTGGCCCCATCTCTTTACTGGTGCACAACCTCAGACAGACACATTCATCAGACTGATCTGATACAAACAAACCTATTTTATGGGCTGGCTGGAGGAACAGCTCATCGCCAACAGCCCAGTGCCTGTCAATGCCGATTTCTGGAGGCGATTCCTTCTTACTGTGGTTTGACTCAGACGACAACCTTCCGACATTTATTGATTTCATCAACACTCCACAAATCAATCAAATTTACATTCCAAGCCTCAGCCAGCAGCATCCCATTTCTCGACATCAAGATCACCCTCAAGGACGGCTACCTGACCTCTGATGTTCACACAAAACCCACGCGTTTCTGCACCATCGCTCCTGCCACCCGAGCCACGTTCTAAGGAACATCCCCTACTCCCAGTTCCTCAGGATCCGCCGACTGTGTTCAGATAACACCGCATTCCTAAACAGGCACAGTGAATTGGAGGGGCACTTTCAAGCTAGGGTGACTGAAGCCAAGGAGAGAGCTGCTACTGTCCCAGAGCAGAAACCCTGCATTACATGAAAGCCAAGGCAACCAACCGCTGTCACTTTGTGGTGACACATCACCCCAGCAACCCACCCCTGGCTGAGTGGATGCGCACACTGCAGTCCACTACCATCAACCCAAACCGGCAAAAGCTTTGCCAGAGCCCCCCATTCTTGGAAGGCGAAACTGCAGATCACTGAAGTCCTTGCTAATGCCCTCCATTCTCCCTAATCCCCCAGACGTCCCAGGAACCGTCAGATGTGGAAGGCGCCAGTGTGTGATCTGTGAGAAACACCTGATTGTTTCCAGAGCCATAAAACACAGGAAACCGTCAAACTCAGACATAACTTCTCATGTGACAGCAAGAATATCTCTGCTCTTCTGTGCTAAATGTAGCAGCACACACTATGTTGGGCAGACAGAAAACACTCTCAGAACAAGATTTTACCTGCATAGGTCTGACATTCAAGTCAACAAAGGGACATTAGTCCCAAAGCACTTTAATTCTCCAGAACACATACTGGACGACCTCAGGTGTCTCTTGATTGAAAGGGTGCACTCCAATTTGCTCCAAGTGGTTCTGGATGGTGAAATTAGGTACCATCACCCCCTCTGGTCTCAACATCCGGGAGAAACCCAGACCACCCCAGAACCTCTCCACACAGTGGTGACATTTTGTTGTTGGCACCAGGCTCTCAAACCTTTAACCCTGACCCACTCCATCCCCAACATCCCTCTTTCCATCCAGATAGTACACAAGAGTGTGTGAGAGTATGAGAGAGAATGTGTAATGATACCTTGATGTGCCCTTGGGTCACCTGCATGACGTACTCTGGGGCAGCAGAGTACTGTTGAGAAGGGTCTCTGTGAGACAGCTGCACGTTGGCTGGTGTTGTGCGGCTGTGCGGTGCGATTCGATTGCGTGGTCTCGGGGAGAAAATTTGAGTCGCGCTTCGAGACTTGTGAATTGTGTCGTGCAGTCGTGTGATGTTGGTTGACGTGTGACACTGGCAGGCCCTTAAGTTGAGTTGTTTCTTGTTTATGTGTGTAACGTGCCGCAGCACAATTATCCTTTGTGTGAGGACCTAATAAAGATTGATTGATTGAAAAGAAGATTGCAAGTTGTTGCTAAATAAAGAAACTAGTCTATGCAGTAACAGTCTAAGATTTAAAGAAAAGCGTTTCCTTACTTGAGGGATGGGACAGCACCCAAATTGCCCAGTGCTTAATTTGCAGCAGGTGCTACCATCAGGACATTCAACCTGCCCACCTGGGCAGACAACAGACCCCACCCTGAAACAAAGAAAGAATAAATATTGAGTTTTTATTGAATATCCCCAATCTATCAAATACTGGAAATCTTCATGGTATCATTGATATTTTGGGGAACAATTTCAAAACTTGTTTATCTGTGCATACCAAAATTACTACTGCAAGTAATCCATACATGCAGAGATGCCTACCCCATTTTTCACTTTTCGGGAACAAAACCCTTAAAATCCGGAATTTATGGGGTGTTTTTTTAATATGGTAAGAAAATATAGCTTACTTGTTGCTATCAAGATGTGGTTCCTTTTGCTATGCCAAGTCACAAGAGCAAAAGTTCACAAAAGGTAGAAGAATCGATTTTTGCATTCTTCCCAAGCATCATAAACGGCTTGGAATCGTTTGACAGTTACTTTCTTCTTTGCTGCAGAAAAGAAATGGAACTATCCACTGAAAAATACCTTTCGATTCAGTATTTGCCACAATGTTTGAAAGCACTCTACAAACCGAAAGTCACATCGGCAACTCCCAAACTTTAAAAATGCTTGCTATCCACAATGTCGGCAGTGTGAAATCTCTCTAATTGGAACAGGCGGCAGAAAATAATTTTCGGAAACATGACCAATTTTCTTTTTTTCCTGGACAAATAACGGTGTGCCTCGATGGTATGCATCGCTGTACCTTCCAGGAAAAAAAAGAAAGAAAATTTGAGATTGCAGCAATTTGAATTATTAGTTTTTCACTTGTCATGAATGACATGTAAAATACCTTTTGACCGACGGTACTTTCTGCAGCCAGGGCACAGACTCCTCCCCCTTCAGGCATGTCCCCTGGGCAGTGTCACAGGTGTAGCCCTGTGGGCAGCAGTGGCTACCGTCAGAACAGCACACAGCCTGAGGAGAAAACAACAACAAATGATTTCTTCAGTTACACCAGAACAACCATCACCATGAAATTG
Source organism: Phymorhynchus buccinoides (assembly GCA_017654935.2). Lineage (NCBI taxonomy): Eukaryota > Metazoa > Mollusca > Gastropoda > Neogastropoda > Raphitomidae > Phymorhynchus > Phymorhynchus buccinoides. The sequence goes on along the minus strand of CM065683.1, from coordinate 53,518,274 downwards.
ACACGGTGGCTTGACATTGTTTCTGGTGTGTTGCCTCAGGCATTCTTGAACAACAGACTGATCCAACCACATCTTGTGTTGGTTGCTATTGGTTACATTACATGTTGGTTTTCACACTTTCCCCATGGTAATGCAGTGATATACCATATTTTTCTGACTACATGGCACACCATCCCCAAAATTTTACACAAAATTCAGATGTTATCATAAATTTACTATATCAGTCAGGTGCAGAGGTCTCACTCTGGGAAAAAAGTATCACCTTGTTGGCCACTGCAACGACCACCTTTTGCAAGAGTGAATGCCCTTGGTAGATGCTTGAGTATTGACCAAACAAGGGAGTAACTCTCGCCAATAACCCTATTTGAGGCCACTGAATGGCTGCCTTTTGCAAGAGTGAATGCCCTTTTGGATACTGACCAACAAGGGCTTAACTCTCTCTGTGAAAGGTGTTAATAACCCTAGTTGCAGTGGCCAACAGTCTGAAAAATATGGTATGTAAGTTATATTATTACTAGCATATCATTGTGTTGTCATGGGCATAGAGCAACAAATAGCAACTTGAATTTTTACAAGTGTGGGACACAAGTCAGAGTAATACTAATAGAATAATCTGTAGCACTCAGTACAATCATTAAAAAACACACCACCTTACACATCCATGTCTAAGACAGCTAGTCCATTTAGTTAACTCATTCAAGTCTTCAGTTGTCCGTAATTAATAGATAACTGTCAATTTGATGCATTTGCTTCAAGGGAAGTAAATATGTGTGCACACAATACCTTGGTCACTTCTAAACTCGCTTCGCTCCCTTAGACCACAATTTTGCCTCTAACTTTGTTTTTGTAGTGGTTTGTTGTGGGGAAACCAATCGGTGTAGAGTTTTTCAAGATCAAGTCTATATATAAAAAAAGTCTGATCTACCACTTCCCTTTGTCTAAACCTGAAGTAAAAACCTGTATTCCTCCTCCATTTCTCCTTTTGTTTATGTATGTTTTGTTTGTGTAATCATATCATTTCACACATGGAAATCAGCAAGAAGCAAACATTCATGCTTTATCACCATAACATGTTTTTGCATAATGATGGGACATCTTGTGAGTATTTTGAATAATTCAAAATCGTTGCGATGCGAATGAGTTAAGACAGCTAGTCCACGTAGTAACAGAACAAGACAATAAAAGCATAACAAGGAGAGCTAGTGCATGCAGTAAAAGAATGAGATTATTTATGATAATAAACAACTTACGTTAGGGATGGGACAGCACCCATACTGCCCAGAACTTAGTTTGCAGCATGTGCTACCATCAGGGCATTCAGACTGTCCATCTGGGCATATGACAGACTCCACCCTGAAACAAAACAGAAACTGATACAAAATCTTCCATTCACAGGAAAACAGCATTATGATCTTTGACAAATAACATAATGCCATGATCTAGAAAACTTACTGTAAGTGTAACAGCAATGCTGTTTGGGGGAATGAACCAAATTACTTTTTCTATCTACAGACATCAAGAAAAGTTGAAAACCATCACTGGTTGAATTAGATCCATGTTCTATTTTGAGGCATGTCAAAATGGTTATAAATTTTGTGGAAATAGTACCTTACTTAGGCAAGAAAAGAAGCACTGATCATGACCAGTTTATCTTTTCATGTGTATCTCCTTTTTCTTCTGTTGAGCATCTCAAAACATTATTTACCTGGCAATATCGTATAGGGGCATTTTGCCAAATCATGGGACTTTTGAAATGCATGCAACAGGTTCTTTAATGTCGATAGTTAGTGGGTGTGTACAATGCTGAATGTTGTGAGCTAAATCCGTGGTTCTTAACTTTTGTTGGTTTGTATTTGAAAACTACAATAGCCTCACTATTTCTTTAAAATTATAACTGAATATGTGTAATCATATCATTCAGCACATGGAAATCAGCAGGAAGCATACATACATGCTTTATCACCATAACATGTTTTTGCATAATGATGGGACATCTTAAAACCCAAAAGGGCTGCAAGACTCGGACCTTAAAATCCTGAAAAACAATATACACTCACATCACACACCAGATTGTGTTCCGGGAAGGAACAAAAACATTTAGATGGTGATTCTTGAGAGGATGATATCAAAGATGCCATATATGAGGATATTAAAGTTACCTTTTGACTGACGATACTTTCTGCAGCCAGGGCACAGACTCCTCCCCCTTCTGGCATGTCCCCTGGGCAGTGTCACAGGTGTAGCCCTGTGGGCAGCAGTGGCTACCGTCAGAACAGCACACAGCCTGAGGGGAGAAAAAGGTTAAGCATGATTATTTTTATCAGAGGAAGAATGAAAAGGTGATTTCTTCAGTTTCTCAGATCAGAACCACCACCATCATAAAATTGACACAGTGACTTGACATCTTTTCTGGTGTGTTTCCTCAGGCATTCTTGAACAACCGATGATCTTCCTTTTTTTTTGCTGTCCCATCTTCTGGGTTATAGTTATACAGGAGGACTGCTCTCATGACACTCATTCTGAGTCCCAACTTCATCCACATCCGGCCTTGTTCAGGTCGCAGAATCCAAAACCAGCAGTTCAAGGGGAGTGAAGCTATGTTAGGCCGTCAGGAGGTAACCGACCAAGGAGACACTGCACTGCTGCTGAGTCATTCGGTGAAGTTCAGTGGAGCCTGTACGCAGGACACCACCTAATAAGCCCCCCACTGATGACAATAAAGTCTTAGTTGCTGAGCCAGCGTGAGTGAGGTCCTCCTCCTAGGGACCCACCACGTCCATCCATCTCGCCAGAACATACCAATCCCCATGACTTTGACCTGAACGCACCAAGGGCATAAACTGGATTAGTATCGAAACTGAGGTCACCATGAGAGCAGGGCATGCAAGGCCACAGAATTTGAGACATTTGTTTCTTTTTGATTACTGATGGAAATGAAATGGTTGACAATGATGATGATGATGATGCTATGGAGTTCCATATCGGTAAGAGACTATGTGACAGGGCTGTAATCTACGCTTCCTTTCATAACGATATTCTGGCATTAACCAGGCCCGAGAACTACAGACACCTGCAGTGTTGGTCATGAAATTAGATGGGATTTGAACCCAAGACCTCCCAGCCAGTAGTCTGTGACGCTACCACTACACCAAAGCTGCTGGTGATTTACCATATTTTGTGTTGGTTGCTAATTGTCACAATACATGTTATTATTTTTCACTCTTTCCTCATATTATAATTATTATTTGCATATCACTGTGTTGCCATGGGGAAAGAGCAAAAAAAGCAACATACATTTTGACCACACGGCTATGGGTGGGACTCAAGTCAGAGTGATAGAAGAATATACAGCACCGAGTACAGTAAATTAAAAAACACCTTACATGTCCATGTCTAACAAAAACAGGTTGTCCATGGAGTAACAAAACAAGAATATAATATTTTTAAAAGTTAACAAAGAAAGCTAGTCCATGAGGTAAAAGAATGAGGTTATAAAATTTAAAAAAACATACGTTAGGGATGGGACAGCACCCATACTGCCCAGAACTTAGTTTGCAGCATGTGCTACCATCAGGGCATTCAGACTGTCCATCTGGGCATATGACAGACTCCACCCTGAAACAAAACAGAAATTGATACAAAATCTTCCATTCACAGGAAAACAGCATTATGATCTTTGACAAACCTAATACTGTACTGATCTAGAAATGTTTTTGTCTAATGATGGGACATCTTAAAACCCAAAAGGGCCGCAAGACTTAGACCTTAAAATCCTGAATCCTAAAAAAAAAAAATGCACTCACATCACACACCAGATTGAGGAATTTTTATTAATTCTACTATCTATTTTATCTATATACTTACCATTCCACTACAAAGTGCATATTTGTACAAGATTAGCTTGGAAGACAGAAATAAAACCAAGAGTGTCTTACTACCACAACTCCCAATCCAGGTAACTTCCGGCCAAGCAGACTACTCACTTTCTTGAAAGCAAGCATCTAATAAAAAGGGAAGGTACACGTTCAAAAACCATTAGGAGGGAGGTGGGTGGGTCAATTAAATGTAGTGGAATGGTAAGTATATAGATAAAATAGATAGTAGAATTAATAAAAATTCCTCAATCTATTCTATCATCCTTACCATTCCACTACAAAGTGCATGATTACCAACAAGGAGGTGGGTAATGGTTAAGCACTACTCTGAGAACCATGGAACAAACCATGACAGAGATACCACATAAACACACACATACCATCTAAAATAAGAAGGTAAAACAGCAAATCATGTTTACATATCCCCCAAAAGACATAAGTCTATAAAACAAACAGACAATAAGTCAAACCTCAAAAGGACACCGTCTTGGAGGACAACACAGCACGTCGAATGCCAAACGTGTTGTCCTGCCGGAGAGTAGAAAACTCGCGCAGGCAGAAAGAGGTAAATGTAGTCTCTGACTTCCAGAAGGCGGAGGACATAAGGAAGGGACTGGAACACCCCTGACCAAGACTAGTGAGGTGCTAATAGCCCTAACTTCGTGAGCCCGTATACCTGGGGGCGCAGAACGATCGGCGTGGGAATAGGCTAGTCGAATCAACTCGACTAACCAGCGAGCCAAAGTGGCCTTACGGATATCATTTGAATAGTTGGAATTCAAAGAAATGAAAAGGCGGCGTTTCTGGCTACGGAACGAGACTGAACGAAGGAGAAATGCCCGCAAACAGCGAACCGGACACAGACATTTTCCTCATCGTCCGGAGCGAGGATGTTAGAGAGACTTTCGATAACAACCAACGGAGAAGCTTGCTGAGCCGATTGATTTTTCGCACGGAATTCCGGTAGAAAAGCCAGGGAGATCGAGGAACCATCCTCCGCGAATTCATAATCATTAACTAAACCGCTAAGAGCGTGGATACCACTCACACGTCTCGCTAAGGCAAGACTAACGAGGAAAAGCGTTATAACAGAAAGAAGCTTAAAAGATAACGAAGAAAGCGGTTCACATTCTGACCTGAGAAAGTGAAGCACAAGAAAAAAAAACGTCCCATAGCGGAAGTCTGATGGTTGGGCGAATCGACTTATTACGCAAACCAACCAAAAAATGGGAAACCAAGACAGAAGAAGCAAAGGAAGGTTGACGACCAGTAGCAATCGAAATAGTGCTAACTGCCGACTTATAACCTGACAAGTTTGGTCCAAGAGGCCCTTCTCATTATGCAAATGAGACGAAAAGAAAACAAACTGAGCACCAGTCGGGTGCAAAGGAGAAAAAGACTCATTGAACAGAAATTGAACCAAGAGGTCCAACGCAAGGAAAACAAGGTATTCATGCTTTGACGACGGGATTGAAGAATCACTTCAAAGGTTTCACCTTTCAGACCCTGTGACCGCAATCCTGACCGCAAAGTAGCCAAGCGGTCAGGTGAAGGACGGCAGGATTTCGATGTGGAACGCCTGTCCGCGGTTGAACAAGTGACTTGGTGACAACTGGAGGGGAACACCCGGAACGTGGGTGAGAGCTAACAGCTCGGGGAACAACGGACAGTTTCCCATCCTGACGCTATGAGGATCAGAGCAGGACGCTCCCGAGCACACCTTTCCAACACCTTTGGAAGAAGAGCTGTGGATGGGTAGGGGTAGGCCCACAGACCCGTCCACTGGAGACTGAAGGCATTTCTTGCCCATGCCAAGGGATCTGCCAACGGGGAGACGAAAAGCGGAAGACGCCGGCTGAAGCGAGTTGCAAACAAGTCGATGTGTGGGTTTCCCCACATTGACCAAATGGGTTGAAGGACCTGATGGACGAGAGTCCACTCCGTTGCAATCACCTGGTTGGAACGGCCCAGCTGGTCGGCGAGAACATTCAACTTCCCGGGAAAGAACTCCACGGTAGAAGAATGGAATTCTGTGCAGTCCAAAGCAGGATCTCCTCTGCCTTCCTGGAGAGTGAAGACGATTTCGTGCCCCCCTGACGCCGAAGGTACGAGAGGCAAGTGGAGTTGTCGCCACAAACTGTGACCCACTTGCCTCGTAGCAGGGGAAGTAGCGCTTTGAGCGCGAGCGAAACCGCCTCCATCTCCAGAAAATTGATGTGGAGAGACGAATCTGCTTGGACCACAACCCCGAAACCTCTCACCGGTCCAGATGAGCCCCCCAACCTTCCTTTGATGCATCCGTGAAAAGGAATTCTTGATGGTGGAGAGGCCGACTGGGAACAGAGGACCCCAGCCAAACCGGATCCAACCACTGGAGAACTGAGCCGCGAAACCACGAGCCCAAAACAATCTGAGATTCCAGAGGAAGATGAGAAACCCTGAGTTCCGCACACTTTCGTTGTAACGGACGCCTGTGCAGACGTCCCAGAGGCAAGAGGTCTGCCAAAGACTCCATGATGCCCAGCAACTTGAGAAGTTGACGAACCGTTGCTGAACCTGCCAACAGAACACTTTCCCGAAAGGACTGAATGGACTGGATCTGATCCGGAGACGGACAGACCGTGAACGTCTGGGTATTGAAGACCATCCCCAGAAATTTGAATTCCTGGGCCGGAGTCTAATCCGACTTTTTGACGTTCATGTTGAAAACCAACCTGGACGGACAGGTCCTGGAGCTCCGAAGTGTGTTCCTGGCACCGGTCCCTGGACTGAGCCGAGGTGAGCCAGCCGTCCAGGTACACCTTGAGCCGGATCCCTCTGGACCCGGCCACGCCGACGAACTCCCTGACCACCATGGTGAAAATCCAAGGGGCCAGAGAGAGCCCGGAGGGAAGGGCTACGAACTGATAAGTCGTGTTCCCCCATACGAACCTCAAGAGATGCCTTCGATCTGGGTGGATCGAAATATGGAAAAAGGCATCCTTGAGGTCTATGGAAGTCGCCCAATCCCCCGGCTGGATGAAGTTGTGAACCGAAGCAGCCGTCTCCATTCTGAACGCCATGGGGCGTAGAAAAGCATTGAGAGGAGACAAGTCCAGCACTGGACGGAACTCACAGTTCTTCTTTGGTACAGTGAACATGCGCGAGTAGAAACCCGGGCCTGGGTTGGGTACTGGAATCACAGCACCCTTGTCCAGAAGGGACTTGACCTCTGCGTCCAAGATCTGAAAGCGAAGAGGATCTGCAGGCGGAGAAAAGAATCGGCACCCACGAGACAGAAGGGTACCGAAAGCATCATCCTGGGGCAGAACCTGAGTGGACTCCACCGAGACAACATCCTGGAAAAGCAGCCAGGAGATGACAAACTCCGCATGGAGTCACCTAGAGCAGCCAAGGCCGATACAAAACGGACTATGAGTGGCCGGACCGGGCCACCACACGCTGCTACGCCCTTTCGAACCAGAAAAATCGAAGTGGCGAGTCTGAGTCAAAAACAAAATGGCCCACATTTGGACAAGACTTGTTCAGAATGGGCAAGCAAAGGATCGATGACGGGAAGAGACAGCTAGTACTAAATGATTAAGATGAGAATCCGCAAAACAGCAGATTCAACCTCTGAACTAGCAAACTGAGAAGTCGTAACCAACTCTACATGCTAAGACCGTTGGAAGGTAAAAATAAAAAACTACCTCTGACGTAGGGACAGACCGAAAGAGCAACATAGTTGCTATCGCATGACGTCAAATCTAACCAGATGACGCGGAAATGTCCCCACCGAAAAGGAAAACATGTAGACAAAAGGCGAAACAGTGTGCAAACGTGACGTAGACTTAACCCATTTCAACGCCACCCAGTCAAACAACTGAGCTGACGGCTGGGCATGGAAGATCATGTTAGCCGGACAGTATAGTTCGATCGGGACGGAACCAGACCAAAAAGGATTACTGGAACGGGTGAACGAGACAACTGGTTGAACAACTCATGGTTGTAATCAGAAGAAACCATGCCTGCCAGAACAGACATCATTCGAAAGAACGGCGAAGCCGGGGCCGTTGCCCCCGCAAAAATTCGTTCAGAAGGAAGACAACAAGGGTACGGTTGAACAACTCTCGGTTGCAACCGTGAAAGAAGGAGCGCAGTAAGGCTGCAAGGCCGCCAGATACCCTTGAATGACAGAAACAGAAGGATCTGAAAAAAACCTCTTCCATAGAATCCACCGTGTGACCCGAAGTCGTAACTGACGCCGCTGGTTGAGCTGACTGACTGAAGGAAGAACAACCCGACAAAAGGTCCATAACCTCCTGGTGAGAGTAGGTCCGCTGAAGAACCATACCAGCGGTAACGGGCGTGACCGGTACGGGCTGAGGCAAACGTCCCATGGACTGACTGCCCGCCGTCGTACGGCCCTGGGTCTGGGGACTACCCACGGGAGAGGCCGTAGCCGCCGTGACCGTGGTGGACCCGCGAGACCATGTCGCCGTGGCCGGTCCGCTCCGGAGAACCCCGGGTGCGGATGCCGGCCCGGTGCCTAAGGCACCGAGGCTGCCGTCGCCAGGGACCACCCACGGGAGAGGCCGTAGCCGCCGTGCCCGTGGTGGACCCGCGAGACCATGTCGCCGTGGCCGGTCCGCTCCGGAGAACCCCGGGTGCGGATGCCGGCCCGGTGCCCAAGGCACCGAGGCTGCCGTCGCCAGGGACCACCCACGGGAGAGGCCGTAGCCGCCGTGCCCGTGGTGGACCCGCGAGACCATGTTGCCGTGGCCGGTCCGCTCCGGAGAACCCCGGGTGCGGATGCCGGCCCGGTGCCTAAGGCACCGAGGCTGCCGTCGCCAGGGAAGCTATCCCCATTAGCGGCATCGTCCGTTTTTCGGCCGGCATCACCAGGCGTAATGGTGGCATCGGTGGGTACCGCCCGGTTGTCTATAGCTCTGTAAGACAAGTCGGACAGCACCACCGGTTTCTTCGCAGCTTCTTCTTCCAGAACCGGAAGTGCCCGTGCGGTATCATGAACGCCAGGAACCAATGGGGTACGGGAGCTAGCTTGGCTAGAAGAGCCGTACTGACCTTGTTCGGGAAAAACCCGGATGCCGGTTGCAGCTCCATCCGTGAGAGATCTTCAACGGACAACGAATCCTGGAGTGGAAGACCAACCGTTGAAAAGGCCGGGTCAACGTCCAAAACACCCAACAACATGAGAAACATCCACCGAAATGTGCTGGACCAAACCAGCCGAATCCACTTGGGAGAAGGAGAACGGCATGGCCGAAGACTATTCGCCCGTAGAACGCAAATGAGCCAGCAATTCCGACACCACTTGCTTTGTAACTTGAACCGAACGCGAAGAATGAGACTTACTCGAACTTCTTGACCGAGATTTGACTTGGACAAAGACTTTTCTGAAGGACTAGATTTTAGAAAACGGTCTTTGTCATCCCTGGGAGGAGAAGGCTGAGGTTCCTTAGTTGAACTACTTGAAGGTTTGCTAACTAACGCCGAAGAATCTACAACCTTCTAAAGAAGGAGTAGATTCCAAAACGCGAAACCCGAAGCCAGAAGCCACGCCCACCTTTTGACCAACAGGCCCGAAATCTTCACAAAGATTACAACCAAAAAAGGGGGGAGGCCGAACGAACTTACCCAAGTAGCAAAGCAACACAAAGAAAACCAAAGGAAAACAAAAGACACTCATTAAGCTGAAAGCAGGAGACAAAATTCCTGGAGAAACAGAAAAACAAACCTGCCTTCCATGCTAGCTTGAAAGAAAGTGAGTAGTCTGCTTGGCCGGAAGTTACCTGGATTGGGAGTTGTGGTAGTAAGACACTCTTGGTTTTATTTCTGTCTTCCAAGCTAATCTTGTACAAATATGCACTTTGTAGTGGAATGGTAAGGATGATAGAATAGATTGTGTGTTCCGGTAAGGAAGGGAAACTTTTAGATGGTGATGCTTGAGAGGATGATATTAAGATGCCATATATGAGGATATTAAAGTTACCTTTTGATCGACGATACTTTCTCCAGCCAGGGCACAGACTCCTCCCCCTTCTGGCATGTCCCTTGGGCAGTGTCACAGGTGTAGCCCTGTGGGCAGCAGTGGCTACCGTCAGAACAGCACACAGCCTGAGGGGAGAAAAAGGTTAAGCGTGCTTATTTTTATCAGAGGTAGAATACAAAGGTGATTTCTTCAATTTGTTAGATCAGAACAACCACCACCATGAAATTGACAGTGGCTTGACATCTTTTCTGGTGTGTTGCCTCAGGCATTCTTGATCAACAGATGATCTTCCTTTTGTTTTTCCTGTCCCATCTTCTGGGTTATACAGGGGGACTGCTCCCACGCCGCTCATTCCGAGTCCCAACTTCATCCACTCCCGGCCTTGTTCAGGTCGCATAATCTGAAACCAGCAGTTCAAGGGGAGTGAATATATGTTAGGCCATCAGGAGGCAACCAGCAGAGGAGGCACTGCACCGCTGTTGAGTCATTCGGTGGAGTTCAGTGGAGCCTGTACGCAGGACACCACCTAATAAGCCCCCCACTGATTACAATAATGTCTTAGTTGCTGAGCCAGCGTGAGTGAGGTCCTCCTCCTAGGGCCCCACCACGTCCATCCATCTTGCCAGAACATACTGATCCCGATGACTTTGACCCGAACACACCAAGGGCATAAACTGGATTAGTAATCGAAACTGAGGTCACCATGAGAGCAGGGCATGCAAGGCCACAGAATTTGGACATTTGTTTCTTTTTGATTACTGATGGAAATGAAATGGTTGACAAGGCAAGGCAAGGAATTTATTTCACCCCCGCTTGGGGCACAGCAATATAAAACAAAGCTGAAGCTCATGCTATGGAGTTCCATATCGGTCCAAGACTATTAACAGGGCTGTAATCTACGCTTCCTTTCATAATGATCAGGGCTCCCCATTTTGTTTGACCATAGAGGGTATTTTCACCCCCGGGAAGCAGCCATAGAGGGTCTCTTCACCCCCAGGGTGAACTTATAGAGGGTGAAAAATCAAAACAAAATAAGCATAAAGACATATGGGTACTGTCAAAAAAAATTTAAAGTTGCATTGACTGCAGACAGAAAGGTAATTAAGAGGAAGAGTGGCGAAGTAAAAGGGAAGGGGACTGTATAATGATGGGTCATGGCATGGGGTGGTAGACTCTGGGGATGTGTCAAAGGTCATTGAACTTGTAACCAGTCTAGAATGATCAAGTACTACCATGACCTGACCTTCGCCTTGTGCTAATGCCTTTCAAGTGATGGAGATTTTTTTTTCTTCTAACCCAATGCTTGTCCTGTCTATTTATGGAAGACGGACCGGGGTTATGTGAGCGAATGGAGGGTGGGGGATGGGGGGGGGGGGGGGGGGGGGGGGGGCAGAGAAAGAGAGAGAAAGAAAAATAGAGAGAGAGCGCCATTCAGATAAGGCTGACATTTTGCGCTGGGTGCCACTCGGCAGATTTATAGTGTGTCTCATAACCCTCGAGTAGTAATTATAGTGCGTCGTTTCACCCCCAGTACGAAGTTTTAATGCGTCTGTCACGCACATTTGACGCACAGAATGGGGAGCCCTGATGATATTCTGGCGTTAACCAGGCCCGAGAACCAGACATCTGCAGTGTTGGTCATGAAATTAGATGGGATTTGAACCCAAGACCTCCCAGCCAGTAGTCTGTGACTCTACCACTACACCAAAGCTGCTGGTGATTTACCATATTTTTCGCTTTCCTCATATTATAATTATTGTTTGCGCATCACTGTGTTGCCATGGGAAAAGAGCGAAAAAAGTAACACATATTTTGACCACTGGGACTCAAGTCAGAGTGATAGAAGAATATACAGCACCAAGTACAGTAAATTAAAAACAACTTACATGTCCATGTCTAACAAAAACAGGTTGTCCATGGAGTAACAAAACAAGAACATAATATTTTTAAAAGTTAACAAAGAAAGCTAGTCCATGAGGTAAAAGAATGAGGTTATAAAATTTAAAAAACTTACGTTAGGGATGGGACAGCACCCATACTGCCCAGAACTTAGTTTGCAGCATGTGCTACCATCAGGGCATTCAGACTGTCCATCTGGGCATATGACAGACTCCACCCTGAAACAAAACAGAAATTGATACAAAATCTTCCATTCACAGGAAAACAGCATTATGATCTTTGACAAACAACCTAATACCGTACTGATCTAGAAATGTTTTTGCATAATGATGGGACATCTTAAAACCCAAAAGGGCTGCAAGACTCGGACCTTAAAATCCCGAATCCTAAAAAAAACATGCACTCACATCACACACCAGATTGTGTTCCGGGAAGGAACAAAAACGTTTAGATGGTGATTCTTGAGAGGATGATATCAAAGATGCCATATATGAGGATATTAAAGTTACCTTTTGACCGACGATACTTTCTGCAGCCAGGGCACAGACTCCTCCCCCTTCTGGCATGTCCCCATGGCAATGTCACAGGTGTAGCCCTGTGGGCAGCAGTGGCTACCGTCAGAACAGCACACAGCCTGAGGGGAGAAAAAGGTTAAGCGTGCTTATTTTTATCAGAGGAAGAATACAAAGGTGATTTCTTCAGTTTCTCAGATCAGAACAACCACCATCATGAAATTGACACAGTGGCTTGACATCTTTTCTGGTGTGTTTCCTCAGGCATTCTTGAACAACCGATGATCTTCCTTTTTTATTGCTGTCCCATCTTCTGGGTTATACAGGGGGACTGCTCTCATGCCACTCATTCTGAGTCCCAACTTCATCCACATCCGGCCTTGTTCAGGTCGCAGAATCCAAAACCAGCAGTTCAAGGGGAGTGAATCTATGTTAGGCCGTCAGGAGGTAACCGACCGAGGAGACACTGCACTGCTGCTGAGTCATTCGGTGGAGTTCAGTGGAGCCTGTACGCAGGACACCACCTAATAAGCCCCCCACTGATGACAATGTCTTAGTTGCTGAGCCAGCGTGAGTGAGGTCCTCCTCCTAGGGACCCACCACGTCCATCCATCTCGCCAGAACATACTGATCCCCATTACTTTGACCTCAATGCACCAAGGGCATAAACTGGATTAGTAATCGAAACTGAGGTCACCATGAGAGCAGGGCATGCAAGGCCACAGAATTTGAGACATTTGTTTCTTTTTGATTACTGATGGAAATGAAATGGTTGACAAGGCAAGGCAAGGCAAAGAATTTATTTCACCCCCACTTGGGGCACAGCAATATAAAACAAAGCTGATGATCATGCTATGGAGTTCCATATCGGTCCGAGACTATTAACAGGGCTGTAATCTACGCTTCCTTTCATAATGATCAGGGCTCCCCTTTTTGTTTGACCATAGAGGGTATTTTCACCCCCGGGAAGCAGCCATAGAGGGTCTCTTCACCCCCAGGGTGAACTTATAGAGGGTGAAAAATCAAAACAAAATAAGCATAGACAAATGGGTACTGTCAAAAAAATTTTAAAGTTGCATTGACTGCAGACAGAAAGGTAATTAAGAGGAAGAGTGGCGAGGTAAAAGGGAAGGGGACTGTATAATGATGGGTACATGGCAGGGGTGGTAGACTCTGGGGATGTGTCAAAGGTCATTGAACTTGTAACCAGTCTAGAATGATCAAGTACTATCATGACCTGACCTTCACCTTGTGCTAATGCCTTTCAAGTGATGGAGATTTTTTTTTCTTCTAACCCAATGCTTGTCCTGTCTATTTATGGAAGACGGACCGGGGTTATGTGAGCGAATGGAGGGTGGAGGGTGGGGGGGGGGGGGGGGAGATAGAGAAAGAGAGAGAGAGAAAGAAAAATAGAGAGAGAGCGCCATTCAGATAAGGCTGACATTTTGCGCTGGGTGCCACTCGGCAGATTTATAGTGCGTCTCATAACCCTCGAGTAGTAATTATAGTGCGTCATTTCACCCCCAGTACGAAGTTTTAATGCGTCTGTCACGCACATTTGACGCACAGAATGGGGAGCCCTGATGATATTCTGGCGTTAACCAGGCCCGAGAACCAGACATCTGCAGTGTTGGTCATGAAATTAGATGGGATTTGAACCCAAGACCTCCCAGCCAGTAGTCTGTGACACTACCATTACACCAAAGCTGCTGGTGATTTACCATATTTTTCGCTTTCCTCATATTATAATTATTGTTTGCGCATCACTGTGTTGCCATGGGAAAAGAGCGAAAAAAGTAACACATATTTTGACCACTGGGACTCAAGTCAGAGTGATAGAAGAATATACAGCACCAAGTACAGTAAATTAAAAACAACTTACATGTCCATGTCTAACAAAAACAGGTTGTCCATGGGGTAACAAAACAAGAACATAATATTTTTAAAAGTTAACAAAGAAAGCTAGTCCATGAGGTAAAAGAATGAGGTTATAAAATTTAAAAAACTTACGTTAGGGATGGGACAGCACCCATACTGCCCAGAACTTAGTTTGCAGCATGTGCTACCATCAGGGCATTCAGACTGTCCATCTGGGCATATGACAGACTCCACCCTGAAACAAAACAAAAATTGATACAAAATCTTCCATTCACAGGAAAACAGCATTATGATCTTTGACAAACAACCTAATAGTAATACCGTACTGATCTAGAAATGTTTTTGTATAATGATGGGACATCTTAAAACCCAAAAGGGCCGCAAGACTTGGACCTTAAAATCCTGAATCCTAAATTTTAAAAAAATGCACTCACATCACACACCAGATTGTGTGTTCCGGTAAGGAAGAGAAACTTTTAGATGGCGATTCTTGAGAGGATGATATTAAAGATGCCATATATGAGGATATTAAAGTTACCTTTTGACCGACGATAATTTCTGCAGCCAGGGCACAGACTCCTCCCCCTTCTGGCATGTCCCTTGGGCAGTGTCACAGGTGTAGCCCTGTGGGCAGCAGTGGCTACCGTCAGAACAGCACACAGCCTGAGGAGAAAATCAACTTTTTTTAAAAAGGCAAATACTGCCATTAGTATGATGGAGGAACGGCTGAATACAGCATTCATTTGTTAATTAAGAACAAACATTCTGAAACTCTATGGTCCTGACATAGTGGAAAAAGTCTCTTGAAAGCTGTCTCAGACAAAAAACCAACCCACCTGACTATAGAAGTATACTGCATACTAAAACTGTTGCCTATGACACTCAGAGAGCCACATAATCCAGTATAGTCAGTCCACATTCTTCCTCCATAGTAGACCTCCCTGAAGAAGTCGCCTCCAAAAACACTTCTACGAAGCCACCACAAATTAGGGACCATAGATCAAAACGTGGTAAATGGAGGGCAGGAGCTGTGCCGGTCAGGGTTTGTCCCCGGGGAGCACTTCGCTAGCCGAATGGGTCCAGTCTGGATACTGCGAAATAAAGGTCTATAGCCCTCAAACCACTTCTTTTTCCCCCTTCTTTTCCTCTCTCCCTAAGATCAAGATCTTCACAATCCCTCGCAGTTTTTCAGCTTCGTTCCACTTTCATTTTCTATTCATTACTACTCCTATATTCTCTGACTTTTTTTTTCTCCATCTTCATACTACCCCCAAAGTGCAGAAGAATCTTCAGCGCAGTGAAGTTGGCTGCCTAAAGGGAAGACGAAGAGTTCAAAAAAGTCAAAATGAGCAGCACAGAATTAGTTCTAGAGGCAATCAATAAAGGCAAAGGAACACTTAGATGTTTGACAAAGAGTGGAGAAAAACACTAAGAAAAAAAGAAACAGTTTCCTTACATTAGGGATTGGACAGCATCCATACTGCCCGGAACTCAGTTTACAGCAGGTGCTACCATCAGGGCATTCAGACTGTCCACCCGGACAGACAACTGACTCCACTCTGAAACAAACACTCCAGATCATTAACATTTACTCACTCATTCACAGTGCAAACAATGTCACATTAGAAAAGAAAGATAAAAAACAAATTGCAGGAAGTTTATGAAGGGGAAAGTCTTGCTCTTTGTATGGGCTTTAGAAAGCGTTTGTTGAAGAAAAGGTTAAAAATCAATGATGGTACATATAATTTTCAATCCTGAACGAGCAAAGGGCTTTGCACAATCGCAGCCTACCCATCCTGAAATGTTTAAACAGTTCATGGTCAACACTTATACAGGGTACATTAAAAAATCTTACTTCAAAATTCCCAAACTTTTCCCAAACCCTACTGACCATTTTCCCAAACTGGGCATCTTGCCACATGCGGTTAACGTTGGTCATAAAACCCAGATTTAAAGGCACAAGTAAAGGAATGACAACTCAAAATTCCCAAACCTCTGGGAAAATTCCCAAACTTTCCAGGACTTGAAAATGGTTCCTCATTTCCCCAAACTTTCCCAAATTGCATGAACCCTGGCCATATTTTAAAGATTCGGTCAACAGTTACGCAATTGTGTACTTATGTAGTTTTTTTCATATCATTCCCCGTTTGTGTTTTGTTGTGGGTTTTTTTATCATGTGTATCTTGGTGCTGAAACATACAATCAGATCTGAAAGAGGTCATACAGAAGAATGACTACAGACAGATATGCACAGGGCTACCTACCCTCTGTACAGTTTCCAGGGACAAACTACTTAAACACCAGGGACAAACATTGCAATGTCCCGCATCAGGGTCAAAACAAACATTAACGTTTTATTATTTTGTGATCTAGCAGAATTTCAGCCACTTTGGATTTTGTTGGGGCGTCTTCTTTTTGCTTTTTGGTGTTATTGTGCTTCAATATTCAAGATCCATTAGAGTAAAGTAACCATGTGCAGCATGTCTGTAAGGAAAATGTCAACAATATCTGTTGTCTTAGGTGTTCCTTTGTTCAACAGCAAGGTTAGCTAACAAGACAAGTGACTGCTCTAAAACAATTTTGATTCTTCTGTTTTCAGGAACACTGGATAGAAAAGTGCATTCCAGGGTTTCAGAAATGTTTCTAGTGACAAATACCCCTTAGGGGGGTCGGTAGGCAGCGCTGTATGCACAAAAGTACCGTTTGACCGATGGTTCTTTCTGCAGCCAGGGGACAGACACCTGGCCCTGGTCACACTTCCCGTGGGTAACATCACAAGTGTAGCCGCGAGGGCAGCAGTGAATGTGATCGGAGCAGCACACAGCCTGCACGACAAAACACCACCAGCATTAACACTTTCGCTGCCAGCCATTTTTCAGCCCCATATTTAAATACCATTAAACTTAACTGGGAAGAATAAAAAAATTATCTGCAATTTTGGGAATTCCTCTGTGACATGCATAACATTATTTAATTTAAGCTTATCTTTACCTCCGAAAATTAAGAAAATCAGGTCTTCGGATAACAGGCCCTGATTTGATGCCTTTTGGTGACATGGGTGTTAAACCATTGTGGTGCATAAATGCGACACTGGCGGTGAAAAGGTCAAACAAAAACACAATACAGTGGAACCTCCCTATAAGACCTTCAAAAATCATCCAAAATGAGGTCTTGTTAAAAGTGGTCTTATAATGAGAAGTACATTTTTACTTACAAAGAAGGGCAATCAAGAAGTAGGTCTTATGTGGGAAGGAGTCTTCTAATGGGAGGTCTTATAAGTGAGGTTCCACTGTATTAGAGAAAAAAAATGGAACAGTGCTTTAACAGCCAAGCCTTTTTTCCTCTTGTACAGACCCTTGGGCATCGGAAGACAAAGAATTTGACAGCAGGAAGGTAGATCTAGTACCGGTGCTTTGCGCTACGATCGTGAATTTCTACTTCGTCTTCAAACTGCCCATGACATCTCGACCATTTCTGGACAACTATTCCCTGCTGAAATGATTGGTGAAAGTGAATGTGAGAGTACGGCTAGAAAGAAGAAAGAACGAAAGAGGGGACAGAGAGGAGGAGTGAGAAGAAGAATGAGAAGAAACAGATCTAAACTGCCCCTACCATCCATGATTCTATCAAACGTCAGATCTATCAACCCGAACGGAAAGAACTGTAACTTAGACGAAATCCAGGCAAATTGTCAATTTTTAAGTGAATATAGAAACTCATGTGTACTCTGTTTTACGGAAACTTGGTTGACTGAGAAAGTTCGTGATGAGAATGTTGCAATTGATGGTTTTGGTGTGCCGTACAGAGTTGATAGAGACTGTGAGAAAGTGGGAAAGCAAATGGGTGGTGGTGTTTGCTTATATGTGAATGAAAGCTGGTGTGATAGTGCGAATGTAACCGTAAAGAAGCGTGTGTGTACACAAGACATTGAACTGCTCTCTGTGTCTCTCAGGCCGCGTTATCTTCCTCGCGAGTTTGGTCGTGTCTTTTTGACAGTTGTGTATGCCCCTGTGTTTGACAAGACCTCTGCTGTACGCGCTGGAAGGGAGATAGCTGCTGTCGTCAGAGAGCTACAGTTGATTTCTGCTGATGCCCCCTGCTTCATCGTTGGTGACTTTAATCACTGTGACTTGCGTAAAACTCTACCCTCTTTTAAACAGTATGTGACATGTTTTACTCGTCAGAAGAAGACTATTGACTTATGTTACGGCAATATTCCCAATGCATATAGATCTCTACCTCTACCACCAGTGGGTGCTTCCGACCACGACACCGTGCAACTTATCCCTGCCTACAGACCCAAAATACAAACTGAACCTGTGGTGAAAAAGAGCGTGAAAGAGTGGACGACCGAGAGTGTGAATGAATTGAGGGGTTGTTTTGAATGTACTGACTGGAGTGTGCTGACTGATTCCTGTGAAACTGTGCATGAAGCTGCTGATGTTGTTACGTCTTACATTAATTTTTGTGAAGATATGATCATTCCATCAAAGATTATAAAGATTTTTCCCAACAACAAACCGTGGATTTCCAAGTCTATTAAATCAGTTTTAAATGAGAAGAAAGTAGCCTTTCAAACAGGAGATAAAAGAGAAAGAAAAGTGGTTCAATCTAAACTTAGAGGGGAGTTAAGGAAGGGGCAGAGGGAGTATAAGGATAAAGTAGAACAGCAGTTTCAGACAGGCAGAATCTTAGATGCATGGGATGGGCTTCGAACTCTAACCGGCCAATCAAAAAAACGAACAGCAAATTGCCAAATGACCAGAGAAGAACAGAAGGATTTTTCTAATGAGCTAAATGACTTTTATTGTCGGTTTGAAAGAAATGATCTAGAGGGAGATCTAAACGGGGTAACATCACAGTTAAGAGAAAAAATTATCAATGCAAATGAAGATCATGAATTTGAGGTTCAAGAAAGAGATGTTCAGTCCATATTTCAGAAACTAAATGTGAGGAAAGCTGTGGGACCAGATAATGTGTGTGGAAGATTGTTGAAAGCATGCTGTTCTCAATTGTGTGGTGTGTTTTGCTCTCTATTTAACTGGTCTTTACGTGATTGTGTTGTACCATGTATCTGGAAAAATTCTACAGTTACTCCTGTCCCTAAGAAAAAGAACCCTGCCACACTGAACGATTACCGCCCTGTTGCCTTAACGTCTATTGCCATGAAATGTTTTGAAAAGATCGTCCTTCATCGCCTTCTTTCTTTTACTAACCTACTCCTTGACCCCTTTCAGTTTGCCTACAAACGGTGTAGAGGAACAGACGATGCCTTACTGACCCTTCTTCACAATGCCTTTCTTCACTTAAATACCCCCAACTCTTTTGTTCGTATTTTATTCATCGATTTCTCCTCTGCCTTCAATACAATACAGCCCCATTTACTGGCCCAGAAACTACTAGACCTGAATGTTAACCCCAAGCTCATTCTCTGGATAACCAATTTCCTACGCAATAGAACTCAGTCTGTCCGCTTTCAATCTGCAATCTCCTCAGAACGTTCGACTTCTACAGGTGCCCCCCAAGGAACAGTTTTGTCCCCAGTTCTTTTTACATTGTACACAAACGACTGTAGAGGCACTGTCATTAAATACTCAGATGATTCTGCCATCGAAGATTTGTCAAACTCTGATTCTGTGTACTTCAGTGAAGTCAAAAGGTTTGGTCATGGTGCAAAGATAATTATCTGGATTTAAATGTTGTTAAAACAAAAGAACTGCTTGTAGATTTTCGTAGAAACCCAGTGCCAGTGCCACATTTGGAAATTGATGGTGAAACGGTTGAAAGAATTGATGAGTACAAATACCTAGGCACAGTTTTAGACAAGAAACTTACTTTTGATAAACACATTGAGCATATACATAAGAAGAGTCAGTCCAGGATCTTTTGTTTACAGAGGCTAAGGAATATTGGTGTCTGTTCAGATATTCTTCAAACCTACTACCGATGTTGCATTGAATCTGTTCTTACTGTGTCATTTATCTGTTGGTATGGAAGCTTGAGTGTAAAAAGTAAGCGTGTGTTGAGTGATATGGTGAATGTGTGCAGTAAAGTTGTGGTTGCAAGGCAGAGTGGTATGCAAGAGTTGTATGACAGACAAGTAGTCAAGAAAGCCAGGAAAATTCTTAATGATAACAGTCATGTTCTGGCAAAATACTATGAAGTGTTACCATCGGGCCGTCGATACAGAACTCTAAAACTGAAAATAAGAGCACAGAAAACTTTCTTACCAAGATCAATTCATCTGTTGAACTCTTAATGCACTGCATTGAGTGATTGTTTTGCTGAGCAGCCTGTCCATCTCCTTGGGATTGAATTTGTATTCGTATTCGTCCAGTTTGTTAACTACAATATTGCAGTGTTATTAGTTATTAGTTTATATTCTTTAATTGTTGATAAATGTGTTTAGGTTTTTGTTTGTTGAAAATGTGTTTATTGTTGCTGTTTTTCTTATGTGCACCTGGCTGCAATTTCTCAGTTATGAGATAATAAAGATGATTTGATTTGATTTGATTTGATTTGATACAGAACCTTGGGCATCGCAAGACAAAGAATTTGATACTCCTTTCTAAACAACTAGTTCCACAGAGGAATACATGGGGAGTGGGTGGGTGGGTTATAGGGGTTCCAGACCACCTGCACCACCTTCCGTCTCCTTACTAAAATTAAAAAAATCAGGGGGAAGGGGGGGGGGGGAGAGGGTATCAATCCATTACTGCTACACCAACAACTTCAACTTCATATACCTCATACAATTCCTTGCCAGAGTTTTAAGAATAAGGATCATGATTTCACATCTTATTCTTCCAGGAGGGGCCTCCAATGCTGCTTTTACATTCAAATTACCATCAGAAGCCCCAACCAAGATATTGGAACACACATGCACTTGAGTGCTTGATCCGACCCTGTTCCAATATGCAAAAGGTGACAGTAATAAAGGCCTGTGAAGTTCTCAGCATCTTTCTGTGTGGGAACAAACATAATTTTCTAGTCTCCACAGCTCAAAGTACTGTACACAACTAGATGTACTAAAACTAGACTGATCATGAAGAAATTTGGCAGGAAGGTTTCTAATGTCCTAAGAATGATGACCATCATCTGATGCGTGCATGCGTGCGTGTGTGCATGCATACGTGACTCTGTGTGTGACACATAGAGAGTGTGTGAGCAAGAACGTCGTTACTGTGTACTGTACACAACTAGATGTACTAAAACTAGACTGATCATGAAGAAATTTGGCAGGAAGGTTTCTAATGTCCTAAGAATGATGACCATCATCTGATGCGTGCATGCGTGCTTGTGTGCATGCATACGTGACACTGTGTGTGACACATAGAGAGTGTGTGAGCAAGAACGTCGTTACTGTGTCTGTGAAACAGCTCTGCTCAGTCATAAATTATCAAAAAGTGTTTTTAAAAAAGAAAATTTGTGTGAATATTCGCATGCCATCAATAATAATATATCACATATTGGAATTCATTAGCGGTCATCATTGGATTATTTATTTACTTGTCAAATGTTTGATTGGAAATGTGAAAAGAGCCCCCCAACCACATGTTTCTAAGAAAATATCTGCTTACATCCTAACCACATCAGCAGATCACTAGTGACCTAAACCTCCCTTAGACGTGTGCATGCACAGCTTCAGTGCTTTCAAATGAACAGTAAAATCCTAGTTGCTGGTGAAAGCTGATTAGGAGAGAAATAAAGGAAAGGTATGCTTACATCTGGAATGGGACAACAGCCATACTGCCCAGAGGTCATTATACAGCAGGTGCTGCCATCCGGGCATTGTGATGTGCCGCCGGGGCAGATGACAGACTGCACACTGCAACACAGGAGTATTACTGTTAGGTGTTGTGTCTACAGCGAGTTTCATAATGGTAACTTGTTACAGTGTAATCATGCACGTGTGTGTGTGTGTGTACGCACACAAGTACACTCGCACGCATGCATACATACATATCGTCGCTGTCCGACGCTAACCGTGTATCTACAAAATTTGACAAAAATAGATTTTTTACTCAAACTCCTTCCAGTGACCTCACGCAGGTCTTCTATAAATATTTTGTGTCTGCGACCAATGAAAATCCTCAAATTTGTCACATGATACCACGGAAATAATCGTGTATGTGGCGGGTTGTTGCTGGTTTTGACGCGATAAGCGTGTAACTGGTCA
This sequence comes from Phymorhynchus buccinoides, assembly GCA_017654935.2. Classification (NCBI taxonomy): domain Eukaryota; kingdom Metazoa; phylum Mollusca; class Gastropoda; order Neogastropoda; family Raphitomidae; genus Phymorhynchus; species Phymorhynchus buccinoides. The sequence continues at coordinate 53,495,939 of CM065683.1, read as the reverse complement.
CGCTAATCGTGTAACTGCCGGCAGCTGTCGTATCTCCCATTGTGAGAACAATGCACTAACTTTGTGACTAACCGTGTAACTGAATTATTATTATTACGAAAATTTTGGGTGTTAATGCAACTTTTATTATGTCACATGTTTACTCATCGGTAAAGAAGAAGGGTCAAGCGTATATCAAATGGGGATTGACTTTGTAGCAGGCGACAATGTTTTTTGATGCTCCTGTAAAATCACCGATTGTGTAAATACACGGTTAGCGTCGGACAGCGACGATATGAACTATTAATTGACTTTTCTGAACTGGTAATGCATGTTACACAAACACATGGGCACCGGTCATAGGACATTGACCTATTAAAATTGAAAATGTCCTTTTGTGTTCTCCCCTGTCAGGACAAGTGGATGATTAAATTTTAACACTGGCACACTTTGTCTTGTTGATTTCCGCAAGAGCCAGGACAATGTCCTGTTGATTTATCTTGTCTTAGGACAGTTTGTCCTTTCACTTTTCGATTCTCGGTACATCATTGCATGGGTGCTTCAACAAAATCCTGGAAAACCTTACAAGCAGGGGTTCAGGGGCTGCATAATCCCTAACAGCGTACAAGGGCAGCATCTCTGTTGGGGGATGAAAAGGAAGGGCAATGCCCCCCACCCCCTTCACATCAGGAGGAAAAAATGGTATCTTAACTCATTCCATGCTGGCCAGTTGCTTCCCTTTGCAAGCGTTCTGTACTGGCCGATTTGCATAGGTTGCAAAAAAATAATTTTCTAAATAATGGTAACAGATACAAACGTGACAGTTAGGCAATATGTACACAATATACAGTACTAACACCTGCAACAGTTTCAAAGCATCCACTTGATTAGTTTTGATTTGTGATATTTTAAAATAAATGCATGTTTTGTCAAGCCAGGCACACTCATAATAGCGAAAATATAATTTTAAGGTCCCAAAATAACCGGCAGCCAGCCAATCAGTGTTAGAGGCATGAATGAAACGTAGTAGTAGCCCTCTGAGCCACTTTGAAGCACGCATGACTGTTAACCTATGAACTATGAATTTTTAAAGTTCACATGCGATATCCCGTTACCTTAGTAACGAGGCGTTGTGCGCATGCCCTGCGACGAGAGCGCAGGTTAGTATAGAAAGAGTTAAGGGGATTTCAAAAGCTCTCCTTCAAGCAAAGAACAAAGTTAAGGCAGTGACCAGCAGTTGTGGGGAGAAAATATGAGGTGAGAAAGAGAGGTTGCTCCTCAATTAAAACCCCACAAAAAACAACTCTGATCTGCAGGCAGAAGCCACTGTATGAAACTGAAGAGGAGCAGCCATGTAACCATCTCCCCACCACCCTACCTAGTTAGTCCAACCCTTTCCAAACTTGCAAACATAATCTGAATCAACATCTCTCCCAGACCTGCTTCCCAACCTGCCACAATTAATTAACATATGCAGAGATCAAGCAGCTACAGAAGTAGTAATGTGAGCATTACATAAACCAGGTAAGCAAAAGTAAAACAGTGACATCCTCACCTAAAATTTAAAAAAATACAATCACATGTAAAGTTTGGACACAGAAGCTGAGAACTATTAACTCATGTGGCGGTACCATAGCCGATGACGTTTAACCGAGGCGTGGTTACTGCTACACTTATCTGTAATGTTTAAAATTTGGGACTTTACTGGTGTTCCACTGCCTCCGGGCATTGCCTCCAGTATCGTTCCCACCATCTTTGTATTTACAAATGTCCCATATGTGTCTGTTCCAGACCGAGAGGACGTAAAACACCAGTTTTCATTCATTTCGCTGAGAACTAAAGGGCTTGAACATGTGCACAATATTGAAAGGAACACACAACACACACAAATTGTCAAAGCCTGAGCAACGTCAATGCCTAAAAGATTTATTAAAAAACAAATGTTTTATAAAACACTTAAAAGAGAGTTGATCTGTAGTTTTTGTTTGTTTGCTTTTAATTAAAAAATGTTTACGATAATGGGTTTTCCTCAAGAAGAAAACAAGAGAATGTTTGTGAGCATAGAAAAACAAAATGTGCATAAAAAGACAAGACAGAGTAGTGAATAAGGGCAAAAACGTCCCTATAGTCAGACCGTCTGTCTCTCTCTCTCTGAGAGAGAGAATGTCCATCTGGAAATATGCTTTGACTTTGAGTTTGACTTTGAAAAGTAAGAAAACTGAAAATATTGACTTACTTTGAGTTTGAAACTGGAGTTTGTTCCTTCTGAAAAAAAAGAAGAAAACAATGTATGTTGATCAATGTTGTTCATACACTTTCTAGCCACAAACACTGACAAAGAGAACTCTTCAAATACATGTGACATCAAAATAAAAGCGGGAAGGGGGGGGGGGGGGGGGGGGGGGGTTAGTAGAGTTGCAGACATACCCCTCCTAAAAAAAAAGAGGGGGGGTGGGGGGGGGGGGGGGGGAGAGAGAGGGGGAATTCATTACTACCATTCCAACACCGTTGACTTGATGTACCTCATTTAATCCCATGCCAGAGTTTTAGCTGAGAACAATAACGATCATGAATTCACATCTTATTCTTCCAGGAGAGGCCAGGAAAAGGGGAGGAAGAATAATGTTCGGGAAACGCATAACATGACTTAAACATATCATTTAACGGTGGACATTATATTGGGAAATATGTCATTACATACTCCAAATACACTAACAGGCTAGCGCTACAGTAGAAAAATAATAAAATGACATTGTTATTGACACCGCCAAAACGATCCTCAGTATCGATATGCAGTCAGCTGAATAAGATCTGGGAAACAAAACACACAAACGTGACACATGTTCAATTATAAGCCCTGGTTAACTGAACTTCATCGAGCACTGCTTTCTTGATCCACCTCTTGAAACAGCTGAAAGGAACACCACCCAATCTCTATCACTATTAGTAAGGAGACACCATATTCCATTCTTCATAAGTACCATATTTTTCGGACTATAAAACTTTTTTTTTTTTCTTTTGCTGTCCCATCTTCTGGGCCGTACAGTGGCGTTGCACCCACACCACTCATTCCCAACTCACAGCCACTCCCCAACTTGCCAGGTCACAGAATCCGAAACCAGCAGTCAAAGGGGAGCGAATCTTGTTAGGCCGTCAGGAGGCAACCAGCCGAGGAGACACTGCACTGCTGCTGAGTCACTTCGGTGGAGTTCAGTGGAGCCTGTTCTGAGCTAACATATGCAGGACACCACCTACTAAGCCCCCTACTCACAACAACAATGTTTTAGTCATTGAATCTTCTTACTGCATTACTAGTCATATCATAAGGCACAGTGGTCTCAGTCCGGGCAGAAAATATCGCCGTATAGTCAGAAAAATATGATAGTTTCCATTTTATATGCTATTACCATGGGTGCAACTCCAAAAAATGAAAAAAAAATGAAAGGCAAGGGTCAGGGAACAGGGGCAGAGCCCCATCGGACGATTCAAGGGGGCAACTTAAGAGAGAGATATAACGAGACAGACAGACAGTTAAAATGATAGACAGAGACTGTTTGAGTATGATAAGCCTTGTAAAATTATTACATTGCCTTTGTAAACTTCCAAGATAAAAACAACTAAGTTCAAAATGCCCCAAATCGCTTGTGGTTCTTTTTTTTGATGAATTACAAAAAACTGAAGTTCAGTTTCTGATAAAATTAAAAATACTGAAATCAGTGTGAAAATGAAAGAGTAGCACCCATGTATTACTAGTCATCCACTGGTCCAGCCACTAAAATGCACATAAAATACACATGATTATATGGAATAACAAACAAAAATCTCATCCTAACTTAAATCTTAAAAAGCAGCTTATTTTAGTGATGAAGCCATGATTAAAGCTCCAGGCATGTAGTTTAATTATCTGTTCCTAATGAACATACAAATTTACAATACATACGCACATACACACACATGTAGGCGCGCATGAATCAATACTGTGACTGTCACCAGAAAACCAATCATTAAACTGTGTATAACAAAAATTAAGGGAATATTAGATGAACAACAAACAGAAAAGAAAACAAATAGAAAAAGACAAGAAAGCAACAAAGACAGAAAAACAAGAGCATAACAAAACTAAAGCATCCAAGAACACATACAACAGAAAATGCATTTTGCAAGGCAAGGTTTCCCAAGAAGATACAATATTCATCATTTTCTCTTAAAAACCTTCCAAGAATCCACCTTTCTTACAAGTTCGAATGGCCAGGCCATCGTGTAAGAATATAACTAGTCACAAGCAATTAAAGTCAGTGTACAATCAAGTTAAGCTGTCATATAAAGGTGATCCCATAACTTAATAAAGTCAACATGAATATTAAAGTTGTATTCTATATAATAATACACATATGTTAATGATTCTCATGACACTATACAACTTCAAAGGCATGATTTACCAATGCATACACAATAAATTAACAAAGCAGAGGAAATTTTCTGCACTGGTACCGATTTTGATGAAATGTTGATTGATGATTTACACCACACATTCTACAGTCTATTCAAAAAAATAGTAAAATAATTTGTCCTCATAAAATTCCATCTTTCCCACCAAAATACACTTGTTACATTAGCGGTTAAATATCATTATTGACAAGGCACGCACATGCTAAAAATGAGGCAGCTGAAAATGTCACCATGTTGATAGGTGCCAAAATTTAAAAACACACACACAAAAAACAACTGTGTATTTCTTAACACAAAAAAGGATGAAAATTTCACCATGTTGACAGGTGCTAAAATTAAAAAACACACACAAAAAAAACCCTGTGTATTTCTTAACACAAAGAAGGAAAGAAAGAAAAAAGGTCGAAGAACATGCCTTGACGGCCATGTGAGGAGGACGCACAATATGCAACCACTTGTGAAGATGGCCGCGGCTTGTGCAGCCCTGTTTGACGTAGTCGCACACACAGCCGTGCGGGCAGCAGTGCACGTGATCAGAGCAGCACACAGCCTGCCAATTCATCATAGAACTTGCACACATCATCCCCCCGAATCCACACAGGAACTCCATCAACAATGGGCCACATAGCAAGACCGATTCGCAGAGTGATCACACACAGTGACACGCACACTCAGAGGGTAAACAAGGCAGTGCTGAGGTAAAGCACTCGTGTCGAACAGTAACAGTGGGATGAAGCCAAGGTAAGAAGGAAAAACGAAAGGATATAGCTGTACATAGTTTCCCCCAGTTTCTTGTTACAATAGTAATGAAAAATCTAGGTCATCAAAAACAATCAAAACCTAAAAAATTACCTCGGAGAACATTAGTTCTGGGTCACCACTCACACAAACTGAAGGAAATTATTTGTAGAGATGTCCGGTACTCTGTGTGCATAGATCTGTGTAGGGTTATAAAAACAGAGATTTGTATTGTAACAAATCTTGCTAATTCTTAGAAAACAACATTACTGATGTGTTGGACAATGCAAACTTATGCAGCAAAATATGTGGCATAAGAACAACAAAAATAATACTTATTACAATTTACCATAATTTTAGGACTATAAGGCGATACTGTTTTCTCCAATTTCGACCTATCCGCCTAATAAACGAGGGCGCGGCTTCAAACTTCGACTTTCTTTTGTGAGGTGCACCTTTTACTTATTTTTTTTCAGATTTGTTTTAAAATTGCCCTATTCGCCTTATACACAGCAGCGCCTAATGATTATAAAAAATACGGTAAATACTTTAACTTACTAAACACAACCAAAAAAACACACCTTTTCATGCACCAATTGGTACATCTACAACTTAAATACACTCTTTCTTTGAGTGAGTGAGTGAGTGAGTGAGTGAGTGAGTGAGTGAGTGTGTGTGTGAGTGTGTGTGTGAGTGTGTGTGTGTGTGTGTGTGTGTGTGTGTGTGTGTGTGTGTGTGTGTGTGTGTGTTTGCATTAATGTGCATGCATGCAATTCACTTCTAATTCTTAATTGCACAATCTCAGGAGGGTGAAGAGGAGAGAAAAGAGGGAAGGGGAATAAGGGAAGCGGATGAGGGAGAGGGGTAAGGGGTTATCATTGCAAAGTGTCCAATTTCATTGATACAGTGCAGAAGCAGAATTGATATATTCTGTTCATTTTTATTCACTCATGAATAAGAAATATTTCTATACTCAGTTGGTCTCTTTTTTATCCAAAAAATGACCTCTCACCATCTGGGGGCCATAAAAAGCATGAAATCAGCCTAATGGCTGAAAAATATCATGCCCTATATATCAATGACATCAAATAAATATATTATACTTTCATAGATATCCTTTAAAAAAAATTCTGTTGATATTGATTGTGCAACCTTTTGCAACAAAATTCAGTTGCAATAACAAAAACCAAGAATTTTTGTTCCTAATTGTCAAAAATTCATTATATTTTCTTAATCAAATACATCCATAATACAAAACTCTTTAGTTTTAGATTAACATTTTCATGTTAATATGAATCACAATACAAAACAAACTCTTTAGTTTTTAACATTTTCATGTTAATATGAATGGTACATGGGTTTTTTTACAAAGTCATTACAAATCAAGTGATGAACCACTATCTTTGTAATATATCACATACACTGTGAAATGAGACGCATCATTGAAACACTATGGCAAATTAAACAATGCCATAATGTAGACATACATCATCAGTCTCAAAGAAATGAAATAAAGTCTTAAAGAAATAAAAAGATTATCATAAACTCATAAAAACACCATCCAGGTTAACAAATGCTGTAAAATTAAAAGGACGGCAGAGCCATTGTCAATGGGACTGGGTACAAATTTGACTACTGAACCTTAATGAAGTTAATCCCTTCACTGCCACAGAAAAATTGAAATATTATTGATTTTTCTAACTATAACATTTAAAAGAGAGCTGTTAAACTCAATCTGAGAAAATGGCCTAGAGATATCTTTTATGACTTGCCTAAATGAAAAACCAGCTTTCCAGAACTATGACATCAGAAGTTAAAGGGACACCCTGACGAATGAGTCTTTGCAAGAAACACGTTGAGATCACAAGAAAGACAGCCTTTTCAAGGATCGGAACACTCACTTTGCTCTGGTTTCCTAGAAATCAAACCATCAAAACGGCGATTCCTCCTTGGCAGAGTTGCCGGAAAGAGAAGCCATTTTGGACGGGGTGGGTGGAGGACACTCAGAGTGGTTAAAGCTTTTTCTTCTTTCTAGTGCATTAAAAACAAATTGGAGCTATTTCCTTTGTTGTGAGCCAAACTCCTTTTGGTAAACTGTAAATAAAAAGGTTTGTATTGTGGAAATTTTGTAATTTTTGTCTAAGCGACTCAGGCAGCCATTAGAAATAATATGACTCCCATCAAAGGAGGAATCACCAATTTGACGGTTTGATTTCTAGGAAACCAGAGCAAAGTGAGTGTCACAATCTCTGTAAAGGGTGTTTTCCTGGTGATCTTGACATGTTTCTTGGAAAACCTCATCCGTCAGGGTGCCCCTTTAAGGGGCTAAACTGATACAAACCTGACCATCAAAAAGGCCTGCATATGAACTTGTGATCCGGAAAAAATGGGTAAAGGAATTTCCAGAAAAAAAGACAGTAGAATAACAGTAGCTCACAAAGTGATGGATAAATAATACACAAGAATAAACGAAAAGGGGCAGATAACAGAGTGAGAAACACTGATAAAGAAAAAAGAGAGAAGCGACATATTTAGGAATTCACTACCATATGGCACCTAGAATTCAAGGGAAATTATACTGAAATCACCCCTGTCACAAATTTAAAAAACCTACTTAACACACACACTCTACAGATGTGCACTCAAACTTGACATGCATATTTCCTGGTTTGCACATATTTCCTGGTTTGCGTGTTTTTTCTTTGGTTGATAAAAAAAAAAGTAAACAGCTGTTGAAAGGTTTCAACATTTGTTTACAGCACAAGAAAACCATGTTGCATTTTAACAGAAAACCTGTTGTAAAAGTTTCTTGAAACTCAGCACATATTCATAAAATCTTTTTCTGCCAATTGCCAGAATCCCCTAACTGACAATTAACCTGAAATAAACATACATGCACCATAGTATATCCATCAACAATATTTGCTGAGGCTGCAACTTCTCACGAACGAAATCACACAAAAAATGACTCAACATTCATGAAACTTTTCATGAGGCAGACAAAAGCTGTGCAACAGAGAAAAATACCCAGCCACCAATTTTTGTTTCCAATAGTCACCCACCAAAAACTCATTTCCTCCTCTCTTCATCCCAGACAGTAAGTAAGTGGTAGGTTATCACTAGTATACAATTGTGCATTCTGTTTTCAGTGTACTTACCATAAATCTTAGTTTAATCTTACACCACCAAAATTTGAATTTATGCACAAATTCCATAATGTCTCGTTTTCTCATGCACTACACCATGTGTTAACATATAACCTTGGCCATAATTTGTTCAATCAGATTTTTAGCTCATATCAGTCTTGTCTTTCAACTCTACTCAGCCTCATTCTTCTATATACAATACAAATTACAATGCAGACTCTTTCCCCATCACACTAATTTTGTTGTAAACAGTTTGTATTAGTTGTTAGTACTACAGTAGTTCAGTTCAGTTACTGCTCCAAAGCCACTGTTCACACAAGCACCTGGCAAAGATGCCACATTGCATGCCATTTAGTCACTGTGGTGAAATTCAATGGTTTATATTTTGTTATTAAACCCTTGTCCAATATATCCAGTCCACCATTGAACAGGGCATTTGCCACAAGTGTTCATACTCTATACTAGAATACTAAACTGCCCCCACTTGTCCTGCCCGAGTTACGCTGACCTCTCTAGATAAACTCTCTAATTTCAACTCGGTGAAATCGAAGGTCGCCATCACGCGGCAAATGCTCTGTTGATGAACCTTTTTTTTTATCATAACTACTACACTGAAAAGGCAGCACGAGCAAAAACACTTTCCTTTAAAATCAAAGCCCCCATTACCATTCAGAAACAGACTTTTTAGGGGGTTGATGATAAATGAAAATCTAACTTGAAAACGATCAATGAGGCAAAAACATTCTTTAAGTTACAATCTCCACATATTTTCAAGCCATTGAGATGAATATGACATATGTGCTGCAATATAATAATGATGCAACATTGCAGAGGAAAATTATAGAAAAAGGATGGCAAGGAAGGAAAGGCAAGGCAAAGCAGGGATAGTTGGTCAACTACTAACGTCGGAAAAGGGGCAACATCCATACGATCCATTCCTCAACTGGCAGCATGTGTTGCCGTCTGGACACATCAGCCCATCTTTGCAAACAACGGCCCATTTCTTGGCCACAGCCTCCGATGGCTTCTTTCTGACTTCACTGCTGGGCTCCGATTTTTCTGATCGTCTCTCCACCCAAGGGGCCTCCCAGTTTCCCTCCTGACGGTAGCAGCGCTTGAGTGTTATGTCGCACTTTGTTCCCATTGGGCAGCAGTGAACTCTGTCCATGCAACACACACCCTGTGGGAAAGAATCCACTTCCTTATTCACCAGATCACAAGCAGAGACCATACATGTCAAGGTTTCTATTCTTCATGCAAGTTATTGCAGCAGCACTGACAAATTACACATTAACTGTATTGGTGTATTGGCCCTTTAAAGAAAAAGGCACTTACTTTTATTTTTTTAAATTATAGCTCACAAAACACTTTAAAACTTAATTTCATGTGCAGTTCATATATTAACCAGTTTCATAAAACTATACCTTAATAAAAGGCAGTGTGTGCATTTACTTCTATAAAAAGAAGCTGGCCACTACCACAGAAGAAGGCTTTTTCTCCCCCGTCTACATCTTTCCCCATGTGAGCTTGACAATTAAAAGAATAAAACACTGTCAGTGTTAATTCTAATCAAACACACTCATCTCTTCATATCTTCTTGATTTCCTTTTATTTATTTGTTTTTGTTTCTCTTCTATCTCTATGGGTACACACTTTACTGAACGGACAGCAGCCATAGCCACTCAGGGCAAGGCAGCACGTGTCATTGGGTTGGCACTTGGTCCTGTTGTCATTGCAGGTGATGTTTGGCGCGGCCACACGCATTGCTGGCCGAGCTCTCTGCATCGCTTTGTCAGCCCACTGAGGCGAGAGGCCCTGGGAGGTGGGTGTGCACTGGCCTTTCTGCTCATCGCACTCATAACCGTCGGGGCAACAGTGCTCGCCGTCCTTACAGCACACAGCCTACACATCCACCATCACACAGGTTTTTCTTAAGCAGTAAAGTCAATCTACTGCATGAGTACTGGTATCAATAACAAATTGAAAATACATATTTTTTATTAAGGCATATTAAGGTAGTTATTTACTTTGTGCATAATCATGATCTCATTCATTTACGAGTAACTTCAACTCTTTTCTTTTTTTTTACAATTTCATTGTAGTTGTTTTAAAATAAGTGAATTTTCTGGACGTTACTGAAAAGTGGGAGCCTTCACTGCTTAAAGCATTTCATGATATACATTAACTCTGTCATGAAAATCCTATCTTTCAGGAAAAATAATTTGTATTTTTCTCATTATTACCTCCTCCTGACCTGTAACTCACATAACATAACTGATGCTCTGATGTTCAATTTCTTGATCCGAATCAAAAGTTTTCTTTTCTCTTAGTCTTATTACTCTATTTCAAAGTGAATAATTATTTTTTTCCACAAAAAACGACCAACAAAAAAACAACAACTAATTAGTCACTGATTAATAACAAATGATATTATGCTCAGAACTTACATTGACCCCTTTGCAGCAGCCATATTGGCCGTTGGTGAGCGGACAGCAAGTGGAAGTGTCAGGACACTGCGTGATTCCATTGGGACACACAGTGCTCTGCACACTTAGCTGTAAAACCAAACCCCACTGTCACACTTTACATCCTAAGTTACAACTTACAATGACTTTTGCACACCGCTTGCTTGATTTCGTAGAAACCAGTTACCAAATCCACTGCACAATGATTTTTTAAACTATTTTTTTCTTATGGATTTTATTCACTTCTCTTTCATACTTCTACGGACAGTTCTTTCATTGTCTCACATATTAATTACTTCAACAAGTCCTCCTTCCATGGAGGGGTGGGGGGGATACAAGGAGAGAAATGTTGTATATCTTAAAATGAATGTAACATCAAAACATTTACAACAGCATACATGTATAAACAGTGATTTTGTATACACAATACAGTGATCAATGCACAATGATTTTTACAGCAAAATAATTTAAACGCAGATGGAGAACACAACCTCTGGCTACATATACTAAAAACATGACAAACAAATAACAAGTTTGTCACTTTTCTGGGGGGAAAAAACAACCAACTCTTCCCCATAAATCTGAAATCTGACACAAAAAGAATGAATGAAAGAAAGAAAATTGCTATTTCAAAACAGCAGCAGGTTTTTTTTTATATCTTACATAAACTTGTTCCACCACTGCACGAGTCCACAAGTTTATGAAATAGTCAAAGATCACAAGCACTTGATTTCACATTCAACAGATTTCCCTCACAAAGCTTTTCATGAAAAAGTTGACCGCGCCTAATCAAATGCTGCTTTTTTTAAACTATGGTCATCACAGGAGAATCATTTCATAGCATGGGTTAAGGTAGACATGATGATGAGGGAGATAGATCTACGTAAGCGTGTATTGGCAAATTAGAAGAGCTGAAAGAATTTTAAGAAATCGCGTCATTTTGTCATTCATAAGCCCAGATTATTTTCTTAGCATTGTAAGCAGGGATTTCCAACCCCTACTCACCTCCTAACATTACATACCTTCGAGTGTACAGGTAGATGGACATATTGCAACAACCACTATCATCACCACAACTACTATTTCACTGCTAGTGCTATTGTATTAGTAATTACTACAATTATTACCACCACCACAATTACTATCACTAACGACTAGAGAGAGAGAAAGACAGTATCTTCTAATGATCATCATAAACAACAAACGATTATCTAATATTTAATATCTATCTGAATTTTTATTTTTATTTTATTTTTAATTAATAAAATACGGTACCCAGCCAAATTTATGTCTTCATATCTTTTAAATATCATTGTAAACAACAAACGCTTATGCAATTAATATTTATCTAATGAGTAATATCTTTCTCAAATCCTATATCATCCCGTGCTGTGCATCTTCGTCTTTGAACCCCTGTATATGTCAATAATTGCCGATAAACGGCAGGTGGACATTACTGGAAAGAGAAGAGAAGAGACACAGAGAGAAAGAAAGAGGCAGGTGACATGTTTATCTCATCTGCCTGAAATTGCATCAAATTGCTTGAATTCAGGCTTCAGGCACGCTCACAGGAAACCCTGTTAGTTCTTAATCTGATAACTTTTTCATGGAAAAAAAGAAGAAAAAGAAAGATAACAATTAAAAGATTATCATGGACAAAAGCAGCAACATTAACAATTAAACGCCAAAACATTGTAAAAGGATAAATCACACAAAAAGTAAAATAGCACCCGTCTTTCAGTTCTCTAGCAACATGAACATATCCAGCCATTTGGAAGTTGGATTTGTGCTGGTTAATAATATTATAAGTACTAAAGTAGAGGACCATTCAGCATTGAAATATGGTCAGTCAAACAATGGCAGCAATAAAAACAAAAACCTGCTCAAGCAAATGGGGTGAAAATCTTTGAGTTTAAAACAACATTCAAACCAAACTAACGCACGAAGCGATGAAGTGACGTAAAAATAATGCATGATTCAGATTATAACAAGGATTCAAAAACTAGTTCAATACTCATGTACTAGTTTTGCATTATTAGAAATTCCATTCCATTTTATACCTAGTTTTGTTAACACTGGTTAGTCAACATGACTAGTTAACAGATACACACACTGACTAGGTGTGTAAAAATGAAATCAAATTAATGCAAAACTTGACTACTCAGATATTTAGCAGCATTGCTAAGCGTGCAAGTGCACACACACACACATCATTACATTTGATCACAACCCAAATTTTTAAAAAAAAACACCAACATATAATTCAACAGAGACTTTCAAATACAGAAAGAAGTTATAAATAAACAAGGAAGAGAAAAGTTTTGCTAATAATTAAAAGGAAGAGAAAAAAACAGCAGAACATTTCCGTCAAATGGTAGTTTTTGGTACAGATGGGTACACACCTGCTGAGCCATTTGCACCACCTGCTTGTGGCTGAGGAAACGCAGAACGTTGTCTTCTGCTGCAGATGCTGCTGCCAAAACACAGGAGGCCAGCACCAGCCATCTTCCCATTGATGCCTGCATGACTGAGTCAGTGAGTGTCGTCTGCACAACCATAAAAAAAAGGTAATCAAGACGCTATAGTAGTAGAGTAGCTCAGAGGTAACTAACAGTAACACTGCGTCGCATTCACGTCATATGCAACAAACCTGGGATCGTTCCTGGCCGCACAGAAGTTTTTCCGCTCACTTCCCAGCACACCTTATGGTTTGAACACCAAGTCTTTCCGATGAGATGACAAAAACCGAGGTTCCGTGTGCCCATGCACTTTGTGCATGTTAAAAAAAAGAACCCAGTGGCAAAAATACACCTTTTATTGGCCAGGTGGGAGCAATCTGAATTTCTACCATAATACCAATACCAATATAGACAGGATGACTAATAATGACTAATGAGGGAATCAAGTACAGTGATGTACTGAGGATTGAAAAGTGATAGGACAAGACTGTCCTGAGACAAAGGAACAATGTCCTGGCCCTAGCAGAAACCAGTAAGACAAAGCGTGCCGGTAGACACCACGCTCTGTGCCCCAGTACGCCAAAGCTGACTGGCCCAAGCTGTGACACGCCGCCCGAAAGGTGTCCGACATCATCACCTCCACCTACAGTGATGACAGCAACACGGATGAATTCTGGAAAATGCTGAAAGGACTCCACTCTGCAGTCACAGACTTCATCCCACACATCAATCTCCGACCTAAAGCCAGCAAGCCGTGGGTTGATTACGAGACAAAGAAGCTGATTCGGCGGAGAGACAGACTCTACAAGAGGTGGAAGAAGTCTGGAGACGAGAGTGTAAGGCACCAGGTCAGAGTCCTGAAGAGACACATCCAACAGAGGTTGCGCCGTGCATACTGGAGCTTCACAGAAAACCTTATCACGGATACCTTCAGTACTGACACCAACTCCAAGACTAAGAAATCCTTCTGGACATTCATCAAGTCCAAAAGAACAGAAGCGACCAATGTTTCTCCCATCAAAGTGGATGGCAAGCTAGTCACGGATCCAAAGCAGAAGGCAGAGACCCTGAATGCCCAGTTTAAATCAGCATTCAACAGCAAAATTTAAATTTGAATGCTCCGCTGAAGATATTGAGTCTTGGACAGGCCTCAATCTAGACCCCGCGGGCCCCACCTGCCGTACTGTGAACATCTCAGTGGCAGGAGTCAGGTTCAGATGGACTCAGTCCCAGACTCTTAAGGGACCTTGCGGATGAAATAGCCCCTGCAGTGACATGCCTTTATCAGCCCCACATGGCCGAAAGGCCGAAAAGGGCGTAAAGCCTTATTTCGTCATGCCTTTATCAGTCATCAGTCAACACTGGCTGTGTCATTAGACAGGAGGACTGCAAAAGTAACACCAGTCTTCAAAAAAGGAGAGAGATATCGTGCTGAGAACTATCGCCCCATCTCCCTGACAAGTGTGCTGTGTAAGGCTCTGAAGCACATCATAGTCAGCACCATCATGGGCTTTGCGGAGGACAACAACATCCTGAGGGAAGAACATGGGTTCGGGAAGGGCTGATCGTGTGAGAGCCAGCTCCTCAGACTTGTGGACGAGTTATCGCACACTATGGAGAGGGGCAGACACTCCAATGTTTTGGTGATGGATTTTTCCATAGCCTTTCATAAAGTCTGCCACTCTCTCCTGATCCACAAGCTCCACCACTATGGGATCACCGGGCATACCAACACCTGGATCCAGAACTTCCTAAAGGACAGACAAGCTGTTGTGGAGGGAACCAAGTTGGAAACTGTTAGTGTAGAGTCAGGAATCCCCCAAGGATCAGTCCTGGGCCCAGCCCTGTTTCTTTTCTACGTTAATGACATGCCAGGCATGCCTGAAAAACTGTCCTCCACATCTTGGCTCTTTGCTGACGATACCCTCTGCCACAGAATCATCGCATCTCAGAAAGATCAAGAGGCACTCCAGCAAGATCTTGACAGCATGGCAGAGTGGGAGAAAAAATGGAAAATGGAGTTCCACCCAGGAAAGTGTCAGACTTTGCACATGTCCAGAAAGAAGAACACCCAGCCTGTCTCCCAACATCTTCATGACCAGACTTTGCAGACAGTCAAAGAGGCAAAGTACCTAGGTGTCACTATCCAGCAAGACCTCTCGTGGGATGGCCACATAAATAATATTGTCAACAAGGCTAACGAAACCTTTGGTTTCCTTCAAAGAAATCTCAAAGTAGGCTCCATCACTGTGAAGGAAACAGCTTACAAGGCCTTGGTAAGACCCACGCTTGAGTACGCAGCACTTGTCTGGGACCCACACACTGCCAAGAACATCAGCAAGCTGGAGAAGGTCCAACGCCGTGCAGCTCGATGGGTCAACCGCCACATTCAAACATCAAGCGTGGACAACATGATGACCGAGCTGCACTGGCCTTCACTTCAAGACAGACGACGATAGGCAAGGCTGGCCACCTTCCTCAAGTACCAACGTGGAGATACCCAGCACAATACCCAGCACAGGCCAGTCCCTCACCCACCATCCAGACAGATGAGGCAGTCACACTTTGCAGCGTATCTGCTTCCTGCAACAAAGACCAACTACAGGAAGTTCACTTTCTTCCCCAGAACAGTGGGAGAATGGAACAGCCTTCCACCTGAGGCAATTTTATCAGCCTCAGTGGAAATCTTCAAGACCCAGATCTAAATCCCCCTCCCCCTCCCCTCTTCCCTACCCCAGACCCTCTACACACCCCTTCCCCCTTCCTTCAACTTCAAGCAACCACAATCATTTGATGATTATTCTGTCACTGTAAATTCAGGGGAATCTACGGAAAATATGTGTGGAATACTTCGGCCCTAATCTATAGATAAGAAGAAGAGAGAGAAGGGGGGGGGGGGGGGGGGGGGGGGGGGGGGGGGGGAGAAGGGGTAGATTATATAAGATAATCACCACCACTCTATGCTATGTGACCCAGTCAGTCAGGGACTGATTGCAGCCTTTGAGATGATCATCTGGGCAGCTATCCCTTACCACAGTAACAATGTAATAACGCACCAGAAACCCCTTGACGGAGGATGTTTTGTGAAAGAAGAATACTAATTTTTATTTGTGCAAGTCTTTCCACCCGGAAAAATGTATGACGCTGCACATGACAAGGCGCAGAAAGACACTAGCTGGAGACTACACCCTCCATGGACACATGCTGAAGAGTGCCTCCAGTGCAAAATATCTAGGACTAGGAGGGACTGACTAACGAGTTGAAATGGGACCTTCATGTTACTTGTTAGTAACATCACCAACAAAGCAAACAAGATCCTAGGCTTTGTCCTGAAGGAGGAACTTGAAGGTCTGCAGTCGCAAGGCCAAAGCAACAACATGCAAGGCTCTTGTCCGACCTGTCTGACCACAACAACCTGCATTAACTCCATCGAGAAAGTTCAGAGGCGTGCAGCAAGGTAGACCATGCAGGACTGCAAGCAAACCTCCAGTGTCGACACCATGCTGCAAGAGCTTGTTTGGCCTTCGCTGCAGGAGAAGAGAAAAAAGGCGCGACTCACCACCCTGTACAAATACAATAATGGGCTCCTGAAAATTGAAACCAAACATGCGCCAACTGTCAAAAGAAAACAGGACGCCAGATCAACACACAGGCGTACGACGTCCGATCGTGCAGGACACAATACCGTCAGGGAACCTTTTTCCCTCGCACAATCCCAGAGTGGAACTGCCTCCCAGAGAACATAGTTGATGCACCATCCCTGGCATCCTTCGACTCCAGGCTTCAGCACCACCTGAAGTGGACCAACATCCCAGACCCTGGAGGAGAGCCAGCATCAGTTAGGCTCTCAGCCACATCCCAGCAATGAAACCCTGAACAAACGTCCCCATCCCCAATTGTTTTTGTACCCCAGTAGTTAGGGATCTGTTTGTCTTTGTTTGTCCGTTTGGTTGGGGCCTGGGCACTGCCTTATGGAGTGTCTAGGGTCGGCTAGTTCCCAGTTTCCTGGGGGCGAACGTGAAAATTAGTAGCTGCCGGCAGCTCCCTGTTGATATCCCCATCTGTCAAAAGAATTCCCCATCTGTCATAGGAATTTTTATTTTGTTTGCTGCATCTGGTATTTTTCCCCTCTACTGGACCCAAGTAAATTCAAGTAGACTATACAAATGTGTGATAGCTGGTTTTTCACTTTTTGTCTTTGCTGGCTCTTTTTGGGGGGTCATCCCTTAAAGTTAAACAGTTAAAGTGTGTGCATAAATTTACATCTATAAAAAGAAGCTGGCCACCACCACATAAGAAGGAGGATCTAGGGCACTGCATAATTATATAATACTAGTAATATTACTAATAATCCTAAGTGTCATAATTAATGACATTTTTCAAACAAAGTTACTGACTAAGATGGCGGTCTCCCATATTATGGCACGCTCCTTGTGGCCGGATATGACGACACATGGGTACAAGCCATTTGCGAGGGTTAAACCTGACAATTAAAAAAAAAAAGAAATGGGGCAACGCCCCCCCCATGAAGCTGAGCACGTTTAATCAATTTAAAGCAATTTGAATTTGGAATATTGGATGCATAATCAGGGCTCTTATACAACAGCAATCGGGTTTTCGCTTACACTGTAAGTTACAGCAAAGCAAAGCTGGTTTTTTCCAGGCCTTTAGTGTTGGGTTTTTTTTGGGGGGGTTGGCTAAAAAGTTTCAAAAAAAGGATTTCCTTCCTAAGGAAACATGTATAAATATGTGTAAGACTGAGTCAGTGAGTGTAACTGTAACTTTTTCAGTAACAGAGTGACTAACTATTGGAACGCACTTTCTGCTCAGACAAAACTTGCACCTGATACTAACAAATTCAAAAACCTCCTGGACAAAGGGACCCAAACCTTAGTAAATTAAAATACCATTACCAGTATGACTAACAGTAATACTAATAGTCTACCAAAACCGTCACAGCTGTGCCAACCCCCCTGTAAGGGGGGGGGGGGGGGGGGGGGAAGAAAAGACGCTTGAGGGGCCGCGAGGCCTAGTCGTCTTAATCTACCTGACCCGACCTGAGAAGTTGAGTGTAAGCCGGTCTTCAACTGTCTTCCTGGATTCTTTGTAATTATTTTAGGGCACTGTGATTTTGTGACTTTTACAGTCACTGTATAATAATCCTAAGTGGCCGCAGGGCCGCCTTTTATCAGGTTCTGACAGACACGTAAACGAAAACCATATCATCAAGCAATATTACATACCTTTACGGATTTTATCTTGTTTGCAAACTTCGGATAACTTCCTTGTCTACCAGTCAGTCACTCAACCATGCCCTGTCATGGGTTTCGTTATCGGAGCCTCTCGTTTAAAGTCACGTGATCACCCTTCACGTGATTACTTGTTTTTTCTTTATAAAACCATGCTCACGGGTTTCGTTATCGGAGCCTCTCGTTTAAAGTCACGTGATCAATCTTCGCGTGATTACCTGTTTTCTATTTATATAATTTTGTAAGGCTGTGGCTATTCTACCTCTGGTGGACTATTAGAACTCAGGCTATTTTACCTCTAGTGAGAAATAGAACGCAGGTTCCCTTCTTCTTCGTTTGATCTTCCACCTTCATTATACTGAAGATTTAGGTCACATGGCTTTGTAGCACTGAGTCTATCCGATTTCGCCAAGCATTGCCGAAGTAACTTCCGGCTGAAATAGGCTTAACTTAACAATAAGTTAGAGTAGTACTTCCCGCCTGCTATTACTAGTATTAGGTCCATATGTTTTCAGTTTTAGCCTTGCTGAAGTTAGTTTTGTGTTTTTGAGTATTTAAGTCAAACGTTTGTTTATTTGCAATATTAAGCAATGCCAAGACTAAGTGATTCTTTCGATTCTCAGAATGTCTTGCAGTAAAACAAATCAGAGAGAGACATGCGCGCATAATAATAATGATAATAATAATAATATAATAATAATAATAATAATAATAATAATAATAATAATAATAATAATAATAACAACAATAATAATAATAAAAAAAATGAAACAGACTGCAACGTCACTGGAACATACAACAAACAAACAACTACACGACAAGTGCAAAGTGACGTTATTTTATTCACAAGAGACAAAGCAAAACTACTGGATATTTCGGCGAATGCGCCTTTATCAACACAGACAAACAATTAAACAGCAAACATCAAATATAGCAAAAGGAGCAAAAAGTAGGCAACAGAAGGAGCAAAAAACCATCAAGATCAAAATAAAAACAATACTTCCCCTCTACAGTCCAACGCGTAAATGATACAACAAAGTTGAAACCAAAGAGCAAGGCTGTGAACACAAATTAAGGGGGGGGGGGGGGGGGGGGGGGGGGGGGGATTGAAGTGAGAGAGGTTTGGGACAGTGAGTACGCAATCACAGATGGCAGAAGTTGGAAACAAGGGTCAGTTGTGTGTAAGGGGTGGGGAGGGGGAGGTTTGGTGAAGAGAACAAATCTCGTGCTAAAGTGAACACATGTAGCAAAAGCTGACATTACATTTCAATTGAAAAATGAAAAGGACAGAGAGAGAAGGGGGGGGGGGGGGGGGGGATGGAAATAGAAATAGAGGGGGGGTTCACCGCCTAGCGCATCAAACCCATGTCTGACCCCAAAGTGGGTTGCCCCACCCTGGCACCGAGGGGTGAGGGGGAAAACGGAAGTTCTCCGAGAAAAAACCCCTAGTCAGACACACTTGTCTAAGACATGAAAAATGTAAACAAATTTAAAGGAATAAAGGATTAAGGGGGAAAAAAACTCTCTGGGAGAAAAAAACCCTGCGCAAGTGGTCAAAAACAAGTGCAACAAACCCCTCTCACATACACACACAAACACACACACACACACTCTCTCTCTCTCCCTCTCTCACACAACCACACACTGGGACTAGAGGAATGCAAAATAAGCAATGGTATACATTGGAGTGTTTGGAAGGGAGGGGTGGGGAGGGGGTTATGGGAAGGAGGGGGTGGGTGGGTATTGGGCGGTAGATATGGATAGGAATCAAATTGATCATTAGTGATTACAATCAAGTTTGTAAATTAATTGGGAATGCTGGGGTCCACGCCGGGGGAGGGGGCTTCGGGCAGTGGGGGGAACCTTAATAATAATAATAATAACTTCATCTATAGAGTACGATAAAAAAAAAATCATGCTAAAAGCAAGCTCTCAGTGCTTTACAAACATTAATGAAACTATATGAAAAATGTTTTAACAAATTGACACACCATGTTTCAAACCAATTATATAAAATAAAAGTAACGTTATTTAATGACACATGAGAGAGAGAGAGAGAGAGAGAGAGAGAGAGAGAGAGAGAGAGAGAGAGAGAGAGAGAGAGAGAGAGAGAGAGAGAGAGAGAGAGAGAGAGAGAGAGAGAGAGAGAGAGACAGAGAGAGAGAGAGAGAGAGAGAGAGAGAGAGAGAGAGAGAGAGAGAGAGAGAGAGAGAGAGAGAGAGAGAGAGAGAGACAGACAGACAGATAGAGACACAGAGAGAGACACACAGAGCGAGAGAGAGTATAGGCAAGGGGGGGGGGGGGGCAGACAAATAGGAGACAAGTGGACAAGGCAATGTTTGACATGAAGAAGACAGAGGCACATGAGATAGAGCATAGGCAGGGAGGGGCAAGGTTGGGGGGGGGGGGCAGACAAAAAGACGGAGACAAGTGGACAAGGCAAACTTTGACATGAAGAAGACAGAGGCACAGAGAGAGAGGTGGGGGAGAAGGAGAGAGAGAGAGGGGAGAGAGAGAGAGAGAGAGAGAGAGAGAGAGAGAGAGAGAGAGAGAGAGAGAGAGAGAGAGAGAGAGAGAGAGAGAGAGAGGGGGGGGGGGGGGCAGACAGAGCGTAGAGAACATAATCAATAAAATAAAAAGTCATAAGATAAAAGCACTAAAAAATCATGAAGCAATATAAATTCACATTTCTAAGATAAAAGCACTAAAACCTTAAAGGGGCACCATGACAGATGAGGTTTTGCAAGAAACTCGTCGAGATCACCAGGAAAACACCCTTTTATATTTACAGAGATTGCAACACTCACTTTGCTCTGGTTTCCTAGAAATCAAACCGTCAAATCGGCGATTCCTCCTTGGCGGAGGTGCTGGAAGTCAAATTCTTTCAATGAAATCAAATTCTTTTCTAATGACCGCCTGAGTCTAGACCAAACCGTTTGCACGAAATTTCCGCAATACAAGCCTTTTTAAAAATGTCATACAGTTTACCAAAAGAATTTTCGCTCACGACAAAGGAAATAGCAACATTTTATTTTTTACTGCACTACAAAGAAGAAAAAGCTTCAACCACAATGAGTGGCCTCCACCCACCCCATCCAAAATGGCTTCTCTCTCTCAGCATCTCCGCCAAGGAGGAATCGCCGTTTTGACGGTTTGATTTCTAGGAAACCAGAGCAAAGTGAGTCTGAGTTCCGATCTTTGAAAAGACTGTCTTTCTAGTGATCTCGATGTGTTTCTTGCAAAAACTCATCCATCAGGGTCCACCTTTAAGCAATATAAATTCACATTTCTAAGATAAAAGTACTAAAACTTTAAGCAATACAAATTCACATGTTTAACACACTGTTTAAACAGAAGAAGATAAGAGAGACAGACACAGAGAGACAGACAGTCAGACACAGACAGTGACAGAGACTGAGACAGATGAACACATACACACACATATAAACACACGCATGTGCAGACACGGCACACACACACACACACACACACACACACACACACACACACACACACACACACACACACACACACACACACACACACACACACACACACACACACACACACACACACACACACACACACACACACATTCGTATCTCGCGAACGCATTCGCGTGCATACGGCCCCAGTATGGAATACCCGGTACTGGCCTCAGTATGAGAAAAATCCATTCAAAGACGGGAAGTTAGGGAAATAGTTCTATTTTACCACGAGAGGGAGAATAGCCATTGCCATTTTCCAAAACGTGAGTCATCTTTATACCGAACCTGTCCGGCAATTATAATACAGTTTTCTGTTTGTTTGTTGCTGTTTTTTAAGCACTTCAACCAAAATGCAATAAAAACTAAACTGGGAATGATTACCTGTTGATTTATTGGGGAATGGGGTTCGGCGAGGTGATGGATAATCAATCATATAAGCACGTGTGTATGTGTGTGTGCGTGTGCGTGCGCGTGTGTGTGTGAGTGCGTGCGCGCACGCGCGCCGATTGCCCTAAAACAATGAACACAAAGTTTTGTTTTTTACATCAGTTTTATGCTATTCATATTATGACTGGCCTATCACTATATGTTGCCATGGGGAAAGAGCTAAAATGTTGACGTGTACAGAGACCTCTAGCCCAATATTACGCTTGTCATGTGTCGCATGAAAATAGGTAGCTCGTAAAAATAAGTAGCTCGCTATTATGAGAGTCTGTGTTTGCGACAACCACAAATTTCACTTTTTCTGTACTTTAACCATTTAACTAACCCTAACCCTAACCCTATCCCTAACCCTATCCCTAACCCTAGAAAAAAGTGAAATTTGTGGTTCATGCTCAATGTCGCAAATACACACTGTCATAGGTAGCGAGCTACTTATTTTTACGAGCTACCTATTTTCATGCGACATGTCTGAGCACAAAAAGCAGATCCAAACTCAAATATGCTGCGACGGTATGGCCTATTATTCATTGACACACGAGATCACACATACAGACCGAGACGTACATACAGACCGAG
Source organism: Phymorhynchus buccinoides (assembly GCA_017654935.2). NCBI lineage: Eukaryota > Metazoa > Mollusca > Gastropoda > Neogastropoda > Raphitomidae > Phymorhynchus > Phymorhynchus buccinoides. The sequence goes on along the minus strand of CM065683.1, from coordinate 53,472,946 downwards.
ACTGTACATACAGACCGAGACGTACATACAGACCGAGACGTACATCCACATAAGAAAGACAAAGGAGAGAGAATGAGAGAAGTCACAGTCGAATGGTTTATTCATTCAAAGGCCAAGATCCTATTTGAATAAAGGGCAATAATTAACATTATTTATACATCAGTGGATTATAGCACTTGTGACCGACAACAATCGCTTTGGAACACAAGCATATACTAGCAAGCAATTACAAACTGAGAATGAGAGAGAAAGGTGGGATGAAGAGAAAGAACATAACAACATTGTTCTACAAATGCTATTTTGGGAGAACTCCTACTATACGAAAAGAGGACGACCATTGTGAACATTGTCAAGATAAAACTACAATAATTAATCGTAATCAAAACAACATGTGGCGGTACCATAGCCGATGAGGTTTAAATGAGGCGTGGTTACCGCTACACCTATCTATATTGTTAAAAACTCGGGACTTTACTGGTGTTGCACTGCCTCCAGGCATTGCTGCCAGTATTGTTCCTCCCATCTTTGAATTTACAAATGTCCCATATATGTGTCTATGACCGAGAGGACGTAAAACATCATTTTTCGTTCGTACAAAAACCGTTATAAGTGAAAACATGAAAGAAGACAACTAACAGCAATATAAATTCCTTTTCACATCAACTATAGGTGGGGGGTTTTAAAGAAAAAAAAGAGAGAAGGAAAAAGTACAAATACTACACATAAATGGGAGAAAACACCTATTATACAAATCCAATAGTGACGTAAATAAGATCTGTATCTGATATATTTCCCACGCTAATTCCATTATCGCAAGAGTTTTATGATTTCATGTGTTTTTATGTTAACGTATGGTTGCGTTAGCATGAGGTTGGAGTAGTATCATGAAACTACTGAAAGAACGACATACTGAGATTGCATGTCGTGAACGAGGCGGGGGTGGAGGGGGGGGGAGGGGGGAGGGGGGGGGAGGGGGGGAGGGGGGGAGGGGGGGGGGTAAACCGCAGCTTTGCCTTCCTTCCGTTTGAGTGCCCACAGTCACATTTGACTATTTTTTGTCACTTAAAACAGGGGGATCTGCAGAAGAAGCGCGCGCCCTATTAGGGGAAAAGAAATAAACGAAACTAAATTAAAAAAAACAATTAAACTATGTGACCCAGCCAATCAGGGCCCGTTCAGCGGACACCCGACGCGATACCGCGTCTGGCAGGAACACCCTAAACTGCGAGAGGGGGAGGGGGGGGGGGGGGGGGGGGGGCAATTTGCTGGACATTTAGTTTGACTTTGAGACCGTCGACTGACACAAAAGTGCCAACAGTCTTGGCCTGCACAGCTTCTTGGGAGGAAGCTGGTTTTTCTATACTGAGTTCTGCAGAAAATCTGATATATCTGCCGGCCGAGGGTGGGTACGCCATTGTCTTGGGGGTGGTAATGCCAGTTTTTCTTTGATGGATTCCATGCCTTTTAATAATTTTTAAAAACGTTTTTGTTCAGGACACTGGCATCGATAGGGACATGTGTGTGTTTCTGTGCGACTGTCTGTAGCCTATGTAGGGGCGTATGTCTGTGGCTGAGCGTGCAGCTGGCTGTCTCGTCCAGCGTGACGCTGCCTGGAGCATGAGCCAACGAGGGATGAGACCGGACTCAGACACCTCCGTGTGTCGCCCTGTCTGTCTATCACTTCGCCCCGTGCGTCCAACAGAGGAGGACCTTCACAGGCGCTGACAGTGTTGTGTTGGGTATCCGGATCGATGTGATGTTGCACGTGCTGTGAATACTTCATCAACTAATCAAGGTACGTGCGACGCGCGCGTGCGTGTGTGTGTCGTGTGTGTGTGTGTGTGTGTGTGCGTGTGCGTGTGTGTGCGTGCGTGTGTGCGTGTGCGTGTGTGTGCGTGTGTGTGTGTGTGTGTGTGTGTGTGTGTGTGTGTGTGTGTGTGTATGTGCGCGTGCGCGCGAATGTGCGTGTGTTCATAATTTACGTGTAGGTCTAATTGTGTGTTTGAGAGTGCGCTTGCGTGTCTGTATGCCTACATCAGTGTGTGTGTGTGTGTGTGTGTGTGTGTGTGTGTGTGTGTGTGTGTGTGTGTGTGTGTGTGTGTGTGTGTGTGTGTGTGTGCGTGCGCGTGCGTGCGCGTGCGCACGTGCGTGCGAATGTTTATGTGTATCCTATATGTCTGTCTTTGTGTGCGGTGTAGTGTGCTAAGCATTTTTGTTGTTGTTTCTGTGGTTATTTTATAGTTTTGTGCCCAAAATGTAATTGTGATCTTCTAGAAAAACAGTCAATAATTGTGTTTTAGTCTTGATGCAGAGGAAACAACTAAGCTTAGTAAATTGTTTTTTGTATTATTTGTAGTCAGATGTGAGTAAGCTTTTAACTTTAAAATATTTGTTTTTATTTGGCTTTGACTTCCTTTTCTTTGGAAGCTGAGCAATCAGAATGCCGAGTCATCATCTTCGGAAAATACAGAGTTACTGCATCCATTTAGGCAGACCTCTTGACCTATTTGCTTTCTTTTCATATTCAAGATTGAATCTTCCTGTCTGTCCGTCTGTCTGCCAGTGTATGCGTGCGCCTCTGTCTGTAACTCTGTATGTGTGAAGTCAAGTTTGTCATAGGGATGTTTATTGAGGATAAAAGAGTATGCTAATAAAGTTTGCTTTGCTGTCCTCAAAAACGATACCAACATCAACAAAGAAACAAATACTGAAGAAAAAGGATCACAGTATCTATAGGAATACACAACAAAGAATAAAGCATGCATGAACAATTGAAATAAACTCAAACAGGAGAGAGAAACGAAACTAAACGAATTTGTATTTATACAGGGTAAATGAGATAAGCAACAGTGCTTTTTGACTCTCAGCCCTGTGGCCAAACACGAAAATAAAATAGACCAACATTAATGCAAAAACAAACAAACATAAGCATCAAAGCATGAATTCAAAACAACAATGATCAAAAACAACAATACATACAAAATAGCAATATAAGAAGGACAGATGCGAACAAACAGACAATAATAAGGCCGTTGAAGAGAGAGAGAGAGAGAGAGAGAGAGAGAGAGAGAGAGAGAGAGAGAGAGAGAGAGAGAGAGAGAGAGAGAGAGACGAAATACGAATGTTTTATTGAGGGTAAAAAGGATAAGCTACAATAGCTTCTTTACACCTGGCCCTCTCACTCACACACTCACACCATGCATCAGGCAAAGAAAATTTGACATAAAAACAATCAAGTCAAGAAAATGAAACAAAAATTGGCACATGAAATAATTGACAGAGAATCAAATTGGGAACAAAAGCAAGCATGGATAGTAATGAGCGATGATGAACTTGAATTGGTGGTTTGAATGAGAGACTTAGTGCGATTTTTCTCACGCCAGAGGGCATGACGCTCGTGTGGGGCTAATCCTCTCTATATTATTAGTTGGGGATAAAGAAAGAGAGAGAGAGAGAGAGTGTACCATCACTCTCTCTCTCTCTCACTACGCCCAAGTAAGAAAATCGCATGATAAGCCCCTAGTGCATTGACTGCCCTCTGGCGTGAAAAATATCGCCATAGGTTGACCATTAATTACGAAAAAAGAAGACAATTCTGAGACAAATGACAATTTTCAGAATAATAGCACTTTTAAGGGGGGGGGGGGGGAGAGAATATATTTTTTTATGAGAGAGAGAGAGACAGAGAGACAGAGACAGAAAGAAAGAGAAAGAGAGGAGGGGAGGGGGGTAGTGGAGCTAGAAAGGATGAGGAAGGGAAATAGAGGGGCAGAGAGAAATAGAAAGGTACGGCAAGAACCGCACGCACGCGCGCGCCTGTAAAATTAATGTAGGCTACTTCTGTATTTGAGAGTGTGCATGCCTCTGTCTAGTGATCGGTCTGTCATTCTGTTTGCTTATTTCTGTCTCTTCCTTTGTGTGTCTGTCTATATAGCTGTCTGTCTGTGCGTCTCTCTCTCTCTCTCTCTCTCTCTCTCTCTCTCTCTCTCTCTCTCTCTCTCTCTCTCTCTCTCTCTCACACACACACACACTCTCTCTCTCTCTCTCTCTCTCTCTCTCTCTCTCTCTCTCTTTCTTTCTTTCTTTCTTTCTTTCTCTCTCTCTCTCTCTCTCTCTCTCTCTCTCTCTCTCTCTCTCTCTCTCTCTCTCTCTCTCTCTCTCTCTCTCTCTCTCTCTCTCTCTCTCTCTCTCTCTTTCTTTCTTTCTCTGAATCGAGTTACAATAATTGTCCTTTGCTCAGTGACTACACAACCTTCAGAAAGCTGTGGATTATGCCAGATTTAGACTTTCTGCTGCTGCTTTAAGACATAATTAGTTGTGTGTGTGTGTGTGTGTGTGTGTGTGTGTGTGTGTGTGTGTGTGTGTGTGTGTGTGTGTGTGCGTGCGTGCGCGTGTGCGTGCGTGTGCACGTGTGTGTGTGCGGGCGTGAACGTGTGTGCGTGTGCGTATGCGCGCGCGCGCGCGTGTGTGCGCGCATGTGTCTGTTTATTTCTGAATCTGAGTTAACCAATTGTAAAATCCCAGCCCGTGTTTCTTGAAATATTATTGTATTATTATGACCGCTGCAGACATCCCCTTTCCCCTTGAAGACCTAGTACGTCACGTGTCAAAATCACGGTTTTCACGTGTTTTCCCTCTTATAGCTGGTAAGAAATCTTATTTTGACCAAATGTTGCTCCCATACAAATTGAAAACGAGGCATCACTTTAAAGAACAGCCTCGATCGTATACGAGGTAAGTCACGAAAACGAGGCATCACTTTAAAGAGCAGCCTCGATCGTATACGAGGTAAGTCTGAATGCGGGCCACACCGACCCAGAAGAAACCAAGGGACTTAATCCAGCCGGCTCTGTGGGTCTAGCCAATTGAATGCGTTTGAAAGTTAAAGACCCACTTACCCGGCTGGATTAAGTCCCTTGGGGTTTTTTTCTGGGTCGGTGTGGCCCACATACAGACTTTCCTCATAATTATGCGATCGAGGCTGCTCTTTAAAGTGATGTTTTCGTGTAATAGGACATTTGCATGGGAGCCACACTTGGTCAAAATAAGATTTCTTACCAGCGAGAGAGGGAAACACGTGAAACCCGTAATTTTCACTCACGGACCTGGTGGGTCTTTAAATGATGGATGAGGGGAGTGACAAAGGGGTGGAACGGAGGAAAGTGGTGTAGGCTGAGGATGAAGGTAGAAATAGTCGACTTCCGGTGATCGGACCCGTTATCTTGTCGGCCGCAATGTGCGTGGGGTTTTACTGGGCGACATGACATTACGAGGGACCTGCGGTCTGTGGGCCTGACGCCTTGTCCAGATTGATCGATCACTGACGGCTATTTCGGGGATAGAAGAGGCACAAGTTTGTTCCTGTCGCGGGAAGTAAGCCATGTGAACGGACAAAAGGGTGGGAGGAAGCATTGGGGGAAAACGTCGATTCCGACTATGACTGCCAGATAGCAGAGACTATCACTATTCTAGGATCACTATTCCGACGGGTTGGGCTAATATTTGTTAATAGTGAAGACGCTTTTCCCAGGGTATCGTAAATTTGAGTTTTACGTCCTCTCGACTTGGGAAGGCACATATGGGACATACTTTTCCCAGGGTACATCCGCACTCTCTCTTTAAAGGGCATTTACGGACCGCGCTGGCGTTGTGAAGGGCTCCCAAATAACCCCATTGGCTGCAGTACTAAAACAACAGTGCAAACAGCCCTTAGTTCGAGAGTCACAGCCTTCCACAAAACACTAAGCCGTGTCATGATTTTCCATTCCTACAGAAAATCATTGATTGTACAGGTCTTACGATGATGGTGAAAATCCGTTTAACGTCCTCCGGTCTGAAACAGACACATATGGGACATTAGTAGATATAAAGATGGTGGGAACGATCCTGGAGGCAGTGCCCGGAGGCAGTGCAATTCCAGGAAAATCCCGAATTTTGAATGATAGGGGAAGACGGGGTAAAAAGCGCATGGGCGGGTAAGAAGCCCACCCCAATTATCTCATGAAATAAAGAAATTTCAGTCAAATTTGCCCATGAGACGAATGCTAGACATTAACGCTCGTCTCATGGGCAGAATGAGACTGAAATTTGCTTCATTTCATGAGATAATTGAGGTGGGCTTCTTACCCGCCCATGCTCTTTTTACCCCGTCTTCCCCTACAGATGTATATATAAAAATATATTTAGGTCTTACTGTACCACTGGCCTCTTCTATGAGCTCTTGCCTTTCTGGCAAGCGCTTCCGAACTCCTAAATTCAAGACTCTTAGAAGTAGAAATAGTTGGGTTTTCTTTTACCCGTGTCCATGTCTGTTGAATAAAGCAGTTTTTAAAGAAAGTTTGTATGCGTTTTAAAGCTTGGTACACATTTAAAAAACCTCTCTTAAATAAGTTTGTATACGTTCTAAGGCTTGGTTCACATTTGAAAAACCTCTCTGGAATAAGTTTGTATACGTTCTAAAGCTTGGTACACATTTTAAAACCCTCTCTGGAATAAGTTTGTATACGTTCTAAGGCTTGGTACACATTTACACAACCTGTCTTAAATAAGTTTGTATACGTTCTAAGGCTTGGTACACATTTAAAAAACCTCTCTGGAATAAGTTTGTATACGTTCTAAAGCTTGGTACACATTTAAAAAACCTCTCTGGAATAAGTTTGTATACGTTCTAAAGCTTGGTACACATTTTAAAACCCTCTCTGGAATAAGTTTGTATACGTTCTAAAGCTTGGTACACATTTGAAAAACCTCTCTGGAATAAGTTTGTATACGTTCTAAAGCTTGGTACACATTTGAAAAACCTCTCTGGAATAAGTTTGTATACGTTCTAAAGCTTGGTACACATTTAAAAAACCTCTCTGGAATAAGTTTGTATACGTTTTAAAGCTTGGTACACATTTGAAAAACCTCTCTGGAATAAGTTTGTATACGTTCTAAAGCTTGGTACACATTTGAAAAACCTCTCTTGAATACGGTTGTATACGTTTTAAAGCTTGGTACACATTTTAGCAAGCAACGTAGGTGCACACGTATCCATATTTTATATATGAAAGCTGTGGATATGTTAACTCGTAAATATGATAATGTATGACTTTGTCTTAACATAAAGTATATCTATGACATGAAATTGTTTTGCGTGTTTTGTTGTAAATAAGTCCCTTGTGTGTGTTGTGTATTTTACATTATACCATTAAAGTGATTTATCCTAAACGGTGATATTTTCTGTACTTTGCTTTTTTTAAATGTTTATAATATTGGCAATATGTTTTGTTTTAAGCACTGCTGTTTTGTTCTCAGTTGATAATCATCATCATGTGTGTCTTGATTTAATGGTATTGCCATTTATGTTCTTGAAGCAGATCTTGTTTTTAATGTACATTATAATGAGCCTTGTTTTAACTGTGTCAGTCGCAGACATCACCGCACTTAATTTCTCTCTAAGAGATAATAAAGTTGCTTGAGTTGAGTTGAGTTTGAGTTCTACAGACTAATGTCAACAGATGATAAACGGTTGGAGAGGTGACGGAAACTGATGGTTTTATGCTTACTGTGCACTTGGTTGTTTTATTTCGTTATTACGCAATTTCGGGGAAGATTTTTGTTCTTTACAAAATAAAGCTAAAAAGTGAAAGAAAATTTGGAGTAGGGGAGACACAAAAAAGGACAGGAAGACTGGGGGAGGGGAGAGAGTATGTTGTGTAAGACTAGAACCAAATTACTAAGAATTCTGATCGCTTCTCGGCCTTTTGACTAAGACAGTGATTCAGGAACATCAATTTTTGTTTATACCCTGGTTGGTTTGTTCAGCCCGTCGTACATGGCGAAAGCCGATACGCGACGTTAATCTGAACTTCCATCCAAATGACTAATTTCGTAGGTTAAACTTTTGAAAGCGAAATATTTTAAAACTCAGTCTGAATGTTTCTTGAGAGGTAAAGGAGGTACTTTATGTTGCTGTGGAAAAAACCTCTGATATGCAGCCATTTCTTAAAACCTTCTTTGTCTTGTCGTCTTCATTCTGTGCACCTTCTTCTTTTTGATGGTGCGTAATCACAGGTCCTGAATGTATACATTCAGTTTAAATTTATGATTTATATCTTTTTCAATATGAAAATAATGGATTTTGTAATGGGAAGTAGAGAAAAAAGATCACCCGAAAACTGATTACCTGAAACAGAAAAATCGCCCCTTTCTATTAATAGTTTTGATTAGTTAAAGTTAATGTAATAATTAAAAGTATAAAAAGAAAAATCTTCTTCTGCGTTCCCAGGCCATATGGCCATAGGCCTAATGGGCGAGCTGTATGTGTCCGGTTTTCAGTTTCCACTGATCTCCCTGCTAAAATTCAGCCGACACATTCCGATTTTGGAGTAGCTCAAAGGAGAACATTGATTAGTAAGATATTTTTTTTGGGGGAAAGGCAGGGGAAAGGGTCAAAAGGACAGACAAATTGTAGGTGAAAGAAAGCGAAGGGAAAGGCAGAGTCAAAGAGATTGACAGATTAGAGGAAGTTAAAAACACAGAACTTCTAGAAGGTTGGGGAACTATTTTGTACGAAAACCTCCCGGTATCCCGATGGGGAGAAACAGCCAACTGAGTAAAATCATTTTAGATGCTTTAAAAACAAGTTTAAAAATGAGAAAATGGTTCGTTTCCTTTAAAACATATTCTGTTTTCTTTTTTATGCAGGACTTTGCCGCATTTGTCTCATTCTGGCGAAGGAAAGGGAGAAATAAAGGGAGACATTTTGGGTCCACGCGAAACCCGGGCAGTTTGACCTCACAAAGTCTCGTCAAAGTCCGTGATCGATGGGGGTTCTCTCTCTCCTAACTTCCGGAAGCAAGCATCAGACTGTCACGACGCTTGCGCAGAATTCACTGCCGGTGTCATTGATTTAGCATAAGCTGAGCTTTCCATTACATGAAAAAAAACCCACAAAAAAACCTTCCTGGTTTGGTGAAATAGCGGTCAGCGTTATAGCTTGATGGTCTGGGAGATCGTGAGTCTGAATCTCACCAGAGTTATTTGTGTTGAGGTTATTGGCCCTGAGCCCTACCTTGGCGCCCAGGAAGGAGACTTGAACAAGGCAGCCGAGATTCTGTCCTTTAATAAATGCACCGGAAACGTTGTTGCTCTAGCTTCTATCAGGGATATAGGAAGAGATTCTGTCTATATCTATGCTTCTATTAACCGTTCTGATGACTGTCTCTTGGCCTAGTAGATGCCCGTCTCCACTGTGAAAAAGAACGCAAAGTACCATCTTGTCATGTAGTCTTAAACCAGCATGAACGTTTATTTCACCATCTCACCGTTCTTAGTTTCAACGATAAAATAAAGAAAGCAATCGCTGTAACATACGTTTTAATATCATTTTTTTATGTGAATGGTTACGGTAAACCTAAAACAAACAAAAACCTGCTATGAAACACCCCCACTCTTACTGACTTTTGTTCTGTATTCGACAATTAAAAGACGTAATGCTTCACATAATATTATGCTAAATCAGAACAGGCACTAGTGTGCAAAAAGAAGGACCCAACCGGAGCGCAGACCTGCGAGTACTCTATATCCTAGAGCAAGATTTCGATTATTATAATTAACCAGCCGTGAGGCGAAAGTTGGTTAATGTTTTCAGGGCAATCTGTTTGTTCCTATGTGACTATGTGACTATCTATGTTATCACGATAACGGTTTGAACGGAGGGACCTAGGAGACTCATGTCGCATGCGGATAGGTACTTAGGATGTTTAGGCCAAGGTCGAAAATGAAGGTCATAGATAAAATGTCAAGGTCACTGAAGCAGAAAATGCTGCCACACGAGATCCTCGCTGGTGCAGGGGTACTGTAATGTGCAGGTGTATACTGTTTGATCGGATTTTAGTTTTAAGAATGTTTGTCTGTTTTTAATTTCATTGAAATACAAACTGCCAAGTTGGTTTAATTAAAAAAAATAATAGTTTAGCAAGATGTTCACCCTAACCTGCAGGCTTTTGTTGCCATTTAAAAAAAAGAAGACATAACATAGAAAAATACTCATCTGTTCTAAATTATACTGCAAGACAGTTTGAAGAAAATTGGTTATATTGAAGTAATTTCATAAATTCGCCGTTTTCTTTTCTTCTGCTCTTGCAAAATTGATATGAATTATTTCAATATTTGTGTATTCCTTTTTATGCGTAACGTTGATTTTGTGTTAAATAAGATGCTGCTCATGATTATGTTCTTTTTGTTGTTGTTGTTGTTTCTCAATAGGCTGTGGCCAGCATATAATGTTTTGTCAATATAAATGCATAATCATTAACATTCTACTACTAGTACTAGTTAACTTTTTTTTTGGGTGCCTTTCTTACCCCATGTTGAATTAATGTCCCCCCCCCCCCTCGTGGGGATACCTGGGGGTCTTCCGTACAAATAGTTCCCCCACCTTATGGAAGCTATGTGCTCGTAACTTCCTTTAATCTGTCTCTCCCTTTGACTGCCTTTTCCTTGCTTTGTGTCATCTATTATCTTTGTGACTTTTTTGGCCCATTCTCCTGCCTTTAAAAAACCCCCACTGTCATATAGTGTTTTCCTTTGAGCTCTTCTGAAATTGGAATGTGTCGGCTGAATGCAGCGAGGAAACCAGTGAAAACTGGAAAACGGACACTTACTGCAGGTTAGGGTGATTGAGGGCATTGTGGCCTTATAGCCTGGGAACGCAGAAGAAGAAGAAGAATTAATGTTTATAATGCACAAAATATAATATTGAAAGTTGAACACCAAACTAAGAGGACTATCACATTTCCCAGTAAAACGCAAAAAGGTATTATACTGGCAAAAGAGAATGTTGACACCACCATTTGGCATTGAACTGGAAATAAGGGTAGTATTTTTGCAATTCAGCCATCATAATGTGAATAATTTAGTTTGAAAAGAAGTAAAATGTAATTTTAGCAAAGATGAAGTGAGAAACTATTATAAAAAAATGAAGCATATAATAATTATCGTCCCAGATTTAATTTGTCTTGGATGACGGGGTTCAAGTATCGGCAGGTGCGTATCTTAGACGTCCCTGACAGTTCACCCGGAGGAAGATTGAGGGCAAACATCCTGATTAGAGTTTGTTATGGTCCAGACTACTAAAAACAATACGGTCTGCAAAAATCCGCAGGTGGGTGCATGATTTCGTTTTCTGGCTCACGGCCTACACCTCTGACAGTTCATCCGGAGGATGATTGAGGGCAAACATCCATTGCGTTTCTTAGGGTCCAGACTACTGAGAGAGAAAAAAATATGGTCTGCAAAAATCCGCAGGTGGGTGCATGATTTCGTTTTCTGGCTCACGGCCTTAATGATTTAACATTTTGTACATGTGGCGGTCAATGCAAAAACGACGATGGTATTACAAAAGTCCACGCTGGTCGGAGATGATATAATTATGCTGTGTGGTTTTTAAAAAAAAGGTTTGGTACTGCAGCCTGGCCTGTTGAAGCATCAACTAAGCCATCAGACACATAAATCTGATATGCTAAATCATGGAATTCGAGGGGCAGGGAAGGAAAGGGGCATGGCTTAAAACTCCAACAGACGTATCGACCGTGAGTTTGAATTCTGCTATACTACGATCTTAGTCAAAACTTTTCCCATTGGACTTTCTGGCACATTCTCCCTTCCAATGCCCAATGCCAGTCGTTATTTGAGATCAAGGAACATTTCCAGTTGTATCTTAAATCATTTTTAATGGAAGAACTAGACATATTTTCGGCTAAAAAATAATAAGTTATTTCGTGAATGTGTCTAATGGTAATAGGTCACAAAGATCTTGATCTTAACCCTTTCGCCGCCAGCGATTTTCAGCAAAACATTTCCATTAAACCTACCTGGGTAGAGAAACAAATAATCTGTAATAGTCCTCTATGACATGTATAGCGTAAGGTCTATCCTTACCTCTCAAAATTAAGAAAACAGGGTATTTGGATAACAGACCCTGGTTTGAGGCCTTTTCGTGACATGGGAGTTAAATCATTGTGGTGCTAAAATGCGACATTGGCGGTGAAAGGGTTAAGCAAGAGTGAGACTAAGATTAAGATCAAGACGTTTTATTTTCTTCAATATGGAAGGGTGTGAGTTGTGTAATGGAAGCATAAAATAACAATGATATTAAACAAATATATTTACGTAGTGTGATGAAATCATGCTAGCGCGTTACAAACCTTTGATGGAACAATACGAACGAAACAAAAAATGGTGTTTTACGTCCTCTCGGTCTGGAACAGACAGATATTGGACATTTGTAAATACAAAGATGGTGGGAACAATACTGGATGCAATACCCGGAGGCAGTGCAACTCCTGTAAAGTCCCGATTTTTTAAAACAATACAGATAGGTGTAGCGGTAACCACGCCTCGGTTAAACCTCATTGCATATGGTACCGCCACAAGTAGCATAATGTTTAGTATAGTGATTGATGGAGCAATAAAAAAAACACTAATTGATAAAACTATATTCCGTACCACTAATACAAAAACAAAGTCACATTATTCAATGATACATTATAGAAAGACGAAGAGAGAGAGAGAGAGAGAGAGAGAGAGAGAGAGAGAGAGAGAGAGAGAGAGAGAGAGAGAGAGAGAGAGAGAGAGAGAGAGAGAGAGAGAGAGAGAGAGAGAGAGAGAGAGAGAGGAGCAGACAAAGAGACGGAGACAGGCGGGCAGAGCGAGACAGTTACAGCAACCATTGACACGAATATGAGAGAGAGAGAGAGAGAGAGAGAGAGAGAGAGAGAGAGAGAGAGAGAGAGAGAGAGAGAGAGAGAGAGAGAGAGAGAGAGAGAGAGAGAGAGAGAGAGAGAGACAAAGAGACGAGAGACAGGCGGGCAGAGCGAGACAGTTACAGCAACCATTGACACGAATATGAGAGCGAGAGAGTTACAGAGACCATTGACACGAATAGAGAGAGAGAGAGAGAGAGAGAGAGAGAGAGAGAGAGAGAGAGAGAGAGAGAGAGAGAGAGAGAGAGAGGTGCAGACAAAGAGACGGAGACAGGCGGGCAGAGCGAGACAGTTACAGCAACCATTGACACGAATATGATATGAGAGAGAGAGAGAGAGAGAGAGAGAGAGAGAGAGAGAGAGAGAGAGAGAGAGAGAGAGAGAGAGAGAGAGAGGTGCAGACAAAGAGACGGAGACAGGCGGGCAGAGCGAGACAGTTACAGCAACCATTGACACGAATATGAGAGAGAGAGAGAGAGAGAGAGAGAGAGAGAGAGAGAGAGAGAGAGAGAGAGAGAGAGAGAGAGAGAGAGAGAGAGAGAGAGAGACTAGAGAGAGAGAGAGAGAGAGAGAGAGAGAGAGAGAGAGAGAGAGAGAGAGAGAGAGAGAGAGAGAGAGAGAGAGAGAGAGAGAGGTGCAGACAAAGAGACGGAGACAGGTGGGCAGAGTGAGACAGTTACAGCAAACATTGACACGAATATGAGAGAGAGAGAGAGAGAGAGAGAGAGAGAGAGAGAGAGAGAGAGAGAGAGAGAGAGAGAGAGAGAGAGAGAGAGAGAGAGAGAGAGAGAGAGAGCAAATGAATAGAACATGATCGCCTAAAGCAAATCAGACACAATTTGAACCTCATGTACATAATTGAATTATGTAAAAGCATTGGAACATGAACACAATATAATGAAATATTGAAGTCGAATACTATCATGCAAGCAATCGCGTTCATACACACCAAGCACACTTACACTATTCGTGGGCAGAGAGAGAGAGAGAGAGAGAGAGAGAGAGAGAGAGAGAGAGAGAGAGAGAGAGAGAGAGAGAGAGAGAGAGAGAGAGAGAGAGAGAGAGAGAGAGAGTCGGAGAGAGAGAGAGAGAGAGAGAGAGAGAGAGAGAGAGAGAGAGAGAGAGAGAGAGAGAGAGAGAGAGAGAGAGAGAGAGAGAGAAAGAGAGAGAGAGAGAGCGAGCGGGTGGATGAATGATTGCGTGTGGTGTGTGAGTCACATGTTACAAATGTATTTAAATGTAGATTTATGTTTCATGTTTTAATGAACGTTGATTTTGATTTTTATGCATTTTATTTTACACGATGGAAGACACTTTTCCATGTGCATGTGAAAATAATGCTTTACGCCCTCTTTGGCCTTTCGGCCATGTGGGGCATTGGGATTTTACTTGGGGATATAAAGAGGGGGGGGGGGGGAGGGAAGGGGGGGGTTCCATGTGCATTCGTACAATGGACAATAAACAAACTTATGACTTATGACTTAAACATGGAAGCCATGCAACAAAAGTTTCATAAACTTGATTACCTTAATTTTTTTTTCAGAATTCGTTATGATATAAGACTGGGGTGTTTTTTCTCCATGTTAAAGAATCCGTAGTTGTCAATACTGTCATCACAGTACATAGTCATCAGTAAGTGTGCATTTTTCTCTCTCATTTTCCTCCAATGACCTAATGTTGATGCCAAATGGACATCGAGCTCAGGGGAAATCAGTCATTGGCCTTACAGCCCGATGATCAATAGCCAACAGAACGAGTTCGCCCCTCCCCACGATACCTTCCATATTGCCACTGTAACTCTCCATCCAACCAATCAGAAGATGTTACTATTTCGGTCGATGTTAGTAGGTGAAATGGGGTTGTTAAAGATACACTGACCCACCACGATTAAGTCCCTTTTTTCTGGGTAGTTGTGACCCACATGCAAATGCCCCAAACTTGAAATTGAGGCTGCTCTTTAAAATGATGTTTCATTTTCAATGTGGGGGCATTTGTATGGGACAAAACAAGATTTCTTACCAGCTATAAGAGGGAAAGCAGCATATTATAGCCGATGAGGTTTAACCGAGGCGTGGTTACCGCAACACCTATCTGTATTGCTAAAAAAAAATCGGGACTTTACTGGTGGTGCACTGCCTCTGGGCATTGCCTCCAGTATTGTTCCCACTATCTTTATATTTACAAATGTCCCATAATTATGTGTCTATGACCGAGAGGACGTAAAACACAATTTTTCATTCATTCATTCACCCGTGATTTTGACACATGATCTGGTGGATCTTTGAGAGGAAGAATGTGAAAAGAAAAAGAAGAACTGATTGAATATATTATACATTTGATATTTTGAATGATATTTGAACACAATAGCCTCACGCGCGCCTACATTGTTTGAATTATAATTCAAATCGAACTGAAAACTAACAAGCGCGAAATCGCAATAGTTTGTGGCACGCGGTCTATTTGTACCACTCCAATCATGAGTTACCTCCCCTGGCTTTTCAATCATTTTAATCTGTAAACCAGAATGTTATCTCTGCACCATTTCGTAACTTTTTATAACTTTTGGAAAACATTTAAAACTATGTATCCTACTTATACTCATCAAAAGAAGCACCGCATACTCGTCGTGTCTGTTGTAGTGTCTGTATTACGTATGTTTATTATTTTGTACGCTTTTAAAATACATCATTTTAAAGAGCGGCCTCAATTAATTTCGAAGTGTAGCCTCGATTTGAAGTGCGACAATTTTGTCAAAATGTGCGACAATTTTGGACCGACAGACCGACAAAGTGAGTTATAGGTTTGTGGCTTGAGCCACAAACAAAAACACACTTAGACACGACAGTTAAAGCCTAGTTGGTAAGGCGCAGGACTTGAGAACCGATAAGTGGTTCGAAATAAGAAGAGAAGAAAAGTGATCAAAAGATAGAAACACAATTAACTGAAAACGAAGGTTGTTTACAAAGAGACAACACAAATTGATTGTTTTACCGTAAATAAGAAGCTGTAGGCCTACTTGTAGATTAAAAAGAAAACAAAATTATTCGGCATAAGAAGAGGAACATCAATTGAGTTTTGCCCGTAATTACTTAACAATGGTCGACTTATGGCGATAATTTGACCGCCAGGGGGCAGTCAATCCACTAGGGGCTTATCACGCTATATTTTTAGTTGGGCGTAGTGAGAGAGAGGGAGGGTGGGACTCCTCCCTATCTATCTCTCTCTCTCTTTATCCCCAACTAAGAATATAGAGAGGATTAGCCCCACTCGAGCGCTATGCCGCCTGGTGGACAAAAGAGCCAGCTAAGTCGCTCATTCCTTCAACATTCGACTTGTGTCGAATGACGTATTTTCACTTTTATTTCAATTTTTTTTTCCTGTTTAATCTTTCTTCGTTTCTAACTGTGTTCCCTCCGTTGGGAAATTCCTACTTGTGTCGTGCGTTACATTGTCTGTTTTTCTGTCTGTCAGAACTTGCTTAGTAATATGATGTGCACAAAGAGAATACTGACATAATTGTGAAGGGTGAAAACAACACGAACACAATCAAACATTAAATTAAAAGTAGGAACTCATTTTTATCGTCGATCAAATCCAGAAACTTTTAATTCCATCCTAGAAAAAACCCACCTAGGAGGTACATGGAAACATGCAGTAATTTACAGAATGAGTTTCCGCTTCCAACAAGCACACAAAAACATATGGCATAATTTTGTGTGTTCGACATCGTGCCACAGAAAGACAGGTCAAAATGGAAACAAAGAAAACTCCAGCGTGAAAACGCTAGACCAACCAGTAGCGCGGCAGCTTTTCGGGTCCAGTGACCTTGACCTTTGACCAATGACCTTCATTTTCCAACTTGGCCTATAAATTCTAGCTATACCTATCCGAACGCAAAATTTGACAGAGTGAGAGCCGAGCAGTAAGACAAGTAAAAGGAAGTAACAAGGTGCTGTTGTGGCCAGTTGCTAAACAAGATTTGCTTCCCTTGGACCAGTTGTCTTACAAAACAATGACTCCAGTGACCTTGACCTTTGACCGATGACCTTCATCTTCGAACTTGGCCTAGATATCCTAACTACATATATGCATGTAAAATTGGAGAGTCCTAGGTCCCTCCGTTCAAACGTTATCGTGGTAACATAGCCAGATGCGAACAGAATGTCTGAAAACATTAACCAGCTTTCGCCTCGCCGCTGGTTAACAAACAAACAAACTTTTTTTCCCTTTGAAATTCTACATGTTGAAAACATATTGCATCACTTAGTGTTTCACATCGTGCCACAGAAAGAAAGTTTGAAAAGGAGAGAAAGAAAGAATAAATAAACAAAGAAACAAACAAAAGCTTTTTCTCTTTCCAATTCGACATGTTATTACTTTCCAGTCCACGGACTCACACGGATCAGTTCGGAAATTTCGCCTAGCTCCACGCGCCCCGTGTTCGATCAGGGTGAAACCAACCCACAGATGCCCCAATTGTCCACCACGCTAACCAGGCTGACTGGCCAGAACTCTGGAACAGTTCAAGACCGCTGCCTGCCTAATCCAGCGATTTGTTTGCAATGTGCACCATGGCATTTCGCAACAGCCTACGTAAAATGTCATAAAGGCTTGACGAAGACCTATTTTTTTTCTGGCCCAGATCATAGTCTTGAGGAGAGAGAGAGAGAGAGAGAGAGAGAGAGGTGGGGGTATGTAGGCATGAGGTTAGCAGGCAGGCACACAGAAACACAACGAAGTGAGAGAACTAAACAAGCAAGTGGGTTTCCTTCGTCTATGCACTCGTACATATCACATACTGGCTTTTTCTTGTAAAATTTTACTCTGTGTGTGTGTGTGTGTGTGTGTGTGTGTGTGTGTGTGCGTGCGTGTGTGTGTGCGTGTGCGCGTGCGTGTGTGCGTGCGCGCGCGTGCGCGCGTGTGCGTGCGTGTGTGCGTGCGCGTGCGTGTGTGCGTGTGTGCGTGAGTGTGATACTAGTCCTGATAATTATTATCGTATTACTCCAATAATTGTGTTGTCTTTCTGTGTGTGAACACAATTTAAAATGTGTTTTTGGTTA
>CM065683.1:53442637-53447637 GCA_017654935.2 Phymorhynchus buccinoides | reverse complement strand
TGTGAATCTGATATCGCGTGTCGCTTTCTCCTCATTGATCAGATGACCCAGTCCTCAGACAACGTGTCCTTAAAGGGCTCACGCCAACAGAACGTTAGTCTGATCATCCGGCGTGCTGCAACTGCAAGGTCTAAGGAACCATTCTGCCAAGTTTTGTTACGATCGATTCAGTGGTCTAGGCGCTATGAACTGGACCACATGTGAAAAAAAAAACCTGAAACAGACTGCAACGTCACTGCTATACTGATACAGGATTCGCAGATTGGATTGTAGAGGGGAAGTAGTCTTTTTAGTCCCCGAGCCGAAGGTTCGGGGAGCTATTGTTTTTGTCTGGTCCGTCCGTCCGTCCGTCCGGTGTCCGTCCGTCCGTCCGTCCGTCCGGCGTGCCTCCGTCCGTCCGGCTATTCGTCCGTTTTTCTCAAAAACTATTCAGTCTATCATCATCAAATTTGGTATACTAGTTTGCCAAGATGCAAGCTATCCACTGATGTATTTAGTTTTACATTAAGGTCAAGGTCGCGCCAGTTACGTGGTTCAAACCCCGAAAACACATAATCGCTAATATCTCGCGAAGTTTTGCATGTATTTTAATGCAGTTTTTTTCACAACATTTCTTGATGAATAGTCTATAACACAGTTGTCATGAATGTTGATAAAAAAAAGCGAAGTTTTGCATGTATTTTAATGCAGTTTTTTTCACAACATTTCTTGATGAATAGTCTATAACACAGTTGTCATGAATGTTGATAAAGGCGCATTCGCCGAAATATCCAGTTTTTGTTGTGTCTTTTGTGAATAAATTAACGTCACTTTACACTTGTTGTGTGCTTGTTTGTTTGTTGTATGGATCACATTTGGTTAGGCCTATATACAGACGCACACACATGCTTACCTACATACGGACAGCAGAGGAACGCACAGCCCTCGTTGCCATCCCAATGTAATCCCGTGCTTATAGAACTGATAGTACAACATGGAAAGGAAACCAGCTGGCCCAATCTGTTGGAGGAGTTTCATCAATGTGGGCACACAGGATGTTTACTTTTCTTTATACTTAACCTCTTAATTCAACTCTCTCTCTCTCTCTCTCTCTCTCTCTCTCTCTCTCTCTCTCTCTCTCTCTCTCTCTCTCTCTCTCTCTCTCTCTCTCTCTCTCTCTGTGTGCCTGCGTCTGTCTGGCTCTGTCTCTCTCTCTCTCTTTCTGTCTATCTCTGCATCTCCCTCTCTCTTTTTATGTGGCAAACACACACACACACACACACACACACACACACACACACACACACACACACACACACACACACGCACGCACACACACGCACACGCACACGCTCACGCACACACGCGCGCACACACACACACACACACTCACACACACACACATCAAAGCGCTGATATAGCGAGCGTTACAGTCGACTTGCGTGTCAGGGCCTTTAGGCCCCACCTGTTGTCTGAGAGTATCGAGACTCAAGATAGGCCTACGCGAACCCGAGATGTCCACATAACGACAGTTCCATCAAGAACATGAACAGACGTCACGACCAGCATGATGATTATTTCGTCCAATCAGCTATTCCAGCAAGGGTGGTTCAGTAATCAGTACCGTCATCAGTAGCCTTGTAGGCCGAAACACGAGTCTTTCATTGATTAAACGCCGAGCGTTATCACATTAGCTTGATGACATTACCGGTCGATGTTCCCAGGTCATGTTTTATAGATAACGTCAGTTATTTTTGATTCAGGGCGCTCGTTGGTTGTCTGAGAACCTCCGTTATGCTAATGATTTCTGTCTAGTGTCTTGTACTTAAGTCACCCCCCCCCCCCCCCCCTACCCCCTCAAAAGCTCGCATTGCAAATGTTCAATGAGAAGCAGCATTCTACCCTTTTTGAGGAAGGGATAGGGTTAGGATCAGCCTAGGATTATTTTCGCAAAAATGAAAGAAGCATACTTTGATATAGGGGGTCGTAAATATGAAGGCTGATGACTAAAGTACAAGATTCCCAACTTGTCTTAAGCACTGGCTTCTTTGTTGTGCATCATAAAAATAACGGATTTCTTACACAGTTTGTTTTTGTTTCCGCGCGCGCGCGCGTGTTTGTATGTGTCTATGTGTGTGTGTGTGTGTGTGTGTGTGTGTGTGTGTGTGTGTGTGTGTGTGTTGTGTGTGTGTGTGTGTGTGTGTGTGTGTGTGTGTGTGTGTGTGTGTGTGTGTGTGTCTGTCTGTCTGTGTGTGTGTGTGTGTGTGTGTGTGTGTGTGTGTGTGTGTGTGTGTGTGTGTGTGTGTGTGTGTGTGTGTGTGTGTGTGTGTGTGTGTGTGTGTGTGTGTGTGTGTGTGTGTGTGTGTGTGTGTGTGTGTGTGTGTGTGTGTGTGTGTGTGTGTGTGTGTTGTACTAAGAGGTACATCTTTTTGTTTTCCTTACAGCATTTGTCGTATTGGTCTAAACACATTTGCATAAACGATTATGTTCAATATCTGTATTGTTAAAAATTCGGGACTTTACTGGTATTGCACTGCCTCCGGGCGTTGCCTCCAGGATCGTTCCCACCGTCTTTGTATTTACTAATGTCCCATATGTGTCTGTTCCAGACTTGAGGACGTTAAACAGATTTTCATAATCTTATTGGTCTCTCAACAGTCATGAGACCAGTTGGTGTACTGGACAATGTATTGTATGGTTTTAATGTGAGGCTCACGTTCTCGCTGATCATGAGTAGGTTTCGTCACATTCACTGATTTCCATTATTGGGATTTCTTGCCTTCTATCCGATTTCGAAGACATTTAAAGGAAAGTTGAAGGACTCTATTCTTATGTTAAATGTGCAATATCGATCCGATTGGCAAACGTTGGCTGAATTTGAATCTTGGATAACTTGAAAACGGTTGCATGGAATGTGTTTATATTTTTAGTACTTTTTAAAGAGTAAGTTTGCAGCGCTTCCAATATAATCCGAACCGGAAGTAGCAATCAGAGGTGAGGAGGGAAAAGATGGGGGGAGGGGAGAATCCTTCCATGTTTGCTCTGAAAGGCAAACACAAGCCCTCTACTTATTGCAAAGTTTCTTTTTGTTCTTGTGTGAACGACTTCTTATCAATTCTCTATCTACCTAAACCATTGTATTCATTTCCTCCTTGTTATACTGTCATCGTTAGTAGAATAATGCCTTTGTTGTTATTCATTTCCTGTTGTCTAGGCTACTGATACAGTCTTGACCCATTCACTCATCCATCCACCACCACCCTCTCTCTGTGTATATATATTTATCTATCGCCTCTTCGTCCTCCACCTCTCTCTCTCTCTCTCTGTATCTGTATATCTATCTATCTATCACCTCTGCTTTCGTTGCATCTTGTACATTCAAATCATGGTCAACTTCTTCTCCGTCCCCTCTCTCTCTTTCTTTCTCTCTCTCCCCCAAGGACAGATTACAAAAAAAGGCTTGGTATATGCTTGTGTAATAAAGTGCTTCAGTCTTCAGCGTTCTCTTTCTCTCCCCCACCCCTTCTCTCCCTTGTCCTTCTATCCTTTCTTTATCATGTTTCTGTTTAATGTTCTCGTTTCTCTCTCTCTCTTCGAGTTCTATGACGCAGGTATGAAAAGCGTACTTTCCAGTTTCCACCCCTCATTTTTATTATTCCCCCCCATCGTTCAGCCAAGGGCTGCAGTTATCCGGTCGCAATCAGAAAATAGACAGACTGGGAGAGATGAATCGTTGCGGGATTTCTGCTGTTTAATATTCATGAAGATGGCTTGCATTGATGTCCAATGGCCCTGTTTCTATACGGAATGGCGGACGCCGGTGTCTAAGGAAACGAGGCGAACCTCTCTGTGTGTTATGTTCGATTCATAAATCAGTGTACGTGTCTAACAGCTTCGTGAATGTCACACAGTTACATCTTTAAAACATCGTGTTCTGGTCTTCTTCAAAACAACTTCATTGAAACCGAGAATGCACGCACGCTTGAGAGAGAGAGAGAGAGAGAGAGAGAGAGAGAGAGAGAGAGAGAGAGAGAGAGAGAGAGAGAGAGAGAGAGAGAGAGAGAGAGAGAGAGAGAGAGAGAGAGAGAGAGAGAGAGAGAGAGAGAGAGAGAGAGAGAGAGAGAGAGAGAGAGAGAGAGAGAGAGAGAAGAGAGAGAGAGAGAGAGAGAGAGAAAGAGAGAGAGAGAGAGAGGAGAGAGAGAGAGAGAGAGAGAGAGAGAGAGAGAGAGAGAGAGAGAGAGAGAGTATAACTATGCAATTTTTTGTTTCGTTGATTTTATGTCATAGCCAGGGTGCTGTTTTCGTTTCTGTCAAACACGTGAACTACCCCCCGTGGGGATACCGGGGGGTCTTTTGTATAAATAGTTCCCACACCTTCTGGAAGTTCTGTGCTTGTAACTTCCCCTAATCTGTCACTCTCTTTGACTCTGCCTTTTCCATTTGCTTGCTGTCACTATCTACTATCTTTCTGCCTTACCGGTCCATTCTCCTGCCTTCTTTCGAGAAACACTTTCAAAAAGATTTCATCCAGCCGAAGTCGGACTTGCTGGGCCGAACTATTTCTTAGTTAGGCGCATAACGGCAGCATGACGCACACGTGAACCCTGCTCCATGTTAAACAAGTACTGCAGAGTAACAAGACTTGAAAAAAAGAGAGAAAATGGCAATGGAAGAAGGGAAGAAAAGGGGTTATACTAGTGGAACCTCCCGTATAAGACCTCCCATTATAAGACTCCCTCCCATATAAGACCCACTTCTCTGAGACATTGCCCTTCTTTGTAAATATTAAAAATTACCTCCCTTATAAGACCCCTCCCTTATAAGACCTAATTTTTTAATGATTTTTGAAGGTCTTATAAGGGAGGTTCCAAAAACGCAGAAGGAGTGGCTGTATCATCGAGAGAAAGACAAGAAAATGGAAAACGGGGGTGGGAGGGGGGGGAGGGGGGGGGGGGGGGGGGGGGGGCTATATCTAAACACGGTGCTTGCCCATGCATCATGAGGCGTTGATGGAGTGATGG
>CM065683.1:53427637-53432637 GCA_017654935.2 Phymorhynchus buccinoides | reverse complement strand
TGAGGCGTCTCTGTGTGTTGTCTTTGTCTATGTCAGTGGGTATACGTGTGCCACTAATAGATGTGCGTGCGTGCGTGCGTGCGTGCGTGGGTGCGTGCGTGCGTGCGTGCGTGCGTGCGTGCGTGCGTGCGTGCGTGCGTGCGTGCGTGAATGTGTGAGTATATTTTTTTAGTTTGATTGTTTGCTTACTTTCTTCAGTTGTCTAAATATTTAGATCTAAGCCTGTCAGTTACTCGCTAGCATTTCGAATGCTTTTCTATGTTACAGATTCCAAGGCGAACACTATGGCAAATGCGTCGTGTGGTGTACGGATGGTCAGTAAAGCAAGACAAACAAAGCACCCGAGGCAAAGAAGCGACATTGGGGCATCTTGTTTGTAAATGGTGCCAATCGAGTCACGTGAACGGATGTGACGTGGGTTCTCACGTGACCCGAGAGAAGCATTATGACTACTCCAACCTGTGTTGTGCCTGGCGAGGATTCAACGACCCCAGGGGTTCATCTGTACCTCGTGGACAGTGAGGATGAACCGTTGGAACAGGGGCCTGGAGGCCCAAGGAGACCTTCCACTGCCTCCCTGTCCAGGTCAGGGCATCTTTTTCTTAACCCATCTTCAGTCTTAAGAAAAGATTAGGCTCACTATTAAAGCGTAACATAATCCGCCCACCAATTTAATTGTATTTCTATTAGTTAACACCATTAGCCATGACAGAAAAAAAGCTACAGATCAGGTTTTAATGAAATTTGGTTGGAGGCAATGGGTACCTCCCAATATGCATTCCAAATTTTGAAATTTGAATATAAAGCTTGTCGTAAATCAGATACAGAATTGTTCTCATAATTATTATATTTTCTATTTATGTCTTTACAAATATTTAGTTGATTTGCTGCAAAAGCTGTTCACAGATAGATTGATGTCCCATGACGTTTTGTGAACAGTTGAGGATGTTTTGACAGAAAGAATTCAAAATGTTATATAGCTATATGCCTAATCCAGGTTATTGTTTGGAAACAATGGTTAATCGCAACCGTTCCATTTCTGTAGTGGAAGACAAGTTTTAAAACACGTTCAAGCTTTTCTCTCAAATGGCTTAGGTGTTTCCCATTCCCCCCATGTCTGCTCGGGTAGATCCAGTACAACACTGGTCTTTTGTCAACTTAAAATTAAGTTGTCTATGTTTGCAAAACTTTGCACTGTGTCGGTGCTATTTATTGTTGTTAAATAGAGAAGAAACAAATCAGATTTGTGGAACATGCGCAGGTGCTGTATATTGATTTTGATCTTAACCCTTTCGCCGCCAACCATTTTTCAGTCGAAACGTGCTGTCAAACTTTCTTGGTAAAAAAACAAGTTGGCGTCTGCAATACTGTCAATCACCCTATGGCATGTATCAGAAGGGGGTCTTTAAATCAACAAAACAAACTTTTTAAATAGTAACTTTTCCTTCAAATATTTGGAGTTTCAGAATATAGTTTGTGTGACCTTTTATCTATCTTTCACGGACATTAATGTTTGTGCTCTCAAATACTTTGCTCGTTTCGTGCCCTTTTCTTAGGGGCCAATATAATGTAAAGTATGTGCTTGACACCCATACGGTTCTGCTACTGGTGAGACTAACCATTATCTGCAGAGCTAACTGTTACTCACGTTTT
Source organism: Phymorhynchus buccinoides (assembly GCA_017654935.2). Taxonomy (NCBI): domain Eukaryota; kingdom Metazoa; phylum Mollusca; class Gastropoda; order Neogastropoda; family Raphitomidae; genus Phymorhynchus; species Phymorhynchus buccinoides. The sequence goes on along the minus strand of CM065683.1, from coordinate 53,430,984 downwards.
TGCCAAACCTCGATTTGGTCTAAGATTACTTGTCATTTTAATGACCGAAAAAGATGAAAGAGTGTGTGTACAAAATGAACGAACACAAACTATTGTCCCAAGACTGTTAGTGTGTGTGATCGTGTGATCAATACATATCTATGGTGTCCAGTACATACTATATTGACATTAAAAACGTTATCAACAGACATTCTTCAAAACATTTTTTTTTTTAAAGAAACGATCCCCAAATAAAATTACGGCTTCCGTTCGTTAATAGCAGCAAACATAGTTCTGCAAAAAGTTCTTCAACAACAAAAAAGACCCTTCTGATTTTAATTCACTAACATGCCTTTGCAGGTTTCGGTCGTGCCCTCAGCTGAGCTCTGCAGACGGGCACACCCAGGAGTCTCCAGGCAGCGAGGACCACGGCCTGGGCATCGAGCTGAGCGTGGGCAACGTGCACTTCACCCAGGGCTCTCCAAGGGCCGCCCAGCGCCACCAGGCGGAACAAGACCCCTCTCGGGCTCAGTCCCCTTGCTCTTCGGGCAGTCCTCACGACAGAATCACGTCTTTAGAAGAATCCATTCACCGGGCTCAAGCTGAACGAGAAGCGGACGCAACGGCAGCAGCCACCTTGCCCAGAGTTGTGAGGAGAGCCCATCTGGAACACATGGGCCTCGGTAGAACTACCTCCATTGACGGGCCTTACAATGAAGCCGCGTTGCGCTTCTTCGACGACTCTCACCCACGTTCCGAGGAGCTGGGAAGCGAGAGAGGCAGTCGGCATCTGTCGCAGTTCTTTGAGGAGCCCCCGGAACTCAGCGTGGACGGTCGGTTGACAATGACCGAGGATGGGACCTCCGTCCTGCTGGCGGGAGGGCAGCACGGCTACCAGCCGGACCAAGACAGCATGGACAAGTGTGCCCGCTGGCTGCAGAGCCTCAAGATGACCAGCGGGGACAGGATTAAATCCAGAAGTCACGTTCAACTGCCACCCCTTTGATGACTTCGAGGGCCGTGTAAACGCTAAAGTGTTAACATCAAGTTTAGTCCTTCAGGATATTTTATTTTTATTGTATGCATGTCATGTGGCTTTGCAAATTACTGTTAATGTTTATTGTCCAGGTCTAATTCACAGAACTTCAATTGATTGTCGAGTTGATCAAACAATAATATTCATAATATGTAGATTTGAACAGTACCTGCCTCTCTCTCTTTCTGTCTAAGGTTGTGCAAAGTCAGTAAGTGTAAGCTTATATTCATCATTAATTTAATGCTTAATCGTTTTGTTTTATTGGAAAGGAAATTGTGCGTGTTTGGCGAGCGATTCAATAACATCATAACACTAGAATATAATAAGATATGCTGTTTATTATTTACTTTGTATACTGACCAGCAAAAGAAACTACACACGTGCATTTTATATGCGCATAAAAGAACGGCTCATTCAAACCATTTCAACTTTTGCAGATGTCTCATTCAATTATTTGTGTACCCAAAATCTTACGTTCTATTGCACTCATGCGATTATTTTCGATACAATAGCCGAGAGAAACAAAATGAGATACATGTGAAAACTACACACCTGGTCATAATCTGTGCTCATTTTCGTGCCTAATTATGTTACACATACAGAGATCAACAAATGTTAAGTATCACCTTTCCTTAAGAGCACAGAACAAAAACTGCACTGTCCAATCCTTTGATTTTTTTATATTTCATTAATTTAATTACGTATCCAACCGACCCTAAAATTTCATTGCATTCGTATTATTAGTTTTGAAGCACCAGCTCAACAAATAACGCAACCCCCTAAGTTTAACATCACAAAACACAGCTGCTCAAAATGTGTCAAAATTGGGTATGCCCACCCAAGCAGCAATACAGTACTCCCCGTTTATAGTAAACTCGGTTATAAGAAATTTCGGTTACAGTAAAGGAAAGCACTGGTTCCCGGCCAAAGGTCTACTGTTTTATTACTAAATAGACCTCGGATAGTAGCAACTCGGTTATAATTTTAAAAAACCTGCTATAGTAAAGTTACTTTTGGTTCCCCACAGGACTGGCTCCTCGGTTACAATAAAAAAAAAAAAGTCCTCTTCGTGACCTTTGTAAATACGTCACCAATGTATGCGTCACAGTCTCACCACTCCCCCCACCCACTCATAATAACAACTGGGTTTTAATTAAAATTTAAAAAACTCCTATAGTAAAGTCATTTGTGGTTCCTCTTCGTTCCTCTTGGTTACAATAAAAAAAATTGTCCTCTTCCTGACCTTTGTAAATACGTCATCAATGTATACGTCACAGTCTCACTACTCCCTCTACCCACCTTCATCAACGAAATTGAAAGGCACTCAAAAACATGTTTCTTTCCCCTCATTACTTAGTGGAAAAAAATGAATTAAAAAAAAAAATATATATACAGCCGAATCCGCTTATAAGAAACTCGCTTATAAGAAAACTCGCTTACAATGAAGCAAAACAAATTTCCCTGCCGAACTTCTTCTTTCTTATCTATGATCAAAACTGGGATATAAGAAACTCGCTTATAAGAAAACTCGGTTATAAGCAAGCAATTTGTTTCTCCCATTCGCAATGGAAACTTGGATATAAGAAAATTATGTCATATAAGAGAGTTGGTTTGCGGTTCATTTTTTTTATAAGCAAGTTCTATTTACTTATAAGCGAATTACCATTGACAACATTTTCTTAAAGACCCCCCAGATCACGAGTCAAAATCACGGGTTCCACCTGTTTTCCTTCTTATAGCTGGTACAAAAATCTTGTTTTGACCAGGTTTTACTCCCATACAAATGCCCCCAAATTAAAAACGAAACATTTTTTAAAGAGCAGCCTCAATTTGAAGTTGGGCGAATTTGTATGTGGGTCACAGCTACCCAGAAAAAAACAAGGGATTTAATCGTGTTGGGTCAGTGTGTCATTACAAGCGAGTTGGACCTGAACTGAAAGGATTTTCTGAGAAAATTGAAGTCGTTCCAAAAAGGGAAAGTTTACCTCAAACCAGTTGTGTCACAGACATTCTAAACAGTACAGGCACTAGATTACAAGACTAATTAAGTTGTTTTTGTTCCTTTATTCCATACTTTCCTTCAGTATTCTGTGCAAAATAAATGTTGAGCCGAAGAAAAAAATATGAGTACTTTTGTGTTGGTGGGAGACAAGGGAAAAACTTCAAAATGTTTTCTTATATCTGAGTTTCGGATATAAGAAAACTTGGATAAACAAAACATCATCTCCCCCTTGATTTTCTTATAACCGAGTTTTGCTGTATTTTGATTTGATGATGGGTTTATATTTAGTATTTTACGTTAGCTTTGACTTTGAAAAACGTCATCGGATAA
>CM065683.1:53400137-53425137 GCA_017654935.2 Phymorhynchus buccinoides | reverse complement strand
TGAGACATCTGCAAAATTTGAAATGATTTGAATGAGCCGTTCTTCTATGCGCATATAAAATGCACGTGTGTAGTTTCTTTTGCCGGTCAGTATTCTATATTAACTGGTTTCTTGGGCGACGTTTGGTAAACCCATTTTTCTTTCAACTAAATCAAGATCAGAATGAACAAGAAGATCAATATCCTGATCACATTTTGCTTCTTTATTTCAAGTACACGATCGATCCCTTTAAAGACCCCCCACGTCACGTGTCACATTCCCTCTTATGCTAGGAAGATTTCTTAAGATTTCTTACTAGCTATAAGAGGGAAAACACGACCATTTTGACACATGACGTGGGGGGTATTTAACGAATCAATATTTAGGTCTAAAGCTGCTTGCTTTAATCGATAGGCCTCAGCGAACAGAAGTGGTATTCTGAATAGCCTTGAGCTAAACCAACACACACATTGGCAGTTTTCACAATCCTTCTCCGTGGGGTTTGCATGCGCAAAAGCAAAGTGCTATTCAACATGAGAACGATTAATGGTATTAAAAGATATAGATTATGCTATAAAAAAAAATCAATGCAACTCAGCTCACCAGAACAGAAGGAAATTGACGCAGACATGGAGAATGTTGTCTTATCTCGTTGACGTAAAATAGTGATTTTGTCTTTTTCTTATAGGTAAGACGGGGTAAAAAGCCCATGGGCGGGTAAGAAGCTCATGCCAATTATCTCATGAAATAAAGACAATTTCAGTCAAATGTTCCCATGAGACGAATGCTAAACATTAACACTCGTCTCTTGGGCAAAATGTGACTGAAATTTGCTTCATTTCATGAGATAATTGGCATGGGCTTCTTACCCGCCCATGGACTTTTTTTTACCCCGTCTTCACCCTATGATTATTCACAAAGTTTGGTTCAAAGCAAGCTAGCTCCCACACACGTCCAAGTATACTTTGTTATCTTGTATTTCCCCCTGCTCCCTCTCTATGGGGCAGCTTAGTAGGGGAAGACGGGGTAAAAAGCGCATGGGCGGGTAAGAAGCCCACCCCAATTATTTCATGAAATAAAGAAAATTTCAGTCAAATTTGCCCATGAGACGAATGCTAGACATTAACGCTCGTCTCATGGGCAAAATGAGACTGAAATTTGCTTCATTTCATGAGATAATTGGGGTGGGCTTCTTACCCGCCCATGCGCTTTTTACCCCGTCTTCCCCTAAGCCCTGTTATAACTGGGGAAAAGCAGGGAGTATGTTCTGTAAACCAACGAACAAGACAAAGTTTATGCATTATGCAGGCCCTACTTGCTTGCTTAAGGTCGAAATACACGTTGTTAGTGTTCAATCTTTCCCTATGGCAACATAAGTGATCCTCTAGCAATGACATTGCTTGCCATTCTTTAAATGATTTTAACTACGACATTATTATATTAGGGGAAGACGGGGGTAAAAAGCGCATCGGCGGGTAAGAAGCCCACCCCAATTATCTCATGAAATAAAGAAAATTTCAGTCAAATTTGCTCATGAGACGAATGCTAGACATTAACGCTCGTCTCATAGGCAAAATGAGACTGAAATTTGCTTCATGAAATTGCCCATGAGACGAATGCTAGACATTAACGCTCGTCTCATAGGCAAAATGAGACTGAAATTTGCTTCATGAAATTGCCCATGAGACGAATGCTAGACATTAACGCTCGTCTCATAGGCAAAATGAGACTGAAATTTGCTTCATGAAATTGCCCATGAGACGAATGCTAGACATTAACGCTCGTCTCATAGGCAAAATGAGACTGAAATTTGCTTCATGAAATTGCCCATGAGACGAATGCTAGACATTAACGCTCGTCTCATGGGCAAAATGAGACTGAAATTTGCTTCAATTTCATGAGATAATTGGGGTGGGCTTCTTACCCGCCCATGCGCTTTTTACCCCGTCTTCCCCTACGCCTGCCAATGTTATTATTGGTTGTTGCGGGTTGCAGCCCCTGATTGCATATGTGCTTCGTTGAACACAATCCAACAAGTGCCACAATCACGTTATAAACTATTCAGTGATTTACAATTCCGTTGGTCTGTATACTTGTCACTGACATTGTCACTTGTGCATAAACTGTGATCACTAAGATGTCATTGTGCGCGCGTGCGTGTGTGTATGCGCACATGCGTGCGTACGTGCGTGCGAGTGTACGTGCGTGCATGCGCGTACGCGTGTGTATATGCGTGTGTTCGTTTGTTTTTCTCGTTTATCACTTAAGTCTATATCCAACCATTTCCTTTTATTTATCCTAAAGTGCATGTGTCTAGTTGATATAGGGTAAGACGGGATAAAAAGCCCATGGGCGGGTAAGAAGCCCATGCCAATTATCTCATGAAATAAAGCAAATTTCAGTCACATTTTGCCCATGAGACGAGTGTTAATGTTTAGCATTCGTCTCATCGGCAAATTTGACTGAAATTTGCTTTATTTCATGAGATAATTGGCATGGGCTTCTTACCCGCCCATGGGCTTTTTACCCCGTCTTCACTATTGGCACGGATAGATAGGGGAAGACGGGGTAAAAAGCGCATGGGCGGGTAAGAAGCCCACCCCAATTATCTCATGAAATAAAGAAAATTTCAGTCAAATTTGCCCATGAGACGAATGCTAGACATTAACGCTCGTCTCATGGGCAAAATGAGACTGAAATTTGCTTCATTTCATGAGATAATTGGGGTGGGCTTCTTACCCGCCCATGCGCTTTTTACCCTGTCTTCCCCTACAGGGTTTGTGATCCATTATGATGAAGAAGAAGATTTTGAACTTAAGATGACCCAAAGCCAACAATAGGCCAACAACAACATTAATTAAACCCTTTCATCGCCACTGTCGCCTCTTGGCACCACAATGATTTAACACCCATGTCACTGAAAGGCATCAAATGAGGGTCTGGCATCCAGTAACCTTATGTTCTTCATTTTGGGAGGTAAGAATAGGCCCTGTTTTAATGCATGTCACAGAGGAATCCCCTACCCAGGTAAGGTTAATGGAAATGTTTAGCTGAGAAATGGCTGGCGTTGAAAGGGTTTTAATGCTCAAATGTTAATCACATCATGCCGTACTGTCACCGTGGTATTTACCACTTGCTTTAAAGTATCCAAAGTCTATTAACTGTAACCTTTGTCTCTTTGTTTCTCCTTAGTTGTCGTTTAAGTTAAGCTAATGATCTGCTTTTAATATGCATATTTGACAGGCCTACATGTCCTTCTAGAGTGAAAACTCGGGGTTGGACTGACTTTCGGTGTCCGTAGAATAGGCTACAACTAGGTGGAGAACATGAGGTCAAATGGTCATTTAAAACTCAGTTTTTTAATATAGCATTTCTGTCATAATATAAGAAATAAATATTCAAACGCGATGGACAACTTCATGTGCTGTGTTTGCAGTGGTGTTGGTGGTAGTTGTGATGATGATGATGATGTGGTGTTTGTTTTTGTGTGTGTGTGTGTGTGTGTGTGTGTGTGTGTGTGTGTGTGCGTGCGTGCGTGCGCGCGTGCGTGCGTGCGTGCGTGTGTGTGTGTGTGTGTGCGTGTGTGTGTGTGTGTGTGTGTGTGTGTGTGTGTGTGCGCGCGCGCGCGCGTGTGTGTGTGTGTGTGCGTACGTGAGTGCGCGCGCGCGTGTATGTGTGCATAAGAGGGAAAGGTAATCATCTGAAAATTGCCATACACATTGTGCAAATCCATTATGCCCGATTATATATGCATTACTTCCAGATAGCAGAGAAGGCAGCTGCTTGCAGCTATATTGGAGGGCTGGGCTGAAATGTGATTACAGTGGTTTTGCCTTACCAAGAGGTCATTTGCACTTCCTCAACTAGAGCGCTAAGACGCTAGATCACCAGCTGCGAGGCAGCATTTTCGGCTCCAGTGACTGACCTTTTTGACCAATGACCTTCCTTTTCAACTTGGTCCAGCTATCCTAACTACCCATATAATATGCTTGCAATGTGAGGGTCCTGGGTCACTTCGTTCAAACTCTATCGTGTTAACATATATATCCACATGCATAGTCGGTCAGTCAGTCAGTCAGCTAGATAGCCAGGAACAAACAGACAAACGCCACTGAAAACATTACCAGTTTCGCCTCGTGGCTGGTAACCAGTTTCGCCTCTTGGCTGGTAACCAGTTTCGCCTCATGGCTGGTAACCAGTTTGGCCTCATGGCTGGTAACCAGTTTGGCCTCATGGCTGGTAACCAGTTTCGCCTTATGGCTGGTAACCAGATTCGCCTCATGGCTGGTAACCAGTTTCGCCTCATGGCTGGTAACCAGTTTCGCCCCATGGCTGGAAACCAGTTTTGCCTCATGGCTGGTAACCAGTTTCGCCTCATGGCTGGTAACCAGTTTCGCCTCATGGCTGGTAACCAGTTTCGCCTCATGGCTGGTAACCAGTTTCGCCTCATGGCTGGTAACCAGTTTCGCCTCATGGCTGGTAACCAGTTTCGCCTCATGGCTGGTAACCAGTTTCGCCTCATGGCTGGTAACCAGTTTCGCCTCATGGCTGGTAACCAGTTTCGCCTCATGGCTGGTAACCACTTTCGCCTCATGGCTGGCAACCAGTTGCGCCTCATGGCTGGTAACCAGTTTCGCCTCATGGCTGGTAACCAGTTGCGCGTCGCAGCTGGTAACCAGTTTCGCCTCATGGCTGGTAACCAGTTTCGCCTCGCGACAGGTAATCAGTTTAGCCTCATGGCTGGTAACCAGTTTCGCCTCACGACAGGTAACCAGTTTCGCCTCATGGTAACCAGTTTCGCCTCGCGACAGGTAACCAGTTTAGCCTCATGGCTGATAACCAGTTTCGCCTCACGACAGACAGGTAACCAGTTTCGCCTCATGGCTGGCAACCAGTTTCGCCTCACGACAGGTAACCAGTTTCGCCTCATGGCTGGTAACCAGTTTCGCCTCATGGCTGATAACCAGTTTCGCCTCATGGCTGGTAACCAGTTTCGCCTCATGGCTGATAACCAGTTTCGCCTCACGACAGGTAACCAGTTTCGCCTCATGCGGCTGGTAACCAGTTTCGCCTCGCTACAGGTAACCAGTTTCGCCTCATGGCTGGTAACCAGTTTCGCGTCGCAGCTGGTAGGCCTAATCAAGAGGCCTATTGGACAGTTGAAGTTAGCGGTGGCACAAAGCCCACAAGGCTGTAGCATTCAGAACCAGGGCAAATGTAAAACTAACCTCATGTGAGAAGTAGACTACAGTCAAAAGACTGAGCTGTACAAATATTTTTCATGACGATACTGCTGTAGTGGTGTAGAGTGGCACAGAGGTAAAGCGTTCGCCTCGTGTCAAGTAAACCCGAGTTCGAACCTGGGTACATGGGATTTTTCCTCTCACTTTGCACTAGGCCTTTACGGTCTGAACGTGGAGTCTTTCGGATGAGACGATAAACCGAGGCACGGACAGACAGACAATACGACATAGATTGCCTTAAATATAAACCAGGCTAACTGTCTATCAAATTTTCATTGTCTGTTGACATTAACCGACAAAACTATCTCCTTTCGTTTTAAGGCGCTGCGTTCTTCAGATGATCATGTTTTAGATGGTTAGATTGTTTACAATAAAACCAAAAAATTAATGCGTTTTAGCTTTAGTTTTGTCTGGACAAAAAAAAACCGCATTATGTCTTGAATATACTTGTGTTTTTTTGCGTTTTTTTTTCAAACTGCTTAATTATTCCCAAACAGAATCTAATCAAAGATGATCTAAAACATTTCTGCTTAGATACATTTCTTCTTCTTCTTCTTCTTCTCGCCAATTGGCCACCTTCATCGGGTTGATGAAGATTTTGCCGACAAATAGTCAGACTTAAAATCTATTGACAGCACAAAATGCTCACTTGCATTTAATTTATCCTACCAAACTTGCATACTTATGTATGTCTAGTGATCTTTGCTTAAACTCTTTACAAAACATATTCACATCACCCACACCTTGAGCGAGCCACATGTGCACACAAAACTAAAACCAGTTCTGTTCAAAAGCAGTCTCAATCAGTCACCCAATGACACTTGGTAATTACTATTGGAATCTGAATTCAATAGCATTTTATACAGTGCCTGGTTATGTAGCCATCTGTTATCCATGTTTAAATCAGTCCCGAATCAAAACTTTAAGATGATGAAAATGATGTTTTACGTCCTCTCGGTCATAGACACATATGGGACATTTGTAAATACAAAGATGGTGGGAACAATACTGGCTGCAATGCCCGGAGGCAGTGCAACACCAGTAAAGTCCCGAGTTTTTAACAATATAGACAGGTGTAGCGGTAACCACGCCTCGGTTAAACCTCATCGGCTATGGTACCGCCACATTGTTACTACAATATCAAAACTTTAAAGTTTTCACAAAACTATTTATAATGAATGGGTGCCTGCCACGTTCAACATAAACCATTTGATTAGGTGTGCTGAAAACTGGCCTACATTTAAAAACTTTTTACAAGCAAATAAATTGATTTTTCAGTTGGGTCTTCCTTTACTAAAACACTCCATGTTTCAACAGTATTTAAGACAAAATAGGTTGGATAATAGCATCGAGGTAAGTATAATTTATATAGTTATTCATAACCTCAATTTTTCACCATCGGTTGTCTACTCTACTCATGCCTGCCTCGCCTAGAAAGCCAAGGCTGCATCAAAATGTTGTTAGGGGAAGACGGGGTAAAAAGCGCATGGGCGGGTAAGAAGCCCACCCCAATTATCTCATGAAATAAAGAAAATTTCAGTCAAATTTGCCCATGAGACGAATGCTAAACATTAACGCTCGTCTCATGGGCAAAATGAGACTGAAATTTGCTTCATTTCATGAGATAATTGGGGTGGGCTTCTTACCCGCCCATGCGCTTTTTACCCCGTCTTCCCCTATTCTCTGCATAGCTATGCAGGGATTATCTTTAGCCATGGCAAGCTCCTAGCATAACATCATCAGTCTCCAAAATCCTCTGAAGTCAGAATGTGGCTGCCTACGTGTAAGGGTAAAAAACGTCACACACGTAATGTTCTCACCCCTTGTACCATGGTGCTCAAGTGCTTCGGCTGTTGGGATGATCCCTGGAATCTTTAAGCCAGGGTACGACGACAATAACAACAACAACAACAACAACAACAACAACAACATGCCTGTCTAGAAAACCTCCATTCCTGAAAACCATGATTTTTCTTTCATTTGTGTTTATAGTTAGCCTAACCCAAGACGGCTACACACATATCATACAAACAATTAAGCTGCCGCCTCAAACCACTTGAAGAACACAAACTTTGGGCCATCTTAGAAGCTCTATCATATATTAATTATCTACCAAACCCTCCATTTCAAATAGCCATTTTTTCAGATTCTCTTTCATCCATCTTTGCACTTCAAGGGGACAGCCACGATCGCCTTGAAATTAAAAACGAAATAAAAAAACTTATACATCACCTGCACCTTAGAGGAACAAGGGTTACAATCATATGGATCCCCTCCCACTGTGGTATCACGGGAAATGATTTGGCTGATAGAGAGGCCAAGAGAGCCGCTACACATATGTCCGGCTCTCCAGTAAACATAGGCTTAACAATTGGCGAAGCCAAATCTATTCTTAAAAAAACGGTGTTCCAGGAGTGGTCCAAGGAACTTGTAATATACACAAAGGCCCACTCCTGGGATCAAAAGATAGTCCAGGGGGGACTGTTCCTTACCGTACCTCATTACATATCTAAACTGATTTTTAGACTAAGAACAAATGCACATTTTTGTAAATTCAGTAACACCCCATGTAAATGTAACAAAACACTTAACGTAGAACACCTCTTTAACCCTTGCATTTATATCCATAAAGAGTTTGAGGAACTTTTCTGTCAATTAAAAACAGCTAAAATACCATTTACACAAAATTCAATATTAAGAAACGGTGTTAAAGAATGGTCCCCCCTAGTGTGGTTTGCAGAAGCCATTCGACGATCATTTCTAAAAGATTATTTTTAAAAATAAAAATATAAAAAATAAATAAAAATTTAATACATAAAAAGTTGTTGGCTGCCATTCACCGCAGACTTCATGACCCAGTTAAACACTCTTCATCCGCCACTTTGTGACGGGTGTCCTCATAGAGGGTCGGAAAGGATTGCCCATCTCGACCCACTTTTGTTTTATCAGCAACCATGGATTCACAGTAGCCCCCCAGAAATGTGATTTCATAATCTTTTCAACCACTAAGGTCAACGACCTCACTATGAACATTGATAATACCCCTAAACTACCCGTACAATCAGTTAAATTTCTTGGGGTTCTTCTAACATACAATTTATCCTGGAATAACCATATCAACTACCTGACTCAAAAAGCACACAAAGCACTAAACTTTATAAAAGTCATAGCAAGACAACCATGGGCTAAGGACCCCAAATTTTTAACATACTTAGTAAGAACACTTGTAAGAAGCAGATTAACATATGGCATGGAAGCATTTTACTCCCTAACACAAGCTAACCTTACAACCCTTCAACGCTTTGAAATTAAGGCCTTAAAGACTGCCCTGGGCCTCCCAAAGTTCGCAATAACATCACTGATCTATAGGGACATCGACTGGATCCCACTACCTCACTTAATTAAACTAAATTGCGCTTCACTTCTAACCCGCCTTCACGCCACTAAAATTTTTACAGAAGATGAATTTATGACTTCATTCTCCGACCCATACTTCGCTACGTCAAAAAAACACAAAAAATTTATTAATATCCACGATTTTACACAAGACCTAATGAATAAAGCAGATATCTCCTTTAATAACATCGCAGCCTTTCCTCAGCACAGACCCCCACAGTGGGACTGGGATCCACCCGATATAGATATTAATCTTCATCACCTTTACAACAAAGAACTTGACCCTAACCGTCTTACAGCCGCAGCCAAACAGAAAATATATGATCTCAGACAGTACTTATCAATATACACGGACGGCTCCCTAATAAGTTACAACAAAATAGGGTGCGCGTTTAATATTCCAAGTCTCAAAATATCTAAATCTTTCCAACTCAACAACAACATTTCCATCTTTTCTGCCGAACTCTGGGCCATCCTAGAAGCACTGGCCTTCATTAATAACTCACCAATATCTCCATTCCAGATTGTCATATTTACTGACTCTCTTTCCTCACTCAAAGCTTTACAAGGCAACAGTCACAACCGTGCAGAAATCAAAAACGAAATCTTACATCTTACACATCTTCTACACCTCAGAGGTACTCAGGTTCTTATGGTGTGGATCCCATCCCACTGTGGTCTAACCGGTAATGACCTAGTGGACAAAGATGCCAAATCGGCCGCCCTGGGTCATTCCGGCAATACCATTTCTATTAAACTCTCTGTTGGAGAGACTAAGAACATGTTAAAAAAAGCGACCTCCCAGGAGTGGGCAAAGGAATTGGAATCATATGCCAAAACCCACTCCTGGGACCCCAAAATTGTCCAGGGGGGACTGTTCCTGTCAATACCACATAAAATACAATCTTTAATTCTTCGGTTAAGAACCAGATCTTACTTTTGTAAATATAAGGAACTGCCCTGCATTTGTAACAACATCTTAGACCTTGAACACCTTTTCACACCTTGTGACTACATCCGAAACCAACTATCAACCTTTTTAGACAAACTAAAATCTTTAAATATCCCGTTTACTCAAGACTCCATCCTATCTAGAGGCCCACAGGAATGGTCCCCCCTGGTATGGTTCGGGGAGGCAATCAAGAACGCCTCCTTCGGCCACATATTTTAATCTGAACTAAAATACATAAAACAACTTAATAACTCAACTCTACTACACTCTTTACACCGGTGAGGGAGGGGTCCCCCCGGACAGCGGTCCGCGCACCTGACCACCCTCCACTCCCTTATACCCCCCACCTTCCCCTTTTTTAATAGACAGCACGTATCACAACTGTTAGTGCTGGCTCTTTTGAGCACATTTTTTACTCACCTCCCCCCCCGTGGATGGGTGCGCGGCCCGAACTCCGGGGGCCTCCTTTGTAGCCGTCACGTCACAACGTTGCGCCAGGCCCTTGTGCCTGGTGCCCGGGGTCCCTCCGCATCCGTGCAGGTCCCCGGTAACATGGCGCCTTTCCTCTGTCTGGGGTGGGGAGGAGGGGTCCCTCTCCCTCCCTCCCCCTGCCCTAGTCAAGAAAGAATCATTAACCTCTCTCACCACCACTCTATCCCACTCTTACTTGTGCTCGGGCTCCCATGCCACCAGCCATATATTTAAATATAATATACTATCATAACGTCCACCTGTATGACATCGAGGGCGGGGGAGATTTTGTAGCCCTCCCCCCTCGGGACTCTGCAGGTGTACATTGTATAAAATTTAAAACCACATGTTAAAAATTTGTAAGTCTCTGCCTTATAACCAACAACAAACTATTTAGCCAAGCACGGCAAACCTTAAAGCATTTTCATTGGTCCTGGCAAATGCAGAAGATAAAACAAGCTACGTGATGAACGCCTCTTAGCGCGAATATTCGTGTAGTACTTCACTGTCAAAATTTACAACGCTTTTCATTGGTCCTCTCGCTTAACGAAGAGGACCAAAGCAAACATACACCCCACCACTACTTTTAATATGCACCACGGTCACCGATTGCCTGCCGGGGTCCTACACAGCTCATACCCGTCCTACGATGACTTTATATATTTTATGAACAACATTTTATCCATAAATATCTTATCCTTCGAACATATTTTAATATAATTCGCAATTTTACTACAAGCATTTTTACAAATTTTAACATGGGTTCCCCACCTATAATGATTACTTCACCAACCGGGTAGTCTCCCTTTCTGGTTGCGCTATTGCCGCAAAAATCAAAATATTAATAATTGAACGAATGTTGTATGAACGGAATAATAAACTTTAAACAATATCACGGCCTAAATCCCCATGTTCTGGGAACCTTTTTTATTCTTATTTTACTTCGTCGAGCTGGTCTCCCCTGTGTTGGGGTGGGCCTGCGGTGGGGCTGCTGACGCAGGGATGGCCTGCGTATCGCTCCCCCCGCTTGTCCCGCCCCCCACTGTGTGCTGAGACCCTCCGAAGTCCCTCCCTCCCCCTCTTTTGTTGTTCCCAGAACTTTATGTAAATAAAAGTATAAACACAAGACTTTTACGGTTTTTAATAAGATTAACTATCCGCATGTACATATTTCCCCTGCTTTTGTTTACAGGGAAGTCATTGGGGAGAGAGTTCTCTCCCCCGATAGGATATTTTAAATTTTATCTATCTATGGGGCCTTGCCCTTTGACCTGAAATTCAAGTCATAAATTTTTGTAAATAAATTAAATAAATATTTGTAAATACAAATTTTAACATAACTATGGGCCAAATTAGGCTTTTAATAATAAAATAAAGATATTTCTTGACTTTTAAAACCAGTAGCCCTGGAATTTTAATGTACAGAAATTCGTCGGTTTGGGTCAGACAAGATATACAAGCTTTTTAAAAAAAAAATACAACATTTTACACACACATAGATTCTTTTATTAAGAATCACGATTCGCAATCTTTCTTAATACGAATTCGGTTTCCCAATCTTTTCAAAAGAACATTTTAACTTGCGCACAAAGAGAATTCCATCCCCTCCTCCCAATTATATGTAATGTTTATGTTTTTGTCTCTGTATGTCTTGTAAAATGTCGTTCTCCTTATTTTCACATACCCTACTAATATACATGTCCCATATGTGCCTTCCCGGGTCGAGAGGACGTAAAACACCAAAATTACTACTACTTTTATCAGCAACCATGTCCCATATGTGCCTTCCCGGGTCGAGAGGACGTAAAACACCAAAATTACTTTTATCAGCAACCCATTCCCAATGGCTGTCTGGCCTGCGCATTTTATAAATAGTCATTTCTATATTTTTCTTTAACTAAAAGGGGACTCTGTGGGTGGGCCGGACCGGTTCCCCTTTCCTCTTGTGGAGATGGGGGCTGTGTTCGGCCCGCCTATAGACTCTTTAGTAGTTGCATAGCTCTGTCTCCCCTCCCCTCTTTTTTGAGAGGGGGGGGGGGTTTCAGTGGCTGGATGCCTCGGGCCTGCGACAGACAAGTTCCCTTGCCGGCCCGAGACACCCACGGGCGTCCGCCCCTATTGGCGTACGCCCGAAGCATCGACCCTATCCGAAGGGAATCTTTAACCTGTCCAAATACACAAATAAACAAAACTATATTTTATATAAACATATTTTGGTGGGGGTGGGGTCTTCTCGGGGGATGTCCCGGCCGCCCTCACACACTCCCCGTCCCACTTCCCCTCCCTGTCACGCCGTTTTATTTCCATGTGTGCCAGTAGGGCCGTAGTGGCCTCTTTTGGGCCCACCCCATTTTAATCCCCCCTCTCCTCAGTGTGTTCGCGCTCGGGGCGCCCCCCGTGACCTCCTCGGTAGTAGTCACGCTTCGCGTTGCAGCCCCTCCACACTTCGGTGCACGGACTGCACAAGCTACGCCTCCCCTCTGCACGGGGTGGGGAGGAGGGGTCCCTCTCCCTCCCTCCCCCTACCCCCTGTATCGGAAGAATCCCTCGCCACCCCCTCCATCTTCACCTTTACTATTACTATTATTTTATTATAGAAAAATTCGTTGCTCTGGCTCCCACACAAAATTTTAACAATTTAAAGTCTATATAAAATAACACCATGACAACGAAGGCGGGGGGGTGTTTTGTAGCCACCCCCCTTTGGGAATTCATGAAGTATAATTACAAACAAACATAAGTTGCGTGGCCGTCGCCGCCTATCAAATTCAGATTTAAACATTATTTACCTTACATGAATAATCTTCATTGTTCGAATGGGAACACATAAATCTTTATCGGATATCATATCGCCGGCCGGGGATCTCTCCCTCGATGCAGCTTGTGTCTGCGCGCGCAAATGCACTTACATTTTAATTGATAGATATCTCCTTATACTCATATATTAAAATATAAAGTGACATACAAGAATTTTACTATAACTTTTAAAACATATAACATTATAAACCATGGTTAAACTTTTAACTTACTTTTATCATATATTTTATCTTAAACAACAGGGTTGTCTCCCCTCATAATAAAGTAGGGTTAATTATTAACCCTTTTAAATATTAGATTTTATTTAAATGTTAAAAATTTTAAAGATAGAGCATGGTGCCCTCTTATAAAATCTATATGTATATATAGGATTTACATAGGAGACTCGGCTGGGATCAACTTAAGATTAATTCTGCCCTGAGTTGAGGCCCCCCTCTCGGGGAGGCGCCCCCGCCGTTGGTAGTTGACGCGAGGATGTCTCGCGTATCCTCCGGCGGCGGGGGTGGCTCCCCCGGATGGTTGAGGACCCCCGGGTAGTTGGCCCCTTCCCCTCTTTCCCCCCTCCCAAAACCCGTGAGATGACCTCCCCCTTGATGGGGAGGGCCCGCCGCGGGTTGTTGACGCGAGGATGGCTCGCGTATACCTCCCCCGGCTGGCCCTCCCCAACTCGGTGTGTTGAGACCCTCCGGGATCCCCCTTCTTTCCCACCCCTCCCCTATATATAGACCCCAGTCGAGTTTCAAAATCACCCTTTTTCTTCTCGTATAATCTAAATATTTTGTCCCCCTTTTTTTTCAAAACAAATTGCCGTAATAGGAGTTTTCTCCCCTGGCATTTTAATAAATTATATGTATATAACTCTTATCTCATGTACAGATAAATATAATATAGAATATAAAGAATGTAAATATAACTGAAATATATTACCAATGTATATAGAAACTAGATGTATGTAAATATTTTCTTTTAAAATAAATAAGGCCAGAAGTGGTTTTTATTAATAAATATAAAAACACGAAATTTTTAAAAAAACTGTAGCCCTTGATTTTAATACAAATAGGGAGGGTTGTACTCGGGTCAGACAACAAACGAATTTTAATTTAACTTTTTATACATATATAGTTATTTAACAAGCATTTTCAGACAATACTAACTAATTTTAAAATTCTTAACAGGATACTCCTCACAACACATGAAAATCTTGCGCTTTTAGAATCCTTCCCCAAAATCTTTTTATGTTTTGTCTTCGTTTTGTATACGTCTTCTTACGTTTATGTATTGTCTTTTGTTTATTTACAATTAACAAATGTCCCATATGTGCCTTCCCAGGTCGAGAGGACGTAAAATCCTAGATAACAACAACAACTTGAAGAACACACTACCAATGCCTAGCGTCTGCAAAAAGCAGATCCGAGTTAAGAGTTCAGCAAGATCGGGCAATAACTGAACGCCAACAGGGCCGGACCAAAGTTTTTAAGGGGTGGGGGCTAAATCATCTGATTATATTTTAACAATACTGGTGGCGGTGCCATAGCTGATGAGGTTTAACCGAGGCGTGGTCACCGCTACAGCTATCTGTATTAATATAAAAAAATCGGGACTTTACTGGTTTTGCACTGCCTCCGGGCATTGCCTCCAGTATTGTTCCCACAATTTACAAATGTCCCATATGTGTCTGATTCAGACCAAGAGGACGTAAAACACCATTTTCGTCGTCATCTGATTCTGATTTGGCGGTGCCATAGCCGATGAAGTTTAACCGAGGCGTGGTCACCGCTACAGCTATCTGTATTAATTTTTTTTAAATCGGGACTTTACTGGTTTCGTACTGCCTCCGGGCATTGCCTCCAGTATTGTTCGAACCATATTTGTATTTACAAATGTCCCATATGTGTTTGATTCAGACCAAGAGGACGTAGAACTCCATTTTATCTCTCTCTCTCATCGAAGCCCCGTTATAACGTGGCGGTACCATAGCCGTTGAGGTTTAACCGAGGCGTGGTTACTGCTACACATATCTATATTGTTAAAAACTCGGGACTTTACTGGTGTTGCACTGCCTCCGGGCATTGCCTCCAGTATTGTTCCCACCATCTTTGTATCTACAAATGTCCCATATGTGTCTGTTCCAGACCGAGAGGACGTAAAACACCATTTTTTGTTCGTTCCTGGAAGGTGCTATGTCCCATATATATGTGCCTGCCCGGGTCGAGAGGACGTATCTGCCCCACATGGCCGAAAGGCCAAAGAGGGCGTTAAACATTATTTCCTCGAGAGGACGTAAAGCCCCCCCCCAACAACAAAAAATGTCATCGAAGGCAGTGCGAGGCACCAAGACCCCTAGGAGGGTCTGGGGGCATGCTCCCCCGTAAAAGTTTTAAATCCGAGAAGCAAAATAGTGCAATCTGGGCATGAAATAATTAAAGGACTAATGCCGTTACTGTTCATGCCCCTATTGAAACATATTTTGAACCATTAAGTACACATCATGCTGCTTCCACACTGCTAGATATAGCCCGCGAGGAAATGTAGCTGCTATTGTTAGATATGTCTCTTTGTTGCTGTTGTCGTTTGTTTGTCTATTGTTATTATTTTTTTAAATTATTATTATTAGTAGTAGTATTTTTTCCAAGTTGTTGGATATAAGGTATATATGTAAATGAGACATTAATTAAACACACACACTGTCTAAAATAATAATTGAGGGAAAGCGGAATAAGTACAAAACACACGGCTTTTTAAAACAATTATACGGCCTTCATAACAAAAGAATAAAGAGAAGGAAAAAAGCATTAAAAAGTAGAAAATGCAACACAATCCATTTCATATAAATCCGGGAGATATATCATACTTTTGTGTCAATGCATGTAAAGTAAAAACATAACACAGAGAGAGAGAGAGAGAGAGAGAGAGAGAGAGAGAGAGAGAGAGAGAGAGAGAGAGAGAGAGAGAGAGAGAGAGAGAGGAGAGAGAGAGAGAGAGAGAGAGAGAGGGGGGGGGGCTGTAACTAGAGCTTTCATCCTTATCTCTCTCCCTCCCCCATTTCTGCAACCTCTCCCTCTGACACTACCCTTGACCTTCTCAGCTGATCATGTGATTTCCTTTTATGGTAGCCTAAACCTCGCACTTCCGTCAAAACACAGCTCCCACGAACAATAATGGCTACCGGTACAGACGAGTCTGTCACAGGTACATTAAACATGATTTTACACCCATTCTTTCTGTATATTTCACTTGCTCCTGTGTAAAATAAGGAGCTATAGTTTATGATAATGGTAATGTTGCTTTAATGCGCAAAGAAGAATAGTCTAATAGAACATTACTATAATTTAAGTATAAACGCCTAGTGGTACAGCAGTACTGCCACTGGCACTGGCTACACCTAGTTTGTACAGATCACTGAACCGTGACCGAGTCCCTCCCGTTTGTCGCATGAAAAAAGGTAGCTCGTAAAAATAAAAAGCTCGCTACCTATGACAGTGTATATTTGCGACATTGAGCATGAACCACAAATTTCACTTTTTTCTAGGGTTAGAGTTAGTTAAATGGTTAAAGTACAGAAAAAGTGAAATTTGTGGTTGTCGCAAATACAGACTCTCATAGTAGCGAGCTTTTTATTTTTACGAGCTACCTTTTTTCATGCGACACCGTTATTATAATGGCGTTATGTCAATTGATATGTGTGCATCACTGCATGCGTAACCTTCCAAGCCTTTACAATGTTTACTGAGTGTAACTAACATGGCAGTGAGTGTGTCTATACTCTATACACAGAATGGTGCCGAATGGTCAAAACACCGAATGGTTGGGCCAATTTCCTGTAAGTTTCATCTTGAATCAAGTAATGGACAGGGTTCTTCTTCTTCCTATTGGGGATGTTAATCCTGCCCACACCCAAAGTCTTCGTTTAGACTGCAATTGGCGCACAGCATGCATGCTATGTGAGTTTTACTGTCATCCATTCCATCGGCACAACATGGCCTACTCCTATCGAATAGTTTGTCCCATAATACCGTCAATGCACCATCTGTAAATGCCTTTAAAAATCACATTGATAAGGAATTAACAACACTAATGTTTTCTACCAATTTGGACATACATTAAATTATAAAATTGAGTGTTAGTTATACACTAACGTCAAAGCTAAATCCACGGGCACTAAAGTCAATCAAGCTCTGTACAAAGAAATTTCACTATCGAGGGCAAAAGGCTTACAGCCTATTGGGGTCTGCAACAAACACCTTTTGCAAGAGTGAATGCCCTTGGAGGGTGGGGGAAGATGGTTCAGTACTGACCAGACAGGGGGATAACTCTCGCCAATAACCCCTATTTGATGCCACTAAATGGCTGCCTTTCGCAAGAGTGAATGCCCTTGTCAGTACTGACCAGCAAGAGCAATTACTCTCACTGTCAAGGGCGTTAATAACCCTAGTTGCAAAGTCCTATAGCCTCTGTGAAGCTGTGAATCTATGTGAATAGTGGAATGGGCTTTAACGTGTGCGCAAGATCTTTAGTGCATGCGTTCACACACGGGACCTCGGTTTTAAGTCTCATCCGAAATACTTTTTCCCCCAACTGACGTCAGGTACCCATTTACACCTGGGTGGAGTGATGAAAATAGGAGTAAAGTGCCTTTCCCAAGGACACACCACTGCGACCTGACCTGGATTCGAACCCGCACACTCGCAATCCTGACAGATTACGAGCCAGCGACTCAACCAACTGAGCTACAGCAGCTCCTAAGGGTTAGAATCGGTTTTGGGCTATTTTCATCAAAGAAAAATAATGAAAATAATAAAGTGATCAACAAAGAAAAACGAACTGAAAGCCTAATACTACGTTCAATGATCGCCATGTCCACCACTGCAAAGTGAACTAATAGGTTTCGTAAACTAAATGGCTGCCGAAAGGAAGACAAATGGCGGACTTAGCATTCACACTGTTCTTTTGGGCAGCTGTTTGTAGGGTTTAAAGTTTAAAGTTAATGCTTTCCCCATTTCGCCCTACCATTCAGTGTTTTGACCATTCAGTAATCTCACCATTTGGCATTATTCGGCACCATTCTGTATACCCGTTTAGACGCACCCACAAACATGGGCCTTATCATCTTCGAGCACCGTAGGCTTTGGTTTGTTCCCAAACGGAAAGAGCGACAAACTGGGGACATAGTCTAAGTTTTGAACCATTTGTGATTTGGGAACAAACTGAGCCTGTGGTGCTCGATGGCAATACATATGTATTACCCTAAAGTGTTTAAATAAGTAAGGTTTAACCTTATTTATTTAAATTATTATTTTTAAGTGCTCTCCCCAAGTCTTCTCACCACAAAAGTAGCCCTTTTGACTAAGTCTAATTGTCAGAATCCGATGAATGTTTTACTTGACATAATTTTATTTGTTCTTTATTGTTCACAAGTTTTGCTGGTTTAACTAATCTACTTGCTAACTAGACTACTGACATGGTGGTAGCAGAGGGACGCCCAGGGGTCATGATCTGGGTGCGGCTCAACCCCCTTACATTTTAAGGAATTCAGGGTGGGAGTGGGGTAAAACTAAAAGACAAAAACTAAACGGAAATGATTGTCATCATTGTGTGTGTATGTGTGTGTGTTATGTGTGTGTGTGTGACCCGACCCTTGCTCCCTCCCCCTCCCCCTGCTGTCCTCGCTTACCTATTAACCTCAACTCCCCCTGTCCAAGCCTCTCCCTCAAATTGTGTACCCCCCCCCCCCCCCCTCCTCTTTACCAATCTCTCATTGAAGCTGATCATGTGGGCAGCACATATCCTGCACTTGTAAGTCAACTGTTTATTTGGAACCCCCCTTTATACTAAGCATCATAATCATCAAATTGTTGATGGAGGATGCTTGATATGCAAGAAGATACAGACTATGCTGGAAATGGAAGAATTACAAGGGAAAGCAATTGCATGAAATTCATGAGTGGACCTCAAGAGGGTTAACTTCACAGAAAGTGGAAGAGGGATTGGCATGGGGTCCAGATAAAAACAACAACAAAACAATGACAACAACAAACATGCATAATCATTGGCTCTTTCATGAAATATTGCACAAACATTTGATTGATTTAGCTGTCGACCAGTATGCTTTATCATTTATGTTGACTGTGAGCAAATACAGCATCCTTTATTGCTTTTTTGTGTTTTGATCCTCCTTTTTTGTTTTTGTGTTGTTGACTGGGTTCTCGCCTCAGTTTGTCCCATCAGGATTGGATGGGTAGTGATTGTGAGGGGTGTTAACTGAATCTGCCTGACAATTCATAACAGAGGAAGCGGTTGCTGCATGGAGGCAGGAAGCAGATAATGGTTCGGAGGAGCACCAGGTCAAGCTCGGAACTCATTTCCTTTCTCTGGCTGATGCTGAAGTGGAGAGAGAGGCCAATGCTGCCAAGGCCATACAGTGGCTCATCTTGGCTTCTCGTCAAGGCAATGAAGAGGCCACCAAGCTCTTGGACAAGTGCACCAAAACAGGAACAGGTAAAGTGGATAAAGCACAGTGTATCCACTCAAAACGTAATGTCATTTAGCCTAATAGCAGTATTTATCGAAAGTATAGTTTGTTAAACAGAAACTGTGAAAAAGGCACTTGAACTGCACATGTGCACTAACAGTAACACAGAGAAGCGCATGCACACATAATGTATTTAATATAATTAGTCCATACACACTTTCAT
This sequence comes from Phymorhynchus buccinoides, assembly GCA_017654935.2. Classification (NCBI taxonomy): domain Eukaryota; kingdom Metazoa; phylum Mollusca; class Gastropoda; order Neogastropoda; family Raphitomidae; genus Phymorhynchus; species Phymorhynchus buccinoides. The sequence continues at coordinate 53,405,587 of CM065683.1, read as the reverse complement.
TCCATACAGTACTACATGTGCATACTTTCTTTAGCAGTGTTTGTACGTGCAAGGTAATACATGAAAAGTTCTGTTCTACTTAGGCAAACACACACACACATGCACACACACAGACATACAAACAATGCGCACACACACACACACAAAACGCACACACACTTGTATACACAATGATTTTTTTGTGCTCTTGTAGTTGTGGCCTTAGGCCCCCCAAAAAATGATGTCTGTTTCCAGTAACCCGACCGAGCCTAGTTTTTGCTGCCTACCCTAATTTTTTGTTGTTGATGAGTTTTATAAAAAAAAGCGAAAAAAAAAAGCAATTTGAGCAGACGATGCAAGGGAAACAACCATTGCACTCTCACTCGGCGTAGTCAAGGACCGTTACTCGCGCAGACTTTCGTGATCAACATCCGCCAACACAATGGCGGGCGCAAGGCACGCAATTGCCATTTCTATGTCTAAATGCGATCATGCGGACGCAGTCAAAATCGTCGCTCGTTCAAATCGGTCGCCCGCTACTATGAGAGTGTGTATTTGCGACATTGAGCATGAACCACAAATTTCACTTTTTTCCGTAAAATTATGAAATATGAACGATTGGAGTACGGAAAAATGGTTCAAGTAGAGAGAGAGTGAAATTTGTCGTTCATGCTCAATGTCGCAAATACACATTCTCATAGTAGCGGGCGACCGATTTGAACGAGCGATGAATTTTGACTGCGACAACATGTTTCAGCAAATACGGCAAAAATCTTGCACCGCGAAGAAAAAGAAAAAAAAAAAAATTCTTTTTTATTTGGCCATGTTCCCGGAAACAGACATATTTTTTTGTTTGGCCTTATCAGCTACAACAGTTGCACTTATGGAAGCACAGGTAATGTCATTTTTATTCCTTTTACAATCTGTTGTGAGATCACAAATCTTCTAAAACGATCAAATCTGGTATCTGCTCTATTGTTAAACGTATAGTTTAAAAAAAAAATCTCATGGCTATTATATTATCATGAAAATTGAATGTAATGACTAAATGATTGTATTCTTATTCAGGAAAAATATAAATAACATGTACTGTATGTGTGAAGAATTTACCACATTATTGTGGGGTTTTTTTTCAACTCACAGGATGGTTCTTGTTGTTGTTGTACCCTGGCTTATAGACTTCAGGGATCATCCCAACAGCTGAAGCACTTGAACACCATGGTACAAATGCACCAGCTAGGGATGAGAACATTACGTGTGTGACCGTTTTTGATTACCCCGCCATGTGGGCAGCCACACTCCGACTTTGGAGGATTTTGGACTGATTATGTTATGCTAGGAGTAGGAACTTGTCATGGCTAAAGACAATCCCCACATAGCTATGCAGAACATAACATTTTGATGTAGCTTTGGTGTTCTAGCTTATGTCAATAGGGTATTTGCCACATGCCGGCGACCTTGAATTTCACTGAGTTGAAATTAGAGAGTTTAACTAGAGAGGTCAACGTAACTCGGGCAGAACGGGTGCGAGCAAATTAGTAGTATAGTATAGAGAACGAACACTCGTGGCAAATGCCCTATTGGTCTGACACAGCCTTATACCAAGGCGGACTCACAGGATGGGAACAATATTATTGTTTCTCAGAGTTGTGAACTATTTATGTTGGTTTCATGTATTAATGGAGGCATGCTTAAGAACTATTTATTAGTTCATTATCGATGCACGTTTTAACATCTTGATCTTGCACACAAGCACAATGTCAATTTTCTTGCCAGGAATTACCGAGCAGAATGCAGGTGAGGTGAAATGGTGTTTGAACACGTCGGCCTCAGAGAAGAAGATCCGGCATGCAGCCCGATCCCTGTTCCATCGCATCAACAAGACCCACAAGGATGTCATTTCTAAGGAAGAGTACCTGGAAGCTGTTTCCGGGCTGACAGACAGCATCAGGCAACAGAAACTTTTGGCCGCAGCAGGTGAAATAAAAGCGTTATCATATTTTTGCGCCATATGATGATAAATTATGGTTTAGATTCTTATTCTTATTCTGCGATCAACTGGCTATGCATCGATCACTTAGACCAAAGAGCTTAGAAGCTAAATTAAAATGCTGAATAAGTGTGAAGGCATCATAATGTCAAGAATTTATAACTAATAAGGATTATGAAGAACATGTCAGAGAGTTCAGTTAGACATGGTGAAGGTAATGTCTTGGAATTCAGATTTCACTCTGATAAAAGACGAGTTAATGACAAGTTTTTCTCTTAGGTTTTCCAGTGTATTCTAATACCTAACATGTTTGAAAGATATCGATACTTAAAGCTTTTGTTTGATTGTGGGTAGTATCAGATTTTGATAAGTATTGTGGTTTGTTTGGTGTCCAGGCAAGAAGATAGGTGATCAGATCAACGAAAACGAGTTTGTCAAAATGCTTTCCAAGAGGATCCAGGGTAAGGTGACCTTGACCTCTGATGAGCTGGATGAGGCGTCTGCTTCATACAAATCTGCTGGAATTGTCACCAAGGTAAGGGAACTTCTTCTTCTGCGTTCCCAGGCCATATAATGGCAGGCATGGGAATTGTCCGCGAATTTCCGGGGGGGGGGGGGCTTTTCAGAGTTTTTTGTCTCTGACAATTCCCACGCCTGAATGGGTATGTGTTCAGTTTTCAGTTTTCTTTGGTCTCCCCACTGCATTCAGCCAACATATTCTGATTTGGGATAAGCTCAAAGGACAAAATTATTTAGAAGATTTTTTTAAAGGCAGGAGAATGGGCCAATAAGGCAGAAGTATAGTAGATGATAGAAGAGGAAAAGGCAGTCAACAGAACTTCCAGAAGGTGGGGGAAATATTTGTATTGAAAGATCCCCCGGTATGCCCATGGGGGAATAAGGGAACCAAGGCTGTTTCGTAAATAGCAGATGATCTGTTATAATGGAGATGCAGTGGTTGCAGGTTTTCTTTAAGATGTTATTGTTAGAAAAATACTAAACTGTAATGTGCACAAGTTGCTTGAATTATAAACAGTCCAAAAAAGAAAGGGAAAAAAAAATAAAATAAACAGTACTTTGTTAACATTAAATAGTTAGATTGAAAAAGAAAATATTAACAAATAATTATGGTTGAACCTTAAAAAGATTTGTGATTTGCAAATCCAGAAAGGCTTTATTATACAGTCAAAAATTTAGTTGTATTTTATTGGATTGATAAATAAACTTTCGGAAAGAGAAACATTTAGTTACTTCATCTCTTTGTTAGTAAATACTTCATAGGACCTTTAAATTTCATACCAAGTGATTTACACTTGCTTTATAGAAAATGTTAATGTGAACATGAAAATCTCATGCCAAGCGATTTACACTTGCTTTATAGAAAATGTTAATGTGAACATGAAAATTTCATGACAGGCGATTTACACTTGCTTTATAGAAAATGTTAAATGGGACATGTAAATGTCATGCCAGGCGATTTACTATGTTCAACCTGCTATGCGTTGCCACTAACTTGAACAATGTGTGCATTGTGCAGGTGTTTGTGTACCCCCGGCAGACGGCCAGCGTGGTGATGGACCAAGGCCTGGAGTGGGCGTCCAAGGAGGGCTTGCACTTCGTCATGTCCATGGTGCCCACCAACCAGATCTACATCCTGGCCATGCTGTTTGCCTACAGCTTCCTCACCCCGGCCTTCATCTTCTTCCTGGTGCCGCTGTTCGTCTTCTACCTGTCGGTGGTCACCCTGCTGGTGGCCACGCTGCAGATGTTCTACAAGAAGAAGAAGCAGAAGGACGCCACGGACCTGGCCGTGGTGCTGCAGAAGTTTGACGTCAACATCAGCATGGACGACACCCAGTCCCAGTACTCGTGGAACTCGCTGACCCCGTACTTCGTTTTCTTCACCACCCTGCCCCTCGTGGTCATCAGCTTTGCGCTGGCCAACAAGGCCTACGTCCCTTGTTCGGAATTGTTGGTGCTGGCTGCGTTCATGACCGGGTTTTGTTTTATCGGGCTCAGTGATGAGCACGACAAACTGACCTTTCTGTTGTTGTTTGCTCATACCATAGCCTCGTTGCCTGTGTTCCTTCACAACTTTCCCAACGTGCCTCTGCTTGGTCGTTTGGTGAGGTTCTTCACTGAGCCTTTCTTTTCTGTTGATTTTGGGATTGGGGTGCAGTTGAACATCAGCATCCCAGCGGTGTTCTACATGATCATGCCCCTGTTTTTCATTCAGATGGGCATGAAGAAGTCGTGGTCTGGTCTTCACCGCATTGTGATTCCTCACCTGGTGTGTTACTTTTGGTACCACTTGATAACAGCCTTCTACCCGTACACTAGCTGGCTGGGGCTGGGCAGGGCTACTGTGGGCTATCTCTTCCTGCCCATCCTGGTGCCTCTCAGCTTTCTCATGGCTTTGGGGCTCATGGTTTTTGTTGGATACAAACTGGTTCAGACACAGTTGTTTGGCAAGATCCTGGTAACTCTGTTGCTGCTAGCTGTGCCCCTTCTGTTAACTCAGACCAAATCTCTGTTTGGGGGCAAAGTGGACAAAAAGCTTGGCAGCACAAAAAAGATTGTCATGATCGTCTTTGCAATCTTGGCCGTGCTTCCAATGATTTTCATCCAGATCCCACAGCTGACGGAAAAGAAGGCCTTGGAGTTGCCATGGGAGGAGTACAAATTCCTCTGTATTCCACTTCCAGTAGAAGGAGACAATGTGCCAAACGTGCCAGCTTACCAGATCCGATGCGGGTCTTTCGCTGGAACCAGGGTGACGTGGACGGGGACACTGTCCTGGTCCAAGATTGCCAAGATCGAGAACACAGCAGAGAGCGTGCTGAAGGCCCTGCCTTCCTTCATCTCCAAGCCCTTGTACTGCATCTATGGGGAGGAGTCCCCGGACTGTGAGGAGGAAACCATGACGGGGAAGTCCCTCCGCTACTGTCAGCTGATGAAGTCTGTCGACCGCACCTGTCACGTTCGCAATCACAACGTGTACAGCTTCCAGCTGGGGGTCAGCGTGGAGGAGAACGTCAGTGTGGTGCTGGAGGCAGGAAACGGGTTCCATGCCAGGGTGATGGCCATGAAGGCTGGTGACGAAGTGGAGTTCACTGGCTCCTTGATGGACGGGCTGGGAACGCTGGGTCCTCGGCTCAAGCTGAGCGCCATCAAGGTCCTGAACAGAGATCTCCCTGAAATGATGGCCATAGAGCAGAATGAGGATGAGCAGTTCTATTACAGGGCCATGCACGATGGTGTGCGTCTTGCTCTGAACTTTTTTGTCTTTCCCATCTTTGAGTACACAGGGCTGTTTCAGTAGATCTCGCATTTAAATACTTGTTTATTTTCTTTCTAAAGTTGTTTAACAAACTTTTTTCTTCTTCAAATAAGTGTTACGACTTTGCGCTCATATTTCTCTCAGTCTTCCATGAAATTACATACAAACATTATTCTCTTACATTTTCCTTTGCCACCATAA
>CM065683.1:53357772-53399637 GCA_017654935.2 Phymorhynchus buccinoides | reverse complement strand
ATTTTCACGTAGGTTGTCTGCACCTCTTTCAGCTTGTCCATCAGCTCAAACATTGTAGGATGGGCTCTGTAGAAGTCTGAAAAATGACGATGGAACGATTCACAGGCATTGGTGGGTTTGATTGTGTTCAAGTCCGGATGAGCCCAAACTTCTGGAGGAAAAGTCGCTTCATCTGAGATTTACGTAGTGAGCATGTAATCTCCAAAGGCTTCACATCTGTCGTCGGCTGGTGCATCATCCATGAGATCAAAGGCGAAGCAGTCTTGAATTTCGCGAGCTGAAACAAACCTAAGGCCAAAACATCGCTTCAGACAAACACCGATGTCTGAGTCAGCTGTCTTGTAAGCATCAGAAAGACCAAGGGTATCCATTAACATGTAGCGCTGGCTTTCCTTAGTTGTCGTCAACGATATGGTGTCATCTACACCAGCCATATCGAAAGTTTCTTTCTCCAAAACAGCAAGAAGACTGAAGTTTAGCAAATAGACGAGTGCAAATGGTAAATGTCTGGTGAGAACGATTTCACCTATGTGCGCTTATTAGTACAAAAACCACACATTCACGTGCGCTCTTTTTGGCATGAACACGCGCTCTTATTAGCATGCAAAATGCGCCCGTTTAGGCGCGCGCTTATTAGCGGTGCGCTCTTTTCGACTGCTCCGCATTGAAGGGATTCATAAGACATCGTGCACAAATTTTCCTCGCCAACAACAGTGGACACACCCAGTGTTCACGTTTTGTGTAGCCACGCTTTTGTGATTTTCAAATTTTGGGGTAGTGTTATTTGATTACCTTTTGTATCAAAGCTAATCGCACGAATACAATGCAACTTACACTTGTGGGTACACATAGATATATAATTGAATGAGACATCTGCAAAATTTGAAATGATTTGAATGAGCCGTTCTTCTATGCGCATATAAAATGCACGTGTGTAGTTTCTTTTGCCGGTCAGTATTCTATATTAACTGGTTTCTTGGGCGACGTTTGGTAAACCCATTTTTCTTTCAACTAAATCAAGATCAGAATGAACAAGAAGATCAATATCCTGATCACATTTTGCTTCTTTATTTCAAGTACACGATCGATCCCTTTAAAGACCCCCCACGTCACGTGTCACATTCCCTCTTATGCTAGGAAGATTTCTTAAGATTTATTACTTGCTATAAGAGGGAAAACACGACCATTTTGACACATGACGTGGGGGGTATTTAACGAATCAATATTTAGGTCTAAAGCTGCTTGCTTTAATCGATAGGCCTCAGCGAACAGAAGTGGTATTCTGAATAGCCTTGAGCTAAACCAACACACACATTGGCAGTTTTCACAATCCTTCTCCGTGGGGTTTGCATGCGCAAAAGCAAAGTGCTATTCAACATGAGAACGATTAATGGTATTAAAAGATATAGATTATGCTATAAAAAAAAATCAATGCAACTCAGCTCACCAGAACAGAAGGAAATTGACGCAGACATGGAGAATGTTGTCTTATCTCGTTGACGTAAAATAGTGATTTTGTCTTTTTCTTATAGGTAAGACGGGGTAAAAAGCCCATGGGCGGGTAAGAAGCTCATGCCAATTATCTCATGAAATAAAGACAATTTCAGTCAAATGTTCCCATGAGACGAATGCTAAACATTAACACTCGTCTCTTGGGCAAAATGTGACTGAAATTTGCTTCATTTCATGAGATAATTGGCATGGGCTTCTTACCCGCCCATGGACTTTTTTTTTTTTACCCCGTCTTCACCCTATGATTATTCACAAAGTTTGGTTCAAAGCAAGCTAGCTCCCACACACGTCCAAGTATACTTTGTTATCTTGTATTTTCCCCTGCTCCCTCTCTATGGGGCAGCTTAGTAGGGGAAGACGGGGTAAAAAGCGCATGGGCGGGTAAGAAGCCCACCCCAATTATTTCATGAAATAAAGAAAATTTCAGTCAAATTTGCCCATGAGACGAATGCTAGACATTAACGCTCGTCTCATGGGCAAAATGAGACTGAAATTTGCTTCATTTCATGAGATAATTGGGGTGGGCTTCTTACCCGCCCATGCGCTTTTTACCCCGTCTTCCCCTAAGCCCTGTTATAACTGGGGAAAAGCAGGGAGTATGTTCTGTAAACCAACGAACAAGACAAAGTTTATGCATTATGCAGGCCCTACTTGCTTGCTTAAGGTCGAAATACACGTTGTTAGTGTTCAATCTTTCCCTATGGCAACATAAGTGATCCTCTAGCAATGACATTGCTTGCCATTCTTTAAATGATTTTAACTACGACATTATTATATTAGGGGAAGACGGGGGTAAAAAGCGCATGGGCGGGTAAGAAGCCCACCCCAATTATCTCATGAAATAAAGAAAATTTCAGTCAAATTTGCTCATGAGACGAATGCTAGACATTAACGCTCGTCTCATAGGCAAAATGAGACTGAAATTTGCTTCATGAAATTGCCCATGAGACGAATGCTAGACATTAACGCTCGTCTCATAGGCAAAATGAGACTGAAATTTGCTTCAATTCATGAGATAATTGGGGTGGGCTTCTTACCCGCCCATGCGCTTTTTACCCCGTCTTCCCCTACGCCTGCCAATGTTATTATTGGTTGTTGCGGGTTGCAGCCCCTGATTGCATATGTGCTTCGTTGAACACAATCCAACAAGTGCCACAATCACGTTATAAACTATTCAGTGATTTACAATTCCGTTGGTCTGTATACTTGTCACTGACATTGTCACTTGTGCATAAACTGTGATCACTAAGATGTCATTGTGCGCGCGTGCGTGTGTGTATGCGCACATGCGTGCGTACGTGCGTGCGAGTGTACGCGCGTGCATGCGCGTACGCGTGTGTATATGCGTGTGTTCGTTTGTTTTTCTCGTTTATCACTTAAGTCTATATCCAACCATTTCCTTTTATTTATCCTAAAGTGCATGTGTCTAGTTGATATAGGGTAAGACGGGATAAAAAGCCCATGGGCGGGTAAGAAGCCCATGCCAATTATCTCATGAAATAAAGCAAATTTCAGTCACATTTTGCCCATGAGACGAGTGTTAATGTTTAGCATTCGTCTCATCGGCAAATTTGACTGAAATTTGCTTTATTTCGTGAGATAATTGGCAAGGGCTTCTTACCCGCCCATGGGCTTTTTACCCCGTCTTCACTATTGGCACGGATAGATAGGGGAAGACGGGGTAAAAAGCGCATGGCGGGTAAGAAGCCCACCCCAATTATCTCATGAAATAAAGAAAATTTCAGTCAAATTTGCCCATGAGACGAATGCTAGACATTAACGCTCGTCTCATGGGCAAAATGAGACTGAAATTTGCTTCATTTCATGAGATAATTGGGGTGGGCTTCTTACCCGCCCATGCGCTTTTTACCCCGTCTTCCCCTACAGGGTTTGTGATCCATTATGATGAAGAAGAAGATTTTGAACTTAAGATGACCCAAAGCCAACAATAGGCCAACAACAACATTAATTAAAACCCTTTCATCGCCACTGTCGCCTCTTGGCACCACAATGATTTAACACTCATGTCACTGAAAGGCATCAAAAGAGGGTCTGGCATCCAGTAACCTTATGTTCTTCATTTTGGGAGGTAAGAATAGGCCCTGTTTTAATGCATGTCACAGAGGAATCCCCTACCCAGGTAAGGTTAATGGAAAGTTTTAGCTGAAAATTGGCTGGCGTTGAAAGGGTTTTAATGCTCAAATGTTAATCACATCATGCCGTACTGTCACCGTGGTATTTACCACTTGCTTTAAAGTATCCAAAGTCTATTAACTGTAACCTTTGTCTCTTTGTTTCTCCTTAGTTGTCGTTTAAGTTAAGCTAATGATCTGCTTTTAATATGCATATTTGACAGGCCTACATGTCCTTCTAGAGTGAAAACTCGGGGTTGGACTGACTTTCGGTGTCCGTAGAATAGGCTACAACTAGGTGGAGAACATGAGGTCAAATGGTCATTTAAAACTCAGTTTTTTAATATAGCATTTCTGTCATAATATAAGAAATAAATATTCAAACGCGATGGACAACTTCATGTGCTGTGTTTGCAGTGGTGTTGGTGGTAGTTGTGATGATGATGATGATGTGGTGTTTGTGTGTGTGTGTGTGTGTGTGTGCGTGCGTGCGTGCGCGCGTGCGTGCGTGTGTGTGTGTGTGTGTGTGTGTGTGTGTGTGTGCGTGTGCGTGCGTGTGCGTGTGCGTGTGTGTGCGCGCGCGCGCGCGTGTGTGTGTGTGTGTACGTGAGTGCGCGCGCGCGTGTATGTGTGCATAAGAGGGAAAGGTAATCATCTGAAAATTGCCATACACATTGTGCAAATCCATTATGCCCGATTATATATGCATTACTTCCAGATAGCAGAGAAGGCAGCTGCTTGCAGCTATATTGGAGGGCTGGGCTGAAATGTGATTACAGTGGTTTTGCCTTACCAAGAGGTCATTTGCACTTCCTCAACTAGAGCGCTAAGACGCTAGATCACCAGCTGCGAGGCAGCATTTTCGGCTCCAGTGACTGACCTTTTTGACCAATGACCTTCCTTTTCAACTTGGTCCAGCTATCCTAACTACCCATATAATATGCTTGCAATGTGAGGGTCCTGGGTCACTTCGTTCAAACTCTATCGTGTTAACATATATATCCACATGCATAGTCGGTCAGTCAGTCAGTCAGCTAGATAGCCAGGAACAAACAGACAAACGCCACTGAAAACATTACCAGTTTCGCCTCGTGGCTGGTAACCAGTTTCGCCTCTTGGCTGGTAACCAGTTTCGCCTCATGGCTGGTAACCAGTTTGGCCTCATGGCTGGTAACCAGTTTGGCCTCATGGCTGGTAACCAGTTTCGCCTTATGGCTGGTAACCAGATTCGCCTCATGGCTGGTAACCAGTTTCGCCTCATGGCTGGTAACCAGTTTCGCCTCATGGCTGGAAACCAGTTTCGCCTCATGGCTGGTAACCAGTTTCGCCTCATGGCTGGTAACCAGTTTCGCCTCATGGCTGGTAACCAGTTTCGCCTCATGGCTGGTAACCAGTTTCGCCTCATGGCTGGTAACCAGTTTCTCCTCATGGCTGGTAACCATTTTCGCCTCATGGCTGGAAACCAGTTTCGCCTCATGGCTGGTAACCAGTTTCGCCTCATGGCTGGTAACCAGTTTCGCCTCATGGCTGGTAACCACTTTCGCCTCATGGCTGGCAACCAGTTGCGCCTCATGGCTGGTAACCAGTTTCGCCTCATGGCTGGTAACCAGTTTCGCCTCATGGCTGGTAACCAGTTTCGCCTCATGGCTGGTAACCAGTTTCGCCTCGCGACAGGTAACCAGTTTAGCCTCATGGCTGATAACCAGTTTCGCCTCACGACAGGTAACCAGTTTCGCCTCATGGTAACCAGTTTCGCCTCGCGACAGGTAACCAGTTTAGCCTCATGGCTGATAACCAGTTTCGCCTCACGACAGGTAACCAGTTTCGCCTCATGGCTGGCAACCAGTTTCGCCTCACGACAGGTAACCAGTTTCGCCTCATGGCTGGTAACCAGTTTCGCCTCATGGCTGATAACCAGTTTCGCCTCATGGCTGGTAACCAGTTTCGCCTCATGGCTGATAACCAGTTTCGCCTCACGACAGGTAACCAGTTTAGCCTCATGCGGCTGGTAACCAGTTTCGCCTCGCTACAGGTAACCAGTTTCGCCTCATGGCTGGTAACCAGTTTCGCGTCGCAGCTGGTAGGCCTAATCAAGAGGCCTATTGGACAGTTGAAGTTAGCGGTGGCACAAAGCCCACAAGGCTGTAGCATTCAGAACCAGGGCAAATGTAAAACTAACCTCATGTGAGAAGTAGACTACAGTCAAAAGACTGAGCTGTACAAATATTTTTCATGACGATACTGCTGTAGTGGTGTAGAGTGGCACAGAGGTAAAGCGTTCGCCTCGTGTCAAGTAAACCCGAGTTCGAACCTGGGTACATGGGATTTTTCCTTTCACTTTGCTCTAGGCCTAGGCCTTACGGTCTGAACGTGGAGTCTTTCGGATGAGACGATAAACCGAGGCACGGACAGACAGACAATACGACATAGATTGCCTTAAATATAAACCAGGCTAACTGTCTATCAAATTTTCATTGTCTGTTGACATTAACCGACAAAACTATCTCCTTTCGTTTTAAGGCGCTGCGTTCTTCATATGATCATGTTTTAGATGGTTAGATTGTTTACAATAAAACCAAAAAATTAATGCGTTTTAGCTTTAGTTTTGTCTGGACAAAAAAACCCGCATTATGTCTTGAATATACTTGTGGTTTTTTGCGTTTTTTTCAAACTGCTTAATTATTCCCAAACAGAATCTAATCAAAGATGATCTAAAACATTTCTGCTTAGATACATTTCTTCTTCTTCTTCTTCTTCTCGCCAATTGGCCACCTTCATCGGGTTGATGAAGATTTTGCCGACAAATAGTCAGACTTAAAATCTATTGACAGCACAAAATGCTCACTTGCATTTAATTTATCCTACCAAACTTGCATACTTATGTATGTCTAGTGATCTTTGCTTAAACTCTTTACAAAACATATTCACATCACCCACACCTTGAGCGAGCCACATGTGCACACAAAACTAAAACCAGTTCTGTTCAAAAGCAGTCTCAATCAGTCACCCAATGACACTTGGTAATTACTATTGGAATCTGAATTCAATAGCATTTTATACAGTGCCTGGTTATGTAGCCATCTGTTATCCATGTTTAGATCAGTCCCGAATCAAAACTTTAAGATGATGAAAATGATGTTTTACGTCCTCTCGGTCATAGACACATATGGGACATTTATACTGAAATACAAAGATGGTGGGAACAATACTGGCTGCAATGCCCGGAGGCAGTGCAACACCAGTAAAGTCCCGAGTTTTTAACAATATAGACAGGTGTAGCGGTAACCACGCCTCGGTTAAACCTCATCGGCTATGGTACCGCCACATTGTTACTACAATATCAAAACTTTAAAGTTTTCACAAAACTATTTATAATGAATGGGTGCCTGCCACGTTCAACATAAACCATTTGATTAGGTGTGCTGAAAACTGGCCTACATTTAAAAACTTTTTACAAGCAAATAAATTGATTTTTCAGTTGGGTCTTCCTTTACTAAAACACTCCATGTTTCAACAGTATTTAAGACAAAATAGGTTGGATAATAGCATCGAGGTAAGTATAATTTATATAGTTATTCACAACCTCAATTTTTCACCATCGGTTGTCTACTCTACTCATGCCTGCCTCGCCTAGAAAGCCAAGGCTGCATCAAAATGTTGTTAGGGGAAGACGGGGTAAAAAGCGCATGGGCGGGTAAGAAGCCCACCCCAATTATCTCATGAAATAAAGAAAATTTCAGTCAAATTTGCCCATGAGACGAATGCTAAACATTAACGCTCGTCTCATGGGCAAAATGAGACTGAAATTTGCTTCATTTCATGAGATAATTGGGGTGGGCTTCTTACCCGCCCATGCGCTTTTTACCCCGTCTTCCCCTATTCTCTGCATAGCTATGCAGGGATTATCTTTAGCCATGGCAAGCTCCTAGCATAACATCATCAGTCTCCAAAATCCTCTGAAGTCAGAATGTGGCTGCCTACGTGTAAGGGTAAAAAACGTCACACACGTAATGTTCTCACCCCTTGTACCATGGTGCTCAAGTGCTTCGGCTGTTGGGATGATCCCTGGAATCTTTAAGCCAGGGTACGACGACAATAACAACAACAACAACAACAACAACAACAACAACAACAACAACATGCCTGTCTAGAAAACCTCCATTCCTGAAAACCATGATTTTTCTTTCATTTGTGTTTATAGTTAGCCTAACCCAAGACGGCTACACACATATCATACAAACAATTAAGCTGCCGCCTCAAACCACTTGAAGAACAACTAAAATAGCAAGCCTAACAACTAAAATAGCTCAGAGTAAGTCTTTCATAAATCATAGGATATAGGCTCTTCTATCATATAAAAATAGGTGTTGACCCTATCCTCCTCAAAAGATATAATAATAGTATAAAGGTTTCTTTTGGATAAAATAAAGAACTGATAATGTAAAGAAGTTATAAAATAAAGATTCTAAGCATTAAAACACTAAGCTAAAACTATAAAAGAAATTGAAAAAACTTAAGATAACCACGTAGTTGATTCAAATTTTGTTGAAATTAAAATCGCGATTAATCTGGTAAACTGTCAGGTAGTATTGAGCCCTTGGGTGTTCTGTTGCCTTGAATGATAGTGGAGCTAAAAACATATAGGTATATTTTTCTTACATAGGTTGTGAGTTTATAAATAACGAAGGATATTATTCTAATCACCTTTTGTCTTTTTTAGACATAACTAAAACAGTGTTGTGACACTAGTCAACGACAAATTTGGAAGAATCTGATTGGTCCTCGTGGGGACCACATATTTTTGATTGGTTCCCCCGGAAAACGGATAATGTAGGGCGAATTTCTGTTCTAAAACAGCCACGAGGGACTTTTGTCCTTCCTGGTTTGATTGTGAGCACCGGATTTGTCCCAGCGTAAACTAGTTTAACTTTAAGACTTGAATAAACACTATTATAAAAATCATGACTGACCCTGAGATCACAACCAATTATCTGGACACGAGTTCTGAGGAAGACTCCATTTTCACGGCAGATCCTATGCCGCAGAGAACCAAAGAAAAAGACTCCCTCACTCCAACAAGAAAAGCTAAGAGGAAATCGAGATATTCAAGTGAGGAAAAGGTTAGCCCAGAGATGGCTCAACCGAAAGACAAAAAAAACAAAGAAGACTTAGGTCAAATGGATGAGACAGAGAGTGTTTTGCCCCTGTCTCCAACCATCCAAGTTATTGAAAACCGAAATCAGGAGAAGACCTCTATGGCACTCCCTCAAGAGACAGGAAATAACTCCCCTGTAGCCCCCTCCCTGACAGAGGTACCCATCACGATCTGGGGCCCCAAGAACATTAACGTTACAGAAAATAAAGAACTAGAAAACAAAGAGTCAGAACTGGACTCTGATTCTGATTCTGGTGGGGAGGATGACTTCGTTAAAGTTTCACAGAGACGAAGGCGCCCCCCTCCTCACCAGCAGAACTCGGTTCCTCCCATCTATCTACAGTACCCAGTGATCCTGGAGGACCTGCGCACTGGCGCAGCCACCTTCAGGGCGCTGGGTCCGACCACAAATCTCAAAATTTTCAGAAATAACGTGGGGGACATCCTCAGCCAGAGGCCTCTAACTGGTAATCGCTGGTTGATTGGCTGTAAGTCAGCCACCCAACAAAACAAGCTAGCTAAATTAACCTCAATCGCTTCCATTGATATCAAATGTGTCATTCCTGAGGCCACTACTGAGGGGGTAATCAAGCCAATCCCCTTCGAGGAAGATCTCGAAGACCTTCTAAAGTACATCCCAGAGGCAAAATCCATTCATAGACTTCAAAACAGAGATGGCACAGATTCTCGTGCCATCAAACTTATTTTTCGCAAACCAATCTTGCCTGCCCTGGTCAAGATCGATGCCCAGGAGTTCCCTGTGTCACCCTACGTTGCCCCGGTGCGACGGTGCCGCAGGTGCGCTCGTTATGGGCACGGTCCTGGCCAGTGCAGGGCTAAACTGGAAATTTGTACCAGGTGCTCTGCCCCTGGACACTTAGCCAAAAATTGTAGTCAAAACTTAAAATGTGTTAATTGCGGCGGAGGTCATTCTGCCGCCTATCAAGGTTGCCCTCAATATCAGCTCAGACTGAGGGCAAATAAAATCAGAGGAGAGGCTTTTTTGCCCTACAGTGAAGCTATCAGGAGGGCCAAACAAAGTCTACAGATAGAAAAAGAACAAAAGGACAGTCAACCTAAACCAGATTTACCCACAGTCGACCCCAGTTGGAGAATCCAGCGGATTCCCTCTGGGAGGTCGGCTGACTCTTATGCTAACATAACCAGAGGTCTCAAACCAACAACAAAACCAGAAGCTGATCAGCCTGTCCCCGCTCCTCCGGGCCCTTCACATTTGGAGGACCCGGGGGAGATGGTGCAGGCCACTTCTCCATCCTCAGACCCCAAACACAAAAAAAAGAAAAAAAGGAAAAAATCACACAGAAAAAGTTCTGAACGATTGACAGAGGAGAAAGTAGAAGAAATGATCTCCAAACAGTTGGGGAAAATGACTGAAACAATAATGACAACAATAACCAAACACATGGACATGACACTGACAAAACAAACCCAGTCAACAACATCCCAGTTTATAAATCTCAACATTCAAAAAGAAGAACATAAATCTCTCAAAGAAACATTTATAACCCGTATCCTTCGTAGCTTGGCACAGGCCAGAACCACTAACCAGCCTAAAAACTTAATCGAAGACTTATCTTCTCTGATTAATGATTCTGAGGACCCCCCTATAGAGCCCCAGAACGCCAAAAACATAATGCAATTAGCAGAGATTGCCTGTGGCGCCTCCCCAGCGCCACAAACTTCAAGACTCAGACTGGTTTCGGCAAGACCGAAAACCAAAGTCACACCTTAACTGCTAAAACAACTACTATTCTGTAAAATCCTCTCCCTACTATTATGTTCCAAGGTTTAAATGTACTACAGTGGAACTGTCGTTCCCTAAACACCACTAAAGATTATCTATCCCAATTTCTAGCTAACTCTCAAATTTCTTATCAGATCTTATGTCTGCAGTCTATCTGTCTAAGATATTGTCAACTCCCTCAATTCACTGGCTATCATTATCCACCAATAGTCAGCAATAAAGAAGATAAGATTTATACAGCTACATATATCCACAAAACTCTAAACTTTATAGAAGTCCTAGCCCCAGAACCAAACATAAAGGGCCTACGTTACTCTGCTACGATCCAGACCAAAGTAGATGATATATTCTTAAACATCGTAAATATCTATTATCCCAAAGGATATTCTAAAGTGCCTACTTCTAACTGGCTCTCTAACCTCTCTTCAGATAACTCCTGGCTGGTTGTTGGTGACTTCAACGCTCGCCACACCAGCTGGGAACCCTTTGGTACAGACAGAGTCTGTGATATTCCTCTCTATAATGAGATTAACGACTCTCAACTCATTTTGCTAAATGATGGTTCTTCAACTCACTATCTTGACGCGTCTCGTCACTTCTATCCAACTGCCATTGATCTGTCTCTTGCTAGCCCAAACTTATTAATTAACCATGAATGGTATACTTATTCTGATCCTCTCCATTCAGACCACAAACCTATCTCCATACAGCTTAAATTAACAGCCAATAACACAAACTTACCACCAGAACCTAAATTCAATTTTGAAAAAGCAAATTGGCCATTATTTCAATCCCTACTTTCTAAACACACAATTGAAGATCTTAGTGACCTAAATACAGAAATCTATTATAATAACATCAAACATAAAATTTTAACAGCTGCCAACCTAGCCATCCCCACAATAGTTTTGCCCTCAAAACCTAATAGCAAACCCTGGTGGAGTGAGGACATTAAAAAAGCATTAAAAAACAAAAAACGCAAATACAATAAATTTGACCTGCACCCCACCAGACCAAACTTTGAGGGGAAATCTAAGGCTGAAAAAGAATGTAATGACTTAATAGATGAAGCGAAATTAAATTACTTCAATAAAGAAGATATTGTAGATTTCAGAGATCTAGGTAAGGCCTGGAAACGACTTAAATTTGTACAAAATAAAGGTTGTTACACTAATACTCGTGTCCTAGTTGGGGACAGATTGACATCTTCTAACCTTGACACTGCTGATGCCCTGGCTAACCAGTTTGCTAAAGCTAGTCAGACTAAACAGCTGCCCGTTTATGAAAGGGATAAACGGAAAAAAAGTTATAATTTTGAAAAATCCACAGATAATTCTCATACTATTAATTCTCCCCTGAAAATTACCGAGCTTGCTGCTGCCATTAATATGATTAGGAAGACTCATAAAGCAACAGGAGATGACCCAATCTCCTACATAATAATAAAGAAATTGCCCCCATCTTTTCTTAAAGTCTTGCACCACTTTTACTCTGGGTGTTGGGTTGAGGGCGAAGTCCCAAAAGCCTGGAAGGAGGCACAGGTAGTTGGGATTCTCAAGCCTGGAAAGCCGGCTAGGGACCCAGCTAGCTACCGCCCCATTTCCCTCACCCCGCATCTGGGTAAAATTTACGAACGTATCGTAAAACGCAGACTTGAATACTATTTGGAAAAAAATAACGTTCTCCCCAAATTCCAGGCAGGTTTTCGAAAACATAGATGCTGCATGGAACAAGTGATAAGATTAACCTCCTATGTCAAAAAAGCCTTTGCAAGACGCAGGAAAGTCCTCGCCACCTTTTTTGATATTAAAGGGGCGTATGACTCCGTTTGGCATGGGAGGCTTTTAGATAAAGTCAGCAGTCTCGGTATTCACGGGAATATGTTTAACTTTATACAAAGCTTCATACAAAAACGATCTTTGAGAGTTAAAGTGGGGTCCTCCGTGTCAAAATTACATCAAATTGACATGGGGGTCCCCCAAGGCAGTATTATTGCCCCAACCCTGTTTAATATCATGATCCATGATATCTCTAAACTAAAACTAATAAATTGCCAAATTTCCATGTATGCTGACGACATAGCCATCTGGTCGTCAGCATTCACCAAAAGTGCAAAAGCACTCACAATCTATTTACAAAACCATCAAACTAATACAAGCCTTATTATTGATTATCTACAGAAAAATGGATTCTCCTTATCCCCTGATAAGTGTGAATTCATGTGTTTTCGTTATAACTACTCTCAAAAAAATATTAATATTAACATACTAGGCCAACCAAAACCGATGGCAAAAGAAGTAAAATTCTTGGGGGTAGTGCTCACACCACGTCTTAATTGGGCCCCCCACATCGACCACCTTTGCAAAAAAGCCATAAAAGGCGCTAACTTCATTAAAATCATCTCCACGCAAACATGGGCTCAAAATACAAAATTTCTTGTCCATTTGACACAAGCCCTCGTTCGTAGTCGATTAACATATGGGATGGAAGTCTTCTATAATATCACAAATAATTTGTTACAAAGACTACAATCAACAGAATTAAGAGCCCTTAAAGCTGCACTCAGAGTTCCAAAATTTGCAGTTAACAATTTAGTTTACGGTGTAATAGGATGGATCCCGTTAAACTACCTCATGAAATTAAATACATCAGCATTTCTAACAAGATTATACGCAACAAACCAATTTTCACTACAAAGTTTTTCGGCAGAATTTGAAGATCCTTTTTACAACCACCCAACTTATCAACAGCAAAAACCACTTACCGCACATAAGATCTGCAATCCATTAGACTATTCCCGGGAAATACTTTCTATGGCAGGCCTGGAAATAGATGACATTGAAACTCACCCAAAATTCCCTATTCCACACTGGGAATGGGAAGCAGCAAATTTCGATACTACATTACATCAGATGTATTCTAAATTAAACCAACCAAACCTACTTTCGGTAGCGTCCAAAGAAAAAATCTCCGAAATACAACACCAACTATTGATATATACAGACGGTTCAAAGATCTCCGAATCACAAATAGGCTGCGCTTTCACCATCCCAGCCCTTAAAATAACTAAATCCTTCTGCTTAAACTCTAAAATCTCAATATTCAGTGCTGAACTATGGGCTATTCTCGAAGCCTGTTTCTTCATTAACAACTTTCCAAAACCGCCCTTTCAAATTACTATTCTTACAGATTCCTTGTCCTCAGTGAATGCACTACAAGGGTTTACTAAAAACAGGAAAAAAATTATCCAGGAAATACAAAATTTAATACATCAAATAAGAACTAAAGGTACAGATGTAACTATTATGTGGATTCCTTCCCATCTGGGTTTGCATGGTAATAACATTGCAGACATGGCTGCTAAAAAAGCAGCCGAACATATTGAGGGCCAGATTATCAACATCAAATTATCCCTCTCTGAGGCTAAAAATCACCTAAAACGTTGTGCGTTCCGGGGGTGGTCCGAGGAGTTGGATGCCTACTCTAGGGCCCACTCCCGGAGCACTAAATTTATTAAAAATGGACTCTTCCTACCTATTCCTTATAACATCCAAGGTAGGATTAACAGATTTTTCACAAACTCTATTCACTGTAAATTCAGAAGCTCCGCATGTAAATGCGGAGATATCCTGAGTCTAGAACATATTTTTAATCCTTGTAATCAATTGAAGCAGGAACTTCAACCTGCTATAGATAAATTTAAACAAAATAACTTGGTATATAATGAAAAACATATTATGAATAAACATGATAAATTGGGATGGTTACCAATAATCTGGCTGGCAGAAACAATTGGCCAATCGTCACTTAACTATTTGGTATAATCCAACTAAAATTTTCCTTATTAATAGGGATGGAGTCCCCCCGGGGGGCGCGCCGGGCACCCGCCTGTATTCCTGCTCCCTTCCTCCCCCTCTTCCCTTTTTATTAAAATATGCGCCCTTGGGGCTGAAGTGGCTCTGTTGAGTCCACCCGTTTTTAAAGTCCCTTCTCCCCACGGGCAGGTGTCCGGCGCGCGTGGCGGGGGGTTCTCTCGTAACCGTTGCGCTTTTGCGCTAGTGCTCCCCCCCCCTTTTTGGGACTGCCCATGCGGTGGCCTGCCGCTGCTCGGGACGGAGAGGAGGGGTCCCTCTCCCTCCCTCCCTCCGCCCCGGACATGCAGGAGTCGTTAGCCATCCCCGTGCCCACTATTCTCATCTTATTACCATCACCACAACTAACTAAAAGGTTGAGACCTCTTGGACTCCATCATGCTATCAAGGGCGGGAGAGTTTTTGTTGCTACCCCCCCTTGGGATCAGTTGGTAAAAACAAAATTATTTAATCCATTACAGTATTGGAGGCCTCTGGCGGTATGTTCCCCCACTTACAAAATACTTAAAATGGAGGCCTCTGGCGGTATGTCCCCCCACTCAAATACAACCTCATATAAAATAATGAATCTTGACTAGTTTTCATTTATTTAAATAATTAAATCACATATGGTCATGTAATAGACCAAAATATACATAAAACAAACCAAATTTTAATAGCAACTTTTAATATAACTATGAAACCTCAATAGTTATAAACTCGTTTTTTTATCAAATCTTAACCTATTTTAACATACTAAACAATTTTAAAAGATATAGATTTTAATAAAACAATCTTAAAACTATGTATAAAACGTCCTAACTGGACAGGTTCAACCAATAAATAAAGGGTACACACATAGCAGTGGTGTACAAAGTTTTCTGTGAAAAAAAAAACACGAAACGAATGGCTCTTATAACCAACTCGTTATAGACGGACCCAGATTAAAACTGGATTTATATACCTAAAAGATAAATTTGTAGGGTTTGAGTCCCATAACTTGACCAAAGCAGAAAACAAATTTTTAACATAACTTTTAACAATTTTACATACTCACATATGTGAAAATAACACTATGCTCTGTCCTATGGACAAGATTAAATAAGTTAAACACTTAACAAATTTTAACATAGATTAAAATTCAACTTAGGCATATTTAAAATAAGTTTTTCTAAAAACTATAACTTTACCTGTAAAAGGTCTAAACAGCTTGTTTGTAAAAGTCGTGTACATAATAATAATGTACATATCAACATTAATAACTTTTGGTCAAATAACTTTTGATCTAAAGAACAAAAGATAACAGTTGCCATTGAACCAAATAAACTCACAGCTAAAAACTTCTAGGTAGCTATTAGTTGTATTGAGTCCTAAGGGACAAAAACCTAATAGGATAGTTTTATATAAAAATGATGTACATATAGAAAATGGAAATAAAACAATAAATTTTACTTTTACATAACCCTTTTTTTTAGGTTTTTTAAACTGTATATCAGCTTGTATACAGGCTTACGCCTGTCAAGAATTTTAATAATAAAGCTCTTTCCGAGCACAAACACGGATTGTTTTTATCAAATAGCTCAGTTGAGCCTAAAATGCATGAATTTTAAACTGTAGCCCTGGGTTTTTTTAATCAGACCTCCTCTAATCTGCCAGATTCTAAAGCAAACAGCTAAATATCTTTTAAAAACCAAATATTTTATTACAAACATAAATTTTATATTCTTCAGCTTGCGCTATTAAAATAAAAATCCTTTATAAACTCTGTTAAAACAAATAACTTATTCTTTTTTTCATCTTATAAAACTTAAAATCCACCTTTTTTCTAGGATCTCTATAAATTAAAATGCCTCAAATAGTCTTTTGACTCAGAGGGCGTAAAATCTCTATTTTTCTCTCTCTCTTGAAGAACACACTACCAATGCTAATGCGTCTGCAAAAAGCAGATCCGAGTTAAGAGTTCAGCAAGATCGGGCAATAACTGAACGCCAACAGGGCCGGACCAAAGTTTTTAAGGGGTGGGGGCTAAATCATCTGATTCTATTTTAACAATACTGGTGGCGGTGCCATAGCTGATGAGGTTTAACCGAGGCGTGGTCACCGCTACAGCTATCTGTATTAATATAAAAAAATCGGGACTTTACTGGTTTTGCACTGCCTCCGGGCATTGCCTCCAGTATTGTTCCCACCATTTACAAATGTCCCATATGTGTCTGATTCAGACCAAGAGGACGTAAAACACCATTTTCGTCGTCATCTGATTCTGATTTGGCGGTGCCATAGCCGATGAAGTTTAACCGAGGCGTGGTCACCGCTACAGCTATCTGTATTATTTTTTTTTAAATCGGGACTTTACTGGTTTCGTACTGCCTCCGGGCATTGCCTCCAGTATTGTTCGAACCATATTTGTATTTACAAATGTCCCATATGTGTTTGATTCAGACCAAGAGGACGTAGAACTCCATTTTATCTCTCTCTCTCTCTCTCTCATCGAAGCCCCGTTATAACGTGGCGGTACCATAGCCGTTGAGGTTTAACCGAGGCGTGGTTACTGCTACACATATCTATATTGTTAAAAACTCGGGACTTTACTGGTGTTGCACTGCCTCCGGGCATTGCCTCCAGTATTGTTCCCACCATCTTTGTATCTACAAATGTCCCATATGTGTCTGTTCCAGACCGAGAGGACGTAAAACACCATTTTTTGTTCGTTCCTGGAAGGTGCTATGTCCCATATATATGTGCCTGCCCGGGTCGAGAGGACGTATCTGCCCCACATGGCCGAAAGGCCAAAGAGGGCGTTAAACATTATTTCCTCGAGAGGACGTAAAGCCCCCCCCCCCAACAAAAAAAAATGTCATCGAAGGTGCAAGGCACCAAGACCCCTAGGAGGGTCCGGGGGCATGCTCCCCCGTAAAAGTTTTAAATCCGAGAAGCAAAATAGTGCAATCTGGGCATGAAATAATTAAAGGACTAATGCCGTTACTGTTCATGCCCCTATTGAAACATATTTTGAACCATTAAGTACACATCATGCTGCTTCCACACTGCTAGATATAGCCCGCGAGGAAATGTAGCTGCTATTGTTAGATATGTCTCTTTGTTGCTGTTGTCGTTTGTTTGTCTATTGTTATTATTTTTTTAAATTATTATTATTAGTAGTAGTATTTTTTCCAAGTTGTTGGATATAAGGTATATATGTAAATGAGACATTAATTAAACACACACACTGTCTAAAATAATAATTGAGGGAAAGCGGAATAAGTACAAAACACACGGCTTTTTAAAACAATTATACGGCCTTCATAACAAAAGAATAAAGAGAAGGAAAAAAGCATTAAAAAGTAGAAAATTCAACACAATCCATTTCATATAAATCCGGGAGATATATCATACTTTTGTGTCAATGCATGTAAAGTAAAAACATAACACAGAGAGAGAGAGAGAGAGAGAGAGAGAGAGAGAGAGAGAGAGAGAGAGAGAGAGAGAGAGAGAGAGAGAGAGAGAGAGAGAGAGAGAGAGAGAGAGAGAGAGAGAGAGAGAGAGAGAGAGAGAGAGAGAGAGAGAGAGAGGGGGGGGGGGGGGGCTGTAACTAGAGCTTTCATCCTTATCTCTCTCCCTCCCCCATTTCTGCAACCTCTCCCTCTGACACTACCCTTGACCTTCTCAGCTGATCATGTGATTTCCTTTTATGGTAGCCTAAACCTCGCACTTCCGTCAAAACACAGCTCCCACGAACAATAATGGCTACCGGTACAGACGAGTCTGTCACAGGTACATTAAACATGATTTTACACCCATTCTTTCTGTATATTTCACTTGCTCCTGTGTAAAATAAGGAGCTATAGTTTATGATAATGGTAATGTTGCTTTAATGCGCAAAGAAGAATAGTCTAATAGAACATTACTATAATTTAAGTATAAACGCCTAGTGGTACAGCAGTACTGCCACTGCCAGTGGCAGTACTGCTGCCAGTGGCACTGGCACTGGCTACACCTAGTTTGTACAGATCACTGAACCGTGACCGAGTCCCTCCCGTTTGTCGCATGAAAAAAGGTAGCTCGTAAAAATAAAAAGCTCGCTACCTATGACAGTGTATATTTGCGACATTGAGCATGAACCACAAATTTCACTTTTTTCTAGGGTTAGAGTTAGTTAAATGGTTAAAGTACAGAAAAAGTGAAATTTGTGGTTGTCGCAAATACAGACTCTCATAGTAGCGAGCTTTTTATTTTTACGAGCTACCTTTTTTCATGCGACACCGTTATTATAATGGCGTTATGTCAATTGATATGTGTGCATCACTGCATGCGTAACCTTCCAAGCCTTTACAATGTTTACTGTAACTAACATGGCAGTGAGTGTGTCTATACTCTATACACAGAATGGTGCCGAATGGTCAAAACACTGAATGGTTGGGCCAATTTCCTGTAAGTTTCATCTTGAATCAAGTAATGGACAGGGTTCTTCTTCTTCCTATTGGGGATGTTAATCCTGCCCACACCCAAAGTCTTCGTTTAGACTGCAATTGGCGCACAGCATGCATGCTATGTGAGTTTTACTGTCATCCATTCCATCGGCACAACATGGCCTACTCCTATCGAATAGTTTGTCCCATAATACCGTCAATGCACCATCTGTAAATGCCTTTAAAAATCACATTGATAAGGAATTAACAACACTAATGTTTTCTACCAATTTGGACATACATTAAATTATAAAATTGAGTGTTAGTTATACACTAACGTCAAAGCTAAATCCACGGGCACTAAAGTCAATCAAGCTCTGTACAAAGAAATTTCACTATCGAGGGCAAAAGGCTTACAGCCTATTGGGGTCTGCAACAAACACCTTTTGCAAGAGTGAATGCCCTTGGAGGGTGGGGGAAGATGGTTCAGTACTGACCAGACAGGGGGATAACTCTCGCCAATAACCCCTATTTGATGCCACTAAATGGCTGCCTTTCGCAAGAGTGAATGCCCTTGTCAGTACTGACCAGCAAGAGCAATTACTCTCACTGTCAAGGGCGTTAATAACCCTAGTTGCAAAGTCCTATAGCCTCTGTGAAGCTGTGAATCTATGTGAATAGTGGAATGGGCTTTAACGTGTGCGCAAGATCTTTAGTGCATGCGTTCACACACGGGTCATCGGTTTTAAGTCTCATCCGAAATACTTTTTCCCCAACTGATGTCAGGTACCCATTTACACCTGGGTGGAGTGATGAAAATAGGAGTAAAGTGCCTTTCCCAAGGACACACCACTGCGACCTGACCTGGATTCGAACCCGCACACTCGCAATCCTGACAGATTACAAGCCAGCGACTCAACCAACTGAGCTACAGCAGCTCCTAAGGGTTAGAATCGGTTTTGGGCTATTTTCATCAAAGAAAAATAATGAAAATAATAAAGTGATCAACAAAGAAAAACGAACTGAAAGCCTAATACTACGTTCAATGATCGCCATGTCCACCACTGCAAAGTGAACTAATAGGTTTCGTAAACTAAATGGCTGCCGAAAGGAAGACAAATGGCGGACTTAGCATTCACACTGTTCTTTTGGGCAGCTGTTTGTAGGGTTTAAAGTTTAAAGTTAATGCTTTCCCCATTTCGCCCTACCATTCAGTGTTTTGACCATTCAGTAATCTCACCATTTGGCATTATTCGGCACCATTCTGTATACCCGTTTAGACGCACCCACAAACATGGGCCTTATCATCTTCGAGCACCGTAGGCTTTGGTTTGTTCCCAAACGGAAAGAGCGACAAACTGGGGACATAGTCTAAGTTTTGAACCATTTGTGATTTGGGAACAAACTGAGCCTGTGGTGCTCGATGGCAATACATATGTATTACCCTAAAGTGTTTAAATAAGTAAGGTTTAACTTTATTTATTTAAATTATTATTTTTAAGTGCTCTCCCCAAGTCTTCTCACCACAAAAGTAGCCCTTTTGACTAAGTCTAATTGTCAGAATCCGATGAATGTTTTACTTGACATAATTTTATTTGTTCTTTATTGTTCACAAGTTTTGCTGGTTTAACTAATCTACTTGCTAACTAGACTACTGACATGGTGGTAGCAGAGGGACGCCCAGGGGTCATGATCTGGGTGCGGCTCAACCCCCTTACATTTTAAGGAATTCAGGGTGGGAGTGGGGTAAAACTAAAAGACAAAAACTAAACGGAAATGATTGTCATCATTGTGTGTGTATGTGTGTGTGTTATATGTGTGTGTGTGACCCGACCCTTGCTCCCTCCCCCTCCCCCTGCTGTCCTCGCTTACCAATTAACCTTAACTCCCCCTGTCCAAGCCTCTCCCTCAAATTGTGTACCCCCCTCCCCCCCCTCCTCCCTACCAATCTCTCATTGAAGCTGATCATGTGGGCAGCACATATCCTGCACTTGTAAGTCAACTGTTTATTTGGAACCCCCCTTTATACTAAGCGTCATAGTCATCAAATTGTTGATGGAGGATGCTTGATATGCAAGAAGATACAGACTATGCTGGAAATGGAAGAATTACAAGGGAAAGCAATTGCATGAAATTCATGAGTGGACCTCAAGAGGGTTAACTTCACAGAAAGTGGAAGAGGGATTGGCATGGGGTCCAGATAAAAACAACAACAAAACAATGACAACAACAAACATGCATAATCATTGGCTCTTTCATGAAATATTGCACAAACATTTGATTGATTTAGCTGTCGACCAGTATGCTTTATCATTTATGTTGACTGTGAGCAAATACAGCATCCTTTATTGCTTTTTTGTGTTTTGATCCTCCTTTTTTGTTTTTGTGTTGTTGACTGGGTTCTCGCCTCAGTTTGTCCCATCAGGATTGGATGGGTAGTGATTGTGAGGGGTGTTAACTGAATCTGCCTGACAATTCATAACAGAGGAAGCGGTTGCTGCATGGAGGCAGGAAGCAGATAATGGTTCGGAGGAGCACCAGGTCAAGCTCGGAACTCATTTCCTTTCTCTGGCTGATGCTGAAGTGGAGAGAGAGGCCAATGCTGCCAAGGCCATACAGTGGCTCATCTTGGCTTCTCGTCAAGGCAATGAAGAGGCCACCAAGCTCTTGGACAAGTGCACCAAAACAGGAACAGGTAAAGTGGATAAAGCACAGTGTATCCACTCAAAACGTAATGTCATTTAGCCTAATAGCAGTATTTATCGAAAGTATAGTTTGTTAAACAGAAACTGTGAAAAAGGCACTTGAACTGCACATGTGCACTAACAGTAACACAGAGAAGCGCATGCACACATAATGTATTTAATATAATTAGTCCATACACACTTTCATTCCATACAGTACTACATGTGCATACTTTCTTTAGCAGTGTTTGTACGTGCAAGGTAATACATGAAAAGTTCTGTTCTACTTAGGCAAACACACACACACATGCACACACACAGACATACAAACAATGCGCACACACACACACACAAAACGCACACACACTTGTATACACAATGATTTTTTTGTGCTCTTGTAGTTGTGGCCTTAGGCCCCCCCAAAAATGATGTCTGTTTCCAGTAACCCGACCGAGCCTAGTTTTTGCTGCCTACCCTAATTTTTTGTTGTTGATGAGTTTTATAAAAAAAAGCGAAAAAAAAAAGCAATTTGAGCAGACGATGCAAGGGAAACAACCATTGCACTCTCACTCGGCGTAGTCAAGGACCGTTACTCGCGCAGACTTTCGTGATCAACATCCGCCAACACAATGGCGGGCGCAAGGCACGCAATTGCCATTTCTATGTCTAAATGCGATCATGCGGACGCAGTCAAAATCGTCGCTCGTTCAAATCGGTCGCCCGCTACTATGAGAGTGTGTATTTGCGACATTGAGCATGAACCACAAATTTCACTTTTTTCCGTAAAATTATGAAATATGAACGATTGGAGTACGGAAAAATGGTTCAAGTAGAGAGAGAGTGAAATTTGTCGTTCATGCTCAATGTCGCAAATACACATTCTCATAGTAGCGGGCGACCGATTTGAACGAGCGATGAATTTGACTGCGACAACATGTTTCAGCAAATACGGCAAAAATCTTGCACCGCGAAGAAAAAGAAAAAAAAAAAAATTCTTTTTTATTTGGCCATGTTCCCGGAAACAGACATATTTTTTTGTTTGGCCTTATCAGCTACAACAGTTGCACTTATGGAAGCACAGGTAATGTCATTTTTATTCCTTTTACAATCTGTTGTGAGATCACAAATCTTCTAAAACGATCAAATCTGGTATCTGCTCTATTGTTAAACGTATAGTTTAAAAAAAAAATCTCATGGCTATTATATTATCATGAAAATTGAATGTAATGACTAAATGATTGTATTCTTATTCAGGAAAAATATAAATAACATGTACTGTATGTGTGAAGAATTTACCACATTATTGTGGGGTTTTTTTTCAACTCACAGGATGGTTCTTGTTGTTGTTGTACCCTGGCTTAAAAACTCCAGGGATCATCCCAACAGCTGAAGCACTTGAACACTATGGTACAAATGCACCAGCTAGGGATGAGAACATTACGTGTGTGACCGTTTTTGATTACCCCGCCATGTGGGCAGCCACACTCCGACTTTGGAGGATTTTGGACTGATTATGTTATGCTAGGAGTAGGAACTTGTCATGGCTAAAGACAATCCCCACATAGCTATGCAGAACATAACAACATTTTGATGTAGCTTTGGTGTTCTAGCTTATGTCAATAGGGTATTTGCCACATGCCGGCGACCTTGAATTTCACTGAGTTGAAATTAGAGAGTTGAATTAGAGAGGTCAACGTAACTCGGGCAGAACGAGTGCGAGCAAATTAGTAGTATAGTATAGAGAACGAACACTCGTGGCAAATGCCCTATTGGTCTGACACAGCCTTATACCAAGGCGGACTCACAGGATGGGAACAATATTATTGTTTCTCAGAGTTGTGAACTATTTATGTTGGTTTCATGTATTAATGGAGGCATGCTTAAGAACTATTTATTAGTTCATTATCGATGCACGTTTTAACATCTTGATCTTGCACACAAGCACAATGTCAATTTTCTTGCCAGGAATTACCGAGCAGAATGCAGGTGAGGTGAAATGGTGTTTGAACACGTCGGCCTCAGAGAAGAAGATCCGGCATGCAGCCCGATCCCTGTTCCATCGCATCAACAAGACCCACAAGGATGTCATTTCTAAGGAAGAGTACCTGGAAGCTGTTTCCGGGCTGACAGACAGCATCAGGCAACAGAAACTTTTGGCCGCAGCAGGTGAAATAAAAGCGTTATCATATTTTTGCGCCATATGATGATAAATTATGGTTTAGATTCTTATTCTTATTCTGCGATCAACTGGCTATGCATCGATCACTTAGACCAAAGAGCTTAGAAGCTAAATTAAAATGCTGAATAAGTGTGAAGGCATCATAATGTCAAGAATTTATAACTAATAAGGATTATGAAGAACATGTCAGAGAGTTCAGTTAGACATGGTGAAGGTAATGTCTTGGAATTCAGATTTCACTCTGATAAAAGACGAGTTAATGACAAGTTTTTCTCTTAGGTTTTCCAGTGTATTCTAATACCTAACATGTTTGAAAGATATCGATACTTAAAGCTTTTGTTTGATTGTGGGTAGTATCAGATTTTGATAAGTATTGTGGTTTGTTTGGTGTCCAGGCAAGAAGATAGGTGATCAGATCAACGAAAACGAGTTTGTCAAAATGCTTTCCAAGAGGATCCAGGGTAAGGTGACCTTGACCTCTGATGAGCTGGATGAGGCGTCTGCTTCATACAAATCTGCTGGAATTGTCACCAAGGTAAGGGAACTTCTTCTTCTGCGTTCCCAGGACATATATTATGGCAGGCATGGGAATTGTCCGCGAATTTCCGTGGGGGGGGGGGCTTTTCAGAGTTTTTTGTCTCTGACAATTCCCACGCCTGAATGGGTATGTGTTCAGTTTTCAGTTTTCTTTGGTCTCCCCACTGCATTCAGCCAACATATTCTGATTTGGGATAAGCTCAAAGGACAAAATTATTTAGAAGATTTTTTTAAAGGCAGGAGAATGGGCCAATAAGGCAGAAGTATAGTAGATGATAGAAGAGGAAAAGGCAGTCAACAGAACTTCCAGAAGGTGGGGGAAATATTTGTATTGAAAGATCCCCCGGTATGCCCATGGGGGAATAAGGGAACCAAGGCTGTTTCGTAAATAGCAGATGATCTGTTATAATGGAGATGCAGTGGTTGCAGGTTTTCTTTAAGATGTTATTGTTAGAAAAATACTAAACTGTAATGTGCACAAGTTGCTTGAATTATAAACAGTCCAAAAAAGAAAGGGAAAAAAAAATAAAATAAACAGTACTTTGTTAACATTAAATAGTTAGATTGAAAAAGAAAATATTAACAAATAATTATGGTTGAACCTTAAAAAGATTTGTGATTTGCAAATCCAGAAAGGCTTTATTATACAGTCAAAAATTTAGTTGTATTTTATTGGATTGATAAATAAACTTTCGGAAAGAGAAACATTTAGTTACTTCATCTCTTTGTTAGTAAATACTTCATAGGACCTTTAAATTTCATACCAAGTGATTTACACTTGCTTTATAGAAAATGTTAATGTGAACATGAAAATCTCCATGTTAGGTATTAGAATACACTGGAAAACCTAAGAGAAAAACTTGTCATTAACTCGTCTTTTATCAGAGTGAAATCTGAATTCCAAGACATTACCTTCACCATGTCTAACTGAACTCTCTGACATGTTCTTCATAATCCTTATTAGTTATAAATTCTTGACATTATGATGCCTTCACACTTATTCAGCATTTTAATTTAGCTTCTAAGCTCTTTGGTCTAAGTGATCGATGCATAGCCAGTTGATCGCAGAATAAGAATAAGAATCTAAACCATAATTTATCATCATATGGCGCAAAAATATGATAACGCTTTTATTTCACCTGCTGCGGCCAAAAGTTTCTGTTGCCTGATGCTGTCTGTCAGCCCGGAAACAGCTTCCAGGTACTCTTCCTTAGAAATGACATCCTTGTGGGTCTTGTTGATGCGATGGAACAGGGATCGGGCTGCATGCCGGATCTTCTTCTCTGAGGCCGACGTGTTCAAACACCATTTCACCTCACCTGCATTCTGCTCGGTAATTCCTGGCAAGAAAATTGACATTGTGCTTGTGTGCAAGATCAAGATGTTAAAACGTGCATCGATAATGAACTAATAAATAGTTCTTAAGCATGCCTCCATTAATACATGAAACCAACATAAATAGTTCACAACTCTGAGAAACAATAATATTGTTCCCATCCTGTGAGTCCGCCTTGGTATAAGGCTGTGTCAGACCAATAGGGCATTTGCCACGTGTGTTCGTTCACTATATATACCAGACTACTAAATTGCCCGTGCTCGTTCTGCCCGAGTTACGCTGACCTCTCTAGTTAAACTCTCTAATTTCAATTCAGTGAATTTCAAGGTCACCTGCATGTGGCAAATGCCCTACTCATATAGGAAAAGAGACCGGATCTTTATCTTCCCCTTGTACAGTCTCTGGTAATATTATGTCGGAACTTTACTTCCCTTTACCCAGCACAATCATCCTACTCCTAAAGGAGAAGTTGAGCAGGTCGGTTTCCAAACGAAGCGTTCCACTCAAGTCGGAAAATGAAATGCGACACATGGCGTGGACCACGTGACCGGAAGCAAGGGGAGAGCATACGTGCTTCCGGTAATGGAGAGTTGCTGTCCTTTGCTACTTTCGTTTTTCATGATGCATAAGGTGTTGGTTTCCAAATTGAAGTGTTTACGCTATTGTTCTGAGTGTTGGTCAGTATGGTTAGAATAGATAGGATTTTTTAAAATGATAGCCCACAATAATGTGAAAAGGTTATTAACGACTTTGTGTACGGGCATATTTGTATTAGTCACCCCATACTATCTGGACAGTCATGGTTGGGCAAGACATGCAATAGTGATTGTTTTATCATGGCAACGCACGATGTTTTTGCAACACTACACGCGCGCGCGCACACCAGACACCAGATTTGATGAATTTATTGAGATTTGTAATCTCACAACAGATGTACATGGAATAAAAAATGGAAATTGCAAGAAGATAACAAATATACACTCGGAATAGCTTCGATATGTCGAAAAAGGATCAAGTAACAAGGCCAAACAGAAACAGTGTCGGTTTTCCGCAAGAGCGGTAGAAGAACAAACAACCTTGAAATGTTTCTTTTTTCTTGCGCGTTGCAAGATATTTTGACGTTTTTTCAAGCAACATGTTGTAGCAGTCAGAATCGACGCTCGGTCAAATCTGCCGCTCGCTACTTTGAGAGTTGTGTATTTGCGACATTGAGCTCTCACGACAAATTTCACACTCTCTTACTTGAACCAGTTTTTTTTCCTCGTACTCCAATCGTTTTCGATATCGTTTCCAATAACTTTTTAAAACGGGAAAAAAGTGAAAATTTTTGTATGGGGGTTTCATGCTCTTGCTAATGTCGCAGAAATACACCCACTCCTTCATAGTAAGCGAGGCCACGACCGATTTCAATGAGCAAGCACGTCGTTCCACTGCGTCCCCATGATCGCATTTAGACATAGAAACTACCTTGGCAATTCGCGTGCCCTTTTTCCGCCCCACAAGAGACAATTTTGATTGTTCGGGAGACCAGGGATTGTTGGATCAACGAAACCAATCATACTGCGGCGATAGACAAGGTCCCTTGGAACTTACGCCCGAGTGAGAGTGCAATCCCATTGTTGTTTCCACACACCTTGCATCGTCTGCTCAAAGTTGCTAAATGTGTCTTGATTAGAGAGTCAAGACAAGATAGATAGCGAAAGAAGCCATTATTTTGTTTTTGCAGCACGAAATATGCTCGAATAGCTGGTATAGTGGAATTCTTAATAAGAAACGTTGGTTTGAACTAAATCCGGTGTTGAATGAGCACAATAAATTCCATGAATAATCAATGGCGTGAGCGGTTTTGCTGGTGCCCTGTGAATGTTCATTGCCTATGAGATATCATAGTGTTCATGGATAGCAAACTCACTATGTTTTTGTGCCGCTGCTATGAACCCTGAGGTGTACATCGGTTTAGTTTTTAAAATACTAGAACTGCTCGGCGCAACTAGCGCCCCTCGCAGAATGTACTGTAAGGTCAGACAGATTTTATGGACTGTTCCACTCCTAAGTATAATCAGTGGGCAAACACTTCTCTGAGAAACTGTTAGAAAAAATGGGCAGTGACTCTAAGTGCACCTTTTCACAGTTTGTGATGTATGCCAACTATACTTTCGATAATTAGGGCCGTTAGTCACAGTTACAAGAAATCCTGAGTGCATATTTTGTGCTTGAACAACTCTACTTGTTGCTGCGTTGCATCACTTGTCTAATAGCATGGTGCTCGTTTTCGTTGTTCCGAGGTCAAAGCAACATTCCAGCCACTGTACTCTGAACTCCTAAAATAGTTCCATCTCTCCACTTCATCATCAGCCAGATTACAGGAAATGAGTCATGTAGCTTGACCTGGCGCACAGGATAGCCATTATCTGTTTAATGTCTCCATGCATCGGTCGCTTCCTCTGACATTATTCGCCCCCCCTCCCCAAAGAGAGAGTGAGCACAATCACAACTGCTCCAATCCTGATGTTATGTTCTGACACTAGCATGCAATCTATGCCATATTTGGAATATACGCTAGTTGCTCCCCCAAAAAGCAATAAAGGCCCCTGTATGCTGCTGACAGTCGGCGTATAAGATACATTATATGTCGTTGCCTGTCTAAATGAAACGCATGTTAACGCAATAATATCTCCCATTTCTAGTTGGAATGATTTTGCATGATGAGTCTTTTCAATGCAGAATTGTTGTTTTTATCTGGACCCCATGCCAATCCCTCTTCCACTTTCTGTGAAGTTAACCCTCTTGAGGTCCACTCATGAATTTCATGCAATTGCTTTCCCTTGTAATTCTTCCATTTCCAGCATAGTCTGTATCTTCTTGCATATCAAGCATCCTCCATCAACAATTTGATGACTATGACGCTTACGACGTGGGGGGTTTCCAACTAAACAGTTGACTTGTGCAGGATATGTTCTGTCCACGATCGCTTCAATGAGAGATTGGTAAGAGGAGGGGGGTGGGGGGGTACACATTTGGGGAGAGGCTTGGACCAGGGTGAGTTTGAGGTTAATAGGTAAGCGAGGACAGCAGGGGGAGGGGAGGGAGCAGGTCGGTCACACACACACACATAAACACACACACATACACACACAATGATGACAATCATTTCCGTTTAGTTTTTGTCTTTTAGTTTTACCCCACTCCCACCCTGAATTCCTTAAAATGTAAGGGGGTTGAGCCGCACCCAGATCATGACCCCTGGGCGTCCCTCTGCTACCACCATGTCAGTAGTCTAGTTAGCAAGTAGATTAGTTAAACCAGCAAAACTTGTGAACAATAAAGAACAAATAAAATTATGTCAAGTAAAACATTCATCGGATTCTGACAATTAGACTTAGTCAAAAGGGCTACTTTTGTGGTGAGAAGACTTGGGGAGAGCACTTAAAAATAATAATTTAAATAAATAAGGTTAAACCTTACTTATTTAAACACTTTAGGGTAATACATATGTATTGCCATCGAGCACCACAGGCTCAGTTTGTTCCCAAATCACAAATGGTTCAAAACTTAGACTATGTCCCCAGTTTGTCGCTCTTTCCGTTTGGGAACAAACCAAAGCCTACGGTGCTCGAAGATGATAAGGCCCATGTTTGTGGGTGCGTCTAAACTGGTATACAGAATGGTGCCGAATAATGCCAAATGGTGAGATTCCTTGATGGTCAAAACACTGAATGGTAGGGCGAAATGGGGAAAGCATTAACTTTAAACTTTAAACCCTACAAACAGCTGCCCAAAAGAACAGTGTGAATGCTAAGTCCGCCATTTGTCTTCCTTTCGGCAACCATTTAGTTTACGACACTTATTTAGTTGACTTTGCAGTGGTGGACATGGCGATCATTGAACAAAGTATTAGGCTTTCAGTTCGTTTTTCTTTGTTGATTATTTTATTTTTTCATTATTTTTATTTGATGAAAATAGCCCAAAACCGATTCTAACCCTTAGGAGCTGCTGTAGGCTCAGTTGGTTGAGTCACTGGCTCGTAATCCGTCAGGTTTGCGAGTGCGGGGGTTCGAACCCAGCTCCGTCCGTGGTGTTGTGTCCTTGGGAAAGACACTTTACTGTTTTTTTCCTCACTCCACCCGGGTGTAAATGGGTACCTGACGTCAGTTGGGGAAAAAGTATTTCGGATGAGACTTAAAAAACGGGGTTCCGTGTGCGAACGCATGCACTAAAGATCTTGCACACACGTTAAAGCCCATTCCACTAGTCACAAGATTCACAGCTTGACAGAGCTATTAGGACTTGCAACTGGGTTATAACGCCTGACAGTGAGAGTAATGCTCTTGCTTGGTCATACTGACAAAGGGCATTCATCTTGCGACAAGGCAGCCATTTAGTGGCAGCAAAATAGGGGTTTATTGGCTGAGAGTTTTATCCCCCTGTCTGGTCAGTACTGAACCATCTTCCCCCACACTCAAGGGGATTCACTCTTGCGGAAAAGGGTTTGTGCAGGACCCCCAATAGGCTGTAAGCCTTTTGGCCCTCGAAGTGAAATTCTTTGTACAGAGCTTGATTGACTTTAGTGCCCGGTGGATTAGCTTGACGTTAGTGTATAACTAACACTCAATTTTATAATTTAATGAAGTCCAAATTGGTAGAAAACATTAGTGTTGTTAATTCCTTATCAATGTGATTTTTAAAGCATTTACAGATGGTGGCATGACGGTATTATGTGGACAAACTATTCGATAGGAGTTTAGGCCATGTTGTGCCGATGGAAATGGAGACAGTAAACTCACAATAGCAGGCAGCTAGTGCGCCAATGCAGTCTAAACGAAGACTATTGGGGTGGGCAGGAATTAACATCCCCAATAGGGAAGAAGAAGAACCTGTCCCATTACTTGATGCAAGATGAAACTTACAGGAAATTGGCCCCAAACCATTTCCTCGGGTGTTTGACCATTCGGACCATTCTGTGTATAAGAGTATAGACACACTCACTGCCATGTTAGTTACCCTCAGAAACACATTGTAAAGCTTGGAAGGGTACGCATGCAGTGATGCAACACATATCAATTGACATAACGCAATTATAATAACGGTTTGTCGCATGAAAAAAGGTAAGCGGGGGGTTTTTTTTCTGGGGGGGTCGGTAAAATAAAAAGCTCGCTATATGAGTAGTCTGTATTTGCGATAACCAACAAATTTCACTTTTTCTGGACGGTAACCATTTAACTAACTCTAACCTAGAAAAAAGTGAAATTTGTGGTCATGTCAAATGTCGCAAAATATACACTGTCCATAGGTAGCGAGCTTTTTATTTTTTACGAGCTACCTTTTTTATGCGAAAAAAGGGAGGGACTCGGTCACGGTCATATCTGTACAAAACTAGGTGTAGCCAGTGCCAGTGGCCAGTAATGCTGTACACTAGGCGGTTTATACTTAAAAATTATAGTAATGTTCTTTAGACTATTCTTCTTGCCGCATTAAAGAACATTACCATTATCATAAACTCTAGCTCCTATTTTACACAGGAGCAAGTGAAATATCCAGAAAGAATGGGTGGTAAAATAACGTTTAATTGTACCTGTGACAGACTCGTCTGTAACGGGTAGCCCCTTATTGTCGTGGGAGCTGGTGTTTTGACGGACATGAAGTGCGAGGTTTAGGCTACCATAAAAGGAAAATCCACATGATCAGCTTGAGAAGGTCAAGGGGGGAGTAGTCCGGCGGAAGGTTGCAGAATGGGGGGGAGGGTGGGGAGAGAGATAAGGATGAAAGCTCTAGTTACAGCCCCCCCCCCTCTCTTCTCTCTCTCTCTCTCTCTTCCTCTCTCTATCTCTCTCTCTCTCTCTTCTCTCTCTCTCTCTCTCTCTCTCTCTCTCTCTCTCTCTCTGTGTTATGTTTTTACTTTACATGCATGACACAAAAGTATGATATATCTCCCGGATTATATGAAAATGGATTGTGTGCATTTTCACTTTTTAATGCTTTTTTCCTTCTCTTTATTCTTTTGTATGAAGCCGTATAATTGTTTTGAAAAGCCGTGTTGTTTTGACTTATCGCTTTCCCTCAATTATTATTTTAGACCAGTGTGTGTGTTTAAATTAATGTTCTCATTTACATATATACCCTGATATCCAACAACTTGGAAAAAATACTACTACTTAATAATAAATAATTTAAAAAAAAATAATACAATAGACAAACAAACGACAAACAGCAACAAAGAGACTATCTAACAATAGCAGCTACATTTCCTCGCGGGCTATATCTAGCTGTTGGAATGGAAGCAGCATGATGTGTACTTAATTGGTTCAAAAATATGTTTCAATAGGGGCTAAAGAAATGGAACAGTAAGGCATTAGTCCTTTATTATTTCATGCCCAGATGCACTATTTGCTTCTCGGATTTAAAACTTTTAGGGGGAGCATGCCCCCAGACCCTCCTAGGGCGTCTTGGTGCCTCGCCACTGCCCTTTCGATGACATTTTTTGTTGTTGGGGGGGGGCTTTACGTCCTCTCGAGGAAATAATGTTTAAACGCCCTCTTTGCCTTTCGGGCCATGTGGGCAGAAACGTCCCTCTCGACCCGGGGCAGGCACATATTATGGGACATACATAGCACCTTCCAGGAACGACAAAAAATGGGGTTTTACGTCCTCCGGTCTGAAACAGACACCATAGGGACATTGGTAGATACAAAGAGTGTCTGGGAACAATAATGGAGGCAATGCCCGGAGCAGGCAACACCAGTTAAAAGTCCCGGAGTTTTTAACAATATAGATATGTGTAGCAGTAACCACGCCTCGGGTAAACCTCAACGGCTATGTCACCGCCAACGTTATACGGGGCTTCGATGAGAGAGAGAGATAAAATGGAGTTCTACGTCCTCTTGGTCTGAACAAACAATATGGGACAT
Organism: Phymorhynchus buccinoides; assembly: GCA_017654935.2. Lineage (NCBI taxonomy): Eukaryota > Metazoa > Mollusca > Gastropoda > Neogastropoda > Raphitomidae > Phymorhynchus > Phymorhynchus buccinoides. The sequence continues at coordinate 53,367,172 of CM065683.1, read as the reverse complement.
TTGTAAATACAAAATATGGTTCGAACAATACGGAGGCAAGCCCGGAGGCAGTACGAAACCAGTAAAGTCCCGATTAAAAAAAACTAATACAGATAGCTGTTAGCGGTGACCCACGCCTCGGTTAAACTCATCGGCTATGGCCACCGCAAACAGAATCAGATGGACGAAGAAAATGGTGTTTTACGTCCTCTGGGTCTGACTCAGACACATATTGTTAGTTGTAAATAAACAAAAAACGATACATGAACGTAAGAGGACATATACAAGACAAAGACAAAACATAGAAAAGTTTTGGGGAAGGATTCTAAAAGCGCAAGTTTTTCATTTGTTGTGAGGAATATCCTGTTAAAAATTATAAAATTAGTTATAGAGATTTTAGATGTTTATTAAATAACTATAGATGTATAAAATATTATTTTAAAATTCGTTTGGTATCTGGCCCGAGTACAACCCTCCCTATTGTATTAAAAATTCAAGGCTACAATGTTAAAAATGTGATCTTTATATTTATTAATAAAAACCGAATAAGGCCTTATTTATTTTTTAAAAGATATATATTTACAAATAATTCTTTATATTTACACCTATTTATAAGTTTATATATTTACAAGCATAAAAATTTGTACATGGAAATCTTTTTGTTAAAACGCCAGGGGAGAAGACTCCATCCTGGCTATCACTTTATAACGTGGGGACAAGGTTTAAGAAATATGTAAAGGGAGATTATTTTAGATTCTCAGGAGGGATCATAAAATAAGGAAGGGAGAGGGGAAAGAGAGGGTCCCGGAGGGCCTCAACACACCGAGTTGGGGCGGGCCGGCCGAGGGAGGTATACGCGAGCCATCCTCGCGTCAACAACCCACGACGGGCCCGCCCCATCAAGGGGGAGGTCATCTCACGGGTCTTGGGGTAAGGGTTTAGGGGAGGGACAAAAACCCGGGGGTCCTCAACCATCGAGGGGAGCCGCCCCCGCCGCCGGAGGGTACGCGAGACATCCTCGCGTCAACTACCGACGACGGGGACACCTCCCCAGAGGGGGACCACCACTCGGGTGTATTTACTTTAAAAGATCCCAACTAAGTTCACTATATACAACACAGACACATGTTTTATATTTTTATTTTTCCAGTGGTAGGGCACCATGTATTACCATCTATCTATTTTATCTATTGTTAAAATGAATATTAAAATGGGTTTAATGTATAACCCTTATTTTATGGTGGAGGAAGACAACTTATTATACTAGGAGATAAAATTGTGATTAAAATAATGTTAAGATTTAAATATCGTAATATAAAAGTTTAAAATACTGTAGCTGTGCCGGAGGGCCCCGTGCTTGTGAGCCCGTGCAAGACCAGCTATATTAGTTAATTGAAAGTTAGGGCAGGTATAGGAGCATTCACTGCCAAAAAGAAGGGGAGACCTCGTAAACGAATCCTCAAACCGCCGCTAAGGCGTGGTGAGGTTTTTACTTGTTAGATCAGTTAAAAACGTATATCAATGGGCCAATGGCCTATTCGGCAAGTGACGATAATAGGTTAAAAGTTACTATTAAAATTGTTTTATTTTACTTTATATGAGAATATAGTGAGGTGCGCGACAGAGGTCCCGACCGGCCGAAACCACAGGATGTGTATATATGTATTTATTATTTGTAATTAAACGGGACCAATAATATGGCCTGAAAGTTTATATATGAGGGTATGATTAATTGAAATTTGAATAGAAAACAACGGTGGCGACCACACTAGATGTAGATGAATGTTGTAATTTTACATGTATTCCCGTAGGGGGGTGGCCACAAAATCCCCCCCGCCTACGTTGACATGGTATGGGTATCTAATAATAATGTAAATATATTTAATATAATCAGGTGGTATTTTGGCATGGGAGCCCGAGCAACTATTGTTTATGATATAACTTTATAAGTAATGGTTTAAGTAATAATAATGATGTTGATGGGGGGGGAGGTTAAGGATTCTTTCATGGAGGGGGCGGGGGGAGGGAGGGAAAGGGACCCCTCCTCCCCGCCCCATCCAGAGGAAAGGCGCCGCTTATGTGATCCTTATGCGGGGGGGTCACAACGTAAAACGTGACGGCTACCATAGAACCCCCGGGGCGACGATCCAGGCTCCCACGAACTGGGGGGGAGGGAGAATAAAAAAACAGTGGACCCAAAAGGGTCACTACAGCCCACAGGCGCACGTGACATTAAAATGGGAAGGGGGGAAAGGGAAAGGGGAATGTAAGTGGGCGCCGGGCCCGCCGCCCAAGGGGACTCCACCCCCCCCATTTAGAGTTTGATAGATCCCCGACCGTAGTAGTAATTTTGGTGTTTTACGTCCTCTCGACCCGGGAAGGCACATATGGGACATGTATATTAGTAGGGTATGTGAAAATAAGGAGAACGACATTTTACAAGACATACAGAGACAAAAACATAAACATTACATATAATTGGGAGGAGGGGATGGAATTCTCTTTGTGCGCAAGTTAAAATGTTCTTTTGAAAAGATTGGGAAACCGAATTCGTATTAAGAAAGATTGCGAATCGTGATTCTTAATAAAAGAATCTATGTGTGTGTAAAATGTTGTATTTTTTTAAAAAGCTTGTATATCTTGTCTGACCCAAACCGACGAATTTCTGTACATTAAAATTCCAGGGCTACTGGTTTTAAAAGTCAAGAAATATCTTTATTTTATTATTAAAAGCCTAATTTGGCCCATAGTTATGTTAAAATTTGTATTTACAAATATTTATTTAATTTATTTACAAAAATTTATGACTTGAATTTCAGGTCAAAGGGCAAGGCCCCATAAATAGATAAAATTTAAAATATCCTATCGGGGGAGAGAACTCTCTCCCCAGTGACTTCCCTGTAAACAAAAGCAGGGGAAATATGTACATGCGGATAGTTAATCTTATTAAAAACCGTAAAAGTCTTGTGTTTATACTTTTATTTACATAAAGTTCTGGGAACAACAAAAGAGGGGGAGGGAGGGACTTCGGAGGGTCTCAGCACACAGTGGGGGGCGGGACAAGCGGGGGGAGCGATACGCAGGCCATCCCTGCGTCAGCAGCCCCACCGCAGGCCCACCCCAACACAGGGGAGACCAGCTCGACGAAGTAAAATAAGAATAAAAAAGGTTCCCAGAACATGGGGATTTAGGCCGTGATATTGTTTAAAGTTTATTATTCCATTCATACCACATTCGTTCAATTATTAATATTTTGATTTTTGCGGCAATAGCGCAACCAGAAAGGGAGACTACCCGGTTGGTGAAATAATCATTGTAGGTGGGGAACCCATGTTAAAATTTGTAAAAATGCTTGTAGTAAAATTGCGAATTATATTAAAATATGTTCGAAGGATAAGATATTTATGGATAAAATGTTGTTCATAAAATATATAAAGTCATCGTAGGACGGGTATGAGCTGTGTAGGACCCCGGCAGGCAATCGGTGACCGTGGTGCATATTAAAAGTAGTGGTGGGGTGTATGTTTGCTTTGGTCCTCTTCGTTAAGCGAGAGGACCAATGAAAAGCGTTGTAAATTTTGACAGTAAAGTAATACACGAATATTCGCGCTAAGAGGCGTTCATCACGTAGCTTGTTTTATCTTCTGCATTTGCCAGGACCAATGAAAATGCTTTAAGGTTTGCCGTGCTTGGCTAAATAGTTTGTTGTTGGTTATAAGGCAGAGACTTACAAATTTTTAACATGTGGTTTTAAATTTTATACGATGTACACCTGCAGAGTCCCGAGGGGGGAGGGCTACAAAATCTCCCCCGCCCTCGATGTCATACAGGTGGACGTTATGATAATATATTATATTTAAATATATGGCTGGTGGCATGGGAGCCCGAGCACAAGTAAGAGTGGGATAGAGTGGTGGTGAGAGAGGTTAATGATTCTTTCTTGACTAGGGCAGGGGGAGGGAGGGAGAGGGACCCCTCCTCCCCACCCCAGACAGAGGAAAGGCGCCATGTTACCGGGGACCTGCACGGATGCGGAGGGACCCCGGGCACCAGGCACAAGGGCATGGCGCAACGTTGTGACGTGACGGCTACAAAGGAGGCCCCCGGAGTTCGGGCCGCGCACCCATCCACGGGGGGGGAGGTGAGTAAAAAATGTGCTCAAAAGAGCCAGCACTAACAGTTGTGATACGTGCTGTCTATTAAAAAAGGGGAAGGTGGGGGGTATAAGGGAGTGGAGGGTGGTCAGGTGCGCGGACCGCTGTCCGGGGGGACCCCTCCCTCACCGGTGTAAAGAGTGTAGTAGAGTTGAGTTATTAAGTTGTTTTATGTATTTTAGTTCAGATTAAAATATGTGGCCGAAGGAGGCGTTCTTGATTGCCTCCCCGAACCATACCAGGGGGGACCATTCCTGTGGGCCTCTAGATAGGATGGAGTCTTGAGTAAACGGGATATTTAAAGATTTTAGTTTGTCTAAAAAGGTTGATAATTGGTTTCGGATGTAGTCACAAGGTGTGAAAAGGTGTTCAAGGTCTAAGATGTTGTTACAAATGCAGGGCAGTTCCTTATATTTACAAAAGTAAGATCTGGTTCTTAACCGAAGAATTAAAGATTGTATTTTATGTGGTATTGACAGGAACAGTCCCCCCTGGACAATTTTGGGGTCCCAGGAGTGGGTTTTGGCATATGATTCCAATTCCTTTGCCCACTCCTGGGAGGTCGCTTTTTTTAACATGTTCTTAGTCTCTCCAACAGAGAGTTTAATAGAAATGGTATTGCCGGAATGACCCAGGGCGGCCGATTTGGCATCTTTGTCCACTAGGTCATTACCGGTTAGACCACAGTGGGATGGGATCCACACCATAAGAACCTGAGTACCTCTAAGGTGTAGAAGATGTGTAAGATGTAAGATTTCGTTTTTGATTTCTGCACGGTTGTGACTGTTGCCTTGTAAAGCTTTGAGTGAGGAAAGAGAGTCAGTAAATATGACAATCTGGAATGGAGATATTGGTGAGTTATTAATGAAGGCCAGTGCTTCTAGGATGGCCCAGAGTTCGGCAGAAAAGATGGAAATGTTGTTGTTGAGTTGGAAAGATTTAGATATTTTGAGACTTGGAATATTAAACGCGCACCCTATTTTGTTGTAACTTATTAGGGAGCCGTCCGTGTATATTGATAAGTACTGTCTGAGATCATATATTTTCTGTTTGGCTGCGGCTGTAAGACGGTTAGGGTCAAGTTCTTTGTTGTAAAGATGATGAAGATTAATATCTATATCGGGTGGATCCCAGTCCCACTGTGGGGGTCTGTGCTGAGGAAAGGCTGCGATGTTATTAAAGGAGATATCTGCTTTATTCATTAGGTCTTGTGTAAAATCGTGGATATTAATAAATTTTTTGTGTTTTTTTGACGTAGCGAAGTATGGGTCGGAGAATGAAGTCATAAATTCATCTTCTGTAAAAATTTTAGTGGCGTAAAGGCGGGTTAGAAGTGAAGCGCAATTTAGTTTAATTAAGTGAGGTAGTGGGATCCAGTCGATGTCCCTATAAATCAGTGATGTTATTGCGAACTTTGGGAGGCCCAGGGCAGTCTTTAAGGCCTTAATTTCAAAGCGTTGAAGGGTTGTAAGGTTAGCTTGTGTTAGGGAGTAAAATGCTTCCATGCCATATGTTAATCTGCTTCTTACAAGTGTTCTTACTAAGTATGTTAAAAATTTGGGGTCCTTAGCCCATGGTTGTCTTGCTATGACTTTTATAAAGTTTAGTGCTTTGTGTGCTTTTTGAGTCAGGTAGTTGATATGGTTATTCCAGGATAAATTGTATGTTAGAAGAACCCCAAGAAATTTAACTGATTGTACAGGTAGTTTAGGGGTATTATCAATGTTCATAGTGAGGTCGTTGACCTTAGTGGTTGAAAAGATTATGCAAATACTCTTCTAGAACAAATAGATCCGTACGAAATGGATACAAACACACAAACCTCTGCAACAAACCACCCTGAGCGAGGAGAACATCCGTCTTTGTCACACAACCACAGCGTACTTTCTAAAAACGTAACAATAAACATTGACACTTTTGGTAACCCCAACATTGCGTAAATTTCGGCTGTTTAATCGATACTATGCCAGAACAAGCTCACTCAAACTCTATATGGATATAAATGCAAGGGTTAAAGAGGTGTCTACGTTAAGTGTTTGTGACATTTACATGGGGTGTTACTGAATTTACAAAAATGTGCATTTGTTCTTAGTCTAAAAATCAGTTTAGATATGTAAGAGGTCCGGTAAGGAACAGTCCCCCCTGGACTATCTTTGATCCAGAGTGGGCCTTTGTGTATATTACAAGTCCTTGGACCACTCCTGGAACACCGTTTTTTTAAGAATAGATTTGGCTTTCAGCCAATTGTTAAGCCTATGTTTACTGGAGCGCCGGACTATGTGTAGCGGCTTCTTGGCCTCTCTATCAGCCAAATCATTCCGTGATACCACAGTGGAGGGGATCCATATGATTGTAACCCATGTTCTCTAAGTGCAGGTGATGTATAAGTTTTTTATTCGTTTTTAATTTCAAGGCGACGTGGCTGTCCCCTTGAAGTGCAAAGATGGATGAAAGAGAATCTGAAAAAATGGCTATTTGAAATGGGGGTTTCGGTAGATAATTAAATATATGATAGAGCTTCTAAGATGGCCCAAAGGTTTTGTGTTCTTTCATAGTGGTTGAGCGGCAAGCTTAATTGTTTGTATGATATGTGTAGTAGCCGTCTGGGTTAGGCTAACTATAAACAAAAGGAAAAGAAAAAATCATGGTTTCAGGGATGGAGGTTCTCTTAGACAGGCATGTTGTCTAGTACCTGTTGATCTGTCTTTGTATGTTGTATCATATGTGTGCTCGTCGTAAACTATGTCTTAAAAGATTCCGGGATCATCCCAACAGCCGAAGCACTTGATCACCAACCCATGGTACCACACAAAAAAAAAACCAAGGGGTGAACGAACATATACGTGATCGTGATGACAGTTTATTTTACACCCTTCACCCGTGTGTGACGAGCCCACACATTCTCGAACCTTCAGATGTATTTTGCGGACGACCCGGCAATGACAGGTTATGCTAGGAGCTTGCCAGGCTAAAGATAATCCCTGCTAGCTAATGCAGAGAAGTAGGGGGATACGGGGTAAAAAGCGCATGGGCGGGTAAGAAGCCACACCCCAATTATCTCATGAAATAAAAAAAAATGTCAGTCACGTTTTTGGCCCATGAGACGAGCGTTTATGTTTAGCATTCGTCTCATGGGAAACTTTGACTGAAATTTTCTTATTCATGAGATAATTGGCATGGGCTTAAATTCTTACCCGCCCATGGGCTTTTTAACCCCGTCTTCCCCTACTCATTTTGAATGCAGCCTTGGCTTTCTAGGAACCAAACCTAGGCAGGCATAGATTCATAAGTGTGTGACAATAACTATATTTTAGTAAAGGAAGACCCAACTGAAAAATCAATTTATTTGCTTGTAAAAAGTTTTTAAATGTAGGCCAGTTTTCAGCACACCTAATCAAATGGTTTATGTTGAACGTGGCAGGCACCCATTCATTATAAATAGTTTTGTGAAAACTTTAAAGTTTTGATATTGTAGTAACAATGTGGCGGTACCAACATAAGCCGACGCATGCTTAAACGTGAGGCTGTTGCGTAATTGTACATCCACGCGTACATTGACCACCTGCATCTATATTGTCTAAAAAACTCGCGGGACGTTTGAATCTTGTGCAACAACAAACCCTTGCCCCTCCCGGTGCATTTGCAACCCAACGCCCCAAGTTATTCGTTACCCCACCATCCCTTTGCTACTCTTTCAGTCACTAAAATGTCGCCCATATGTTAGTCCCCTAATGAACCGAGATGACGTAAAACATCATTTTCATCATCTTAAAGTTTTGATTCGGGACTGATTTAAACATGGATAACAGATGGCTACATAACCAGGCACTGTATAAAATGCTATTGAATTCAGATTCCAATAGTAATTACCAAGTGTCATTGGGTGACTGATTGAGACTGCTTTTGAACAGAACTGGTTTTAGTTTTGTGTGCACATGTGGCTCGCTCAAGAGAAATGCTTATGGTGTGATAGTGAACATAATATGTGTCCTCTATGTCTAAAGTGCAAGTATATTAAACAAAGCAAAAGTACATCCACTAGACACATACACTCCAAAGACAACATATCGTGAGCATTTGGTGAGTAGGATCCAAAACAACCATTAAAAATGGACAAGTGACACTATTTTCTCTGGCTGAATCAACTCAATGTAAATTCTCTAAAAGATCATGACATACTTTAGCTCGGCAAAATCTTCATACAACCCGATGCCACAAAAGTGATGGCGCCCAATCCTTAGGCTGAGAAGACAGCACAAGAAGTAAAGAAGAAATGTAATCATAATCCAGACAATGTTATTAGATCATCTTGCAATTAGATTCTGTTTGTGTGGAATATAATTCAAGCCCCGTTTTGAATCAACAACAAAACAAACAAACGCCAACACAACAAAACAACCAAGATAATACAATTCCAAGACACATAATATGCCGGCTATTTCTTCTATTTTGTCCGCACCAACAACAACATAACAAAAGCTAACAAACGCAATTCACTCTCTTTTGGTTTGATAAAAATTCTGAAATAAACCATTCTAAACCATGACGTGCCTTAAAACGAAGGAGATAGTTTTTCGGTTAATGTCAACAGACATGAAATTTGATGACAGTTAGCCTGGTTTATCTTTAAGGCAATCTATGTGTCGTATTGTCTGTCTGTCTCGTGCCTCGGTTTATTTATCGTCTCATCCGAAAGACTCCACGTTTCAACCGTAAGGCCTAGTGCCTTAGAGCAAAGTGAAAGGGAAAATCCCCTGTACCCAGGTTCTGAACTCGGGTTTACTTGACACGAGGCGAAAAGCTTTACCTCTGTGCCATCTACACCACTACAGCAGTATCGTCATGAAAAATATTGTTACAGCTCAGTCTTTGACTGGAGTTACTTCTCAAATGAGGCTTAGTTTACATTTGCACTGGTCTGAATGCCAGCCTTGTGGGCTTTGTGCCACCGCCTAACTTTCAAACGTCCAAATAGGCCTCTTGATTAGGCATACCAGCTGCGACGCGAAACTGGTTACAGCCATGAGGCGAAACTGGTTAACCTGTAGCGAGGCGAAACTGGTTACCAGCCGCATGAGGCCTAAACTGTGTTACATGTCGTGAGGCGAACATTCTGGTTATCAGCCATGAGGCGAAACTGGCTACCAGCATGAGCGAAAGGGTTATCAGCCATGAGGCGAAAACTGGTTACCAGACATGAGGCGAAACTGGTTACCTGTCGTGAGGCGAAACTGGTGCCAGCCATGAGGCGAAAACTGTACCTGTCG
>CM065683.1:53299486-53357272 GCA_017654935.2 Phymorhynchus buccinoides | reverse complement strand
CTCTGTCCTTGGAACAGGTCAAGCATGTAAGTTACACCACACAAAACATGCCCTGGACACCCTGTGTCCTGAAGGGCCAGTCGTGTCCATCTACCCTCTGTCCTTGGAACAGGTCAAGCATGTACAGTGAAACCCGTTTAGTACGAATTCCAGGGGAGAGGGCCAATTTACTCGTTGTAAGCATTGTCGTTCAAACCATTTTATCGATTTTGTCAACCCTGACGAACACCATTAATCGCTCCTCACATCTACTGTGATGTGCGTGCTGGTAAAGTGTGAAAAAGTCAGAAAAACGGAAACAACACACTTACCCAACAAAGCATGGTTGTAAGCCCAGTATCCTGTATCCATAGGGTTTTTAATGCCGATTACAAACACTTTAAAACAGTTTATTAACACACGATAACATCAAAAACATAAAATCCACACACTGTGTCCTAAGAGAAAGTTATGTCCATTTCTGTCCGGAAGGTCAAGCAAGATCAGTGCGCAAACAGAATATATCGGCCAATCAGAATGTCGCTTACATATCGAGGGGTCAGTCAAGATGGCGATGTGGTACACCCTGTTGTCAGTGTGTTCTCGTTCTAGCCAGGTAGTTGTGAAAGAAAGCTTGACTTGGGATGGCGGTGTGGTTGTAAGTGCGTTCTCGTTCTAACCATGTAGTTTTTGCATAAAAGCTTGACTTTGGGAGTCAATAAATTGTACGTTATATGCAAGTTGCTCATTGTAGCGAGCTCGTTGTATGCCGAATTATTTAACAAGGAAAAAGAAGGCTTGTGGTCGGGAATTTTGAAACCACTCATTACACACGGGCTCTCGTTTAAACCGTACTCGTACTAAATGTGTTTCCCTGTAAGTTACACAACACAAAACATGCCCTGGACACCCTGTGTCCTGAAGGGCCAGTCATGTCCGTCTACCCTCTGTCCTTGGAGCAGGTCAAGCAAGTAAGTTACACAACACAAAACAAGAAACTAAATAAACAAACTGCATTCTGACTGAATTTTTACAACCATGCAGATCACGAGATGCTATCAGCTTTTTCTTTTTGAATTGTGTTTTAGCATCTTGCATTGTTTTCCCACAGTATTCTGTGATCTGTTGTTTTCGATTGATTACATGCCTTTAGCTGATTGAGTTTGTTGAAGTATTTGGAGTTTGGCCTTTTTGTAACAATTATTGCCTTATATAATACTTCTAATGGTATGGTTGATTTTAGATATTTCAGTGGGTACCGGCTGTCTTTTGCAGTGATAAAAAACTTGTTCATGTCATTTTAGCAGAAATGTGAGACAAAATATCACTAGCTGTCCGTTTTCGAGCAATCAATAAGCATAATATGTTTGTCAACTTGGTTCTGATTTTGAGTTTTGTCAATATCCTCAGCATGCTACATTCTGTTTCACAAGTCCATGTTTCATTAAACTGTGTTATGCATTAGGAATAGGATGTTGCTTTTCTCATGCATATTAATGCAAATGAATTTGACTTCATTCTTTCATATTTGTGTGTGTGCGTGTGTGCGTTGTTGTTGTTGTTTCTTTGTATCATTGTTGCAGTATTATGGCTTCATTCTTTACCGCCACAAGCTGAAGAAATCAGTGACCAATTCAACCCTGTATACTGATGGTGTCAGAGACAGAGGTTATGTCATGGTAGATCAGGTAAGTTGTGTTTACTCTGCCCTGCCACCTTATTTGTACAGACCACAGAATTCTCCTTGGATTTCAAAGAAAGCTTATTAAATTTAGAGGGACATCTATATTCTTTACAGTTGCTGAAAATGGAAGGAAGCGTCAGTTGGCAACTTTCTTGTTTCCTAATCGAAAGCACTGCATTCAATATGTTGAATTTCATGCCTTAGGAACTGATGTTTGCAAGAAAAAGAGCCGTCTTCAGCCTTCCATGGACTCCCATCCTTATTACCCATGGACTCACTCCGTCAGGACCTAAGGATGTCCTGGAGTTTCAACCATTTTTGTTTTTAAGATGTCCTCCAGTTGGTCAACTGCCGGGTACTAGTTCTAATGAACAGTTCATAGACTTCAGTGTCAGTTTTCTTTTATAGGTTCAATGTACAAATGTGTGCATTATATTTGCCTTCGTAATCAGATTGTTTTGTGTGGTGTGTTTTCACAAGGATATATAGAATCTTAACTTTTATTCAGATTTTTTGTTTGAAATGATGAATTAACATTATATTTGCCTTTGTAATCAGATTGTTTTGTGTGGTGTGTTTTCACAAGGATATATAGAATATTAACTTTTATTCAGATTTTTTGTTTGAAATGATGAATTAACATTATATTTGCCTTTGTAATCAGATTGTTTTGTGTGGTGTGTTTTCACAAGGATATATAGAATATTAACTTTTATTCAGATTTTTGAAATGATGAATTAACATTATATTTGCCTTTGTAATCAGATTGTTTTGTGTGGTGTGTTTTCACAAGGATATATAGAATATTAACTTTTATTCAGATTTTTTGTTTGAAATGATGAATAAACGAATGAAGGGAAAGTAGAGATGTTAGAATGGTTGTCTAAATTGAAAAAAAAGCATTTAAGATTAATAAATGCACATGTATCACAGAAGCACATGCATATCTTCACAGTTTGAACATTGTCTAGACTACGTATGAGTCTCTCTCAGCTTCACCGCCATAAGATTCAACAAAGCAAGCAAAATACTGTTTTCCCCACTTGCAGCTGCCGCAGGGGATGATGTACAGAAGGGATGTGACGGAAGTGAATGTGACGGGGTCAGCGGGGCAGTACCTGGACATCTTTGTGGAGAACGTGGGTCGTGTGGGATTCTCCACTGCCATGAACTTCATGACCAAGGCTAGTAGTGTACAGGACCATCAGGGTGGATGGGGGGGGGGAAGAATGTCTTCTTTTTGTTTGTTACAAAACCAACCCCCAGTCATAGACAATGTTCATGTTCTGTAAATGACAATCGGCCAAATGATGGCTTATTAAATTTGGTTCGGGGTCTGCAATTGTGTGAATGTCAAGGCTACAGTACTTTAAACAAAATGTTCAAAACATTCTAAGGGACATTAGGGAGGATCAAATTAAACAACCCTAATTCCCCTAGCTCAAAAAATCTGATTGTTCAGAAAATCTGACATAAGTCTATAGCATTATTATTTTTGTTAAGAAATGTCCCAGAAAGTAACCCTAAAGACATCAAAATGCTGTTCAGTACATCTTTACCTCTATTTGTATGCATTCTACCAATTTCCCAGATATAAAAAAAAAAGGATTATTTATTTTTTAATCATTTTTTAAACCAAATATTATTTATTAAATCATTTTTGAAACCAAATGAACAGAAACAAAGGAACACCCAAACTCTTCTATTTTAATATTTCTTCACATGCTGTATCTTGGATGTCAAACTTTAAGTGATCAGTAATTAAAAACTAGCAAAGACATTTAAAATTCTGGTTTTTGAATCGTTTTTTTAGGAATCCTTACTCTTGTGAAAGAAAAATCACAATTTGTGAGCAAAAATTCAATTTATGTCTGGTTTTTTTATGATTGCCAGACAGAACAGGGCCTATGAATTGCAAGGCACACTGATTTTCCCTCTCCTAGACCTATGCTGGGCAGGCATACCTGAGATAAATCAATTAGGGCTCAAATGGTTAAGGAAGAACTGCAGTAGATTGTTTGGGTACTATACTAGTTCAATATATGATATATGTTGCTCTTTTTTTTTTCTTTTCTTTTTTTCAGTTTGAGCTACAAACATTAATGAGAGACTTAGTGCGATTTTTCTACGCTGAGGGCATGACGCTGTGTGGGGCTAATCCTCTCTATTTATTAGTTGGGGATAAAGAAAGAGAGAGAGACAGTGAGTGGTCCTACCATCACTCTCTCTCACTACGCCCAAGTAAGAAAATCGTGTGATAAGCCCCTAGTGCATTGACTGCCCTCTGGCGTGAAAAATATCGCCATAGGTTGACCATTGACTGCATAGAGCGACACAAAGCTGTGACAGTTACTACCAAAGATATTAAAATGATACTCTTTTAAATCTTCTACTGCCGTGGGCGCAAATTGCGCCATGACGTTGCCTATACTAACGTTATTGGCAGCGTTCCGGGTGGGCGCTGGGAAACATCTTTCATGTGGTTGTCGATTGTTAGAGCCTATATTGGTGCATTTCCGTTAATTTAACGCATTTAATTAATAAAGTAGGTGATCATGTTTAGTTCTCTTCAAACATAACTTGGCAGAGGAGGTTACAAAGAACAGAAAATGCTTGGTGCTAGAAGAGTTTCAAAAAAAGAAGCAAGATTTATTTTTTTAAACAAATTTTAAAGACTCATTTTTCTGTGTGTTTGCTGACTTGCTCTAAAGACGAAACTTTTCAATATATGACATATATTTATTTGGATGTTCCTTTGCACACTTTTATTTGAGCGGCAAGGACCAACTTTATTTTTTAGGCTCAGTTGTATAAAGCACTCAGATTGTAAACATACATGAATGTTCTCTTTCTTTTTTCTCTCTCTCTCGTACACCAGTACATTATTAAATCTTTTTTTGTGGAAATGTTATGTACACACAAAAATCGATGGTATATTATACCGACACCTTTCAGGATTACTTTTATCATATTATTTCATTTTTCAACAGGGCTTGATATACAATGTGAGCCTGGGAGGAGAGATGTTAACTGGTTGGGAAATCTATCCTATTCATTTGGAAAACATGATGCATGTGAAGCCTTCAATTGCAAGGTAGATTATTTTTGTTTTTCTATATTTACTTTTGTTTAATTTCATTGAAGTACATGTAGGCATGTGTCATATGGACCAAGTGTGTGTTGTGTCTGTTTTAGTCATGACCTATGTCAAAGTTTAACTTCTGCACACTGCATAAGCAAGTACTGTATCTAGTGTATTAGTGTACTTCCTTTTTTGTCGTTGGTGGTAAGCCTCTTGATTTTTGTAAAAGAGATATAGATTATGAAATACCTCATATGAGGAAATACATGGACATGAATACATTTCAATAATATTATTTTCAGAAAATTGCAGATATATGATAATTGGTTGGAAATTTGTTAGAAATTATCCCTGTCACTTTTTTTTTTATCTTGAACATTATTTTCCGGTGTAAGTAACCAAGTAAGCATCTTATTTTGTTTTAGCAAAAGATAAATTGTAAGAGCTTGAACCTTTGCAAACATGAAAATAGCATTGTCATCGCCGTTTGAGGGAGAAGTAGGGGTGCTTGTTTGCTTTGTTCCGAGGGGATTATGGGTACACACTGAATTATCAATTTTACTGGAAGGGCTCTATGTTGCTCTGATTGCAGTGAATGGCTTAACTCTCTCTATACTATGAATAATAATGTTTTACGCCCTCTTTGGCCTTTCGGCCATGTGGGGCTCTCTCTATACTATTGAATGAAAAATGGTGCTTTACGTCCTCACGGTCTGGAACAGACACATATGGGACATTTGTAAATGCAAAGATGGTGGGAACAATACTGGAGGCAATGCCCGGAGGCAGTGCAACTCCAGTAGAGTCCCGATTTTTTAACAATACAGATAGGTGTAGCGGTAACCACGCCTCGGTTAAACCTCATCGGCTATGGTACCGCCACAAGAACTTTAAGTAGAGTATTCTTGCTGGTATTCTTGCTCTATACTATTGTACACTATAGCGAACATGATGCGCACAAACGTTCCATACTAGGCAGGTTTGGATCATTACATAAAAAATATTAAAAAAATAATGCTTAACCGCAGTTTTGAAAATTTGCGGTATTGTTTATAATGGTAAAAGCTAGCATATGTTATAGTTCCAAAGTAATTTTTGTATTATTAGCAGATTTAGAAAAAGCATAACAAAGAAGACGAAGAGAGAGGTAGTGACTCGTTTTCATTCATTGCGGTACTAAAAATAGACGGGAAGTGATTTCATTGGTTGAAAACTATTAAGGGACCGTAGAGGAACACTTCTATACCAGTTTGGGTTGCCAGGCTTCGCGGAGTTGTGAATGGTTAAACGCTATGTACGCTATAGCGTACATTAGTATTGAACGGTTGTAAAGGGAAGCAATCGGCCAGTAAAGAGTGAGTTAAAGCCAGTTCAGGACTATATAAGCAAGTAATTAAGCCAAGCAATGGTAGTTTTTGCTTGTTGATGTGAAGGAAAGCTTCTTTTTTTAAAACTAGGGACAAGGATGTTTCTAAAAACAAACTTCATGTAAGCGAAAGCCTGCAGCCAGGAGAGACGCTGGCTTGTTTCTTTCTCTTTCTCCCACTCACAACTGAGACCTGAATCTTGGGATCAGGTCTTATAATTATACCCCTGTTGTGCCTTTAATTGCTCTTCAGTGTTTCACCAAACCTTTTTCTTTCTGAGCTCTATGCAAATGTTAGGGTTTGCAATTTTAACTTTTCTGATTTAAGTAAGAAAAGACATACAAAGTTAAGAATCTAAATCCAAAAGATGCATGTCATTGAATACATACAGCTGAGCTGAAATGCAGCACAATCGCTGAAGGGACTGTTAAAACAAAATGTTGCCACCCTTTCGCTCCCCTTGGACTGCTCATTTTGGATTCTGTGACCTGAACAAGCTGGGGGTGTGGCTGCGTGTTGGGACTCGGAATGAGCGGCGTGGGAGCAACGCCCCTGTACGGCTCTAGATGGGACAGCAAAACAAAACAACAAAACAATTTGCCACACTAGAACTAAGATTTAATGTTCCATAAATATGAATATACCTCTTACCATAATGGCATGCATTAGAATTATACACATGAGCACAGTTAAGCATTTGACATTGTCAAACTGTGATCAGGTCAGCTCCTGTGGTGTCTAGCTTCAACAACCTATCCACCCCCTCAGTGTATGCTGGGACAGTCTCTTTTCGTGGATCATCCAACAAACCCTTAGATACCTTCCTGGACATGAGACCATGGATCAAGGTAAGGCAAGGATAGGTGTGTGTGTGAATGCATGCGTGCGTGTGTGTGCGTGAGAATTTCAGTTACAATATTTGTATGGCACATCATATTTTAAGGCCCCCCTCCCCTCCCAATTTTGCACAAAGTTCTGATTTTTGTAATACAGTTTCTTATTATATTATCAGTCATGTTATAAGATGCAGGAATCTCAGTCAGAAGAAAAAAGTATCACCTTATGGTTCATAAAATGCAGTAGATCACAGAAAACTTGAAAACAAGATATTTTTTACTGTGCGCAAAATAAATGTGTACAACTCCAGGTGGAACATTCTTCCGTGATTCATTTATAATCTAATGGGTTTTAGCTACCTAGTGTCTGTTTAGCTTGCAAATGAAACAAGCTGATCTGCTGTGTGTGTCATACTTGCATTACAGGGCCAGGTTTTGCAAATGAAACTGATTTGCTGTGTTAGTACTTGCATTGCAGGGCCAGGCTAAATGAAACAAGCTGATTTGCTGTGTTTGTCATACTAACTTGCATTGCAGGGCCAGGCAAATGAAACAAGCTGATCTGCTGTGTGTGTCATACTTGCATTACAGGGCCAGGTTTTGCAAATGAAACAAGCTGATTTGCTGTGTTTGTCGTACTTGCATTGCAGGGCCAGGCTTTGCAAATGAAACAAGCTGATTTGCTGTGTTTGTCATACTAACTTGCATTGCAGGGCCAGGCTTTGCAAATGAAACAAGCTGATTTGCTGTGTTTGTCATACTTGCATTGCAGGGCCAGGCTTTGCAAATGAAACAAGCTGATTTGCTGTGTTTGTCGTACTTGCATTGCAGGGCCAGGCTTTCGTGAATGATTTCAACCTGGGCCGCTACTGGCCAGAGGAGGGTCCCCAGGTGACCCTGTACGTGCCGGCACAGGTCTTCAGGGCAAAGGGCGCCAACCAGATCTTCATGCTAGAGCTGGAGCACTCCCCCTGCTCCAGGACCAACGCCACGCTGTGCACCGTCACCTTCACTGACGTGCCCATCATCAACGCTAAGCCTGCTGCCCCCAGCTCTCCTGTACTTCGTCACTCAGAAGCCGAGTGGGCTAAACACAACATGCATTGACAGACTGTTTTCAACCAGCTTGTGTCAATTATATTGGATTCTGTTCCTTTATATATATGGTTTTTTTAAGAGGCGAGTTTTGTTTTCTTATTTTGTTTAGGTTTATACATATATTCCTTAATGTGCGGATTGTTCTTTTTTTTTGTCCCCAAGTTTTCATGAATGTGTTGTGTTTCCGTAAGAATTTTAACTGCACACATGATTGCGCATGCGCTGTGTATACTCACATGCTGTGTCATGCACACACACATACACACACACAGTGACAAAACACACACACAAATGGCCCATGTTGAAAGTATGACGAAATAACCAGAAATCTTGAAACATAGGCATTGAATACAACAGTTATGTTTGTTTTTTAAACAGTATAGAATATAAGTGGATCTCTCATGATTTTGATTTTGTCTAGCTCATTTTTTTAAAACCATAATTATATTATTGTATAAATTGTGTGTGTACATTTACTTAATTTTTCTTATTCTGTCCCTATCAATTAAACATTCCATTTTCTTTTATCTTTCTTCGAAAATTAATTTTGCTGTACATATGGTTTGCTTCAGTGTCTCACCAATTATTAATATATGTGCATAACAAGTTAAGTATTTAAGGGGGGTGGGGTGGGGTGAAATGCATGTCTGTGCTGAGCAAAATGTAAGAATTAACAACAAAAATTGTATAGATTATATGTATGTTTTGTGCATGTCAAAGTTCAAGTTCCTTAGTCCTTTTCAATCTAGCTTTCCCATTTGGACAGAAGGAAAAATCAATGACATGCAAATGTTATGTTTTGAAATTGAAATTGTTTGCCATGAGGGATTGAATTTGGGGAGGGGGGAAGCAGCATTTTATTTCTTGTGCAGTTGCTTAGAAACTGTTTTTTTGTGCTTAGAAAAAAACCAACCAAATATAAAACTGCTAACCACATAGAAATATTTGTAAAATAAAGTATGGATGAACTTGGCTCTGTATTGTTGTGGCTACTACTTTCACTTTGCTAGGCGACTAGGTGCCGTAAATAACTTTGGTGAAAGGGAGTTAAATACGAGAAGTTCCTTCCCCTTATTCATTTCAAAGTGTGGACACCCGTTGGGCTGGAACATATTTGTGTTATTTCGTGATTGGAAGGAAGGAAAAATTGTGTTTTACGTCCTCTCGGTCATAGACACACATGGGACATTTGTAAATACAAAGATGGTGGGAACATTACTGGGGACAGTGCCCAGAGGCAGTGCCACACCAGCAAAGTCCCGATTTGTTTTAAATTCAGATATGTGTAGTGGTAACAAATGAATGTGGCGAAGTGTAAGATTCACATACTATTGTGGCGGTACCATAGCCGACGACGGTTTATCCGAGGCGTGGTTACCGCTGCACATATCTATATTGTTAAAAACTCAGGACTTTACTGGTGTTGCACTGCCTCCGGGCATTGCAGCCAGTATTGTTCTCACCATCTTTGTATTTACAAATGTCCCATATGTGTCTATGACCGAGAGGACGTAAAACACCATTTTTCATTCAAATGAATGTGGCGGTACCATAGCCGATGAGGTTTATCCGAGGCGTGGTTACCGCTACACATATCTATATTGTTACAAACTCGGGACTTTACTGGTGTTGCACTGCCTCCGGGCATTGCAGCCAGTATTGTTCCCACCATCTTTGTATTTACAAATGTCCCATATGTGTCTATGACCGAGAGGACGTAAAACACCATTTTTCATTCATTCACGCCTCGGTTTCATATGATTCTGATCGCTTCTCGGCCTTTTGGCTGGGACAGTGATTCAGGAACATAAATTTTTGTTTATACCCTGGTTGGTTTGTTCAGCCCGTTGTACATGGCGAAAGCCGATACGCGACGTTAAACTGAACTTCCATCCACGCCTCGGTAAAACCTTACCCATATGTGCCTTCCCAGGTCGAGAGGACGTAAAATTCAAATTCATTCGGTAAAACCTCATCGGCTATGGTACCGCTACAGTATATGAATAACCCATGTATGTTATTTCGTGATTCCTTTCAGTCCAGTGTGTCAAGTGTTATAATGTTCACGTTTCTCCCCAATGTTCAGCTGTACCTATGATTTGCTGCTATTGTGTACTGATGAAAGCAAAGTATGAGGAACTCCAACTTTACTGACAAATGATGTATTTTGATATGAATGATTTCAGTGCTCCAAACTCTGCATTTTAACCCTCTCACTATGATCACTCTGAACAAGAATCGATCCTGAGTACCGAGTGAAGGGGAGTAACTCCAAATGTCACACCAAATCTTTTCATTAAAAAAATCACACAGAATAAAGTCTAACTCACATTTCATTTCTGAAAGATGCATATTGAATAGCAATGATGATATTTCCATTCAAAAGCTAACACAATGTCACACAACAAACCATGAATTAGAAGAAAAAATCCGTAATGGCACTCCAAACATCCGACCGGGTCATTACTGCCCGCGTCACGTGAAGAAAAAAAAATTGGTGTAACTTTGAAAATTCCGTTAAAAAAGACTAGTGGGTGCTTTCCCTTGCTGTAAAGACCAAAAACGGACCCGGGAGTGTCAGGAACAGGAAGAACTAACTTAGTATATTGCATTGTGGGTAGGGAGAAAGTGAAAGTGAACGTACTAGACCTGGCGTTCAGCGGTCGCAATCGGCGCACACGGGCCAGCAAATTCGCAGCTTCTGTAGTAGAGAGAGGGTTAATAAGTTTGTAGTTGGTGCTGTGTATGTGCATATACCATAAATGTAGATTTGTCTTACTTTTGTATCTATGTATGATGAACCCACTTCTTCAAACTCCAAAAACAGTCATCATCATTGTGGACATTTATAGGCACTTTTCTAAAACAGCTTTGTGGAGAGTATAGCAAAGGGTTTTGTGAAACTCGTCACTCACTCTCATCTAATTATTTATTCACTGCCTTATCAGCTGTATTTTTTACCCGGTGAAATGTAACAATAATATTTTTTGTTAACCCTTTTGCTGCCAGCCATTTTTCAGCAAATAATACCATTAAACTTAACAGGGTAGAGAAAAAAAATGTATCTGCAATATTATTGGGAATTCCTCTGTGACATATATAGCATTAGGCCTATCCTTACCTCCCAAAATTAAGAAAATAAGGTCTTTGGATAACAGGCCCTGATTTGATGCTATTTAGTGACATGGGTGTTAAACCATTGTGGTGCTAAAATGCGACATTGGTGGTGAAAGGGTTAATAATCGGCAATATGTAAATATTTAATGTGAATCACGTGTACAGAGCTTTCTTCTTTCGGTACTCCCAGTTCTGTAAGAATAGTGGCAAATTGCAATTTGAACCAAGGCCTGTGCATTTCTTTGCCTTTGAATCTGAATCGTAATGCTGAGCTATCCAACTGGATAATTATACAGCGTGGTGTGGAGCAGCAGGAAGAAAAATAAAAACAAAATGACAGAAGCAACTGAAAAAGAAATGAACTAAAAATAGAGATCTCCCCAGCGTTTCATCATAAGTCGTGGTTCCAGTCAGGCCAATCAGGCTACTGCAGCAGTCCCTGGGGACAAACCCCGACCGGCACAGCCTCAACCTTGACCACTTTTTGCTGGGGAGGGAGCGACAAGTTTAGAATGAGAGGTTGTTGAGCTCATGCTTGAAGTGTGGAAAGCTAGGAGCCTCTGCAGCGGATGCTGGGAGCGAGTTCCAAACGGGGATGGTTCTTGGAAGAAAGCTGTATTTGAAACTGTTCATGTTTTGATGGAACTGTCGATATTTGTTCTTGTACAAGCTGGCATGCTAGTCAGATACTGGTCGCTATCAAGTGTTTGTATGTCTATCAGTATGTGAAAAGCTTTATATTCCAAGCTCTACAATTTAAACTACTAAACCAATCTTAATTAAAATTGGTAAAACTTTTTCTCATATCCACATGGATGATGCCAGTTATATTGGCTTAAGAAACAAAAAAAAGTGATAATTGGCTTAAGAGCTCCTTGAACTTAACGGTCAAAGGGTGAAAGCAGACATGACAACTACTGAACGTAAATATATGGCCCACAGGGCCGATGCATCATGTGACTCATCAGCGTGGAGCAAGTTTTGTCCGGTGATGCGGCTATACCAATCTATCAACCAATTATCAACCAGTCAATGCTTTTATTGTCTTTACAAGATAAACAAATTCCTTGTGTGGCATGAACATAAATATGACACAGACTTAAAAATATTAAGACGTCATTTATAAACTTTCATTCATAAATACCACACCCCTCCACTACACTGAATGCAAAGTCACTAGATAGTTCTGTGTCACACTCTATCTTTCTTTTTCTCTTGCGTCTTTGAACTGGGAGCTTGTTTATGTAGCTTGTTATCTTGTAATCCTTTTAAAACTCATTTATGTATTTTATTAAGAAAATATGAGTTAGGTCTACTGACGTTTTTAACATACCAAGTTTGCTTGACTGCTGTGCATATTATACATATTTTATTATCACAAGTTCTGTTGCAATAATACCATTTTTGAAAATGCACCAGTTTTTCATGGCCAGTGTGAATGAATGCAAGAGGAAACAATTCAGAAAAAAAGTTCACAAATAAATCACATGCATATATGTAATAAGTTATCTTAATGCTATAACATGATTAACCATTGATAGTCTAGATTTTAAACACGTTCGTGCGACGCACTCATCCCAGTGAGCATTCGCATGCAGGCACTGCCGTTCAAATACTTCACTAAGGCGAAGTTTAAATAGATACCAATTATTTTATTACACCCATTAGTTTGACTTCATCATTAGTATGTTCGTACACCCAGCCCTAACGGCCACATGCACCATACTATAACACAATTTCAAAGATACATTTTAAGAAAACAGAAGACACGTTTCAACTTTTCTACAATTGGCTGGATCTACAGCACCCAATATTTACATATGGTCATATTTTGACTAAGGACTCTCTGAGACAGACAGAGGGTGGCTTATTGTTTCGCCTACATGTCTTTCTTGGCTCAAGGCTCATCAAAATCTGTTCTAGGTGATCGAGGCCTGTTTCGGTCCAGACTAGTTTCAAGGCTAAGTCTGGTCTTGATCTGAATCTGGTCCACCAAGATGTAAAAGTATATGCTATTCATTGCCTGCTAGGAGACACCCAGTTCCGGTCAACCAACGCCGCTTTCCGGTCACCTGACTGATCACAAGATGGTCAAGTCACGCGGGCAAGACTCGTAGACCTTCTTCATAACATGAGAACCAGGCGTTAATAGGGCATTTGCCACAAGTGTTTGTACTCTATACCAGACTACTAAATTGCCCGCGCTCGTTCTGCCAGAGTTGCGTTGACCTCTCTAATTCAAGTTTCTAATTTCAATTCAGTGAAATTCAAGGTCGCCGGCACGCGGCAAATGCCCTATTGACACGAAGACACTATATCAGGTACTTCAGCTATTTCGTACCAGTGCCTTCTCTGATAACTCGAGATTATCAGTGACACTGAGTGCTCTCCTAGGCTCAAGTCGTCAACTCTTGAAATGACCAGTTTTATAATGAAGTACCATATTTTACGGACTATAAGGCGCACCCCACCCACCCCCAAATTTAACACAAAATTCACATTTTGTTTCTCTATTTTCGGACTATATGTGATGCAGTACGCGAATACCCAGCTAAAGTCGACTAGCCACAAGAGAGAGAAAGAGAGATAGAAAGAAAGAGAGAGAGATTTGATTGATTGACATTTTTTAAAAAATAAACTATTAGAGATAGATGAATTCTGTTTTTTGCCTGTTAATCTGTTGTCTCTGGCCTTTCTGAAAATATAAGTCAAAAGTGATCATTTACGACATTAGCCTGGTTTTCCTGTGCTGCATCACATATTATCAGTCACATTATGAGATGCAGGGGTCTCATCCTGGGGAAACAATACCGCCTTATAGTCCGTAAAATATGGTAGTTTGTTTGTGAGGCTGGCAGCTGTGATAATGTCACAATGCATACATTCTTAAACACAAAGATCTTTAACAAATACATTCAGAAATGAATCCACTCCAATCTGTCATATTCATGGTCCAGTTTATTGCAATATTTGAGCTGACAACAAAACTTACTTAAGTTTTCTTTATTTATTCCATGATTAAAATCAATCCAGTTATAGAATAACAAATTATGTAATTCAAGGGAATTAATTAAATTGTCCATAATGACAAAAAGAAAAATCTGCTTTGTATATACTGTTTTAACGAGTAACTAGTCTGCAGACTGATCATATTAAAACCAAACATTTACAACAAAAATATATGCTGGAATTCCTGTTCTGTCGTACTTCAGAAATGATATAAAACATGCTTTGTTTTGTATTTAAATCTGTTCTTAGATTAAGTACCGGTACACAGAGGCTTGTTTTCACAGCTCTGGATATTAGCTTGTTTATTCCAGAAAAGCAAATTGCTCTACACAAAGATGTCAATGTTTGCCAAAGAAAGCACTTGCACATTAACTCATTCTACCCTATTTACGAGTATACTCGTAAACTCACGCCAACCATATCTGCCCGTTTACGAGTTAACTCGTAATGCAAACCCATCTTCAAACTGAAGCGTCTAGCTTGGTTCTCATCCTCAAATTGTTCACTTTGGTAGCTTTAGCCTGTTTACAGACGCTTCCTTTCCGGTCATGCTTAGATTTTATCGATTTAGGAGCAAATGTTTTATATTTTTACTGATTTTTTTCGATGATGGGTTGATACATATTATGTCTGAGTAATGAAACTGCAAGTAAAATTGTGTTTGTATTGATTTGACTATTATAATGACAAAAATAGTGATTGTATCGAGTTATTAGCGAATGTAGGTGAAGTAGAAAGCTCTACTTTCGATTATTTCATAAAGAACAAATAGCATCCATATTACTGTTTTTTGTGTGTAAAAGAGTTATTTTTAGAACTACAGGCCATAATTTAAATTCATGAAACTTTGTGAACTTTTAAAACACGCATTTGACAATAACACTTTAAAATTTTAAAGCAATACGGTGAATTGTTTCAAAGCTATAGCAATTTTTCTAAACATTTTTATAGTTATGCCTAGAGCTCTCTGCACAGCTGGGCCAGGGAAGATAAATGCGGCTGCACGGATGGGGTAGAATGAGTTAACCATTTCTGTCAGTATCCCAGAGCTGCCTACCCCCTGCGGCAGTTTCCAGGGACAAACTGCTTACAAACCAGGACAGAGGCATAATTCCAGGGACAAACATCGTATGTCATGCATCAGGGTCAAAACGAACATTAACTTGATTATTTCGTGATCTAGCAAAATGTCTGCAACTCAGGATTAAAAACAAACTTTTCTTGATGCTTTCAGTGTCAATAATGCTTCAATTTCAATATTCAAGATCCCTAAGTGTTCAAAAACCTATGTGTAACATGTCTACTAAAATAAGAGTCAGCAGTGTCTGTTGTTTTGGGCTGTCCCTGTGTTCAATAGCAAGGTCAGCTAACAATACAAGCGACTACTCGACACATTTTTTATTCCACTCAGTTTCCAGGGACACCAGACAGAAAAGTGGATTCCAGGGACAGGGTGCCATTTTTAACTGTTTCCAGGGACAAATACCCCTTTGGGGGGACGGTAGGCAGCCCTGGACTATCCCCATTCTGCCGCCTTTGGGGTATTGCAACATTTTATTTTATATTACCAAGCCACCATCCCTGCCCTCTTTGCTAATACAATAGGGCATTTGCCACGTGAGGACGACCTTAAAATTCACTGAGTTGAATTTAGAGAGTTTAATTAGGAAGGTCGGCGTAACTCGGGCAGAACGAGTGCGGGTAAATTAGTAGTCTAGTATAGAGAACGAATACTCGTGGTAAATGCCCTATTCAGGCTATTGTGCTATACTTTTTTAAGCTCACAACTAGGCTGAAGTTTTGGGGATGCTGTAGGCACCCTTTGTGGTCCAAATAGGGGTCAGGGTGCAAAGCCCTCTGAAGTAGAAAAATCAATCATACTCGTCTTTAACATGTAGAATTTAAATTTAAACCGATACACACGACAAAAACTAAGCCTAAATCCACTTTACATACTAATTTTTAACATGCATAAATCTAACAGTAAACACATACACAAGACAAAAAAAACCGAATCCTATTCTACATACTCATTTTTAACACACACACATTTAGGAGTAAATACATGGCAAAATCAAACCTAATCATAACTGACATACTCATCTTTAGCATTCACAAAATTGAAGGTAAACACCTATAAATGGCTAAGTTGAGCTTAATTACTTTTACTTCACATACTCGCCTGGAGAGTGAACTTAAAAGTAAGCACATACGTGTTATAAAATCAAAACATAACCCAACTTTACATATTCGTCTTTTGAATGCACAAATTGAAGAGTAAATACATATCCATGACAAAATCGAACTTAATCTTACTTCATATATTCATTTTTGACAAGCACAAATTTAGAAGTAAACACATACACACGACAAAAGTAAACTAATCCTACTTTATACAGTGGAACCTTCCATATAAGACCTTCAAAAATCATCCAAAATGAGGTCTTATAAGGGAGGGGTCTTACAAGGGAGGTAAGTTTAATACTTACAAAGAAGAGCAATGTCTCAGAGAAGTAGGTCTTATGTGGGAAGGAGTCTTATAATGGGAAGTCTTATAAGGGAGGTTCCACTGTATACTCAATTTTGACATGCACAAATTTAAAGTGAGCATGTACACATGATGACAGCAAGGTGAGAGATAAGTTGTCAAGCTAAATTAGTAAATACTAAATTGACCAGTTTTGCAAAACACCACTCAGGCAAAATGTTCAAAAATAAGGTAGAAAGAGATTATAAAACTAACAGTTGGAACTGTGGAAAAGAGTAATTAAGTTTTGAGCACTAAGGCAGATTAAAAACATTATATACACACATGGCAAACCTAAGTACATTTGTAGAGAACACAAATAAGAAAAGAATGTGGATGGAACATGCAAAAATCTCTTCTTTTACTTTTTTAAAAGATTAAGACAATATAATATTAAGTTCTTTTGCGCTTTCACAATTATATATAAATAAAAAATCACAATGCATAATTCAGAGTGGGTACATTTATATATTCACAACAACAATAACAATTAGAATCCCTTTGTTGTTGTTCATAACAAAAGTGGAATGTCATGTAGCAGCTGGGAATTAAAGACCCATGAACACCATGAAAATGAATAAAAACGCATTGGGCATAATATGACACAAACCACAACACGGTGTCTGCTTTCACAAAAGTGGAAAGTAACACAGCACAACTGAACATCTTTGAATCTCACGCACAGCCATCCTTGTCTCCATTCTTTGTTGTCCATGGAAATTTGTGAATGTACATGAGAAAATCCCGAGATTTTTTGGTCACAGCAAAAAGTAGCCAACAAGCCATAACATATTTTGGCTTGGCTATCTGTTTTGTGTGTATGTTACACTTAACTGAAGCATAAATTTAAAAGTGGAATTTTGTGTTCCTTTTTCAAACTCGTTCTCATGAAACAAAGACCCCAAACTTTCTCTATTTACACGTACGTCACTTTTCTGCTGAATAGCAAAATCTGGAGTATTTGAAATGCTTGTAAAAATGCACCTAGGTAGCATTTAGTTAACACATTGTGTAAGGACACTCAAAATGACTGCTTATCTCTCAGGCATCTTAGCTGTATTTTAGAACGCAAATTCTCAGCACAAAAATTCCATTATACCAGGTTTCCCCATGTACTGTTACAAATATTAATATGCACAATCACATGCCATTTACTAAAAGTCTCTGTCTTGTTGTGTTGCTTTGTTGATTGTTTTATCGCTGCAGAAAGAATTTCCTGTAAAATGGACAATAAAAATATTGATTGATTGATAAAAGGCTACTAATTTCAAGCAATGTAACTTTCAAAATCGACAAACACACCTTTCCTGACAATCACTCTTGACTATCAAATTTTATGAAGAATTGTGTATCCTGTACACCAACATAGAGCTTGGCACGGCCACATGACTCAGATTTCATCGTAGTAGTCCACACGGGCGCCATTTTCAAAGGTATTCTTTTCCAGGATGAGAATCAGCTTGCTGATGCTGGTATCACAGGTGAGCAAAGCTGACTCTGCCTTAGCATCTGGAATAAAAATCCAAAATTAGAAAAAAGCCTTACAATGGACATGCAAAAAACATACATGTGCACATTATTTGATGTGCAAACTGCACCTACATTAAAACAATCATCCTTGAAAAGCTCAATGTTGAAGTCATGTCAGAATTATTTCCAGTAAGCAATTATTGATACCATATTGCCACATCCTAGCTCCAGGAACACCCTGTGGGCTTACCGGGGTGTCTTGTATAAATAGTTCCCCCACCTTCTGGAAGTTCTGTGCTTGTAACTTCCTCTAATCTGTCACTCTCTTTGACTCTGCCTTTTCCCTTTGCTTGCTGTTGTCTAATATCTTTCTGCCTTTGCATCCATTCTCCTGCCTTTTATCAAGAAACACTTTCAAAAGAATTTCCTCCAGCCGAAGTCAGACATGCTGGGCCTAATTATTTCTTACTTAGGCACATAACGGCAGCATGACGCATCTGCGCTCATAATTGACAGAAAACTGAGCGACCGAAGAAGAAGAAGAAGCTCCAGAAAATTTGGAAAAGAGAAGAGCAACACAGAAATTTAAAACATTAATTTCTATTCAGTGTGAGTGTGGTATGTAAACAGATAACTTTGACAGATGATTCTTAAAATTTTATCCGAGATATTCATGCAGATTTTCAAATAGTCAACAAACATTACATACCTGTATCGTAATATGAATCTTGCAAAAAAAATTTTTTAAACACGTCTGAGCTCACAAAATTCTTTCGAGATCACAAATATCCCAAATGAATTTCTGGCATGAACTTTAGTTTGAGCATTACATTTTTCAACTTCAAGTGCACACTCATGGGTTCTAGCCTGCCTACTTTTCATCCAGGTCTTGATGCCTTCATCTTCACTGGAGGCGATGATGCTGTCAGTCATGGCAGTGGCCACAGGTCCCGGGGAGTAGTTCAGCACGCGCACATCTTCTTCCTCCGCCGCTACCACCTTGAAGAACATATCACGGGCTGCTCGGGCTGAAAGCAAATACATGCAACACTGTGGCTATTGAAAATATATGTTTAACAAAAGGCAAGGCATCGATTAAAACTATTTGCAAGCAATAGATTAATTCCAGTTGAAACACGTTTGAATCTGGCAATAAAGCAAATGAATATTTTTTGACTAAAACAGCAAAGCCCAAAGGGATTTTTGTTCACATTTTTTTTTTTCTTTTTTTTTTTTTTTGGGGGGGGGGGGGTGGGGGGGGGGGGGGGGGGGGGGATGAGGGGCTGATATCAACTAGGATAAATATTTATAATATGGCTAGCTTTTTTTTCAATTGCAACTTGACTTACTTTCTGAAGGTAATTACACTTGCTACCATTTGAAAATGAATCCACTTGATCTCAAGGTCAAACTTGCTTTCATTTTTTTTTTTTTCCCATGTGCTTCCATTTTTTTCCTGTTCACAACTTTGTTCATCTTCACATTTATCATTATCATGTCATCCAATTTGAGAAGTTGAGTGTGAGTGTGTGTGTGTGACTTTTTCTATATTATTTATATTATTAACCCCTTCACTGCCAGAGGAAAACTGACAAATTATCGATTTTCAGAGACCTGGCATTTTTAACTTAAGACTAAATCTGAGAAAATTGAGATATATATCTTTCCTGACGTCTTTAGAAACCAAAAACCATCATTCCATGGCTATGATATCAAAAGTTATGACATCACACACCCTGTAGTACTACTGGACACAGGATCAGGCAGGGAAGCAGATAATAACACAATAGATTCAATGTTCTGTGTGTGAGCATGAAGCACACACACACAAACATAGAGATAGAGTGTGTATGTGTGTATCACTATCAGTCAGTGTGTGTGTGTCACTGTGTGTAAATACAGCTATAAAAGATTAAAAACTTATTGCAAATACACTAATATCTGTATTGCTAAAAATTCGGGACTTTCCTGGTGTTGCACTGCCTCAGGGCATTGCCTCCAGGATCATTCCCACCATCTTTATATCTACTAATGTCCCATATGTGTTTCAGACCGGAGGATGTTAAACAGATTTTTCTTCTTCTTCAAGTACAACATACATCCGACGATCCGTAATGGCCTCGTTACATGAAATAAATGAAGACATATATATATATATATATATCTTATTACATTTTACTTTACTCTTTAATGAGACAGAACATTTGTCCCATTGTCACTGTGATTGTCATTGATGTGTGCACTTCTTTACTGACTTTAGCAATAACTTGCTGTGTCATTTGCACACAATTAACAAACACAATTTAACAGACTCCTATGGTGCTAACTTTTCCCCCACCTGGAATGTCTGTGATTAGCATTTAAAATGCAAGCTGTTGGTTTTTAAACAATGTTATTAGGCCTAGTGTTACTTTAGGAAAAACAACAGCAAAGCCTGCAACAGCTCACTCGTAGTGTGTGTGTGTGTGCATGCATCATTGCATGTGTGTGTGTGTGCATGTGCGTGTGTGCAAATGACACCAGTCTTCAAGAAGAAGGGAGAATACTGGGGAAAGGTTAAGGATGAGAGAAGGGATTGATTTGAAATGTCATGGAAACCCTTAGATAATTCTTACCCGAACTGTACATTGCCCAGCTTTTGAAAGGCTGTACTGCAGCTAGTGAGCTCATGTTGATGATCACTCGGGAAAAGCCCACAGCTGGCGGGAACATCTTCAAGAACTCGGAAGTCAAGGCTATCACCCCTGCCACATTTATATGAAGGAACTGGGTCAACTCTTGCACCTCTGGCAGATTTCTGGTAAACACCATCGGCTTGATCGTGCCTGCATTGTTGACAAGAATGGCTTGTTGAAAATCCCCAACTTCTGCATTGACTGACTTCAAAGGCTGATGAAAGGCAGCATGGAAAACCTGCTGATCACTTGAGCCCTGATCATAACAGTGGACCACTGAGGTGATGTGGGGCGACTTTTCTTGCAAAGTTTGCTTCACGTTTTTCAGATCCTCTTCGCTTCTTGCCAGCAACACAATGAGGGAACCGGTGGGCAGTTTGCATGAAAAGTTAATGGCAATGCTTTCACCAAGTCCGCGACTGGCGCCTGTGATAAAACACACCATTTTCTTTGAGAACATGATGGTCTTGACTTGAGTTGTTGGGCAACTTCTGAACTTGAACTTGAAGGTTCAAACAAATTAGTCACGCCTATTTTGAGACCCAGCTAAGCCTGTCTGTTACTGTGTTAGGCCTACAGTGACAGAAGAAGTTCTACAAGCCTATGTATGCTCGTGGCTGTTTATTTAAAGAACTTTCAGTTTCTCTTGCGAACACTTTACTTTAGCATTCACATTACTTAGGCTCTAGATTAGAAGGCCAACCACACTGAGTCGCTAATGAAGCTTTCCAAGTACTTCAACTCTCTGTTAATGGGAACCTTCCATTCTAGTTGTCTCCCCTCCAGCAAAGATACTGTAAGGGGAAGTCTTTGCCTCCAGCACATGTGTGTGTGTCCACACACCAAAATTACATAGGCATTCAAAGTAACCCCCCCCCCCCCCCCCCCCCCCCCCCCCATTTTAATTTTTTGTTTAACCTTTACTAGTCTGAAAGTAAAAGAGAGCATCAATGAGTGAATGATGTATATTTGTAATGTGACACTGCAAGTGTTTATCAAGGCTCAAAATTATTAATATTATTGTCTTTGGTGACAGTGCGGCATGATGTGATTAAAATTTGAGCATTAAAACCCTTTCAACGCCAGCCATTTCTCAGCTAAACATTTCCATTAACCTTACCTGGGTAGGGGATTCCTCTGTGACATGCATTAAAACAGGGCCTATCCTTACCTCCCAAAATGAAGAACATAAGGTTACTGGATGCCAGACCCTCATTTGATGCCTTTCAGTGACATGAGTGTTAAATCATTGTGGTGCCAAGAGGCGACAGTGGCGATGAAAGGGTTTTAATTAATGTTGTTGTTGGCCTATTGTTGGCTTTGGGTCATCTTAAGTTCAAAATCTTCTTCTTCATCATAATGGATCACAAACCCTGTAGGGGAAGACAGGGTAAAAAGCGCATGGGCGGGTAAGAAGCCCACCCCAATTATCTCATGAAATGAAGCAAATTTCAGTCTCATTTTGCCCATGAGACGAGCGTTAATGTTTAGCATGGGCAAATTTGACTGACATTTTCTTTATTTCATGAGATAATTGGGGTGGGCTTCTTATCATATCATATCAGTTTAGGCTCTGTAGGCTTATGAAGCCTTTTGCCCTCTAGATATTTTTCTCAAATATAAATATTTATTTTCTTTTTTCTTTTTGTTTGCCCGTGAATTACTACGGCAATTGTGTATTTGTTTTTTGTTTTTTATTTCTCCAAATTTGTGGAGTACATAATAGTATTAAATTTTTTGTCAATAAGATTTTTGAACCTATTTAGTGATGATGCATTTACAGTTTCATTAGAAAGATTGTTCCATGCAGTTATTACTCTGTTAGTAAAAACGTTTTGAGCTGAACGACTGTTATTTAGTTTTTTTGTTAATTTAAAATCATGCCCTCGTGTTCTCTCCTCGTCAGTTAAAGTTAGTAAAGTTTTAGTTGTGTTAGGATCATAAAACTTATTAAGAATTTTATACACATCGATCAAATCGCCTCTTAGACGTCTGTATTCCAAACTAGGTATTCCCAAATACTTTAGTCTGTCCTCATAGTCCATATCTCTGGTTCCAATAATTGTTTTCGTAAATCTCCTTTGGACACCTTCTAAATGATCAACATGTTTTCTCAAAAAGTGACACCAGACAGGATTTCCATACTCTAATAAGGGGCGTACTAATGTTTTATAAAGAGGTAGCATAATTTCCTTTGATTTATTAGTTATTGTTCTGATTAGTAGACCAGCAGTACGGTTTGCCTTTTTAACAGTATCGTTGATGTGTGGTTCAAAAGATAGTAATGGATCAACTATAACACCAAGATCTTTCTCCGCATTTGTGCTCACAAGAACCCTTCTGACACCACCATCATTCATAAAATACTCATGCATTGGGTTCTTTTTTGATGCTCACCTTAAAATTCATCAGCCACTCCTCTGACCAATCAACCAAAGAGTCAATACACTTCTGAATTTTTTCTTTTGATTTCATATTATCATTTACTGTGGAATAGGCTTTTGTATCATCTGCAAATATTTTAACTTCACATTCAACCTTTTCTGGCAAGTCATTTATATAATAAATAAAAAGGGTAGGGCCAAGGACACTTCCCTGGGGAACTCTACTTGTAACTTGTATTTTATCCGAACAAGAATTATTAACATTGACATACTGAGTACGTCCATGTAGAAAATCTTCTATCCAAAACAACAGGTTGCCATTTACACCATAACCTCTTAGTTTATGTACAAGTCTCTGATGTGGCAGTGTCAAAAGCCTTGCATAGATCTAAATAAACAGCATCAACGGGCACACCATCATCCAGCGAGGACATCCAATCATTAATCGTCACTAACAACTGTGAGCGACCTTTAGTAAAACCAAACTGGTCTTTTGAAAGCAGATTATTTTTTGTCAAATGTTCACATAAGGCGTCACGAATAAATCCTTCAAAAACTTTACAAACAATTGACGTCAAACTCACTGGACGATAGTTGCCCGCAAAACTTTTGTCTCCTTTAAAAAAAATTGGTTTAACCTCTGCCTCCTTCCATCTTGCTGGCAAGGTACCCTCTTTAATAGTCAGAATTTTTTTCTTACCCGCCCATGCGCTTTTTACCCCGTCTTCCCCTATATATGCAGGTGCATTTCTGTTCACTTCACGTGTCCTTAATAATGAGGTTGTCTGGCCGGGCACAATTGAAGATTTAACCCCTATTCTCCTCCATTTCCATCCATGGGTGAAAGTAAAACATTATCTCAATCCCCTGAAATGAAACGCTGGTTTCAATGTTCTTCCCATTCCTGAAGTTGTGATTGTATTAAAAATGATCTCCAGTATATAAGGATGGGTGGTGTGTGTGTGTGTGGGTGGGGTGGTACTAGAATTGGATATGTTCTCCATCTCATTTAATACTGCCATGAATATTGGTAGATGAAAATCCGTTTAACGTCCTCCGGTCTGAAACAGACACACATGGGACATTAGTAGATATAAAGATGGTGGGACCGATCCTGGAGGCAACGCCCGGAGGCAGTGCAACCCCAGAATTTTTAAAAATGTTGGTAGAAATGTTTGGCTTTATTTTATAAGACCATGGATCTGGACGACAAGGTGGCCAATCCTGAAGACTATCATCTTTTCCAATCCCGATTTCAGGAGTACTCCTGAACTATACGACGGCATCTACCTCTGATTCGTGTTGCTCTAGCCGTGTATGTTACCTTCCCATCTCTTTTGCTGTCTTCTTTGTCTGCAGGTTCCTTACAATAATTTTTTCAAGGCCTCATGAGCGGAGAGCTGGCTGTACCATTTCAACAATGATCAACTGCCGAGTACTTTACGGTCATGCTCGCTACGCTCAAATCTCTTTCCTTTTCTGCTGCAGCTTCTATCAAACTCCCCCCCCCCCCCCCCCCCCCCCCCCCCCCCCTTATCCTGTGCAGCAAATCTACACCTCTTTCAGCTTCAGTAAATGTCAGTTGCTTGCATACAAAAGGTGGAAATTACTGGAAGAAGTCTGCTGATAAATGTTTATAAAAATTTTAACAATACTGACTTTACTAACAAAAGATTGTTTCAGCTCTCGAACTATTCGAAAACTAGAAGCTGTGAATTAAAAATACTAATACAATACAGCAGAACTAACATTAGAAAACATTTTTTTGCTAACAGAGTTGCCAAGTATTGGAATAACCTCTCTGCACAAATCAAGCTTGCACCAAACCTTAACCAGTTTAAAAACCTCCTGGACAAAGACCCTAAATTGACAGAATTGAGATACCAACATGACTGATTGTGTCATCAAAAACCGTCACAGCTGTGCTCAATACTACAAAAACTATATTGATAGGGCACTTCAGAGGCCGCGAGGCCTAGTTGCCCTCATTACCTGACCTGCTTTAAAAAACAAAAAAAGCAAAACCAGACTTAAAATATACAGTTATGGTCCGATTAATGCTTCAAAGCATAGTACAGCCCAAGTTCCATCCCTAATTTTCTTGTACATGTACCAAGTTAGAAACAGCATAGTCAAAAAGCCTGAAATCAGCCTAAAGCCTGAAAAATCTTATGCCCCATGTTAGGGGGCTTAAAAGGAGAATGAGTATGCTTCTTTTGATGAAGGTTTGCAATGTATCAGTGCACTCTATTCTTCCCGTTTTCTTTTGCAATATTTGTAATTGAGGATCTCAGTAAGCAGCTGCATGCTTTTTGTCTATTTGGAGATGAAGGCAGAGAGAGAAAGAGAGAGAGAGAGAGAGAGAGAGAGAGAGAGAGAGAGAGAGAGAGAGAGAGAGAAACAACCAAAAAACAACCAGCCACCATGGCGTAGTGGTTAGCGTCGCAGACTACTGGCTGGGAGGTCTTGGGTTCGAATCCCATCAGAGGCGAGTGTTTTTTCGGTCCTGGACTGACTCCTACCCAGAGTGAGTGGCTGCGGGCTCAATGGGAAGACTGAAACCACACAGTCGAGCTTCATCCGCTTAACGGATGCGATTCTGAGAGTGTTGCTCTAATTTCAAGACCAACACTGCAGGTGTCTGTAGTTCTCTGGCCTGGTTAACACTGGGATATCATTATGAAAGGAAGCATAGAATACAGCCCTGTCATGCAGTCTCGGACTGATACGGAACTCCATAGCATCAGCATCATCATAGTCATCCACCTCATTTCCATCAATCATTAAAAAAAAGTGTCAAATTCTGTGACTTTGCAAGCCTTGCTCTCATGGTGACCTCAGTTTCGGTTTCCGATCCAGGCTATGCCTTGGTGCGTTCGGGTCAGTCATGGGGATCAGTGTGTTCTGGGGAGCTGTCGTTGGACGGTCGTCGTGGCGCCCTCGGAGGGGGACCTCACTCACGCTGGCTCCGCGACTAAGAGAATAGTGTCGCCAGTAGGGGGCTTAGTAGGTGGTGTCCTAACAGGCTCTACTGAACTCCACCGAAGTGACTCAGCAGCAATGCAGGGTCTCCTCGGTTGGTTGCCTCCTGACAGACTAACATCGCTCCCATTGAACTGCTGGTCTCGGATTCTGCAACCTGAACGTGCGGAGGTGTGGCTGCAAATTGGGAATCCAAATGAGCGGCGTGGGAGCAACGCCACTGTACGGCCCAGAAGATGGGACAGCCAACAAAGAAAACCCCACCCCAAAAAACCCCAATGACTTTATAAACTGCACAGACGATTCAACTGTCATTCAGACACTATTTTAGTTGTAGTGTCAAGACACAGACAAAAACAATTTTTGATTACGATTTTTTCTTTGCCGTTTATTAGACTTGCTGTAAACAAATTATGAATGGATTTTGCTGAAAGCTGGAGTGTTTTGCAAGCAATAATCAATCAGATACAGTGCTATTTTAAAAACAAATATAAGAACCTGAAGCGGTTTTATATTATATGCATCTTTTATCAAATACATGTAGATGATTACAAGTACTTTCGAGGTGCTTTACAATATAAGTGAAAAATGGACGTCCCTATCTAGATACAGATATCACTGCTTCACTTAATGTTAATTCTTTCCAAGGCTTCTCACTAAAACCGGCGTAATAAAAAACAGTCACACACATAATGTTCTCATCCCTAACTGATGCATTTGTACCGTAGTGTTCAAGTGATTCGGCTGTTCAGATGATCCCCTGGAGTCTTTTAGCCAGTGTACAACACTGAAAACCTCTTTACAACTGAAAACCTCTTTACAAAAAAAAAGTATGAAGACGTGTTAGGGGAGACCTTATACAGATGTACAAAATCTTTAAAAACTTAGATGACATTAGCATTGATTCTCTTTTTACACTGTCCATTTATAACAGCACTAGAAATCAATAGGGAAAATTACATATACAGCGTTGTAATACTAACAGGCGAAAACATTGTTTTAGTAATCGAGTTGCTAACCTCTGGAATTTACTAACACCTAACCTAAAAAGAGCACCAACACTAAACACCTTCAAAAATCTCCTTGACAAAGATGAAAATTTTAGTCAACTATTTTTTGAAGAATTACAATCATAATTTTAAAAGGCATGCTTATGCAAACAAAACAGTGTCAATGAAGGGACGTTTATAAGCCGCGAGGCTTAGGCTTGAGCCAGTCCCACACTATACTATACTATACTATACTATACTACAGTACTCCCCGTTTATAGTAAACTCGGTTATAAGAAATTTCGGTTACAGTAAAGGAAAGCACTGGTTCCCGGCCAAAGGTCTACTGTTTTATTACTAAATAGTCCTCGGATAGTAGCAACTTGGTTATAATAAAAAACCTGCTATATAGTAAAGTCACTTTTGGTTCCCCACAGGACTGGCTCCTCGGTTACAATAAAAAAAATGTCCTCTTCGTGACCTTTGTAAATACGTCACCAATGTATGCGTCACAGTCTCACCACTCCCCCCACCCACCTATAATAACTGGGTTATAATTAAAATTAAAAAAAACTCCTATAGTAAAGTCATTTGTGGTTCCTCTTCGTTACAATAAAAACAAATTATCCTCTTCCTGACCTTTGTAAATACGTCATCAATGTATACGTCAGTCTCACTACTCCCTCTACCCACCTTCATCAACGAAATTGAAAGGCACTCAAAAACATGTTTCTTTCCCCTCATTACTTAGTGGAAAAAAATGAATCCGAAAAAAAATATATATACAGCCGAATCCGCTTATAAGAAAACTCGCTCACAATGAAGCAAAAAAAAATTCCCTGCCGAACTTCTTCTTTCTATCTATGATCAAAACTGGGATATAAGAAACTCGCTTATAAGAAAACTTGGTTATAAGCAAGCAAGTTTTTTCTCCCATCCGCAATGGAAACTTGGATATAAGAAAATGATGTCATACAAGAGAGTTGGTTTGCAGTTCATTTTCTTATAAGCGAGTTCTATTTACTTATAAGCGAATTACCATTGACAACATTTTCTTAAAGACCCCCCAGATCACGAGTCAAAATCACGGGTTCCACCTGTTTTCCTTCTTATAGCTGGTACAAAATCTTGTTTTGACCAGGATTGACTCCCATACAAATGCACCCAAATTGAAAACGAACATTTTAAAGAGCAGCCTCAATTTGGAGTTGGGGGAATTTGTATGTGGGTCACAGCCACCCAGAAAAAAACAAGGGATTTAATCGTGTTGGGTCAGTGTGTCTTTAAAAGTGATTTGGACCTGAACTGAAAGGATGTTCCGAGAAAATTGAAGTCGTTCCAAAAAGGGAAAGTTTACATCAAACCAGTTGTGTCACAGACATTCTAAACAAGTACAGGCACTAGATTACAAGACTAATTGAGTTGTTTTTGTTCCTTTATTCCATACTTTCCTTCAGTATTCTGTGCAAAATAAATGTTGAGCCGAAGAAAAAAATATGAGTACTTTTGTGTTGGTGGTAGAGAGACAAGGGAAAAAACTTCAAAATGTTTTCTTATATCTGAGTTTCGGATATAAGAAAACTTGGATAAACAAAACATCATCTCCCTTCGATTTTCTTATAACCAAGTTTTGCTGTATTTTGATTTGATGATGGGTTTATATTTAGTATTTTGCGTTAGCTTTGACTTTGAAAAACGTCATCGGATAAGATAATAAATACCATCAAATCTTTACTATATCCGAACATCGTTTATAAGAAAAACATGTTATAGTAAAGGAAAAGTCTTGCTCTCCTGCACTTTACTATAAGCGGGGTGTACTGTATACTATATTCTAGCGTTTTCTGTCAGGATTGTGCTGCTGTCACCAAGTTAGAACAAAAGCATTCTTACACAAGGTCACTCCAGTATTGAAATAAACTTACAAAAGATCTCAATACTCTACAAGTCTGTTAGTTTGCAAGACAAGCTGCTGATGTTCTGTGATCTTTCTTTCTCCCCCTTTGTATTTTCCTCTGAACTTATTTTCATTTTTACTGTATTCCTGTATTATGTACTCAGAGAATTCTCTGAACAGTAGGAAACCCTGTATTTCCCTTTCACATGTCATTCATTGAAACACCACTGTCCTTTTTGCAACTTTAGTAAATTTCTGTGCATGCCAGATATGATTGTATGTGTTGGCACGACTTTGTTTCCAACTGCATTCTTCTAAGAGGACTTCAGAGTGTTTCGCCTTTTCTGAATGACTAGACATTTTGACAGTTATCTGGTCTTGGGAAGGTGGAGAGAATGTACACATGAAAATGTTCTGCTGAATGCTTCGATTAAACCTGTGGCTAGCAGGTTAGCTCTAGACCGATAACAATATAGCCTCTAGTACGTACTAGGGTTAAGCACTTGCCGACTTCTCACAATACCATTCTGAGTCACTTCAGCATGACTGCATTCTTATGGCTGCAAAAAGCTTAGAGGCCCATTTGAAAATCCTAGGTTAAAATACTTTGCACTTAAAACACATCAACACACGTCACAGAAAACTTGCTTTATGAACTGCTTTAATTTTGAATACTACACACAGCAAATTATACCATGAAAGACCTCTTCATGAAAGATAAACAACAAAGCTGTAAACAGCAAATAAGAAACAACCAAATGAAATAAACAAAACAATGCAATCCCACACCAATCTATCCCCAATAAATGCTTTAAATCAAACACCTCATGAAATCAAAAACACATTTTTCTGATCTCTTCTGAAAATATATATCATACAAAAAATCAGCAACAATCCTTGTTCTCTGTTTAATGACAACGATTATGTCTTATGAAACACTCAAATACTTCTCTGTTTTCAAGAAAACATTGCAGACATAAACACATGTTTTTCCTGTCTGAAAGGTGTAAAGTCACGCAACAATCATCCAATCAACTGTCACTATCAGTCGAAACAACACTGATTACAACACACTTTGAACACACACACACACACATCGGAATTAATCTCCATCATGCCCTGCGTTAACAATTTCCGATATAATGGGGTTATCTACTGGAGCGTTGGTGAAGAGACAACTGACAAAGGCGTGGGTGCCCCAGGTATAGTGGCGAATCACCTTGCAGCAGCCCAGGTCCTCAATCTGAAAGCCCAGTTTGCGATAGCGCTCGTCTGTCTCGAAGAAGGTAGCGTTCGTGTGAGGTCCTTTGAACTGCAAGAAACACACAAGACAAGAAATGTCATGTAATATAAAAATATGTATAAAATACTAAACACGTATGCAGTAAATTTCACAAAGAGTAAAGACTTTCGTAAGAATTCCACTACGATTTAATTTTTTTTTTAGTATGGGGACAAAATACAGGGCTTTGACAAACTCAACAGGTCTCTTCAAAAGAAAAAAATATCAATTCTTGTCTTCATTCATCCATTCTTTTCTTTGAACATATAAAATTTGAAAGTAACTTGTTTTAAAAACAACATTTTAAAATCTTGCTTTCTGACTGAATATTTAAGCAAGTTGATAGAAAAACAGTTATCAGGTACATCAAAAACTTGAATAAATGCATTTATATGGATCCAAAATTCCATTTATTTGTTCTCACAAAATGTCAATTTCAGTCATGTTGGCATGCAGTAGGCCTGCTTAAAAATTTCAACTAGAATGCAAGTTTATAAAGGGCATTATTATATTGCACTGAATAAAATAACTTTTTTTGTCACAGAGACATCTCTATGAAATTCTGGCTGTCTTCACTTTAAGGAAGTAAAAGAACTACCATATTTTCCGATCTACAAAGCACACCCTTGTCTAAGCCTGAATTTGATTAAAATTCTGGAAAAAACAACGATGAAGCCGCATTCAGTGTCTAAGCTGCAAGAAACTGAAAAAGAAAAAACAATCTGAGCCGACAAACACTAAAAACCAGCGGCAACTAGTATCGTAGTTGACGGTCCATGTTGCACTTGCGCACAAACTACACAGTACAGACCTAATGTTTACCATAACATACCCACTGGATTATGCACATCGACACAACACAGCACAACACAAGACAAAGCAACGCACTGGCAGTTAATTTTCAGTCAAAGTTTGCACACACGAAACTTTCCGTTCGCATCCAACTCAGCCATCAGTAAAGAAAATGGTGCAGCACACACCGCAGACACGTAATAACAGCAAGCACTAATGCTGTGTTCATTTATTGGCTTTTGTGAGTGGCTTGCATTCAGCAAGTGTTTGAGTGCAGATGCTAATGCTGATTTATCAGTTTAATAAAGCAAAGGAGCTGCTTCTCAACTTCTTTTTTGTAAAGTGAGACCAATCACTTAGTTCCAACTTGTGGAGTGAGACCAATCACATAGTTTCAACTTGGAAGTTGACTTCACATTTTCGTTTGCACAGAGTTTATAAAGATTGACACGATCGTGACTGTTTCAGAAAAATGTGCATAAAAGTGATGAAATTTAGTGGTTATCGCTGATTAAATCCCTCACTATCAGCCTGCGATTGTTTTTTTTTACCGAGATCTCAACACGTACAGGCTGGAGTTGACGACCAGCCTAAAATACGAAAGGTGAAAATATTCACAAATTAGCCACAATCGTTTTAGCCGCAGGGGTCATAGTTGAAGAAAAAAGTAGTGGCTTATAGCCCGGAAAATACGATATTATGCATTAATCCATTGACTGACGAAAAAAATGAGAAGAAAAAACATTAAAAATTGTCAAAATAGAAAAAAACACCGGAGTTATCCTGACAAAATGATCTGGGGATATAACTGTTCTGACTGTTTAAAAGCTAAAAGACCCAATGTTCTAAGAGTTTTCCCCTTTCGTTAGTTAGTTAGTCTGTTATAGTCCCGTCAACAGCTATGGTTGTCTCAGGACTGTCACCGCATAAAATTTGACCACGTATAACAAAACACACATCACAGATTCTTAACAATGTCCAAAAACCTGAAGAACCCCCCCCCCCCCCCCCAAACAGTACAATTCATGACATGGCATCTTCATCATTGTACCCTATAGACCATAATTTCACACAGTGCTGGAAACGTTGAGCCACTCTACTCTATTTATCGGATCCAGGTTAAAAATAAAAACAGTAAAAAAGGATATTAAACACATCCTAGTTTTAAAAAAAGAAAAAAGAAAAAAGCCAAATAGGCAAATATGCACTGCAGAATGGGCAACATGTACCCACTCAAGTGCGTAAGGTCTCACGCACTTGTAAATGAGGATAGAGAGAATGAAAAATGGGGATGAGGGGCTACTCCCCACCACAAGGTGGAAGCCCGTGGGGGAGTTTTTCTCCTTCATCTGATGGCGTCAGGGATGTCATTAAGCCTGTACATACATGGCGACAGCCCTGACATGACCGTAGCAGTCGACGGGGCTATAAACAACATCAACAGCAACATCAAGCCCGTACATACATGGCGACAGCCCTGACATGGCCGTAGCAGTCGACGGGGCTATAAACAACATCAACATCAACATCAAGCCCGTACATGATATGTTAAAAGGCAGTCAAGGGGTTAATGCTCATTTTGCATTGCCACTTACTGGTTTTCCAGTGGCGGGGTCGATAAAGTCCGCCCAGAATCCTTTCTTCGTCAAAGAATCGCAGATCTCCATTGCGCCTTGCATAAACTGAAAACCACCAAAACATTGATTTGAGAACTAAAAAGCACTGTAACAGCATAGCACTTCCGGTTGGTACTTCCGGTTCGGAAATATACCGGAAGTGTTGGAAATTAACTTTCTAGTGAATACTGAAAATATGAATGCATTCGGTCCAGCCGTTTCTTGAGAAATTCAAGATTGAAATGTCGCTGTTTTTCGCGGAATTTAATACTGCAAATTTCGCTATCCCGTAATAACCCAGAACTTTTCTGAAAACCTCAGCCCAATCGGACAAAAAAAGGGTGACGAGGAAAAAGAAAAAAGAAGAAGAAGAGGAGGAGGAATTCTTAAAATAACAATAGTATTCTCCCTACAGGGGAGAATCATAATAATAAAAGCATAGCTGGAAGTGTGCTAAAATATGACTGAAGTTTTAAAACCAAATCTGATCCAAAGAGGTGATATATCCAATTCTGCATGGGTGCAGTTTAGCTACCCTCCTTATGTTCACAAATTCAATCTCAAAAGTATTGCTCTTTCCATTTCATGATACTAACTCAAATTTACCCTAAACCTATCCCTTTCCCGATCAACACACAATGCTGCAATTAACTTGCTAGTGTACATTTTCAATGACAGTGATGTGAGAGGGCCCAGAACAAACAAGCCAATGATGATGTTGCACCACTCACACAAAATGTTGCCTGTGACATCGACTACACAATCCTACTGTCAGATAGTTTTATCTAGCTAAGCCCAGTCAAATTTGCATCAACCTCCTTTGTTGATCTTCTCTATCTTCACCTCCATGGAGCAATATGTCATTTTCATGTTTGAAGATGAAACACTCACTCCAGAGCTCTAAAAACATACAAATCCTCCTTCCAAATAAAAACATACAAATCCTCCTTCCAAATGACACCAAAGAATAAGCCAAGCACTTGAAGTATATTGCCATTGAACAAAACAAGATCATCTAGAGAAGCTTACGAAACTCAGTCAAGGGAATTCCTCCCGTGGGGATACTGAGGGGTCTTTTGTATAAATAGTTCCCCCACCTTCTGGAAGTTCTGTGCTTGTAACTTCCTCTAATCTGTCACTCTCTTTGACTCTGCCTTTTCACTTTGCTTGCTGTCATCTACTATTTTTCTGCCTTTCCGGTCCATTCTTCTGCTTTTTTTCAAGAAAGACTTTCAAAAAGATTTCCTACAGCCGAAGTCGGACATGCTGGGTCTAATTATTTCTTACTTAGGCGCACAATGGCAGCATGACGCATCTGCACTTATAATTGACAGGAAACTGTCTGAGCGATCGAAGAAGAAGAAGAAGAAGAAGAAGAAGAAGTCAAGGGAATGTACTGTCAAACTGTGTGCTACAAACTCATTCCAATTTCACCGTATGCATGGAAGTTTCAACAAACTTAACAGTCTATACATTGTGTTTTTTAGTTGGTTTTGTTTTGCATGTTTGTTTTCTAGCCAAACAGAAGAAGCACACTTATACGTTTATGAGCAATTCTCACATCTCTGCAATGAGAAAATTTGGTGGGGGGTAGCTAAACCGCACCTTTGCCTCCAATTCATTGTCACATATATTTTTCTGCACCAGAAAAGGAATCCCCACTTTACAACAACTGTATAAAAGACTGTTACTACCATCTGCAGCAGCTCCTCCCGCTCTGACTCCACCTCCATGGACCACACCGTCATGTCGTGCTCCGTGTGCTGGCTCAATGTGATCACAGTGAACGGCCCTTCAAGGGTGTTCCGGTCAGGAAACAGGTCCGCAAAGTCTGCAGAAAGCACACAATTACATGGGGAAAAAACTACCGCATACAAATTAAAAAAATATATAACAGCGATCCTCCTTGTTGGGCTGTGTGTTCTGCTGAGCTTGAAATAAACACCAAATAAACCACCTCATGTGACCCTGTGGTTAATTGGAGAGAAAGATCTCAGTTCTTTCTCCTCCTCTAAAGTCCTGCAACCCCCCTT
Source organism: Phymorhynchus buccinoides (assembly GCA_017654935.2). NCBI lineage: Eukaryota > Metazoa > Mollusca > Gastropoda > Neogastropoda > Raphitomidae > Phymorhynchus > Phymorhynchus buccinoides. Next base: position 53,322,453 of record CM065683.1, on the reverse strand, counting down.
TCTAACCTTCAACACTAAAATTTCAATAAAAAATTTATGATAGATCTTTTTTTTAAATATGAAGAGTATATAATGGGCAGAAAAAAGAGGGAAAACAAAGAAATAATGGACCATCTCCTAAACCTGAAACTCACTTTTTCACTTTTAATTGTTCAGCAAAATTTAGCGCATTGTCCATTAAAAGTACACAATGAAAGAGTGCTGTTACATAAACTTTGAGGGAATTTAACAATAATCAGACCACACTCATCATTTTACTATGAAGGAGCAAAATGAGAAAGATGTAAACATTTCTAGGTAGGCTTACCTTTACGTAAAATTTTAGGGCAATCATAAGCAGCACATTCCATGATGTCTGACGCTTTAGGTGTTGTTTCTTCTGGCATGTATTCGTCCGCATCAATCTGCACAAGACACCAAAAACAAATTTTGAACGTAAGCGAATGAATTAAGCATACACATATGAAAATGATCACATGCACAAACCTTTTCATTTAAAGGAACAACAATGAACAACCGATCCTTAAGAGCGCCTGCTCTCGGCTAGAAAGGGATGGTAGAGGCGCTTGTGGCTGGTTGAGACAAGTGACCTAAATCTGCCACAGCTTCCTTTATGTATTGTATTTAATGAGCCACAAGAGTTGAAGACCCATTTAAAAAATCAAGATAGTGAAACAAAAACCTGCCAATGCAGGCAGTCAGATTCTAGTCTTAAAAAAAAAGATTCTGAAAGAAAGAAAACAAAAAAGGGTGCATAGTGGGAGAGAATGCGGTGAGTGGGTGGGTAAAAAAACAACAACCCAGTTGAATGACCCAGAATTCAGCCTCAACTACTTCACAGTAGGCCTAGTTTCTTAACACTGCCCATACAGATGGGCTACACATCCCCTCCTCTCCCCTCAGTGTAATGATGTTTGCACTGACATCATTACAAAGGTACACTCGGTCAAAGCAATGATTGCAAGTAAACAAACTGCCCACTTAGGAGGCACTCTCCCAATGATCTAAAGCTAACCTAAAACTGAGCGTCTGGCCTCCTCTGCACACATGCACTGATACAGACTGAGGTCAAAATAGGTCAAAATGTCAAAGCACAAGCTGATAAAATTATTTAGGTTACCCTGTCTGAAATCTTGTTGAAATTAGCCACATAAAAACAACACAGCATGCTTATTTTCCATCTCACCCCCCACCCCCACCCCACCTCACCCACCCCTTCTGGATTAGTCTAACACACTATTACCAGCCTGGAAACACACATAAAAAAGAAAAAGTTGTAAATTAATAATTCTGGCAATGATGGTCAATCCTAAGATTTAGTAGTTGTTATGTCTGTCTCAGATTTCAGAGAGACCATTATTATTCATTTAACTACCCTGTTGCAGTAACTGGGTGTGACTACACCCTGCACTGACCCACAGCAGAGCCATCAATAAGATGATGGCGTTTGTTATGTGAAAGAATAAGAGGAAGAACCCTGTAAGTTCTAATTTAATCTTATCAAATTTGAAACAAATCTGAGCATGTGCACACACAGTGTGACACACACAAACATTTTTTTGTTTAAACACACACACACACACATATCTGTTAGCACAGATCTTTTAACCCCACAAACACAAACAAATACAAATTCTTAACTCACACAGAGCACCACACATTACTACCTAACCTGCTTGCTGAGGGTGAGGTAATGCACCAGCACACCAAAATGGCGTTCACCGGGCTGGGGAGGCAGCCTGATGTCAGGGTCCTCCAGCGAAGAAGACTCCACGTCCCCTGGAAGGTCTGCGCTAGTGGCGTCTGCCTGCACTCTGTGGGCAACACCTACGTTCCCCGGCAGGGGAAAGCGACGGTCGACGGCACACAGCGGCCCTAGTGTAGGGTCGGGCCACACCACTTGGGAAACTGCAGGGGGGACACAGCTACATGATACTAATGTTAATGGAGCCTGTGCAATGTTAAAAATAACAATCTTGGTAGGGGAAGGGAACACTTGCATAGAATTGCTGCATATTTAGTCCCCAAACTCCCTGTGCGAATTCATAACTTAGAAAAAACTGCCTTCACTTTTTCAATTTGTCAGATTTTTACTTTAAAAAAGGCATGATTTCCTCTGTTACCCCCACCTCTCTCTCCTCTGTATTTTTATCCTCTCCCTTTCCCTTCTCCACCCCTTCTCCCCAACCTCCTGAAGGAAAAAGGAAAGAATTGTGAGATAAGCTTTTCATTTCAAATTCTGTTAAACCATTTTCATGCTAAACCTGAAACGTTTTGTATCAATTGAGAAAGAAAATGTTTCTACTCATTGCATATAATTGCATTCCTATATGATGATCCCTAAGACCAACCACACTACATTTTTGAGCCCAAAACAAAATATGGGGATCAGTACATCATTAACCGCAAATTAAGAGACATTTTTTTGAAACGGGAGAAGAACATATGTACTGATGTAGAAGTAGTCTTTTGACATGATCAAAAATAAATTATAACAATGCATCCCAATCTTATTCTTTGACGAATTAATATGGGAAAAGGTTCCAAACTTACTGTCAGGTTCATCTATTACATAGGCAGGAGTGTTGTACTCGTCACGCGATGAAAATTTGCGGAAGTGTTGTACAACTGCTTGCAAGTTTGGAAGGTAGGCACGTACGCATCTGCTATAGGGAACAACAAGCTGCTGCAAATAAAAAAACAAAAACATGACATGCACACAAATCAATGGTGTCATTACTAAAACTAAAAGGCACCTGAAAAATAGAATGCTTTAACGTTTTGCATCTGCATCAAATACCTTGGCAGATACCCAATTCTGGTATAAACGCAAATGGAAGACTTGGAAAAAGCACAACAAAATAAATAAATAAGTAAGACAATATATATATATAAAAACAAAACAAAAAACTAATGATTTGCTGTTAGAGATGAGAGGCGGTTCTTGAAGGCCTTGATCGTCTCAGCTCCCTCAGTCTCTTCACTGAGGCTGTTCCAGTCTCGCACACTTTGTGAGAAGAAACTGTTCTATAATAGACTTCCGTATTGCTGAACTCGATGTCATAGCAGCGGGTGAGCGGGTGTTATTTCTTGCAAACTGCGCTATGATGTTTTGAGACTAGCTTCCTTCAGATTTTGTTGGTCTAACTGGCCTCTGTATGTCTGGCAGGAATGATGAAGTCATCCGCCTGTACTGCAGGAAAGTGCCTGTTGATGACTTTATACAGGAAAGTCAGACGATGTTTACGTCTTTCATGTAGGGGGGTCAAATGCAAGTCCAGAGCATATCAGTCACACAGCCAGTGTTTCTGGAAGAATAATCCTGCTTGATCATTTGATGAAGCGGGCAGAGCAGTTGTATTCCCTCAAGCATGTCAATGTCCTTCTGGTAATATGGATCCCACACAAAAGAGCTTTGTCACAGTTTGTGTCTTGTGCAAGCTAATGAGCCCAATAGAGCTTGAGTTTTAAATCCACAACTAAATAATTAGAATATTTCTGATAATTCTAGCATGACACCAAAACAGTCAACAATTTAAGATAAATTTTACCTTGAAATCATTTCATGACCTTACTTACTTAATAGAGAGGCATTTATTACGACAAAAAGATAACCCAGGTGAAAATATTTAAACTTCCATGTCAAAACTAAGTTCCTGGTGTGAACAGTTATAGACATACCCGTGCAGCCATGAGAGGAGATGTCACAGGTGTGTTGTATCTCCTGATAAAACAAAAATGACAAATGACAAGATTTCAAAATTTGACAACGTGACAAATGACTACAACATACATTCAAAAAATTGACAATGTAATCAAATGCATTTTCTAAAGCATTACACAGATTACCAAGATAATTTAATTTAAAATGTCACTAATTACATCATAACAAAACACTTCCTGGTTTTTCCATAATGTTAGGATTAGGATTAGGATTAGGAATGAAAATAATATAGCCATTAGGCTTTCAAAGTCCCATCTTTGTGTTTTTGGTTTTATTTTTACATACTCAAGGTATATTGTACACTCAGGTTTTTGCGATGAATTAATCATCGTATTCGTACATTATGTCATTATAAAATTTTAATTGGTCGAGCTGATTTTTAAAGCTGTTAGTATTAGGTGCTCTCTTAATGTTAGTTGGTAGTTGATTCCATAAAGGTGCAACTCTGTTAGTAAAAGAATATTTTCTTGTGTTAGTTTTACAATATTCAATAAATATTTTATAAGTGCTATTTCTTGTTCTGTCATAATTTGTTAGTTTGAAAAATTCTGTTGCATTTAAGTCATCAATATTAATATTATTATTAAATATTTTATAACTTTGTTGAACCGTCTTGACGGTTATCAGTCAAATTGTGTATTTGCCAACTCGCGAGTTAACTTGCAACCATGTTTACCATTCACCATTTTGATAATTCAGTATTTTTTCATCATTCAGGACCATTATGTTTGGTCTTTATAAAACAAAATGTGGAATTCTGTACAATGTTTTCACCATTCTGCCCAAATATTTGGTGTTTTGACCAAGATAATATTCAAAGACAATAGATGTTTCACAAAGTGTGCATTAAACTAATTAAAGCAGCAAAGGTTTCAAATGCATCTGGAAAACACCATAAAGATGAAAAGGTGTTGCTAAAACACTTAAATTCAATTCATTGGTATGTTCACATTTAGAGTATGGTAATATCATCTGGTACCCGTATCTAAAACGTCAGTCAGCTTCTATTGAAAGGGTACAGAGGAGAGCAACCAAGATGGCTAAAAGTTGTAAAGATTTCAATTACCAAGATAGATTAACATTTTTAAACCTTCATTCATTAAAAGGAAGACTTGTTAGGGGAGACCGTATACAGATGTACAACATTTTTAACAACTTAGACGACATTAGCATTGATTCTCTTTTTACACTATCCATTTATAACAGCACTAGAAATCAAGAGGGAAAATTACATATACAGCGTTGTAATACTAACAGGCGTAAACATTGTTTTAGTAATCGAGTTGCTATCCTCTGGAATTTACTAACACCTAACCTAAAAAGAGCACCAACACTAAATACCTTCAAAATAGAAAAATCTCCTTGACAAAGATGAAACTTTTACTAGTTTTAGTCAACTATTTTTTGAACTACAATCATAATTTTAAAAGGCATGCTTATGCAAACAAAACAGTGTCAATGAAGGGACATTTATAAGCCGCGAGGCTTAGGCTTGAGCCAGTCCTTATTATACTATACTATGCTATACTTAATTCTACAAAATTGAGGATTCCAGGGAAAGTCTTTTCCTCTCTTCCACTATTTTATTTTTAACATGTTATCCCACCCCCTTCCTCTCCTCAGTCTATTGATTGTCCTTACACGTGTGTGTGTGTGTGTGTGTGTGTGTGTGTGTGTGTGTGCGCAAACTGAAAACCAGCAAACTACCTTGGCTTGTGAGAAGTGTTCTAGTTAATATTACTATTAGGCCCAGGGCTTGTTCATAAATCATTGGCGTCGATACTGCAGATATATTCTTCTTCTTCTCCTTTGGCAGCCAACTGCATCACGTTGAAAATTCTGCTGCACTTTCAGTGTACTACTACAGTACTACTGAGAACTATTCTTAGTAACCTTGCCAAATTCGCCAAGCCTGCCATGTTTCACTTTCAGTATTTCAATGTTAATTTGTTTACAACTTTACATAGGTTAGGAGATGACCTGTCTTCAATTTCACGTGAGCTGTTTTCCTTTTTGGTGCATCCTGTAATGTAATACAATGAGCCATTTAGAGAAGGGAAATTCAAGTCTCCTAGAAATTAAACACTTTTGTTGAACATACCCTCAAATGCTGTCACCTTGTTTACCGGATGTGACGTTTTGAACAGGGGAGCGCACTGCAACTGCAAGGCTTGTCAACATTAGGCTATCGGTCAAAGGTCCAGCAGAAACTAAAAAAAACAAGTTTTTCTTCTCCATACCACAAAACCAAAGTGTGTTCACCAAAAGCGCCGCGTGTAATCTCTCTCTCTCTCTCTCTCTCTCTCTCTCTCTCTCTCTCTCTCTCTCTCTCTCTCTCTCTCTCTCTCTCTCTCTCTCTCTCTCTCTCTCTCTCTCTCTCTCTCTCTCTCTCTCTCTCTCTCTCTCTCTCTCTCTCTCTCTCTCTCTCTCTCTCTCTCTCTCTCTCTCCTACCAAATATCTATGCTTTGCAAGCAAATATCTAAAAAAAAGTATCAGCTTTCCTGAATTAAACATTTTGTTGATTTCGACAGCCGTAAATTGTTTTTCAATTCTTATATTCAATCACATATTAACTATGCCTCTACACTATGGGATTCAGCTAGTGGAAAGAATCTAAAACCTTTATTTTGTTTGTACAGGCGTGGTCTTAAGTTGATCCTTCTGAAATAAATCGTCCATTACTCATACGGACTATCAGCACCTAGGAATACTGCCTCTACAATGGAAACTTGAATATAACAGCCATTTTCATGTTTTAAATAATGTTTGATCGCGCTCCTCCTGCTTTAAAACAAAAATTTGATTTAAACCTCGTCCGCAATGTTCTTAAAATCAAAGTACCTCTTCCAAGAGTTGATCTCTTCAAGACTAGTCTGTTGTATTCGGGCGGTTGTTTGTGGAATACGATTTTAGCTTATTTTAATGTTAATTCAAGTCTCAATGTTTTCAAGAAAAACTACCATAAGCACCTTATGATCAAACATATAAACAACATCACATATTAATCTCTTATGTAGCTTCTGTTTTAAACGTTTATTCATGACATGGTTAATTTGTACATAAATCTTGTTTCTAAACATGAGGTTTTTGTTGTTGTTTGGTTTGTGTTCACTTTAAGGGGGGGGGGGGGGACAGTTTGGAACAGTTTTATTTGAGCTTTGGCCCCAGAAGGGGGGGAGGGGGAGAAGGAGGAAGAGAGTAATTCCTTGTGTTTTGATGATGTCATACTCATAATACATTTGTTTAGATTGATTTTTTTTTCTTCCTCCACAATGTATTTCCTTATTCTTGTGAATTCAATTTATATTAGTTCATATGATTACTGTGCTGTGTGCAAGGTTGGTGGTGGGTCTGGGGAGGGTGGATGGGTGTATGAATGTGTAGTTGGGTTGTTTTTTTTGTTTGTTTTTTTCATTGTTGCTTTTGTTCATTAATTGAAGTTTTAATTATGCTTTTCTTCTTTTGTTTCGAGGGCAAGATGTAAACAAGCCCATTGTGTGCTTATTCTTTTCCCTCAATAAACAAATGTTTCAAATGTTTCTCTCTCTCTCTCTCTCTCTCTCTCTCTCTCTCTCTCTCTCTCTCTCTCTCTCTCTCTCTCTCTCTCTTAATTTTATAATGTATTTTGTCCAGAGGGCTGGATGTAAAAAAGCATGTTATTGCTTACTCTTCTTCTTCTTCTTTGCCTCAGGCAGCCAACTTCATCAGGCTGAAGATTCTGCTGCACTTCTTCTTCCGATTGGGGATGTTTTTCCTGCCCCACGCCCAAAGTCTTCATTTAGACTGCTATTGGCGCACAGGATGCATGCTTTGTGAGTTAGTGTTATCCATTTCACCGGCACAAACGGCCTACTCGTACCGAATCGTGGAATGGGCTTTAACGTGCGCGCAAGATCTTGTGTGTGCGTTCGCACATGGGACCTCGGTTTTAGGTCTCATCCGAAGGACCAGGAAATAGGAGTAAAGTATCTTTCCCAAGGATACAACACCGTGACCGGCTGCCGGGTTCAAACCCACCGCACACGCAAACCCTTTGGATTACGAGCGGCGACTCTAACCAACCGGCCACGGCGCCTTTGTGGGGTATTAAGAAGACAAGAAAATAATTAGAAAGCTGAGGAGATAGAAGTAGCCTAATGGAAAGGAAAGGAAACATTAATGATTGAATAAACCTAGTGTGGATCTGATTTTTTTTTTAAAAGGTGTCCCGTAGCCTTTATTTTGTACTCTATTACCCTCTATTTTATAAATAAAATTCATTCTCTCTCTCTCTCTCTCTCTCTAGGCCTGGATCAGTAAACTTTGTGAATTGTGTGAATCTCTCTCTCTCTCTCTCTCTCTCTCTCTCTCTCTCTCTCTCTCTCTCTCTCTCTCTCTCTCTCTCTCTCTCTCTCTCTCTCTCTCTCTCTCTCTCTCTCTCTCTCTCTCTCTCTCTCTCTCTCTCTCTCTCTCTCTGGCAAGGCCTTTATTAAATGTTTCAACACTAGTAACATACTATACTAGCTCGCACTGTATTACATTCAGTTTCTGACCCACTTTCTCTCCAGATCCCTAGGTATAAGGTTTCAACTGTTCTGTGCTCTTTTGCTGTTTCAGGACTGACCTGGAACAAACTTCCTCTCTCCTTCAGTCAGCGACTGACCCTCTCTGCTTTCAAATCAAACCTCAAAACCCACCTGTCCACCGTCAATGAAGCTCACTCTCTCTTTCTCTCCTCTCTCTCTATTTCTTTTGTATTCTGTGTATCACTGTATGTCAATTTCTGTTTGTCTTTGTATAGCATTTTTGTTTGAATGGGTTAATGTTAGTGAGTGTGTGCGCTTTGATTTGATTTCTCTCAAGATGTAGTGCCATATAAATATTGTATGCTGTTTTAAAGAAGGGACTATGTAAAATTAGTAATTAGTAATGTTTGACAGCTTATTTTGTCCCTATTTACTACTACTTGTACTATAAGTGCTACTACTACTACTACTACTACTGCTACTACTACTACTACTACTACTGCTACTACTACTACTACTACTACTACTACTACTACTACTACTACTACTACTACTACTACTACTACTACTACTACTACTACTACTACTACTACTACTACTACTACTACTACTACTACTACTACTACTACTACTACTACTACCAATATTAACTGAAAAAGGAGATGAAGAAGACAAGGGTACCATATGGGTACTATCACTCATTCGGTTTCCTAATCCTTGGATCATGAGCCTTTGGGGCTCATGGAGATAGAGTTCACAGGGTGAGATGCTATGTACATGTAAACAAAAAGTGTAACCTACTGATAATTATCTGCTTGTTTGGTGTGTTGCTTAGAACTGCTTTACCAAATTACACTTTCAGTTTACACTTTCAACATTTCTCTTTCTCCATCGATCTGAACTACTCAAGCCGTCAAGGACTCTTGTTATGTTTTCAGACATCACCGGCACTACGGTTGGATGAAACCCTGCCATCTGGTGTGCCTCTCCACCGTGCTGCTGAAACACTGCCCTCTTCTGCTGCGCGGAAACCTCTACTCCCCTCCACCCTACCCTTCCCAATCCTGTCCCCGCCCTTCCTCACCTTGGCAGCAGCAGGCTTTGACCTTTGGTCAGTGCCAAGGACACAAGACGGGTCAGTACGCATCCTCCATCAGGTCAAAGGTCACCATGTCGGGTGTAGAGTTTGACTATTCAAAGCATAATGTGGTTCGTCTGACCGATCTTCACACCACTGTGGACGTCATGGATGTGGTTGTGGCCGGCCAGCGTCACCAGGCGACAGAGCATGTGGTCTTCTTTGGTGGGGATGTGCAGGTGAGTTAACACACACAGTAGAAATCACACACATTGACACAGACATGCACATGCACACACACGCACAGCGCACGCACGCATACACACGCATACACACACACATACACATGCGCATGTGTGCGCTCACACGCACTGTACTGCGTCATACCGGATGTCATATGCATGCAATCACATGCACTTATTTAATATATAATATAAGTTAACTTATTATCCCAGAAGCAGATACACTGTAATGTGCTCACAAAAGAAAGTTTTGTTGAGCCAATATCTCCAAGCTACAATTTAGGCTAAATAGTCTTCATCTATATTTTTACACTTATAATAAATATTGTTTTGAGATCAGTTTATGACTTTTGTATACATGTGTGTGGCTAACAGTACATGGAAAGAGAATGGAGATCATGAACTACTGTAAACATGTGCTTCAGTTTAGCAATCTTTTAAAAGTTATTTTTCTCCCTCTTGAACGAAAGCACAAAATATTGTTTTGTCTAATCTGTTGTGCGAACTCTAGGTTGAGCATTTGTTCATGCTAATCACATATTGGTTAAACACTATTCAAAACTAGGAAAAGTTTACATAGGCTTATTTTTTTAATTAAGTATTGTTTAATGAACTCTTTAATGGGACACTTTCTTTTGACTTGACAAAAAACGAAGTTTCTAAAATTTAATGCTTGACTGATCGTTTGATTGTCTGATTGATTTTTTATCATATTATTTTTAGGATTATCCAGAAAACATGCAGAGTCACCGTGACAATGGCAAGTACGTTCGCTGGAACAGCCTGTCAACAGCAGGACGGCTGTGCGAGCGTTTCCCTTCGGCGATGGTTCTGGTGATGAAGCCTCACCACATGCACCTCAAAACCTTCAGCGTCTACAACCAGTTTGTGGAGTCTAATGACTTTGGCTGCCCCACACACACCCCTGACTACGGGGCTTGGGAGACCCTGATGAAAGTGTATAGAGAGGCAGTGGGCCTAGCTGTGAGTCCCGCACAAGACAGTGCTAACGGTCAGTCTGAAAGGACAGTGGCTGCTGGGTCAGAAGGGACTGTTCCTGACTCACCATCAGCTGGCCAGGTTCCAGAAGTTCCGGTGCACCTGATGGGGTTCAGCAAAGGATGCATCGTGCTGAACCAGTTGGTTCACGAACTTGAAAGCGTCCAGCACAACGATAGAGTTCAACCATTTGTCGCGCAGGTTCATGCCATGACGTGGCTTGACGGCGGGCACAGTGGTGGCAGCAACACGTGGGTGACAGACGAAGCTGCCCTAAAAAACCTAGCTTCTCTAGGTATCAACATTTATGTGCACGTCACCCCCTACCAGGTGAAGGATCCCATGAGGCGCTGGATTGGCAAGGAGAAGCGGCGCTTTGTCGAACTATTGCGCAAAGCTGGTGCCAAAGTGACGGACAAACTTCATTTTGAAGATGAGCCCAGGTCAATTGAGAACCACTTTAGAGTTCTTGAAGAGTTTTGAAGTGCTGTGCTTCAAACAGGACTTCAGGGCGTTTTCACGTGTTTCAACGTAACTCACAATAGGTCAACTTTGATGTGCTCGACAAGTTTACCAGTTGATCAAGTCAAGGCGCATCATCTGACAAAGGTGTAAAAAAAACACAATTTGCAAAGACAGAACACAGACAGTAACACCATATGAAAAAAAATGATGTACTTTGACCTGAAATGACCCAAATATAGATTGTTTTTCCTTCTTATGTGAAGTGACGTCTTACAACTTAGCACAGTATGTTTTCTGCATGGCAGTATGCTATTACCCTTTATTTTTTGCTGTTTTCAATGGTATCTCCATCATTCTTGTCATGTTAGTGCTTTGTGGTCATACTCATAGGTTGTGTGCTTCTCTTTCTTGCTTTGATGCATGAGTAAAACAAAATGTGTTTCCCAATCCACTAAACTGACTGAACTGAAATCTATCTGATACTTCCCTATGGTTCAAGGATAATTCTCCTCATGAATCTCAGTTCATCAACCTATTCCAACTGAAAATAATTTATCACCTTATGACATTTTCTGTGATATCTTGAACGGAAAAAATCCATGCCTCTTGTTTGTCTTTAATTGAACTAGATTTATGTGTAATAAAAAATATGTACAAGAAAATAAAGAACTCAAACGCCCATATTCTAGTTTGCAGCGATTTTTTAAGTGTCTTACACACTTTTCTTCAGGCCTTATTGTGACTCCAATAAAAAATATATGTGATGGTGCATGACAAAATAAAGAACACAAACGCCCATATTCTAGTTTGCAGCAAATTTTCAAGTGTCTTGCACACTTTTCTTCAGGCCCTGTTGTGACTCCAATAAAAAATATATGTGATGGTGCATGACAAAATAAAGAACACAAACGCCCATATTCTAGTTTGCAGCGATTTTTCAAGTGTCTTACACACTTTTCTTCAGGCCTTATTGTGGCTCCAATAAAAAATATATGTGATGGTGCATGACAAAATAAAGAACACAAACGCCCATATTCTAGTTTGCAGCAAATTTTCAAGTGTCTTGCACACTTTTCTTCAGGCCTTATTGTGACTCCAATAAAAAATATATGTGATGGTGCATGACAAAATAAAGAACACAAACGCCCATATTCTAGTTTGCAGCAAATTTTCAAGTGTCTTGCACACTTTTCTTCAGGCCCTATTGTGACTCCAATAAAAAATATATGTGATGGTGCATGACAAAATCCTACATAAATCGCTCAGTCAGCATATTTCTTTTAGCAAAAGCAAATAATAGTCAACAACTCTAAAAACATAAAATTTCTGTTTAGGACATGTTTATTTCTATTTTCATGTGTTCCACTACTACTAGTATCCAAAATATAAAATCAAACTTTGAATGATTTCTTTGTTTATTTAATCATATTTTAAACCAAATCAATATTGAGTCAAAACTCTTCCGTCTATGTCGGATTGTTGAAAATGACATATCTCGGAGTCAAACTTCAAAAGGCTCTAAAATCAAAACTACCAAAGGTAATTAAATTCTGTTTACTATTGTGTGGTGATTAGGAACCTTAACAGCTCCAAGTTGAGAAAGCAAATTCTCAGTTTATGCAAAAAAAACCATTTTGTCTCATTTTCTCATTCACCATTGGTCTCCCATTCATCGTTTTTGTAGGTATGCTTGTGACAAGGCTGGTTTCAAGATTTTATTTTTAAGACTTTTGATTTTAACTTTATTAAATGTCATATCTATGCACTTGGACTATATTTATGTGGTTTATCATATTGTCATTGAAGAACATTCGTTGCTTACTAAGAGTGGGGTTTTGTTATTTTAAAGTGATTAAGATTGTATAATTGTTAACCAGCCGCGAGGTGAAAGCTGGTTAATGTTTTCAGAGCTGTACCTATCTGTGTGGTCATGTGGTTATGCAGTTAGCATGACAACGTTTGAACGGAGGGACTTAGGACACTCACATTTTGCATGCACATAGGTAGTTAGGATATCTAGGCTAAGTTCGAAGATGAAGGTCATTGGTCAAATGTCAAGGTCGCTGGAGTCGTTTTTTCCTAGACAATGGTTCAGGGGAAACAAATCTTGCTTTGCCATCAATCAGTCAGTCAGATTCGCCTGTCGCTCCTCCCAGGGCATAGGCCGCCAACAAGAACCCTCCAGCTGCTTCTGTCCTGGGCAATTCTCTCCAGCTGTCCCCATCTTCTTGGTGTCAGCCTCCAGGTGGCGTCGCCAGGTGTTCCTTGGCCGGCCTCTCCTCCTTTTCCCCTGTGGATTCCACCTGAGGGCTTGCCTTGTCCTGTTGGTGACTGGCTTGCAGAGAGTGTGGCCAATCCATCTCCAGCGGCGCTGTTGGATCTCCACCCCTGCTGGCTGCTGTCCTGTTCGTTGCCACAGTTCCTCATTGCTGATGGTGTCAGGCCAGCGCACTTCGCAGGATTTTCCTCAGACAGTTGTTGATGAAGGTCTGGATCTTCTTTGTTGTTACCATCAATAGTAAGCACCAAATTACTTCCCTTTACTTGTATTTTAGGTACTTGTCTACTACTCGGCTCTCACTCTGTCAAATTTTGTATGCGAATAGTTAGCTTGGATATCTAGGCCAAGTTCGAAAATTAAGGTCATTGGTCAAAAGTCAAGGTCACTGGACCTGAAAATGCTGCTGCGCGGCTGGTTGATCTTGCGTTTTCACTCTCTAGTTGCTCTTGTTGTATAAAAAGCTACCACACTGAAAATGTCATACAACAAATAATAATGTCATGATCAAAAGAGGTCTGACACTGAGACAGATGTCTAAAGCCAGGCTAGGTTTCTAACTGGGTGATGGATTAGCTGTTTTTGAATTTTGATTCCATCTTGTTTGTATGAATTGTTAGGATTATGGTCATTTGAAGTTTTCTGTTTTCTTATTTTCATGTCATATCCATGGTTGTATGAAGTATCCAATGCTTCCTTGCCACAATCCAGATTCATTTCTTTAAAAGAGAAAATTATTTTGTTGACAAAGAAAGTAGAAAGGGTTAGCTGTGAATGAATCATCTCCCTTGTCTGAATCTTTTATCATTGATTTTCTTTTTCTACAGGTAGTTTTCCCCAGTTTGTTTTGGTGTGTGGTTTCATTAAAAAAAAATTCATTTGAAAATGACAAGATACTTTGGTCCACTATTTTGTTTTAGCATTCTGCATTATGCTCCAAGCTTCCTTTTTGTGTTTGTCTACAGCTAATAATGTGATAAGTTTCACATTTGCTTCTTAGTGTTTTTTGGCTTTAACTTAACCAAGCTCAGAATGAATTACCATAGCCTCTATTACTATTAGCCAGCACATGTGTGTGTGTTTGTGTGATTCTGTATGTGTATGTAGTTTAGTATATGACAATTATGAGAGAGAGAGAGAGAGAGAGAGAGAGAGAGAGAGAGAGAGAGAGAGAGAGAGGGGGGGGGGGGGAGTTGTTCCATTTTCTAACTAATATAATTAAAAAAAAGTCAGATTACATGTACAAGAAAATCGCATCCAACAGTTGCAAAGCATATTATGTTTGTTAAGTTTTCAATGATAATTATACACACGCATGCACGCACGCATGCACGCACGCACGCACGCACACACACACACACACACACACACACACACACACACACACACACACACACACACACACACACACACACCTCTATATGGTTTATTGTTTTGTTTTGTTTCTTTTTTTTTGCTTAATGAATGTAAAATGATGTTATTTTATCATTGCTAAATGATGTTATGTATGCTTGAATTGTTATATGTGAAAGTGATATAATTATGTATTTGAAATAGTTTCTTTTCATATTATGTTGTTGTTGACATTTTCATTAGTTTCTGCGAGGGTGAGGTGTTATCAGAGAGTGATAGTGCTGGTGAATGAGGGTGGATGTCTTTGTGAGTGAGAATCATGCTATTTCTGTTACTTTATTTCTTTGCACTGAAATGTTGGTAGTATGACTATCTTGTTGATTTTAATGCATGTTTTTGTAATGTTGATTTTAATGTTGCTTTTGTAAAGCGCATTGAGCATACTACTGTATGGATTTTAGCGCTATGTGAAATAAAATTATTACATTATTATTATTATGTACGCGTGTCACTTGTTGGTTGTTTTCTTCCCTTTTTTGAAATACGTGTATGTTTCAGTCTTTCTTTTCTTTTGCCTGAGGGCATGGTGTAAAAAAGCTGAATCAGCTTATCCAGTTTCTCTCAATAAAAAAGTTTGTATTCGTAAGTTGTATTATAACTTTATTAAGTTGGTAGAAATTATGTTTGATCTCACTGCTCAGATAATAATGTGGATTTGTGGATGTGTTTTCATGAATTCATTCATGCTTTTGATTTACATAGACATTAAAACAAACAAAACGCCAAATACTTCTTCTTCTTCAGCGTTCCAGGCCATATAGACTAATGGAGGGAGGTCCTCCTTTGTCGATCTATATAGACTAATGGAGGGAGGTCCTCCTTTGTCGATCTATGGACTGACTTGTGACATACAATGCTTTTGATTTACATCATTTTTTATAATAAAAATCGGTAAAGGTAAAGATGTGCCACCCCCCCCCCCCCCTTCATTTCTCGGTTAATTGTATTTTCCCGTTTTTGCCTTTCTTACCATACATAAAGCTGTATTTTAGGAACATTTTTTGCTAATAACCTTTTTGGAATGCTAACTCTATCCCTAACCCTAGCCCTAAACCTAACCCTACCCCCCACTATGTACTGCAGTACACCGTGATTTGTCACAGTTGTGGTTCGTTGCGTTTTCCCGTCTTATAGGGTGGGGGTAGGGTTAGGGTTAGGGCTAGTGTTAGGGATAGGGTTAGTATTCCAAAAAGGTTATTAGCTAAAAATGTTCCTAAAATACAGCTTTATGTATGGTAAGAAAGGCAAACACGGAAAAATACAATTATCCGAGAAATGTAGGGGGGTGGCACATCTTGACCTTTACTTAAAAATCAATTAAAATGGGCAAACATTCATGATCTGGAAAATGGAACCAGATTTATGCATGCTAATTTACACAGTACTGTATTTCGGTTGATAGAAACAGATATTAGAGTCCTTATTGAATTAAACAGTACACAGTCCATGGTAATTAAAAAAATTCCCATTGTTATTCCTATGAAAAAAACATAGTAAGCAACAGATCTGTTTATTTTGTGCTTTTTTTTTATCAGTGTGTGTGCGTGTGCGTGTGCGGTGTGTGTGTGTGTGTGTGTGTGTGTGTGTGTGTGTGTGTGTGTGTGTGTGTATGTGTGTGTGTGTGTGTGTGTGTGTCACTGTGTATGATCATGAATGCATGTTTGTAAAGCTGAGGGAGTGGTGTGCATAGAATTAATACAAACTGTGGTGGAGAAGGAGGGGAGCGGAATGAAATAGAGAGATCACATGGGGACTGGGTATGTGTGATTCGGTGCTGTATTTGATGTGTAAAACGATTGCCAAGTCAGCGTGGAAAATCAACGTGTTGAATCTTTTGGCCATCGTTCCTTTAGCTATCTAGCCCCTATCGTTTGGAACTCACTGCCTCCCCACCGCCGTTCTTCACAAACTCTCTGCTTTCAAATCTGGCCTCAAAACACATATCTTTCAAAAGTTATTTTTCTCTTCATAGTTCATGATTGAATGCGTGTTTCCCACGCATCCCCATCCCACCTGTCTCTGTTGTGTACGTGGTTGTTTTCCCCCGACATCAGGTCGTGTTTTGCATGTCTAATGCTTACTTTCTTTGCTTTTTGAAATCATGTCAACCCCCCCCCCCCACCCCCTTTTTTTGTTTTTTTGTTTTGTTTGGCATGCTCTGTTTGACGTAATTCATGCTTATTTACTGGCGTCCACACGTGAGACCTTGAGTGGGCACCTGTTGTCCATTTTGCAGTGCATATTTGCTTATATAGCCTTTTTATGTATTTTAGCTTACTAGTATGCATTTGTTATCCTTTTTTACTGTTTAAAAAACACCTGGATCCGATAAATGAGAGTAGCGTGGCTCCACGTTTCCAGCACTGTGTGGACTTGTGTGCTATAGCCACAGGCTGCAATGATGGAGGTGTCATGTTATGAATTGTCCTGTATGTTTTGTTGTTTTCAGGTTGTTGAACGTTGGTCAGATATATTGATGAGTGTTTTGTAATAAGTGGTCGAACTTTATGCGGTGACAGTCCTGAGATGACCATAGCTGTTGACGGGACTATAATGGAATTTTTTTTTTTTAAATCATGCTTATTTATATATCTTGTACATGTGGTCCAGACGCGTGCATCGGCATGTGCGCGTGTGTGTGCATGTGTCTTTTTTTGCAGTGAATTGTACTGTATTGCTGTTTTTATGTTATTTTTGTGTGTGATGAAAATGATGTTTTACGTCCTCTCGGTTATAGACACATATGGGACATTTGTAAATACAAAGATGGTGAGAACAATACTGGCTGCAATGCCCGGAGGCAGTGCAACACCAGTAAAGTCCCGAGTTTTTAACAATATAGATAGGTGTAGCGGTAACCACGCCTCGGTTAAACCTCATCGGCTGTGGTACCACCACATTAAGTATTCAGTAAATGTTTTTTTGTGTAAAGCGCTGTGAGGATGGATGGAAGTTCAGTTTAACGTCGCGTATCGGCTTTCGCCATGTACGACGGGCTGAACAAACCAACCAAGGAGGATGGCTTGCCATCGAACAGCGCTATATAAATATCCGTTTATTATTATTATTATTATTATTATTATTACTATTATTATTATTATTACTATTATTATAATTAATTAAAATGGCTATCACATAAATATCTGGTAGTTGTTGGGTAAACGTCGCATATTGGTTAAACAATTGTCAATTTTTTAAAACTCATTCTACATTGTCAGATTGCTTCCCTTTGCAACCGTTCTCTGCTAGTGCAAGCTGGTTCGTAAAGGTGGCATGAAAAACATATTTGGAAAAAACGTATTTTACGGACTATAAGGTGCCCCTCCACCCTCCCCCCCTTCCCAGCTTCATGTTTGTTAAGAAAGGCAAAAACGGAAAAATGGAATTAACCGATAAATATAGGGGGGGCACATCTTGACCTTTACCCTGTATTGGTATTAGTCAAATTTTAGGCGCAGTGGTCTCACTCAGTCTGGCGGAAAAAAGTATCGCCTTATAGTCGATAAAATACAGTGAAGCAACATGACACAGCTTTGAAATGTTGAGGAATCACAAGGAAAGGCGCATCATCTTTATTTGATAATGCATTTATTAGAACACGTGTGGTTTTATGCATGTCTGTAGATGTTTATGATTACAGAAGTATATAGTGAACAATACTAAATAATAAAGAATAAATGAATCTTCTACATAGCTAAATAAACACTTCATCACAAGATTGTCAAGAAAACAAAAGTTTATTTAAAATCCCATCATACCATGAATGAAATATAAGAACTGAGTAATCTTAAATTAGAAAAAAAAAAGATTTTCCATAATCATTCAGAAAATATTGCAAAAGGCTTTGTTCCTGGTAACTGAACACCCCCCCCCCCCCCCCCCCCCCCCGTCCCCCCAACCCCCCCAAAAAACACCCAAAAAACAACCCAACAACAACAACAAAAAACAAAGAAGTGTGAATTTTCTGAAAATGTGTTTAAAAAAGCATTTATTAGCAGTCTAAATAGTAAAAAATAGAATTTTAATTTTAAACACTAACCCACGCTTGCTAACACGTAGAAACACACACAAAGTAATTATCTGTGAATAGTGATATTTACAATTTCAAATTATAAACCCATTAAAGAGAAAGATAAACATTGATGCAGACACACATCAAACTACGCATCTATTAAAACAAATAAATGACAAAAGCAAAAGTTAAACAATATAGGCATAGAACAATATATCAGTTTAGCCTTAATTTCAAAACTTGTCCCAGGACAATGTTCAATCTATTTTCAAATATAAGAAAATTTAGAAACAACAAAGTTAGTACACATTAACCCTTTCGCCGCCAGACATTTTTCAGCAAAAAATGTCCATTAAACTTACCTGGGTAGACAAAAAAAGTCACCTGCAATATTGGGTTTTTCTCTATGACATGTATAACGTAAGACCTGTCCTTACCTCCCAAAATTAAGAAAATACGATCATTGATAACATGCCCTGATTTGATGCCTTTTAGTGACATGGGTGTTAAACCATTGTGGTGCAAAAATGCGACATTGGCGGTGAAAGGGTTAACTAGCTGTTTCCATAACTTTAAAGTCAGTCTGACACTATCATTGTTCCTACTTTCTACATGGTTTTTTTTAGAATGATTCTTTAATGTTATCAAACTTTGGACGATATCTGTGGTGTGCCATCAAAAATAAATAAATGTATAAAATGCCTGTATGCGAATGACAATCCAGGTAAACTCCTAAATCTAACTAACCGGTTTGTTGTTGTTGTTTGCCAACATTACATGCCACTTCCATTGCCGAATAGAAATTCTTTTTATAACCTTTCCAGCTGTTCTTGCTCATCAAAAGCATACATTCACCCTTAGTGACTTACAACTAAGGGTTGAATCATAATCTGATAATTGGAGATTTTAAAAAACAAGCGCGAAATCGCAATAGTTTGTGGCACGCGGTCTATTTTTACCACTCCAATCATGAGTTACCTCCCCTGGCTTTTCAATAATTTTGATCTGTAAGCCAGAATGTTATCTCTGCACCATTTCGTAACTTTTTATATCTTTTGGAAAACATTTAAAACTATGTATCCTACTTATGCTCATCGAAAGAAGCACCGCATACTCGTCGTGTCTGTTGTAGTGTCTGTATTACGTATGTTTATTATTTTGTACGCTTTTAAAATACATCATTTTAAAGAGCGGCCTCAATTAATTTTGAAGTGTAGCCTACTCGTAGTGGTGCCATAGCCGATGAGGTTTAACCGAGGCGTGGCTACCGCTACACCTATCTGTATTAATTAAAAAAATCGTGACTTTACTGGTTTCGTACTGCCTCCGGGCATTGCCTCCAGTATTGTTCCGGCCACCATATTTGTATTTACAAATGTCACATATGTGTCTGATTCAGACCAAGAGGACGTAAAACACCATTTTCGTCGTAGTGTAGCCTCGATTTGAAGTGCGACAATTTTGGGACCGACAGACCGACCGACCGACAAAGCGAGTTATAGGTTTGTGGCTTGAGCCACAAACAAAAAAGGGCGTATGCAACTTCAAAAACTGAAAAAGAAAGTCTGCAGCACCAGTGTATATATGTAATTCATGTTAAATTTACACTACGAACGCATAGAGAAACACAATCTAAGACTGACCAATGTTTCACCTTCTATATTTACAATATAGTTTTAATGATAAAAGACTTGAAACTAAATATATTGTACATCAGATTGATTAATTAATTAATTAATTAATGCCCAGGATTCATATATTTTTCATCGAAAAGTGTATGTATTGTAAGTATGTGCGAACGCGCGCGTGCACGTGTGTGTGTGTGTGTGTGTGTGTGTGTGTGTGTGTGTGTGTGTGTGTGTTATTTTAAATATTTTTTTAAGAAGCAAAGAAAGCTAAATGTTCACTGCAACATAATATAACATACAACACGATTAAACATTATGCACAGCAAGATCTAGTAGGCTACACACAACCCACTACAGAAAGTAATTAAGCAAGTTCCGAAGTCAACATAATTATTAACCCAATGACTTATAATCACAAGTACAGGCAACGCTTAACAGGCTTGGTTTACTTAGGGAATCAGTACAAATCTTTGAAAAGATCTAAACGATCTAAAGTGAACGAATTGACGACTCTGTACACAATATTGTCATCAACAATGATCAAAACACCAGATAACGTTATTTACATGAAGTTCACCCACTGTTGCTTCCGAGAAGAACATTTAGACCCAGAAGACATGGCACGTTTTGAGCAACTTTATTGACTTATACACAGACCAAAAAAAATGATTTAAAAAAGTTGTTATTCCCAATATGTTGTAAGACTTACTAGTAAAATTGGATTGACCACCACCCTCGAATATAAAACTGACTAACATTATTAATAACAAAGCTGGTATATCTTTTTCTGAAGCCATAAAAAAAAAGCCGGAGAATCGGACTTCACATATGCTGTTAACTTGATTAATGGAAAAAAAACCAAAACTGAATTATTGATTGCAGATTCAGGTTACCTAAAAGGGGCCCTCTCGCTTTCTTTTCCTTGACTGTCATCATAGTACAACCTACAACTCTGAACAAAACTTTATAATAGCGTGTTTATTATTTTGGTAGTCCTGCTTTGCTGCCTAGGCCTACAATGATTGGTTTTACCGATCATACAAAGCAAATTTATACAAATCATTCGTCTCTGCTTTTTTAAAGTTATAATCATTTTATGTCGATATGGTTTAATTCATTCTATGTCGACATACATTTGTTAATACTGAACTCCGCAATGCTGCTAGCACCATTATATTTTACAACCCACACATTTCTATACACTATTCTACTCCCAATTTTTTTCATATTCATGAAGTTAATAATAATATAATAATAATAATAAATGTCCATCAATGTGTGTATTTTATTCTTAGACCATTATAACTAGAAACGAATCAGAAGCGATGGAAGGACACTTGATTTGGACTGGAAAACAGGAGGTGGGTGGGAGAATGGAGGGAGGGTGTCACGCGCGCACGCATGTGTGTGCGTGTGCGAGCAAAATGCAAGTTAAGGAAATCTGTACATCAAAGTTACAAGAGCGAATATGATGCAGCAACAACAACACTGCAGTGGCAAAACTTCATGTCTGTTACTTCATCCATCATAATTAAAAATAAAATAAAGAATGTTACTCTACAAAGAGAGATATCGCAACCGCATAAACAATGAAAACCAAAGAGGCAGACGAAAACGAAGCAGCAAAAAAAAAAGCAAAATATGTTTATTGCTTAAACAAATTGCATTTAATTAAGATGTCAACAAATCAATCTACCATTTTGCGCTTGTAGCCTAAAGAATAACGAACCAAGGAACAAGAAAATAAAATTTAGTCCTTCAGGAAGTTGCCACCATCATCACGATCATCACCATCGTTGTCATCGTCATCCTCGTCGTCGTCGTCGTCGTCGTCGTCGTCATCGCTGCCAAAGAGGGAGTAGTTGAGTCTGATCCAGAGCCTCACTTGTTCAGCCTCCTCGGCACTCAATCGGTTGATGTTGAGGTCGTCGATACGCCGAGGGGTCGTCTGTAGTCAGTCCGACGCACGGGGCAACAGGCGGGCTTCGTCACTGAGATCCTGTGAGGAAATAAAAGAAGAAAAAGAAAAACGGTACGGCCAATTAAAGCGAGCAGCCTAATAATAAAAGAGTAGTATTAATTTAAGTTGTGTTTTCATTTCAATTTTCACAACGAAAAAAAAATTGTCTCCACAAAAGATTGTTTCTACTTTCCAACCGAAGTAAAATATTTATTGGTAGTATTTGGTTAGGTGGACACTGAGATTTAAGTTCAAAATAGGCATACCTTGTCTTCTGCAGGAAGTCGCGATACCTTTAAGGTCTTTTTGTCTGTTTTCCACATGTTTGTCTACCAGACTAACTCTGTCTCCGTCTCCCTCTCTCTCCCTCGCTCCCTATCCCTCTCTCTCTGTGTATCTGTTTGTCTCTCTCCTCCCCTCTCTCTCTTTCTCCCTCCTCCCTCCCTCCCCATCTCTCTCTCTCTCTCTCTCTCTCTCTCTCTCCCTCCCTCCCTCCCTCCCTCCTTCCTCTCTCTCTCTCTCTCTCTCTGTCTCTCTCATTATGTGTATGCATGCATACATGCACGCTTTTAGGATGCGTGGAAGATGGCGTGAGGTAGTTGTGTAAGCTCATGCTAGTGCATTCATGCTTCTGCAAATGTTTGGATCCTTATTACAGATAA
>CM065683.1:53281986-53294486 GCA_017654935.2 Phymorhynchus buccinoides | reverse complement strand
ATTAGAGGCATCGATCGTCATTAACACACAAAAATCATAACAACACCAACAGTCACTAGCACCCCACCCGCTCAAACGCATTTTTGATGCGCTTTATAAAATCTATATGAAAAAAAAGAAATAGGCTAGAAATCGATACGGAAACATGCTTGAACATTTCAAATGGAAAAAATAGAAACATCTCACAGGGATGAAAAAAAGAAGCAAAGAATGATGGAATGTTCATATTTGTTCTTTCCCTCCAAACACCCTCATCTTTCCAGCCAGAGAAATTAAAAAAAAAAACCCAGACTGATGAAACTCTGCAGCGGCAGAATAACCGTAAAGCAAACAAGAGGGCAGGTGGTACCAAGTGTTCCGCACATGAATGTTTAACCCTTTCACCGCCAATGTCGCATTTATGCACCACAATGGTTTAACACCCATGTCACTAAAAGGTATGAAATCAGGACCTGTTATCCAAAGACCCTATTTTCTTCATTTTGGGAGGTAAGGATAGGCCTAATGTTATGCATGTCACAGAGGAATTCGCAGTGTTACAGATATTTTATTTTCTCCACCCAGTTTGGTTTAATGGTATTTTGGGGCTGACAAATGGCTGGCGGCGAAAGGGCTAAAACAGTCCCTAGGAAACTTAACTAAACAATGCCAGCAACACGAAGACCAATCCAATCCTGATAATATATCATACTGAGCATCATAGACTTACTCTCTTTTCTTCAGCAAAGGGTTAATACTGCTCTACAAAGTGTTGAACACCTTCGTAAGTCACGTTAGTGGCACGAATGACATAGGATTTTCGTGGTAAAATAAAGCACCGCTTGAAAATAATCATATTCAAAATATACTGGTCTCCAAAATTTAAGGGCCGGAAGAACGATCTTCTCTCTTCTGTCTTGGAGGCATGCTTATTGAGAGCTCTGGTTGCCGCCCTTAAGTACACATTCGTGTCTAACTTTTGCTCAGCAGTGTTCACTACAGTCATGCCTTGCACGTGCAATAGGCAAGAAACCTGCATCAGCCCTGATTCTTCAGCGAAAAGAGACCAAACTTTCGTGAAATTCT
Source organism: Phymorhynchus buccinoides (assembly GCA_017654935.2). Taxonomy (NCBI): domain Eukaryota; kingdom Metazoa; phylum Mollusca; class Gastropoda; order Neogastropoda; family Raphitomidae; genus Phymorhynchus; species Phymorhynchus buccinoides. The sequence goes on along the minus strand of CM065683.1, from coordinate 53,293,421 downwards.
CGTGAATTTGCCACATTTTAAGCGTACCTGAAAACGCTGTTGCTGTACTGCAATGTCTGCAAAACTGGTTCAGGCACGTGCAACAGGAAGGAAAGTTATTGAGTAGCCTAAGTTTTGCCATTTTCTTCATTGTTGTCTTAGTGTACAATAAATAGATATCAAGTTACTGAAAACAGAAGCCGGCCCTTAACTTTTGGAGACCAGTATACTATAAACTGGCATCCAATGAACTGAACTAAAGAAACGAAACAACAACAAAGTAGACCCACCCAAAACAACGACATATATAATGAGGCTTTATAGGCCTACTACTAGAAATACAATTTGAAACGTAGGGTCCCCTTGGATAGAACATAAGGAACAGGGGGATAGCCTCTGTCTATTATCTTTTTGCCTTCCTCCCTTAGTACTATGATTCTTCTATTTTGTATAAAACGTTTTCTGCCCGAACTCGGCCAAAATATGTTTCAGTGCTTTTTAGAGTCCGTGGTTGTTTTTGTTTGTAAATTTTGATTGATTTAGGGACCCTCGTTTCTTCTAACCTGTTAAATTTTTATAAAAACATTTGATGTAAAATCTAAAAGTCCTTTTTAATTCTGTATAAATAGTTTTCCACTTTAAGTGGAAATCTTTTAAACGAGATATTTTTGAAGAATAAAAGAAAAAAAACGTGTAAATATTTTTCTCGTTAGACCTTAATTTGAATTTTAAACTTCTATTAAACTTGTTCTTTAAAAAAAAAGTGGTCCTGAAATTTTAATCATTTGCTCTTGCTAGAAGAGGTACAGCTAGAAGTTTAATTTTAATCAGACATTTTATATCAAAAGTAAAATTTTATAATATAGAGTAGTCTCGTACGAGCCATGGCTCCTAAAAATTAAATTTGACCTTTATTCAAAATAAAACATTTATAAAAAAAAAAAAAATCTAAAGCAGATAGAAACTTTTTTTTCTCTATGTCCCTCTCCCCCTTTCCCAATATCTAAAAGTAAAAAGTTATGTACCATATGGCTTTGGCCGGGAGGACGTAAAGCATTATTATTAGTCCTACTACTCCTTGCTGACACGAAAGGGCAATAATTTTAGGCCCAAACTGCCGATGCCCCCTGGTGACGAGTCAGGAGCAGATAATTTTCTGTGGCTATGCACTACTAGTTCCTGACAGGCAAGGGCGATAATTTTAAGTTGGTGGCAGATACTATTCGGTATAAAGCCTCATTACAAACCACACAAAAAAGCAAATGTCTCATATGGCTTTGTGCCGGGAGGACGTAAAACAAACTTAACAAAAAACAAACAAAACAAAAAAAGCCCAAAAGGAACCAGACAGCATGGGCAACATCCAAACCACTGTCCAAAGAGATCATTGAATTTCAGTTAGGCACATATTAATTTCAACTCAGCCGATTGTATGAAGCCGAACGCATTACCGCGCGTAAATGAGATGAAAGGGACCAAAAATCCAGTCTCGAAAGCTAGATTAGTCTTCCAGCTTAAATTAAGAGCGTTCCGAGAAATTGCTTTGAATTCGTGCAAAATGAGAGTTTAATATATATAACTTAATTATTTATCCGAGTATTAACCTCGAAAATTAAAATTTATCATCACGATACTTAACCACAGATGTATAAATAAATAAATAAATAGATAAATAAATAAATAAATAAATGTGTTCTTAACTTTGAGAGCCAACAGAAAATTAATGGATGAAAAAAAATGCAACTGACGAATGAATACATTTTGCAATTTGTGAATCTGCCAAAAAACACCTTAACAAATAACAAGGTCAAGGTCACAACTCTCATCACTGTCTTATGTTTCTTTTCTTCTTTATTTTAAAACTTCTAACCCCACCCCCCTCCTCTTTCTTTTGTGTAGTCTTGTTTGTCTTTCTTTCTGTCTTTCTTTCTTTCACATTTTCTCCCTCTTCTCGCTTTCATTCTGTCCGTCCTATCTTTATTTACAACGTGGTAGGCCTCTCCAATACAAATCGCAGGGGAAGACGGGGTAAAAAGCGCATGGGCGGGTAAGAAGCCCACCCCAATTATCTCATGAAATGAAGGCATTCGTCTCATGGGCAAATTTGACGGAAATTTTCTTTATTTCATGAGATAATTGGGGTGGGCTTCTTACCCGCCCATGCGCTTTTTACCCCGTCTTCCCCTATTGCATCAGATAGGACCTGATCTACTGCAATATCACAAGTTTACACATGCAGTCTCTCTCTCTCTCTCTCTCTCTCTCTCTCTCTCTCTCTCTCTCTCTCTCTCTCTCTCTCTCTCTCTCTCTCTCTCTGGAGAGGGTTATAAATTCTACATGCTATGATCCACTAAAATCGTCATGAATGGAGTTAGTTGTTGGGTTAAGCTTCGTTAAGGACAAATGTTGCACATAAAGACACCTTCAACTTCTGTGGTGTGTGTGTGTGTGTGTCTGGGTCGATTGACCGACTCTCAAACACGCTGCCCAGATGTCACTACCTTATGATTCCAAATAGTGTTTGTTTAGCAAAGAAAAACAACCATAAAAAAACTTTAAAATGTGTAAAGTCTGTGTGATTAGGGATTACAGCATTCAGATGTCCCATAGGCAAACTATTACCGTGGTGACCTTGACCTTGACCTTGATTGGTACTCAATATTAGGAAATACTATAAGCTAATGCACCTACATACTAATTTTGAACATCAAATATAAGTGTAATGATGTGAAAGTTATGTCCACAAGAATAAATTTATTTTGTCAAGGTCAAGGTCAACATGGTTAATATTTTGGTATGGACCTTTTGTGTGTCATGATGCACCACAACACTAACTTTGAAGTGATTCCAAGCAGTAGTTCTTGAGATACAGTCTTGGGGTTCGCACCCCGTGATTTGTACGCATGCGTGTACGCGCGCACGAACTCACAGACAAATCTATGATTACAGTGTTAAAGCCCTTTCAGCATAAAACGTTGTGCAAGAAATCGCATTGAAATACGTGCCAAAGTTCGTGAGATATTAGCGATTAAGTGTTTTGGGGTTTGAACTCCTTAATCAACATGACCTTGACCTTGATATAAAACTAAAGCAATCAGTGGATAGGTAATATCCTACAGAACTTGTACACTAAAAGTGATTGAAATAGACTGAACGGTTTTCAAGAAAACGCGACTGGACGCACGGATGGGCGGATGCACAGAAGCACGGACGGACGAAACAAAAACAATACTCCCCGAAGCTTCGCTCGGGAACTAAAAAGTAACTAGGGGAAGACGGGGTAAAAAGCGCATGGGCGGGTAAGAAGCCCACCCCAATTATCTCATGAAATGAAGCAAATTTCAGTCTCATTTTGCCCATGAGACGAGCGTTAATGTCTAGCATTCGTCTCATGGGCAAATTTGACTGAAATTTTCTTTATTTCATGAGATAATTGGGGTGGGCTTCTTACCCGCCCATGCGCTTTTTACCCCGTCTTCCCCTATTATCCTTAGGCTGCTTACTCGTCCATGGCTTTTCTCGAGTCATACTGGCCTTTGCAGTTGCTGTCAGCGCATAAGTGACTCACGGTCATCTGAAAGTGGACACAGAAACACACTCACATACACACGCACGCGCGCGCGCGCGCGCACACACACACACACACACACATACTCTTACACACACACACACATACACACACACACTCACTCGCGCGCACACACGCACACACATACACACACATTCACTCGCACGCACGCACGCACGCACGCACGCGCACGCGCGCACGCACGCACGCACGCACGCACGCACGCACACGCACACGCACACGCGCGCACGCACAAACACACACACACACACACACACACACACACACACACACACACACACACACACACACACACACGATAAAATATCGCTTTGTACGAAAATGTATAATGTAAGCTTACCTATATTATTACTCAAAACAAAATAGTAACCGTGAAAGACCATTATTATATGTAATCGTCATATGCCTACCGTTTGCTATCGGTTCGAGTGAGAAGTGTTTTCATTACTATTTTTATCCGTGCGGAAAATGAAAATGAATATTCAATATTTTTTCTATATTCATTCGGCCCTTCACCCTCAAGATAGCGGTAACAGAGGGTGTGGTGTAAGACGAGAAAGGAGGAGGAAAGAAAGGGGAGGGGAGAAGGAGAGAGAGAGAGAGAGAGAGAGAGAGAGAGAGAGAGAGAGAGAGAGAGAGAGAGAGAGAGAGAGAGAGAGAGAGAGAGAGAGAGAGAGAGAGAGAAAAAGGGCGGGAGGGAGAGATAGAGAGAGAGAATGGCACAGATTTTTCAAAAGCTCTCTGAGAATGGTAGAAAGAAAGAGGGGTGTGTGGGTGTGTGTGGGTGTGGGTGGGTGGAACAAAGGAGGCAGAGATTGAGATAAATAGGTAGGGGGGGGGGGGAGGGGGGGGGGAGGAGCTGTGAACGAGAAAAATGTAGTACGAAAGAACGTGTATAAATTATTCATAATGAAAAAGAGAGGAGACACTATATATTATGCACCTTATCAGCGAGAGAGAGAGAGAGAGAGAGAGAGAGAGAGAGAGAGAGAGAGAGAGAGAGAGAGAGAGAGAGAGAGAGAGAGAGAGAGAGAGAGAGAGTATTATGGAAGTTGAATGGGCATACTTTTTATGAACAGGAGATCACGGTTAGACGAAAGTAAAAAGTTTATAAAAAAAACACACCCACCAGTGATACCCATAGGCCTACTGAGACCTTGGTCAATAGTCTGAAGAGGACAGTAGATCAGTATCAGATTTCGTTTCGCAGAAAATTAATGTGCTCTGGAAATCTGTAAAATAAATTCTTACATGGTCTTTTTTTCTCTCTAGTCTATTTACAATGGTCTCACTATTCTGAAGGAATCATCCCCACCCTCCCCACCCTCCAGTATCAGATTACGTTTCGCAGAAAATTAAAATTAATGTGCTCTGTAAAACTGTAAAATAAATTCTAACCCGTTTTCTTTCTTCTCTATTTTCGCCGGTCTCACTAATTCTGCTGGAATCAATTTCCCCTCCATAAAAGCTGGAAAGTTTGTAAGCTGTAGGCACAGAAATGCACAGAAAGTACAAGAAGAAGCACACTGTAGCTTACAAAGTGTGAAACAACTCACTCTGAACCCATATCCTTGGCAAGAAACCCCGCTTTCCTGAAAGGAAAAAAAAGAAAACGTGATAATGTTACTGATCGAGTTGTACTAATGTTGTATAACACTTTTATATAAATAGTTTGAAAGAGATACTTTTAAAAACGCTACAGATATAATTTTAAAAAAGGCAAGCCGACAGACAAGCGGACAAAAGTAATGCTGCTACAGAAATGCCTATGTGAATTACTTGCGTTATAAAGTTATCAGCGTTCACTGACATTAACACGACATTCACTAACTCTTGGCTTGGGATGAATTGTTTTATTGTGAACCCTTTTGCCGCCAGCGTTGCATTTTTGCACTACAATGATTGAACACCCATGTCATTAAAAACCTTGAATTCAGGGTCTGTTACCCGATCATATTTGTGTTCTTGATTTGGGGAATTAAAGACAGGCCTTTTCTTTAAACATGTAGTAAAGGAATCCCAATATTTCAGACAAAATAGTTGCTTTACCCAATGTAAGTTTATTGGATAATTTTGGCTAAAAAATGGCTGGCGGCGAAAGGGTTCAGATCAACGTAGGAACTATGCATTACTAGTCATAATAAAACTTGTTAGTCTTTTCCAATAATTACAAATATATGGAAAATCGAAATGAACTCACACCCCACCATAACACATCCCTTTGGGCCAAAAGGAAGACACAAAAAGAAAACAAATGACTTATAAAAGAAATGGTATTGCTTCATAAAAAAGCTCATGCCAGTAGTCGTGTCCTACCATGAGCTCAGGATAGAAGAGCATGCGACTGTTATTCCGGAGGGAAAGCTTTGTTTTACGTCCTCTCGGCCGAAGCCATATGGAACATGTTCCGGAGGGCTGGGCAGAAATGTGTTTATAGTGGATAACGATTGCCCATGAGACATCCCCACTGTAGCGACCAAAAGGACTTAAATACGGCCCGGGTTGGGAAAGACCATGTAATCCCTTAGTATTTTGCAGTACTGAAAGTCGGAACTTGTGCCCCTTCAAGTTGTATCATGGTCATTCACAAAAAAACTAAACTCTTCCACAATGATTTTCTAAAATGTAAACTAACGACGAAGTTAACGTTTTACGTCCTCTCGGCCGAAGCCATACGGGACATGTAAACTATGAATGAAAATCCGTTTAACGTCCTCCGGTCTGAAACAGACACATATGGGACATTAGTAGATATAAAGATGGTGGGAACGATCCTGGAGGCAATGCCCGGAGGCAGTGCAACTCCAGGAAAGTCCCGAATGTTTAACGATACAGATGTATGCTGCTATATATGTTATGTAAACTAAATAATCCAACTTTGTTATATGCATACCGGTGGCGCATCCACCATGTCATTGGCCAGAAAATCGGCATAGGTCACGTGCAAAGCGGCCAAGGTGTAGGCGAAGCATCTTTTAGCGCTTTTGGCGGAGACCCCTTCCTCTTGAGTCATAGGATTGGCGTCCGTCATACTACACAGCAAGCCCAACATGTCCACCACGAACACAAACTCCTGCCAGACACACAGACAGAAATGTAGAAAGGTGCGTAGGTCAGATTGACAGATTGGATTGCAGCAATGTAGACTACCGATAAAGTTATAGGTTTGTATTTAATCATGGACCTAAACAGAACAAGAGCCACACACAAATACATTTATTCGCGATGTCCATGTTTGTTACCAAAATATGATGGTGAAAGTTCATATTCTCTCAACACTTTCCCTGTCATTCTGACAATCTTCTCCAAGCATCCGGATGTCAAAAAGACATTACTTTCCCATATACTCACCCTGTCATTATGACAATCTTCCCTAAGCATCAGGATGTCAAAGAGGTATTATATTGCTGTAGAACTCACCTTGTACTTCTGACAATATTTCCTAAGCATCAGGGTGTCCAAGAGCTGTTTGGGCATACATTGCCGTAGAACTCACCTGGTACTTCTGACTGTCTTCCCTAAGCATCAGGATGTCAAATATACCTATCAAAGAAACCTGTCAAAGATCGCATTGCCGTAGAACTCACCTTGTCATTCTGACAATCTTCCCTAAGCATCAGGATGTCAAAGAGACATTACATTCCCATATAGCTCACCTTGTCATTCTGACAATCTTCCCTAAGCATCAGGATGTCAAAGAGACATTACATTCCCATACAGCTCACCTTGTCATTCTGACAATCTTCCCTAAGCATCAGGATGTCAAAGAGACATTACATCCCCATATAGCTCACCTTGTCATTCTGACAATCTTCCCTAAGCATCAGGATGTCAAAGAGACATTACATTCCCATATAGCTCACCTTGTCATTCTGACAATCTTCCCTAAGCATCAGGATGTCAAAGAGACATTACATTCCCATATAGCTCACCTTGTCATTCTGACAATCTTCCCTAAGCATCAGGATGTCAAAGAGACATTACATTCCCATATAGCTCACCTTGTCATTCTGACAATCTTCCCTAAGCATCAGGATGTCAAAGAGACATTACATTCCCATATAGCTCACCTTGTCATTCTGACAATCTTCCCTAAGCATCAGGATGTCAAAGAGACATTACATTCCCATATAGCTCACCTTGTCATTCTGACAATCTTCCCTAAGCATCAGGATGTCAAAGAGACATTACATTCCTCATATAGCTCACCTTGTCATTCTGACAATAGCATGAGGATGTCAAAGAGACATTACATTCCCATATAGCTCACTTTGTCATTCTGACAATCTTCCCTAAGCATCAGGATGTCAAAGAGACTCATATAAGCTCACCTTGTCGCCTTGTCATTCTGACAATAGCATGAGGATGTCAAAGAGGTATTATACTGCCGTAGAACTCACCTTGTCATTCTGACAATCTTCCCTAAGCATCAGGATGTCAAAGAGGCATTCCCACATGGACTCGTCACACAAAAGACCACCATACACCGTCTCCTGCATGTCTTGGAACACATCCAACATGTCTGGTAAACACCACTCCCCACGGGGACAGCTCATCAAGTTGTACACGATGTCCATGTTGACGAACAGTGCTCTGAACCCTTGCCAGGTCGTGTCATCGTTAAAGTAATTGTCAGCCCTGTCTGTGAAGGAGCAGTAGTCTTGCAGGTCTACTGGTTTATCGCAGTCAACATCAAGTGGAGGGTTTGCAGCAGTAGTTGTAACGCCCTGTGCAAAAACAAAATCTTAGCATCACCAACAAGCACAAACCACATCGCTGTAATCATTATGTTGAACCACTATTACTTTATGCTTCCAACATATACTATGTAACATAAACACTCGAAAAAGGAGATAATGTCTATCAAAACATGACTTTTAATCCACACGCGCGCACACAGACACAGACTTACACACAGACACACACACACACACACACACACACACACACACACACACACACACACACACACACACACACACACACACACACACACACACACACACACACACACACACACACACACACACACACACACACACACACACACACACACACACACACACACACACACACACACACACACACACACACACACACACACACACACACACACACACACACACACACACACACACACACACACACACCACACACACAAACGCGCGCGCGCTCGCGCGCTTACTCGAAAGCACACACTAGCTTCAGGTAATTTAGCACCGTACAACATTTAAGCCTAAATTGGTCCTGCTGTACTTTATACTTTCCTGAAAGGAAAATCAAAAACACAAAAACCGAAAGAAAGCGACAAACAAGCAAACAAACGAAACAAAAACCCAAAGCAGGTACGAACAATCACAGTAGTTAACCCCTCCCCCTCTTTACCTCTTTTGCTCTGTTCAAGGAGAGCGGGGATATAAGAGTTACCTGTGTGGTGATCCACTGATCATCCAATTTATCCTGGGAGTCTTCTGAAGCTTTGCCAGCATCGTCGTCAGAAGGCAGGACCTGGGCACCGTCCTCCCCAGGCGTCAGGCCGCGGTTGTCATCGGCACCGCCAGGGGCAGCAGACTCCTCAGTCGAAGCAGTGTTGTCTCCAGTGGTTCCAGCTTCTTCGCTTTTGTTACCAGAACCTGTCAGCGAATTTATGACGTAGTCGAACAAGGATTCATACATGCCCTCTTCTGTGTTCTTGTTGTCGTCGGCTGTTTCACTTTCTGGTTGTGCTTGAGTTCCCCCGCTGGAAGCGTCACCGTTTCCTTCATTGCTGGACTCACCACCTACCGATTCTCCCTGTGCTCCTGCATTCGTACCACCATCGTCTTGATTTGCACTGGACCCGGCTGTTTCGGTGTCTCCGCCGTTGCCAGCAGAAGTATCAGACTCTGCATTTCCGTCGGTAGGTTGTTGATTCTGGGCAGCGTTCTGCTTGGCTGCTTGGTCTGGCACAGCTTCGTCCTGGGACACCTCATCCGACTGAGTTCTGCTTACGTGAACAGAGAGTGCCAGGGCAATTAGAAGAAACCAGTGTTTGGGATTCATCTTTCTGTGTGATGAGCGAACTTCTAACAAATGTCAACGTACTCTTATAAACCAAGCAAAACTGCAGTGAACTTTGCTGTGGTCAGCCTAAAAAGGCAATAAGAATCCTTAAAAAATAACAAGTGACAAAACCTCCTATTTGTACCCCCTGATATTGAGTGACTTCCACGTATTGAGTGATCAAAAACTCATACTTCAGAACTCAAGCCAACACACACAGGACAGTGGCGAGTTGAGTTTTGTTTCTGGACGTTTGACATGGTGGTCGATACAGGCGTAGAGCTGAACACAACAGCTGGGCTCTTGCCTTTTGTCACTGTGCTGTTCGCGGCTGCACATGGCGCCCTCAGGTCGATGAATCAGAGTTGCTGCTCGAGGGGGTGGTGGTGGTGGCTGGGGTGTCAGAGTAAGATAAAGGGGGTGGGGCTGGGGCTGGGGTGGGGGAGGGGCTGGGGTGGGGGTGGAGATGAAGAAGTACGAGAGGTACTACAGGTAAAAGAAAGACATTGGTAGGGTTCGGAGTCCATTGGTGGTCAAGGGCACCAGTGGATACCAATACGACAAAGGTTCATATTGTGAAGAAAAACAAATTCGTTGAAGGATGGACAGAGAAAGGGAGAGGGAGGGAGAGAATCGAGCTCTCTCTCTCACTCTCACTCTATCTGACACCCACACCCACACCCACACACGCGCGCGCAAGCACGCACGCACGTACACGCACACGCACACGCACACACACACACACACACACACACACACACACACACACACACACACACACACACACACACACACACATATACACACACACACACACACAGAGTCGAATACACACACACGCACACACACAGAGTCGAATACACACACTTGTCATTCGATCTTTTTAGCCTGAGGGCAACATAACCAACACCACAATCACTTTACTCTCTCCTCGTCAAAACAAGGGAGTCAAGATCTAACAATCTTCCACGACAAGAAAGGAAGGGGAGGAAGAAAGAATAGGTGGCTTGGGCCAGGGGAGCCATTGGACGTGACAACTGCAAACCAACCAACCAACCAACCAACCAACCAGCCAGCCAGCCAATCAACCAACCAACAAGCCAGCCAGCCAGCTAACCCACCAGCCAGCCAGCCAACCAACCAACCAACCCACCTACACACCCACCAGCCAACCAACCAACCCACCAGCCAACCAAACAACCAGCCAACCAACCAACCAACCAACCCACCCACCTACCCACCCACCAGCCAACCAACCAACCCACCAGCCAACCAACCAACCAGCCAACCAACGAACTAACCAGCCAACCAGCCAGCCAGCAAGCAAGCAAGCAACCAACCAACCAGCGAACTAACCATCCAACCAACCAACCAGCCAGCCAGCAAACAACCAACCAGCCAGCCAGCAACCAACCAACCAGCCAGCCAGCAACCAACCAGCCAGCCAGCCAGCCAGCAACCAACCAACCAACCAGCCAGCCAGCCAGCCAGCAACCAACCAGCCAACCAGCCAACCAACCAACCAACCAATCAGCCAAGCAACCAACCAACCAACCAACCAACAAACCCAACCCAAGTACTTTTCAATCAAACATTATGTTATCGCCTAGTCGATTTCCATTCAAATTATTGCGCGAACGTCTTCAGTCAGACTTTATAATGTCGTACTACCCTTTCTTTGATTCGTTCCCTTCTTCTTCGCTGTGCGTGGCCACAATCAACACTATCGTTGATCGATAGGCGATTTCCGATGGGCAACCAGTGCTGGATCATCCGTGGCCACAATCAACACTATCGTTGATCGATAGGCGATTTCCGATGGGCA
>CM065683.1:53269486-53274486 GCA_017654935.2 Phymorhynchus buccinoides | reverse complement strand
ACCCATCTGTTTTGTGATAATACATTGAGGTAAGTACCCCTCGAAATAGAGTGAAATTAACTAGTAGGATTTGGAAGAGGTAGTTTTGACTGCTGAGGCGATGACATGATCAAACGAATTTTAAAACAGTTTCACTCAGCTGAAGTTTAGGCTCACCTCGGAGCTTGGTGAGCCTAAACTTTAGCTGAGTGAAACTGGTGTGCGTATGTGTATGAGTATGCGTGTGTATTTGTGCGCACATATGGGTATACATGTGTATTAGGAGGGAGAGAGAGAGAGAGAGAGAGAGAGAGAGAGAGAGAGAGAGAGAGAGAGAGAGAGAGAGAGAGAGAGAGAGAGAGAGAGAGAGAGAGAGAGAGAGAGAGAGAGAGAGAGAGAGAGAGAGAGAGAGAGAGAGAGAGAGAGAGAGTATGAATGTGCGTGTGCTGGTGTGCGCATTGCCTTTGTAAATTTAATATATTGTTTGGTTATATATTAGTATGCCACTATTTCAATGAATTTCATGATGATGGTTCGATTGCCTACCATGTGGGGGTCATACTGACTTCAGTGTAACTGATATGTAAAAGGTTTGATTGTAGTGATGTGTGATATGACAATTTGGTATGTCGTGGTTTAGTTGGATGGGGTGCATAATTATGTGAACCGCACCAATGTAAGTTAATTAATACGTTTGAAAGGTCGATGTTTGTTGCAGTAATTATTTGATGTGTGCTTTGTTACATTGATTGATGTAGGGGAAGACGGGGTAAAAAGCACATGGGCGGGTAAGAAGCCCACCCCAATTATCTCATGAAATGAAGCAAATTTCAGTCTCATTTTGCCCATGAGACGAGCGTTAATGTCTAGCATTCGTCTCATGGGCACATTTGACTGAAATTTTCTTTATTTCATGAGATAATTGGGGTGGGCTTCTTACCCGCCCATGCGCTTTTTACCCCGTCTTCCCCTACGTATTCACAACAGTTCTTGCCGCAACCCTTCAATGTGACTGAATATTGATCTATATTTTCTGTTTTTTCGTTTGTTTGTTTTTGTATGTTGTTGTTGTTGTCGTCAAAGGTTTGTTTGTCCGTTTATTGTTTGTTCTTTTTTACTTTTTCTTTTTTCATTGTTTATATATTTTGTTTTTGTTTTTTGTTTTTGTTTTTCCATGTACCCCCAAGGGGCTTTTTTGGAAATAAAAAACCTTGAAACCTTGAAACCTTGGTTTAAAACCCTTTCATCGCCACTGTCGCCTCTTGGCACCACAATGATTTAACACACCCATGTGACTGAAAGGCATCAAATGAGGGTCTGCTATCCAATGACCTTATGTTCTTAATTTCGGGAGGTAAGGACAGGCCCTATTTTATGCATGTTACAGACAATAAGACAATATTGCAGACATAATCTTTTCTCTGCCCAGGTACGTTTAATGGAAAGTTTTAGCTGAAAAATGGCTGGCGTTGAAAGGGTTTTAAAATTCGTTTTATCATAGTAGGATTTCATCAGATTCATTTCGACAGCAGTATTCTACAAGAATAGCATGCCTCGCAAATGTCACAGTTGGATACTCGTACGATTGAAATCGCACGTGTGAATCGGACCCTTTACGTAATTTGCCATTTTCTTAGAAGCTAGGATGACGTGATTAGAACAAACACCTAATTGAGCGAACACCTAATTAGCGCGGTAATGTTGTGGATGGTAATAAACTACCTTCCTCTATTGATAGAACAACGTCTGGTGTAGGTCCTAATGGTTCCAAGCTTCTTCCTCTTCAGAGCTAACAGAATGAATGATGACAAGGATGTATGCCATATAAAGATTCTCCAATTGAGCCTGTTTTTTGTCTTGTTTTATTAATAGAAATGCATAATGCAAGGCGAATGTTAACCCTATCACCGCCAAAGTCGCATTTTAGCACCACAGTGATTTAACACCTATGTCACTAAAAGGCATCAAATTGGGGTCTATTATTGAAAGACCCTGTTGTCTTAGTTTTGGGAAGTAAGGATATGCCTTATTTTATATATGTCACAGAAGAATCCACAATACTGCAGATGGATTTTGTTCTCTACCCAGGTAAATGTTGAACGCAGTTACAAATGAACAATGACAGCACGGCATGCTTAGACGTCGCCTGGCGCGGCAGATTTTCCACAGTTTTGTACACTTGAGAGGCCATGAAAACGACGTTAAAAAACATTCCCAACACACATGAACGCAGCATTCCCCATCCTGCGAAGGAACAATGGCGGCAAATGTGTGTGTGTGTGTGTGTGTGTGTGTGTGTGCGTGTGTGTGTGTGTGTGTGTGCGTGTGCGTGCGCGTGCGTGCGCGCGTGCGCGCGCGCGCGCGTACTTAGTCCTTAAGACAGCGTGTGCTCATGGGGGAAGGGGCATGGGTGCAGGTGCTATTTTTGTTAATATCATTTCTTGTTCCATTTGCTTTTACATTAATTATTTTATGTGCGATATCATGCCATGTATTGTATGGTCCTGATGTTTACAGGAGTGTGTTAGTGTGTGTATGGAGAGGATGGGAGAGCAGGGGGGGGGGGGGGGGGGGGAGGGTGAGAGGGGGGGAGGGTGGAGGGGGGGCGTTCAGTCTGTGCTATAATTTACATTTGATTTTACATTACAAGTATTTGCTTTGTACACCTTTTTTTACCTTTGGATTGTTCTTGTTACATGTGTGTGTGTGTGTGTGTGTGTGTGGGGGGGGGGGGGGGGGGGGGGGCAGTCTGTGAAATAGTTTACACTTGATTTATTTTACACACAGTATTTGATTTGTACAATTAATATTATTCTTATGCTTGCTTACTTTTAACTAAATTATTAATAATAATAATGAATATTTAGGGCGCTTAATCTTATCAAAAGCCCTAAGCGCTTACAATCATGATAAAAACAATACTAACAAAGCGAAAAGCTAGACAACACACAAAACACTCACACGAACTTGAGGTCAAACACACACACACACACACACACACACACACACACACACACACACACACACACACACACACACACACACACACACACACACACACACAAAACACACACACACAACACACACACACGCACACGCGCGCGCGCGCGCGCGCGCGCGCGCGCGCGCGCACACACACATGACTCAATGGATAACCTTTGCAGGAGGAGGAGGAGGAGAAAGATTATGTTTTGAAGAGAGTTGTTTTGAGGGAGGACTTGAAAGAAGAGAGGCTGTTTGAGGTTCGGAGTGCAGAAGGGAGGCCGTTCCAGGAGGAGGGAGCTTGGAAAGAAAAAGAACGTTCGCCAAGAGTTCTGGCACGGAAACGAGGGATCTGCAGAACGTGAGTGTCAGAGGAGGAGCGAAGCAGTCTAGTGGGAGTATAAATCGATAGAAGATCAGAGAGATATGATGGGGCCAAACCATTCAGCGACTTGTAACATAATAGAGAGAGTTTATACTCAATGCGCTTTTCAACAGGAAGCCAGTGGAGAGATTGAAGCAAAGGAAAAACATGAGAGGTCCTCGGGCATTTCAGGACGAGGCGAGCAGCATTATTTTGGACTTTCTGCAATTTAATCAGGAGATTTTGTGGGCAATGAGGGTTTGGGTGGCTTCTTCAGACAGAAGATGACGTACAGAACTGATGCGCCGAAGCTCCAAATAGCAAGCACGGCAGACAGAATAAATTTGACTTTGAAAAGAGAGTGTCTGGTCCAGTACAACGCCTAGATTGCGCACGGTAGTAGAGGTCTGAATGAGAGAGTTTCCAAGTTGGACAGAAGTAGGGACAGAGATTGTAGACATGAGCCTTTTTGATAGAATGAAAATCAGTTCAGTTTTGTCCAGAGCCTGTGTATCTAGTATATACACAGGCTATGGTTTTGTCGTTGTTTAGCTGGAGCTTGTTGTAAGTCATCCATGCCTTGATGTCAGAAATACATAGCTGTGTACGTTCAATGATGGAGGGGAGTAGAGAGATATTACCAGAGGTGTAGATTTGGTTGTCATCAGAGAAGCAGTGATGGTAAATGTCATATGGGCCACAATGTCAGAAATAGGTTGAGTGTATAGAACAAAAAGAATGGGACCCAGAACAGAGCCCTGGGGAACTCCATGCTTCAAATCGAATTGATGGTTTATCATGTGTGTGTGGGGTGGGGGGTGGGGGGTGGACGGGGGGGGGGGAGGGGGCGTAGGGGGACGGTTCAGTCTGTGAAATAATTTGATTCCACATACAGTACTTGTTTTGTACATCCATTTTTACCTTGGGTTGTTCTCAAATAATTATTTTTATGTTTGTTTAATTTCAGACCTATGATTTTTTAGGGGGGGGGGGGGGGGGGGGGGGCATGGGGGGGGCATGTGTGTGACAAACAATGTCATTTATGTGCTCTGCTTAACTTTATCCAAGTTGGTGTGTGTGTGTGTGTGTGTGTGTGTGTGTGTGTGTGTGTGTGTGTGTGTGTGTGTGTGTGTGTGTGTGTGTGTGTGTGTGTGTGTGTGTGTGTGTGTGTGTGTGTGTGTGTGTGTGTGTGTGTGTGTGTGTGTGTGTGTGTGTGTGTGTGTGTGTGTCTGTGTCTGCTCAGAGATTTCAGTTTGTGCCATCCTTTTCATTTGGTTTTCAATACATTGGATTATTTTCTTTATTTATATGCCTTTTTCACATTTTATGAACACATTTATTTATGTATCTTGTGTGTGTGTGCGTGCGTGCGCGCGCATGTGCGCGCGCGCCGTGTTGTGTGTGCGCGCGCGTGTGTGTGTGTGTGTGTGTGTGTGTGTGTGTGTGTGTGTGTGTGTGTGTGTGTGTGTGTGTGTTGTGTGTGTGTGTGTGTGTGTGTGTGTGTGGTGTGTGTGTGTGTGTGTGTGTGTGTGTGTGTGTGTGTGTGTGTGTACTGAATAGCATTGTGTACTTTTATTTATTATATTTGGCTGTTTGCTGTGATGTTATCATTATGATGTTCTTTATTATTAATGTTTTACTTTTTTTTTTGGGGGGGGGAAATGGGGGGGGGGAT
>CM065683.1:53231986-53264486 GCA_017654935.2 Phymorhynchus buccinoides | reverse complement strand
GAGATAAATCATACCTCTCTGTCAGTTTGTACAAAGTTTTTGATTTCATTCACTTCTATTTGTGTGCAGAAAATTAAATTTGAACTATATTATGTCATCTAACATGATGCAAATTAAGAAAGAGCACTCCAAAACACTTGAGTTTGCTTAATTTGCTAAAATCATCCCGTATTTTTCACGATAGACTAAAGAATATTTGCTGTGGCAAGCTTGTTGTATTGGTCTTCCATTTTGAAAGTTCAAGTCTCGTCACGCGAGATATAAAAAAAGCCGGAAGTATTGATATTTCCCATGATCCTTCAAATAGTTTGTCGCTTGCTACCTCGATCACAGCCACAAAACGTTTTCGACAAACGTCGGCAAAAGAGGTGTTTCTTAGCACCGTTTTTGCCGATTTGCGCTCACGCTACGGAACGTTAGCCCTTGTGAAACGCCCCAAGGGTTCCGTGACTTATCCTCGTCTTACAGCACGATGACAGATGAGTGAGGCAGGAAAATGAAGCGCATTTTTCACACCACGTCAAACAAAAGAGCGTTCTACTCAAAACAGTGAGCACAGTGTGGGATGGTTGAAAAATGGAGAGTAGTACTTAGCATGAAAGAGGGCTTTGGTGGTAGGTTATGCAAGTCCGTGCGCATGTGTTCGACAGTGTGTTTGTCTGTGTTTGCGTACGTGCGCATGTTTCTGTGTTCGTGCGGAGTGGGTTCTCTGTATCGTGCGGGTTGTATCGTTTCTTCTCACACATAGAACCATTTTAAACGTAAACATAGATCTTCACAAGTATGGGAGTATATTTGTTTGGCTTCTCATCTTATTGTGTCTTACGTTCGGTGTCGACCTCAGCAGTAAGCACTTACAATAGAGGCAGCTATCAATAATGATTTTCAGCGTATTGAAACCACCCTCCAGATAAGGTACCGCACCCACAGTTGCCAACCGGATTCACCGGTCTTCAACAACGGTGCCTGTTGTGATCTTATGCAGGCAAAAGACATCACTTTCTGAAGATGATATAGCATTTTAATGCTCAGTGTCCATCTGTGTTCTACCGAGGACCCAGCATGTTTGACAATCGTGTGAAAGGTAGCACACACCTTATTGCTTTTGACTCGCTGACAGGTTTATACACACAAGCAGGTCTGCTTCTTTTGGTCTTTCTCTCCCTAGAACCCAAACAACATGGGCGACAGCGGACCAAATGCGTACACAACGCGCGCCAGTCGGTGTGAATGATATGGCAGCAGGTGTGAGAAAAATTAAACAAAACAGATGCTTTGACACAAGATGTAGTACACCGAGCCTAAGTAGATAAAGTCCGCGTGAATGTGTGAGAGAATGCCTAGGTAGAATACGTGCACCTGATGGAGGAGATCCCTAAAAATGGTGTCTGTGGATTTAGCTTGGCGTTGCAAAGTGTGAAAAAACCCTGAAACAGACTGCAACGTCACTGACCAAAGTACCACACAAACCAACACACAAGTGCAGGGTGACGTTGTTTTATTGATGAGACAAAACAGAACAATCATGTAATATTTCAACAAAAAATTCTTTTTCAAACAACACACAAAAATGTCTTTTCAAACACCACCAACAACACATTTGGAGACTGCTCGACTGTGAAGAGGGGAAGTATTGTTGGGTTGTCTGTCTTGTTTGAAAAAGACATTTTTGTTGAAATATTACATGTTCTGTTTTGTCTCGTCAATACAATAACGTCACTCTGTACTTGTTGTGTATTTGTTTGTGTGTTGCAAAGTGTGGTTTCATCTCACTTTTTAAACTCATTTACACACACACACACGCGCGCACGCGCACACGCACACACACACGCACACACACACACACACACACACACACACACACACCCACACACCACACACACACACACACACACACACAC
This sequence comes from Phymorhynchus buccinoides, assembly GCA_017654935.2. Lineage (NCBI taxonomy): Eukaryota > Metazoa > Mollusca > Gastropoda > Neogastropoda > Raphitomidae > Phymorhynchus > Phymorhynchus buccinoides. Next base: position 53,262,585 of record CM065683.1, on the reverse strand, counting down.
ACACACACACACACACACACACACAATCTCTCTCTCTCTCTTTATTTGTCTTTGTCTTTGTCTATGCCATTGTTTGTCTGTCTGTCTGTCATCAGTCCCCACCTCTGTCTCTGTCTCTCTCTGTCTCTATGTCTCTGTCTCTCTCTCACTCACTCTCTCTCTCTCTCTCTCTCTCTCTCTCTCTCTCTCTCTCTCTCTCTCTCTCTCTCTCTCTCTCTCTCTCTTCTCTCTCTCTCTCTCTCTCTGTCTGTCTCTATATTTACAGTGATCAGAACTGCGATTAAGACACGTAATAATAACTAAAAACTGAGTCTCAGACAAAGGAAACAAAAGCATGTCTGTCGGGTATATTATACACTTTATATACATCAGAAGTCTTTCCTATCTTCAGTGTCAAAGAGTCAAGAAAGTTGTTCAATATACTGCTCAAAATTTGCTAAGGATATTCTTTTATAACCTTGATTACTAAAACTAGTAAAAGGTGGTGTAATTGTACATGACCGGAAAGTGCAATCATCCGTGAACACAAGTTCACTCACTTGTTTTATCCAACTTCATGTTCACGTGCATAACGTGAATTTTGAGCCCCCCCCCCCAAAAAAAAAAAAAAAAAAAAAAAAAGAAGAAGAAAAAAAGTGTGATATCAGTGAAATAGAGTGAAAATATAAAAGTGAGTAAAAATTATCAGAATCAACGACAATTATTGCTCACATCGTAAACGTCGTACAAGAGACAACGTTTCATGGCTGAAGTGAGATAACAACGTCATTTGACACGCAAAGAGTTGTCTTTCCGTGTTGGTATGCTGGAGAACAGTTGTACACAGACTCATTGTGTCATTAGTGTTTGGAATATCGCAATGCATTGCCTCCAGAGCTTGGACTTTCTGCCATTAGCTTGGTACTGCTGATACAAGTCGTGAAGGTGGCAGAAATTGGGCGACGGGTTATAAAAATTGCCGTTTTCTGCCTTTTTGAAGCCTGCCAAAATCGTTTCACACAAACTCTCTGGCAGTATTTTGGTTGGCTGAATGCTTCATTGTGGAACAGTTCCACCCAAACTGTGAGGAATGGACTCCATGATGCTGCCTTCACTCACCCTGGGCAAGTTTGGGCGTCCTGCTCATTCCAGCTCATAAGAGTCTTTTGAGAGCCCAGAACCACGTCATCTGGGCATTATGAGACTGGACATGACTTCTCTTCATCAACGAGCTCAGGATTTCATTTTATTTCACCGTCGGTTTGGTCCTGTATCAGCATGGTCGGGAAAGCAGTGTCACGAATTCTTCAAAAGGAACATCTGATAGTTGTTTACTACAGGGATGAGTTCCTCGATGTGCACGTCAAACCTTCCGCTGGTATGATCCGAATTGACCTCATCTTCATTAATGATAATGCACCTCCTCGTCAAGCAAGGGTTGTTAACACGCATCTGTTGCAAGCGCCCATCGCCCATATGAGGCAACTTGCTCGATCAAGAGACCTCAGTCTGATCGAACAATGTTGGAACATGCTCCAGGCAGCCATTTGCAGCCGTTCAAGCAGCTCAGAAGTCTACAGAACCCGGAGTACTGCCTGGTAGAGGAGTGGAACACCCTGGATCGGCAGGAGCTTCAAATGCTTCTCCAGAACACAAACTGGCGTTTCCAAGCTGGAATTGCTGGAATTGTTTATCCACGACTTTTCTTGCCACAAAAAGCAAACAATCTGAACATCAAACTTTCGCCCCATTGGGTTGTTTTATGCATTTTGAAGGGGTATCACAAACTGTCCTTGAGGTAAGCCAATCAAATCATTATCGGACCTCGTTTTTGATAATAATGTGAAGCTAAATGTTTTATTAAACTAAATAAGAAAAGAAATACTAGCTTTATGTTTATATTCGATAATTTTAGCCTACATGTTTAAGATAACATCCATAGCAAATGCTGAGCAGTATATACTAGATTATCAACATTAATTTAGAGAAAAAACCAAGCAACACAAACATAGGCCTAGCTTACAGAAACAAGGAAATTAAACACAAAACAAAACAAGAACAAAACCTGTTGCGCACGTATGCTGAATAACACAACAATGACGTGCCATACATTATTTTTAATTATACACTTCACATATCAAATCAAATCAAATCAAATCAAATCAAAACATCTTTATTATCTCTGAAAAGAGAAATTGCGTTTAGCAACCACATAATCTGCCAGTTTCGTGCACGTGGCTACTCTCCAGGCATTCTAGGTCTATCCAACACAGCAAGCAAAAATCAAAATAGATGTGAGATGATAGACGGGGCCTATGAATACAGGCTAACCGAAAAGCTACTTTGACATAACCACCAAGCACAGACACCACAAACCATGATTATGACTAATAACAGTCACATGCACACGAAGACAGGTTACGATTACAACACCATCATTATGTGTATGCTAGGGCCACAATTTGTTATATGATTACCTAAATTCTTCAACAATGGCAACTCTCGTTGATAATGTCCAAGAGAGAGAGAGAGAGAGAGAGAGAGAGAGAGAGAGAGAGAGAGAGAGAGAGAGAGAGAGAGAGAGAGAGAGAGAGAGAGAAGAGAGAGAGAGAGAGAGAGAGAGAGAGAGAGAGAGAGAGAGAGAGAGAGAGAGAGAGAGAGAGAGAGAGAGAGAGAGAGAGAGAGAGAGAGAGAGAGAGAGAGAGAGAGAGAGAGAGAGAGAGAGAGAGAGAGAGAGAGAGAGAGAGAGAGAGAGAGAGAGAGAGAGAGAGAGAGAGAGAGAGAGAGAGAGAGAGAGAGAGAGAGAGAGAGAGAGAACAAATTCTCGTTGAAAAATAAAACTGTTGTTTTTCTCCCCAAGAAACTTTGTGTTTCACAGTCACAGTCATCAGAGCCATATACATTATGCCCGTGTCCACATATTTTGTCTTTTTCAAACAAATTAAGGTATTCCTTCTTTTAGAAGTCCAGGAGACGTTCGCTTTTAAATGAAAAACACACCACAAGTTAGGCTTAACACTGCCAATACAGTACAATGTATTGAGACAACCAACCAATCCTGCTTTGTGTGCAAAATGTAAGGTCATGGCCCAAACACCGTGACTGACCTTCACTTTTCCATTATACTCTGCGGGTAAATACCGGAGAGTGAAATCAATAGTTGGGAGATTATAGACCAAAAACACCGCCAGTGTTGTATTATGTACAGAAAAGAAAATGGTTACAATACAGAACTCTATCACGCAAACAGTCGTATTTTACAGGGTGATCATACTGTGATCCATTTAACACCGTGTAACAGAATTCATAATAAATTAAAGTGTTGACCATCATTCCGATGCGCAACAAACGCACGTTCAAAAACACAAATATATAATGCAAACGTATGAACGTACGCGTCCACACCCGTACAGTAAGTAAGCATTATTCCACTAAATCATCACTTCCTCACAATTCTTTTAAAGATGTGTTGTGTTGTTGTTGTTGTTGTTATTGTCACGGTTGTTGTTGTTGTTGTTGTTGTTGTTGTTGTTGTTGTTGTTGTTGTTGTGTGTGTGTGTGTGTGTGTGTGTGTGTGTGTGTGTGTGTGTGTGTGTGTGTGTGTGTGTGTGTGTGTGTGTGTGTGTGTGTGTGTGTGTGTGTGTGTGTGTGTGTGTGTGTGTGTGTGTGTGTGTGTGTGTGTGTGTGTGCTGGTTACCGTTTCCCCGTTTATAGAACTTCATAACACAAAACTGAACAGATACTACATCAGAAAGCAGCCACATTTTTAACCAAGTATAATTTCACTGACATTATCAATGGCCACAAACACTTGAACAAATGTGTTGACAAGGAGAAAAACACAGGTCGATGACATATATATGGTAGGGTATATAAAAAGAAACGAAACACAGAATACTAACGGGTCTGCGCGTTTCTCGGGTCAGTGCGCTACCACGTTCACTATGCTAGAAGGGTGATGTGGATCTTCAAAATAATATGGTAAATGTTCTTCATAGAAAAATAATGTTGGCTAAACAAGATGGCCAAAGACAACTGTAGTTTGAATAATTGCTATAACTACAGTTATCAGTAATGGTGTTATCGATTTCAATGTAGTCTGCCAGACAACGTTCTTCACATTGAAACCAGACCTCTGTTTTCCAAGATGAACATCCTTTTCTCAGATATGGTAATATATAAAACTCGAATGCATCGTTCTAGCCTTGTAAACGAAGTGCTATATCTGGAGTGTGTGTAGGCTACACCAGGTCCACTGCAATTAAATATTAAGTTTGGGCTTCATCTTCTGTGAATGACCGTGACTCTTAAATCAGGAAAAAGATGGTACTGGTTCTTAGTGCTGCAGCCTTGGGATTAGTTGGGATTAGATTACATTAGTGCATAAATTCCCGACCAGCTTTTAACGATAGCAGCTGCAAAAAATAAGGAGAAATTCCTGTATCCGAATGATGATCCATATGACGAAAGCACATTTAAAGGAATGTGATCAAAAACCCGTTCGTGCTTTTCAGATTACGCATTATCACAAACAGACTGACATACAGATATAAGCATACACACATACAGACACACAGACAAACAACTCTTGCGCAACCCAAAGAGCTGCAGCTTAGTTACCCCCAACAGACTAAGTATGTCTTTTTGGTTATACCGAGATCTTGTGTGAGCTCTGATGATTTGGTCGATACATTCTCGTCAACAGACATCTAATCCTGCTAATCCTGCTAATCCTGTAGCTGGCCGTGTTCTGCCGTTTGTTTTCTTTATCTATCAAAAACCAGCTTGATGTTTGCAGATTCCCTAGGTAGGGCCTTAATCCTTTTTCATTACTGTTTTTTGCAACCAACACCGCAGTAAAGACTCAGCATTTTCTCGACACTGAAATCTCCACTCAACACTGCTCAGTTGTAGGCAACGAGCTAACAACACCGAAGAACATAAGTAGAAGCACATAAGTGCAGCTACAAAACAAAACCACTGGAACAGAGGTGAGAAGATGAATTATCAGAACAGCAAGCGTTTCTTAATTCTCATGTGAGATATTAAAAAAACATATATATATGCGTGCCTTCGTCTCCCTTTTTTTTAAAGACACAAACAAACAAAATGTTGCAAGGACAGTGATTATGATAGAAATATCAATATATCCACTACGTTACGTGTATACATTATTACGATTTGTAGTACTGTGTTGTTGTGAAACACCAAGGAAAACCCATTGTCAACCCTGAAGGCATCAACCAAGATATAAATTAAACGTTGAAAACAGCCTCAGCTTACACGTATAACATACATGTAAAGTGGCCCGGACAAGAGACCACAACATCACCACAAAACAAACACAATGACTAAATTCCACCTTTCATCAGAGGCCAACATTGCTTTGTTAAAAGTTAAGCCTTTTGTGGAACCAATTTTTTGTCTGTGAGCGAAAACAATCATATGAATTGCAGTCACAATATGCAAATTGCATTGTGTGGCTTCCAGCCGCAGTACGTAATCCAATTTCCTAACTGGGTAGAACTGTACACTGCTGTTATTTTCATGTTATCATCATGTATGCCACAGCTTCTGTCTCAGGCGCAAATGACGCGTTAAAGAATTCTGAGCCCTGTACAACAATGACAACAACCCCTAGTCGCCTTTCTAGAAGTATTCTCTTGAGGTTTCCATTCTGACATTACACCAAGGCTCATTTACATGACACCGAATACCTGAATTATTATAGCTTTTTTCATTCCGGATCTTGTTGCTTTACCTGGAACATTCACTGACATTGAATAGGAATATACTACTTGCACAAACCAAGTCGACATCTTTTACAGCAAACCCTTCCATACTTAGCCGTGGTTTAGGCTCCTATCCGACACAAACTGAATTGAACCTGAGACACAAACGCACAGGGTTTATTATACACAAGCCAGAGCGTATGTTCTACGTGACAATACGGTATAATAATCCCAACTGGCCATCGGTGAAGATCCACAAGATACTTTGACTATTTCACTGTTCAAACCCTTTGATATGACTTTTTGTTGTTGTATGCTTTACTTTTAGTTGAACAGTTAATACTATTTATGTCAACTGTCTGGCAGGGCATAAGTGACAAGAAAGTCTCTGCATTCGCTAAAATCAGTGATTTTGAAATCACAAACAGCATTCTCCATTTTTAAACACTTCTGTATACAACGTGTCTATCTAGCAATGTGATTAGTTCCAGACATTGTAGTAGATAAACAGTTGTTGTTTTTCATCATAAACCAAGAACAGAGTTTAGAGTTGCATTCCTCCCTTCAAACGTTTCTTTTGGCACCGCTCTAGTAGAGTTTCAGAGGATTTGTAAGTGTCTCACTAGGTTTAATTCTACCAGCCAGACTGTTTAACACAAAACACAGGCAAATTGAGTTCAGTCATAGCTCCATTTTCTCATCGCGGAACGCTCAGACTCGCGTCATGGCTATATTTTCCATGGAGTTAGCTCTGGTGTATTGAGTGTGGTCCCCGATGGAGGTGACGTCACTCTTCTTCCGGTGCTGCGCGCGGCGACAGGTGATCATGTCCTTGAACTGGGAGCGGAACTTGTCTGCGGTGAGGAAGTAGAGGTAGAAGTTGATGGCGTGGTTGAGGTCGGCCAGGACAAAGGCCACCTGCTGGAACAGCATCCAGCGCGCATTGGTGACAGGCGGGTACCAGGCCCAGAAGTCGTAGGACACGATGAAGATGCAGTTAGGGAGGGTGAGCACCAGGAACACCAAGGCCGCCACCGTCATCATCACGCTGATCGCACGCTCCGTGTTGGAGTTGTCTCCCCGCTTCTCTCCCTTGGGCCCGTTGTGGTGGTGGTGATCTCCCCCTAGAATGCTTTTCCGGGCCACGCGGTACTTCATGAGCCCCGTGACGATGAGCGAGGTGAACACCACCAGCAGGATGAAGGGCGCGAAGGAGAAGAGGATGGCCGATAACCAGTACCACACCTTCACGTAGGAACCCACCCCGTCGTCGAAACCGCACGTACGTCCCGTGTCCGGGTCTGCGATGTAGAGGACAAACAGCTGCGAGTAGACGAGGAAGACGATGAGGAAGAGAACCCCGGCGATGAGCCAGGCCCGGCTCTTGGTGAAGAAGATGGCCTTCTTGAGGGGCCAGCGCACGGCCAGGAAGCGCTCGAAGCACACCAGCACCAGCACCCAGTGGGCGTAGCAGTTGAGGATGTTGACGAGGATGATGGCCTTGCAGCCTCCGTCGCCCAGGTAGGCCTGGTGGTAGGAGATCTGGTGCGTGACCAGCTTGGCCACCAGGGCCACGGCGTCCACCACGGCCAGCAAGGCCACGTAGAGCGTGGCCGTGGACAGCGAGCTCATGGACAGCACGGTCAGCACGCAGGCCACGTTGCCGGGGAAGCCCAGGAGGAAGACCACCCACATGTAGGAGGCGGCGATGTTGTGGTGCACCCCCTGCAGCCTGAGCAGCGTGGCGTTCTCATCGGGGCTCAGCACGTACTGGGTGATGTTGGTGGGCGACGCCGTGGATTGGGGTGTGATGCTCGTCGCGTCCATGGCTGATCGGTCTTTGTTTTGCCCCTTTATTTCATGTCACTACTCTTCTTAGTTTCTGCAACAGAGATATGTCAGACAGTGGTGTTAGTAAAGTTAGATGGTCCGTAAATAAAGCGATATATATAGATGATAATGTGCCATGGATGACAGATGTTGGGTGTCTCCCACCCCCACCCCCCACACTATCACCCCTCCACATGCATGTACACATAAACGCACACGCGTACGCGCACATACATACAAAGAGATAAACGTGCGCGCATAGGCACACCCACCCACCTGGACATGAACACATACACACAGACACACACGCGCGCGCGCGCGCGCACACACACACACAAAAGCGCACGCACGCATCCATCCACTCCCCCCCCCCCCACACACACACATGTGCCAATACAATTGTAATGCAAAGTATCCTCCTCCCACTTTTTTTTAATATCGATGTCTATGTTTGTCTCTCCATCTTTTTTCTCCTGTCTATCAATGTGTGATTTGTCTCTCTGTCGTTCATTTATTACACCCCATTTCTTTTCTGCAATGAGTGCATCTCAACTTGTGCCGCTTCATAGAGACTATACTTTACTGAACGAGCACGGACTTCTTTCAATTCAATTCTGTATAGACAATGGAGAAGGGAGAAAACAAGGGACGAATAAAAAATAAGAACACATATGGGTTTTCTGAAAGAGAAAGACAGAGAGAGGGAGTGTGTGTGTGGGGAGAGAGAGAGAGAGAGAGAGAGAGAGAGAGAGAGAGAGAGAGAGAGAGAGAGAGAGAGAGAGAGAGAGAGAGAGAGAGAGAGAGAGAGAGATAGAGATAGAGAGAGAGAGATAGAGAGAGAGATAGATAGATAGATAGAGAGAGAGAGAGAGAGAGAGAGAGAGAGAGAGAGAGAGAGAGAGAGAGAGAGAGAGAGAGAGAGAGAGAGAGAGAGAGAGAGAGAGAGAGAGAGAGAGAGAGAGAGAGAGAGAGAGAGAGAGAGAGAGAGAGAGAGAGAGAGAGAGAGAGAGAGAGAGAGAGAGAGAGAGAGAGAGAGAGAGAGAGAGAGAGAGAGAGAGAGAGAGAGAGAGAGAGAGAGAGAGAGAGAGAGAGAGAGAGAGAGAGAGAGAGAGATGTTGTATAGAATGTTGACCCGCGTAGAATGTATACATTCTATGACGAGATTGTAGAATGTATACACTCTACGACTGGTTCATAGAATGTATACATTCTATGAACATGAAACACAGAATGTATACTTTCTACAGCGAAATTGTAGAATGCGTACATTCAATGGACAAACTTATGGAATGTTCACGGGAACCTGATGTGTCATATAATGTAGACGGTTGTACCTGCCTATACAATAGGGCATTTGCCGCGCACCAGCGACCTTGAATTTCACTGAGTTGAGAGAGCTGAATTAGAAAGGTCAGCGTAACTCGGGCAGAACGAGCGCGGGCAAATTAGTAGTCTAGTATAGAGAATGAACACTCGTGGCAAATGCCCTATTGGTTTGATACCTTGTCATCATGCACTCACTGGTCGAGAACCACTCAGGAACAAGGCTGAAAAGCACGAAGCGCCATCGATATTTTTTATAAAACTTTAAGTGTTCACTCACTGGTCGAGAACCACTCAGGAACAAGGTGCTCATACGGCTGAAAAGCACGAAGCGCCATCGAGACAGTGAAACGAGACTGCCATCGCTTGCAGTTGGAGATAACTTTAGAATCCCCATCTCTCGAGTTGACAGGGGGCGTGCAGATCCAGCAAATCTGATTGGAATCGTGCTTGACTCGAGGAAGGGTAAATACAAAATTGGAACCTCAGCTGGTCGTCTTGGGAAAACATTTTCTCGCAATCAGGTTGACAAGTGTGAACAAAAACTCTTACTGGACAGCCAAGTGCCTGACAATGAAGTTGCCCTTCGTTCGGCTGTGGCAAAGGAATCCGTTGGTACAGGACAGGGGGTTATTTAGTGTAGCTGCAAAAGAGGGTCATGCAAAGGGTCATATAAAGAGATAGATAGATAGATGGATAGATAGATAGATAGATAGATAGATAGAGAGAGAGAGATAGATAGAGAGAGAGAGATAGATAGAGAGAGAGAGAGAGAGAGAGAGAGAGAGAGAGAGAGAGAGAGAGAGAGAGAGAGAGAGAGAGAGAGAGAGAGAGAGAGAGAGAGAGAGAGAGAGAGAGAGAGAGAGAGAGAGAGAGAAGCGTTACCAAAGGTAGTAAAAGGGACAAAGAGAGAAAGAAATCGCCGTCTTATAGAATCACATCATTGTATCGGACACATAGAACATTTTAGGTGAGAGCGAAAGTGACTCAGGAGACCACCAACAGTCCAAGAAGAAGGGCGGGACAGAAGATGGTGGTGGTGGTGGTGGTTGGGAGCACAGAGGTGTGTGTGTGTGTGTGGGAGCACGTGGTGCGTGTGCGTGTGTGTGTGTGTGTGTGTGTGTGTGTGGTGTGTGTGTGTGTGTTTTCCCCTACAGACTAATGAGTAGAGGTAGTTTGTACTTTAGTCACACCCCGACCTCAAAATGTTTTCAATGAAAAAATTATTCTGCCATGTTGTTTTTGGGGGGAAGGGATAGGGTTAGGATCAGGCAAGGATTATTTCCCCCAAAGGATGAAAGCAGCACTTTGGCATTCTGGGTCGTAAACATGAGGGGGTTGAGTATAGAACAAAATGGCCGAACGAGTCGACATAAACAGAGCGGAATATCGTTGACCCACTTCCTCACAGCTCGTTGGCCGTGGTAAGCTAGGTAATTGTCCTGCTGTTAATGATAAGAATAATAACCGCACATAATATGTAATTGCTGGCGAATGTCGTTCAGTGTTTTATGAACCCCTTCACAACCCCACCACTAATTAGACAAAGTGTTCAAGGCTAGTCAGTATGTCACTGCTGGTGTCATTATCAGTTTGTTCATTAAGAGAAACGCATTTGAGGCTGGGCATTCTGCTTTGAAACAACCAGAGTAAAGGTATGTGTACGCGTTAACATGTATTCATAAAATATTACTATTGCCCCATGGAATACACAGCGACTTGAAGTCATATTAAAAACCCTTTCACCGCCAGCCATTTTTCAGCCAACAAATACAGTTAAGCTTAACTGTATACAGAAGAAAACAAGCGCGAATTCGCAATAGTTTGTGGCACGCGGTCTATTTTTACCACTCCAATCATGAGTCACCTCCCCTGGCTTTTCAATAATTTTAATCTGTAAACCAGAATGTTATCTCTGCACCATTTCGTAACTTTTTATATCTTTTGGAAAACATTTAAGACTAGGGTTCTACTTATACTCATCGTGTCTGTTGCAGTGTCTGTATTACGTATGTTTATTATTTTGTACGCTTTAAAATACATCATTTTAAAGAGCAGCCTCAATTTGAAGTGCAGCCTCGATTTGATTTGAAGTGCGACAATTTTGCGAAATGTGCGACAATTTTGGACCGACAGACCGACCGACCGACCGACCGACCGACAAAGTGAGTTATAGGTTTGTGGCTTTTTGAACACAAATCTGCAATATTGGGAATTCTTCTGTGACATGTATAACATTAGGCCTATCCGTACCTCCCAAAATTAAGAAAACAGGGACATAGGTGTTAAACTATTGTGGTGCTAAAATGCGATATTGGCGGTGACATTTTAAGGTCTGTGTACACGTTAACGTTATTCACGAGATATTTTGTTATTTCCCCATGGCAATACAGTGAGCTGTAAGTCGTATTAAGAGTGGGTTATCACTGTGTTGCCACGGGGGAATAGAACTATCTCGTGAATGATGTTAACGTGTACATAGTATGGACCTTTATGAGTTGCCCAACACTGTCTTGCCATGGGGAAATAGAAATAGTTTGTGAATATTGTGTACGTGTACAGAGAACTTAACTGTATCCCCAGAACATCGTTTCCTCATTAGTGGCTATGGTGATGTGTTTTTAGTTAATAATGTTAACTCCTATCACTCTCATATCAAACATGTGTCCGCCACGGAAGGGGTTGGGTTCTAAAATAAAATAAAATTAAGAAAATATATTTAATAAAATAAAATATTCGAAGACAGTGATAGGAGGACCCACGTAACATCTGAAGCATACAGTGTAGTTTCTCTTTATTGAAGTGTAGGTGCAATCATGCAATAATAATAATAATAATAATAATAATAATAATAATAATACATAATATAATAATAATAATAATAATAATAATAATAATAATAATACATAGTATTTATATAGCGCCTTTCTTTAGAATTAAACTCAAGGCGCTCACATTCACTGATTCACACGCAATTGGGCTACCATACACATTCATTCGATTATCATCTAATCAATGTGAAAAGTTAGAGAGAGAAAGCTCTTTGAAACAAGTGAGTTTTCATTTGGGTTTTGAAAGCGGGAAGTGCTGAATTGTGACGGAGGTGAACAGGCAAGGAGTTCCAGACAGTGGGGGCGTAAAAACTAAAACTGCGTTGTTCAAAAGTCTTTAAATGTGATAAACATATGAATATGATTGTGATAAACGTCTTGTAAATGCCACGTGTGTTGTCATTTCTAAACAAATATCATTCCCTTGTTAATGAACACATACAGCAAGTTCCGCATCCTGAAAATTAAAGTTTGTGGGAATAGAAATTGATTTTTAAAATATTGCAACTGTTTTAAGCGAATGGGAAATCATAGGCCGTATATTTATTTCCTTTAAACACTAAGAGCTATGAAGGAAGAATCGTCTTAACATTAAGTTGTCATTTCAGTCAAACAAATATGCCCATAACATTGTTATAATTATCCAAACGATAAAGACACGAGAGAGAGAGAGAGAGAGAGAGAGAGAGAGAGAGAGAGAGAGAGAGAGAGAGAGAGAGAGAGAGAGAGAGAGAGAGAGAGAGAGAGCACTTTGGAAAAAGACAGTAGGCCTAAATTAAAGAGAAAAAACCCGACAAAAGATAACTAAAAAATAAAACTTACGTTCCAAAATATGAAGACATCTCAAAGCTCAACACGTCCACTCAAAATGTACTTTAAAAAAAAAAAAGGTAACACAATTTCCATGATAATCCAAATAATCCAAGAAGAGCAAGATAACCAGCAAAACAACGAAGCAGAATAGGTGGTATCTACACACACACACAAGTTACTAGGTGCGGACTGTTCAGCCAAAAAACTTCAATCTGGGAGAGAAGACAGTAGGTTGCAGAAACAATGCCAAGTCATCGAGCCTGCCCTGGCTTCTTGTACCAGAATAGTGAAAGCGAGCAGATGAAGAAGGGGAGCCAGATGAGGGGAAGGAGTGGGGTAACTTGCAAAGGGAGAGGGGGTGGGGGTGGGGGGTCGAAAGGAAGCTGGGTGGTTGGATGAGGAAGGTGAAAAGACGCAAATGAACCCAGCCAATTACACAAGCTATGCCACGCAAGCGGCACACAGGCATAGTTAGGTTCGCTCATTATTAACACACGCACAGTGGTTCAAAGAAAGACAGACACAGAAACCTCATTCATGTATATATTCACACACACACACACACACACACACAGACACACACACACACACACACATGCACGCACGCACGCAGCGCACGCAGCGCACGCACGCACGCACGCACACGCACACACGCACGCACGTACACGCGCACACGCACGCACACGCACACGCACGCGCACGCACACACACACACACACACACACACACACACACACACACACACACACACACACACACAATCTCCAGCGCCTTTAAATATTCAGTATAGAAATATTCAACAGCAACCTAGTTATCAATGTCGTTTCTGTTCATCTTAGCACACGTTAAACCCAGTGGCAACGAACAAGTTGTCATTTTTGGGTCAACATTTACCCCCCCCCCCCTTTCCTTCTTCATCAGTCACACAAAAATAGCATGCAATTTAAAACAAATAAATTGGGTGGCGCGCCTCTGGCTGCGACGCGCTCTCTAGGTGGGAGCAACCCGAATTTCACAGAGACGACTCTGTGACCATAAAGTACATAATACCTAATAATACCAAAAGGACCAGACAACGAGAATACTGAATGGTTGCGAAACTGACCTAATAATGAACACTGTTTCATAGGGGGCTACTTCAACGCTCATTCATCTTTCTGGGATCATGATTGGGATAATGATTGTAAAAGAACTACAAACCATCGATTTATTGAAAATGTCCTGGATTCAAATTTGTATTTACTGAATAATGGTAGCAGCAAACAAATGCCAGACATAGAAGAGCATAAGCCTTCAGCCACTGATATTTCTTTCAGTTCTCCTGAATTAGCTCCACAGAGATTTTCAAAGATATTTACATATGGCACAAAGAGGTTTACATATGGCACAAAGAGGTTTACATATGGCACGAAGAGGTTTACATATGGCACAAAGAGGTTTACATATGGCACAAAGAAGAGGTTTACATATGGCACAAAGAGGTTTACATATGGCACGAAGAGGTTTACATATGGCACAAAGAGGTTTACATACGGCACAAAGAGGTTTACATATGGCACGAAGAGGTTTACATATGGCACAAAGAGGTTTACATATGGCACAAAGAGGTTTACATATGGCACAACGATGTTTACATATGGCACAAAGAGGTTTACATATGGCACAAAGTGGTTTACATATGGCACAAAGAGGTTTACATATGGGAGTTCCTCAAGGATCCATCATCGCTCCTTTTGAATTCAATATTATGATATCAGACCTTTGTAAGATGTCAAAGAATAATCTAAAATAGTTCAATATGCTGATGATATTTGCATATGGTTGGATGTAAAGATGAAGAATATCTCATACAATTGAAGCATATTCAAATCAGTCTAAATTGAATAAGATAAGTTCTTTCATGATAGAGAATGGTCTAAGTTTATCTGTTGAAAAAAGTCATGATATGGTATTTAGCGCCGGCGATCCTCCAAGAAGATTATTAAGTTTCTTTATCGACGGAATTGAGTTACAATTTAAAGACATAACCAAATTCTTAGGTGTAGCCTATATTTTACATCGAAGTCAACATGATTAGTTCATCTTGAACACAGTTGTGTGTGTGTGTGTGTGTGTGTTTGTGAAAGGATGGGCTGGATGGGTGTATTTTAATATTGTGAACATTTTATGTACTTGTGTATTTTTATTTCTTTATCCATTTTGTCTCACTGTTTTAAAATGATTTTACGTTATAAGTGTTTTAAAATGCTATTTTATTAGTATGTGTGTGTGTCATTCATTTAATGGGTTTTTTCCACTAATCGTGTGTGTCTGTGTGTGTGCGCGTGTGTGCGTGTGTCAGTGTGTGTGTGTGTGTGTGTGTGTGTGTGTGTGTGTGTGTGTGTGTGTGTGTGTGTGTGTGTGTGTGTGTGTGTGTGTGTGTGAATGTTTATTAATGTTGAATATTATGTGCCTTTTTTGTGACTATTGTATGTACAAATTATAGTAAGTTGTTATTTTATGATGCATGCAACTGTATTTTCAGTCCTATATATCTCTGTCTCTGTTTGTGTGTCTCTCTCTTGTCTCTTTCTCTGTCTGTCCCTCTGTCTGGCTCTGTGTCTCCGTCTCTGTCTTTCTCTGTCTGTCTGTCTGTATGTCTGTCTCTTTCTCTTTCTCTCTCTAGTTCTTTCTCTCTCTATCATTATAAGTGTGGGTGTAGGTGTGATTTGTTAATAGTGTGGCCTGGGCGTCTTTAAGTGTCCATCAGTGTGTGTTTCAAGTTGGTTGCGAAAGTGTACTGTAGATTATGTCATTCATTATTTGGGCGTGATTGAGAAATTGACTGAGGGATCAGGGAAGGGGGGTGTTGGTCAATGTTTAATGTATACTTTTTGTTCATTGGGTTTACTATTCATTTTAGTGATTTCTGTAAAGCGCTTAGAGCTTAAAGATTAGGCGCTATAAAAGTTGTCTTAATAAATAAATAAATAAATAAAACACTCGAAAAAGCTTAAATATGCTTAACATTATAAACAAACACGATTGGGGTAAAAAAACAAAAAGCTCCACTCATCTTGCGACAGTGTTGGTTAGATCAAAGTTGACCTACGGCCAGGACGTTTATTTTTCTGCTCCTAAATATCTACTTAAGAATTTGCAAAGTATTAACTCTAAGGCATATAAATTAGCTTTGTGAGTTCCGGTTCATATTGCAACTATTGCTACATATAGAGATTTAGGTGTTCTTCTTTTAAACGAATACCGAGAACTGTTATCAGCTAAATACATTATAAGAAGCAGTGCAGTTAAAAATGTCAACGTGAATGAAAATAACCTTAGATCAGATCACCAGTTTCCGAAAAGAGCAAGGAATATAACATCTCTGACAACAATATCCACTTATACTTCAGATATTCAAAGGAGATCAGGACTGGAAGGTAAAGATGTATCTACACGTTCGATGACATCTCCTATTCCTCCTTGGGAACTTAACAGAGCAGGCATTGACATTTCAAATGACGATTTAAAAAAGAGTGATACTCCTCATCTACTGGCTGTCTCTTTTCGTTCCCATAATATTATCTATTCAAGTTATCATAACCATTTAAAGGTATATACTGGTGTCTATCTGACTGACAATAATATGGCCGGTGTTGGATTATTAATTCCTGGACTAAAGAAAGAAAAATCATTTCATATAGGCGAAGGTCATTCTATTTTATCGGCAGAGTTGATATCCATTCTTATGGCTCTGCGATATATTGTTAACCTCCCCATGATTATGTTTCAAATTCTTTTTTTGTTGACTCTAAATCTGTCTAACCTTACACGAAAATCCATAAAAAATTAGAGACAGATCTCAATTATTCATCTTATTCATGTTCTCACCCAAAAGGGTTCTGGTGTAGCCTTTACTTGGGTTCCATCACATTGTGGTATTTATGGACATGAATGGGCAGACAGAGTAGCCAGAAGAGGTGCACGACAAATAATTGGATGTGAAAATATTGATATTCCTTTATCTGTAAAGGGATGCTATAGTCTTTTAGAAAAGGACATCAAAACTCGTGTGGGCTGTAATGTAAATTCACATACCTCCTGCAACATTTCTTCGTTAAATCATTTTCCAAGAGAAAGTTTAAGTTTATGTTTTAGATTTAAATATAATTCTTTAAAATGTAAATATGTTAATACTGCAATATGAATATATGGGGAGAAACTTTTAACATTCCATATACTGTTTCATTGTCCCCTTATGAGGCAGTACCTACCCAGTTTCCAATTACATGAAAATCCTTCAATCGATGATTTTAAAATCCTAATGTCAAATCACTTATTTTTGCTTAATGTATCAAAAGATTTGCTTCATAGTCCCATTGGTACGTTAATACGACATTTTCATTTTTGTGTTTAAACAGGATTAGTTTTGGTTGTTCTTGTTAACTGATTTAAGTGTTATGTTTTAATTTATAAAAAAACCATCAGTGTAATGTTGATATTAATCAATTACAATATCATAGTCGTCTAAAAACACTTTAAGTGTAAAGACGTTAAAAGAAGTAAACCAAACATATAACACACACACACACACACACACACACACACACACACACACACACACACACACACACACACACACACACACACACACACACACACACACACACACACACACACACACACACACACACACACACACACACACACACACGCACACACACGCAAACAAACATACACACACATACACACACACACACACACACACACACACACACACACACACACACACACACACACATACACAAACATACACACATACATATACACACACACACATTCACACACACACACACACACACACACACACACACACACACACACACAGACACACACACACACACACACAGACACAGACACACACACACACACACACACACACACACACACACACACACACACACACACACACACACACACACACACACACACACACACACGAGCGTACAAACCTTCACAACATAGGCCCTACACCCATTAAAACTTGCACCCGCAACGCGCATAAACCCGTGACCTTTCAAAAAAACATCAATCCAAACCTCGTCTTCATTAACGTCTAATCGTGATCTTGTCTTGTCTCTAGCTTTATTCATATCTCGGAGAGTGGCTGACGTCTGGGATCATTTCCTGGAAACAGCAGGAATTAGGCTGGTATAGATTCGCTGGGGTAATTAATCGCTTTTTACGACTTTGATCTTTACCAGACTTCGATGTCATCTCTGCTTTTGCAATTAACTCAGTCTCAGTAGCTCTATCATGCTGATGAATGGCTTTTCAGCCCTTCTCTTTGTTACGCTCTCTTTTACTGTTATCATTTTTGTGTGTACTTTTGTTGAATTTTAGGGAACAACGTATTATCATATTTGTAGTTAATGTGTGAACAATAACAATAACACATTTTAAAAAAGCAATATTACACATACGCCGACACGGACAGATAGACAGGCAGGCAAGGAGACAGACAGACGGACAGGCAGACGCATACAAACACAAACACACAGACAGACACAGCTACAGACACACACAGATACACACACACACACAAACACATAGACACACACACAGAGAGGCACACACACATAAACACATAAACACACAAACACACCCACACACACCCACACACACACACGCGCGCACACGCACGCACACGCACGCGCACACACACACACACACACACACACACAACAACACACACACACACACACACACACACACACACACACACACACACACACACACACACACACACACACACACACACATTTGGAAGCCATTTTCTAGAACGATAATTCTAATGATAGCATGTAGTGTCACATAATAAAGCTAGTTATGAAATATTTATGAAAAAACCCAAATCGGCTGTGAGGAAATTCTACAGATATTTTTCAGCGGCACCTTCAGGAAGTACGGGCACGTAGGCTTGCCTTCCTCTCACCAGTCCAGCAGCTAACGGCTAAAGGTGTTGCACGCAATGACTTGGCAGTTGGCACCCAGTTGGCACCCAGACCTACACAGGCTTCAGCGAACATCGTCTTCATTGAATCACTGACGATGCACGGTTTAATCTCTTTGATGACATGATGTTTTACACCAGTAGATAATCTCTCTCTCTCTCTCTCTCTCTCTCTCTCTCTCTCTCTCTCTCTCTCTCTCTCTCTCTCTCTCTCTCTCTCTCTCTCTCTCTCTCTCTCTCTCTCTCTCTCTCTCTCTCTCTCTCTCTCTCTCTCTCTCTCGTATGTGTATGCGTGCGTGCGTGCGTGCGTGCGTGCGCGTGTACACACTCGCGCGCTCGTTTGTGTGCTTGTGTGTGTGCATATGTGTGGGTACGTGTGCTTTTTGATGACCAAATGTTATACACAGTATAATTATAGGTATAATCTGTAGCTTTCAGAGAGAGAGAGAGAGAGAGAGAGAGAGAGAGAGAGAGAGAGAGAGAGAGAGAGAGAGAGAGAGAGAGAGAGAGAGAGAGAGAGAGAGAGAGAGAGAGAGAGAGAGAGAGAGAGAGAGAGAGAGAGAGAGAGAGAGAGAGAGAGAGAGAGAGAGAGAGAGAGAGAGAGAGAGAGAGAGAGAGAGAGAGAGAGAGAGAGAGAGAGAGAGAGAGAACGAACGAACGAACGAACGAACGAAATTTTGTTTATTCAGGGTTATAAGATAAGCCGCGGCAAACATTGCTTTTTTACACTCAGCCGAGAGAGAGAGAGAGAGAGAGAGAGAGAGAGAGAGAGAGAGAGAGAGAGAGAGAGAGAGAGAGGAGAGAGAGAGAGAGAGAGAGAGAGAGAGAGAGTGTGTGTTTGTGTGATTTCACAGGAAGAGAACACTTGTCCATCTCATCTCCTTGACATTAGGAACCGGTAATCCCCACACACATATTTGCGCTCTTCACTGCAAGGGAGTTTTAAAAAAAAGGAGTTTCCTTGATATGATGTGAGGCGACTGACAGATCAATCGGCCATTAAAGAAAATCCATGATTACGAACATTGCAACCCTGTTATTGACCAACAGCAAGAAATCGGACAACCCTTTCAGCCAAATCAAGGAGAGGTTCATTGATCACCCAGACTCATGATTAACGAGAGAGGATAAAGAGGATAAAGAAGATGGAGGGTGAGGTAATGGAGAGGGGTAAGGTAAAGATGTCCTTGACACCCGACTGTCACAGTGTCATGTCTTATTATCGGAAAAGTCTGTTTGTATCTTTTACGAGTAGTAATCAGTTGAAATTGCTGTTGTCTTTGCTTAAATTTTAATGAACGAGTAAATGAATTCAACCAATAATAAAACATACAAGGGCATCGCCGAGCGGCAGCAACGCATTGTGACAATGCAAACCCGGCCAGAGTTATGTCCTGCCCCCCCCCCCCCCCCCCCCCCAATAAACACACCACTTTCCACCCTTACAGAACGCATAAAATACATAGCCCAAAATTTGAAGCGATTCTGTTCAGTAGTTCACGAGATACAGCTGAACTTTTATACAAACTTCCTTGCACCGAGTGATGTCCTCTCCCCCCCTCCCCCCCCCCCCCCCCCCCCCAATAAACACACCACTTTCCACCCTTACAGAACGCATAAAATACATAGCCCAAAATTTGAAGCGATTCTGTTCAGTAGTTCACGAGATACAGCTGAACGTTTATACAAACTTCCTTGCACCATGGTACACCACCACACAAAATTTGAAGCGATTCTGTTCACTAGTTCACGAAATAAAGCTGGGGGGAAATTACATAGCCCAAAGAAGGAAATTTCGGTTTTCAAGGTCAAACTTCAAGGTCAAGGTCAGCACGGTGTTGATTAGCGAAAGGAAGCTTCCTTTTCAAGCTGTCTACCCCTCTGCGAATTTTAATCAAAATCCAAACAGTAGTTTTTAAGATAATCGATACACAGACAGACACACACACAGACACACACACACAGACAGACACACACACAGACACACAAAAACCGATCGCAATACCTCGGCCTCTGGCCGGGTAATTAGGAACCCGCTCGACTAGTCGATTAATTAGTGGGTGATTGACTCGTTCTTACAAGCGATGTGAAAAAGGCAGACATGAATAGAGACAAATCCCAATGCTAAAACAGAAAGTGGCACAATCCTGATCTTTTTAAAAAGAGTTGTGCACAACTCGATTGAGTTTTATGTTGCATTGTATTTCCACACAATATTGTTCAATGCACTCATTTTACCAAGCAACCTCTCTGCCTCTGTGAATTACCGAATGGCTATGCATTTGAAAAATAGAAAAGACCAAGTGGTTTGATGAGTGAGAATGAACCTTGGTCTGTCTCAATGTGGCTGTTGTTTATACTTTGCTGGGCGACTTGGTGCCGTAAATAACTTTGGCAAAGGGAGTTAATTACAGAGAATTACCTATCTTTACTTTACGGTTTTATAAGTGGTTTATGAGCTTCATTTCAGCGAGTATCAATCCAAACATAACAACGAGGAATTCCAAAGGATTTGACCGACCAAACCGAATGCAGTTAATTGAAAACAAAGTCCGAAGAGAGAATGTGGGGGGGAGAGAGAGAATGAGATGAGAGAGGAGAGAGAGAGAGAGAGAGAGAGAGAGAGAGAGAGAGAGAGAGAGAGAGAGAGAGAGAGAGAGAGAGAGAGAGAGAGAGAGAGAGAGAGAGAGAGAGAGAGAGAGAGAGAGAGAGAGAGAGAGAGAGAGAGAGAGAGAGAGAGAGAGACTGACTCTGACAAGACTTTTAATTACATATAGGCCAATAGCCCTGTCACTACTGAATACATGCATAATATAACAAACAACGAATAAGCAACCAAGTTGAAAGAGAGAGAGAGAGAGAGAGAGAGAGAGAGAGAGAGAGAGAGAGAGAGAGAGAGAGAGAGAGAGAGAGAGAGAGAGAGAGAGAGAGAGAGAGAGAGAGAGAGAGAGAGAGAGAGAGAGAGAGAGAGAGAGAGAGAGAGAGAGAGAGAGAGAGAGAGAGAGAGAGTTTATAAAAGAAGCACAAGGCATAATAATGACAGCAAAATAAGTTTAAACAATTACTGTAAAATCCCTAGCACACAGTATATCCCCATTACGCATGAGGTATTACAGCATTATAATGGCAAAGGTACCAAGGATGGCGTAACTTTATTTCTCTTTCAGTTTGTTCTCGTTCTCCATCAGCGTCATGCGCCAAACGAAAGCCAGTTGTTGTCGAGGTAAAGTTATCAGTTCCTTAGACGTAACGTTTTTTGCTTTATGAATTAGCTAAGTGCTTGCCACAGATGCGTGATTTCCTAACGGCCCTTTGCCAGTCTTTGACAGTGGGATACATACCCGAATGCGCAAACGAATCTGCTTAAGTGGCACCACATGTACGGTGCTCGCAACCTTTTTGGCGTGTCAGCAGTCCGCTTTCTTTGTTTAAAGTTTCCTAAGCTTTTCAGCCAGCTTTGTTTAACCCTTTCACCGCAGTGATTTAACACCCATGTCACTAAAAGGCATCAAATTGGGGTCTATTATTCAAAGACCCTATTGTCCCAGTTTTGGGAAGTAAGGTTAGAACCTTATTTCATATATGTCACAGAAGAATCCCCAAATACTGCAGGTGGATTTTGTTCTCTACCCAGGTACATTTAATGGACATTTTTGGCTGAAATATGGCTGGCGGTGAAAGGGTTAAATACATTTGTTTGTCTGTTTTGTTTTGAGGTGTTTTGTTTTGCTAGTTGTCGTTCTTCTGCTCAACGTTGTGTTATTTATCGAGATTCACAGTGTTTTGTAACGTCTGTAGCAATTTTGTTTGCTTTCTTAACCCTTTCACCGCCAGCAGTTTTTCAGCCACAAAATACCATTTAACTTAACTGGGTAGAGAAAATAAAATATCTGCAATATTGCGAATTCCTCTGTGACATGCATAACATTAGGCCTATCCTTACCTCCCCAAATTAAGAAAATAGGGTTTTGGGATAACAAGTCCTGATTTTATGCCTTTTAGTGACATGGGTGTTAAACCATTGTGGTGCTAAAATGCGACATTGGCGGTGAAAGGGTTAAAAATATTTCGTTATATCTTCATGAAGTTTCTTTCTTTTTTTTTCTTCTTTTTATATATATATATTTTTTTTCTTGCATTGTTCTTTCTATTTATAAATGATTATACACATGTATGTTGCATTGTCACTTAGTTATTTTTTAAATTATTGGAATGTAATTGATATTCTTATAGCTATTCAAGTAAATTCACGACACAGACTTATGTTTGTAACTGAAATGAGTTTGAGTGCGCTTATAAGCTAAAAACTTGTGCTCATGAAATAATGTGTGTATATTATGCAATGTGTTATGTCCAGGGGATTTTTCTTCTCATTTTACATTAGACCTTATGGTCTGAACGCGAGTTTTTCGGATGAGACGATAAACCGAGGTCCCATGTGCCCATGCACTTAGTACACGCTAAGCCCAGTGCCAACGATAAAGTTGTCATTTGGTCAAAATTTAACCCCCTCCCTTTCTTTCCTCATCAGTCACACAAAAATCGCACGCAATGTTTTTTTTTAATGGGTGGCGCGCCTCTGGCTGCGACGCGGTCTCCATGTGGGAGCAACCCGAATTTCACAGATACGCCTCTGTGACTATAAAGTACCTAATACCTAATGCCCAATAATGTCAATAAACGTTGTTTCAGTTTCTTCTCTCTTCGTTTAGTTTTCTAACTGCGTTTGGTTTGCTGGTTCCTTTGCGTTTCCCTTTTATTGTCGATGTTGTTTTGCTGATACATTTTTCTTCCATCAGTTCTTCGGTAAAACATCCAACAAAAAAGGTGACCCTATGCACAGCTGTTCCGTCCCACACAAAATCAAGCTATTTAGTTAAAAGCCTGAATCTAGAAATCTTAGATAAAAACTGCACCAAGCTATTGTCGGTAAAGATATTTTGGCTGTATGCTCTACATAGTATTTCATGAGTGATTTATGAAAAGTTACTTACGGTAAACAAAAGTTGGATTGAAAAAAACTAATGAAAATATAGATAAACTATTTCAAATATATTTCTTCCCTCAGATTTATGGTAAAAACTTTTTTTGTTGATCAGTATCAATCAACATATTTAGTATAAATAATATACTTAGTATCACAAACATAAATAAGATTGCCTATGAGTGAAAATCTAGCAATATCCACTGAATATAAGTAATCTAGGCACATACTACAACATATTCTCGACTGTTAGTTATGAAAAGTTACTTATAGTTAACTAAAGTTTGCTTGAAAAAACTTATGAAAATATAGATAAACTAAATGTTCCTCCCGAAACAGCTGTGTATGATCTCTTACACTGTTGCTCGTTTCTTTGTCCGAAACAGCTGTGTATGATCTCTTACACTGTTGCTCGTTTCTTTGTCGACTTTCACAATCAACAACAACATTATCTCCTTCTCCTCTTCTGGTCAAAGTGTCACTGTGCACCTATTTCTATTTCCTTGTGCATGCGCGCGCTTATGCACATCCACGTATATACACAAACATTCACACACATGCACACACCAACACATATATGTGCAGGGGCGGACCAAATGATTCGTAATAGGGTGTTTCCGCGGGGAGTCCAGGGAGCTGCATAGGTCCTGGGTTAAGGTGTAGTGGCCTTGTGGGGACTTAAGCCCCCTAAAAATTATGCAATTTAGTGATTATTCAGGCAACGTGAGCCATTTTCTTACATTTTGCACTTGTATAAGGTACATGCTTGGGGCAAGGGGGGGGGGGGGGGTGTCCGGAAATCATGGATCCGCCCCTGTGTGCCCTCACACAACATACACACTGTGCATGCTGCCTCAAAGATGATTACATGGCTAATCATAGCTATGTCAGTAAAACTACCAAAACTATGTCTGTTGCTTATTTTGGAAAGTACATTATTATTAACTAAAAAAAAAGTCGTCAAAAATAAACATTCAGTCATTTACAACAAACAGTTGTAATCACTAAGAATTCCGTTATTTGAATATGAAGTCTTCATCAACAAGACTCCAAGCACGCAGTCACTAATTTGAATTCAGTTATAACGGCAGGAAATGAAATACACTGAACCGGGATTCAAATCATTGCGGTATAATTATTGGCCTATTTATCTTTATTATATCCGCGACGTAACACACCTGTGAGTGTTTTTTTTTAATATATCTATATTATAATACGCGTGCCGAAAATAATTTTTAATATCTATTTTCTCCTAAGTCGCGGCGATTTTTGCCTTCAATTGTGAAATATAGGGGCACGTGTAGGTGCTTAACAGTTCTTCCAAGTGAAATTCGCCAAGTCGTCGTTTAAAGCGGGATTTCACATAAAAGTTGCTTAACGGAGGGAGTGATTTGAAAGAAAGACAGTTTCACGGAAACCTTTACGCGAAACTTAGTGTGTCGTCTGCTAAAACAGTTTTAGCGTTTTTAGCGTGTGATAAAAAAAAAGCCGAGGCTAGGCCTAACTCACTGCACCTAGAAACTTCTATGGTTGCTTTGGTTAGAAGAAGGGAGAGGGGGATGGGGAGAGGTGGCTAGGAAGGAGAAGAGGGAGGCGAGTTGGGCTTTTTTACAAATAGTTCCTCTACGTTCTGGAAGTTTGGTGTTTGGTCTAACCATATTTGTTTTGAAAGGTGCATAACGGAAAACAACGCATCTGCGCTCATGGATTGACAGGAAACCGAGCAAGCAATGATTAAATGTGTGCTGTCTACTACAGTGTGTGTGTGTGTGTGTGTGTGTGTGTGTGTGTGTGTGTGTGTGTGTGTGTGTGTGTGTGTGTGTGTGTGTGTGTGTGTGTGTGTGCGCGTGTGCGTGTGCGTGTGCGTGTGTGTGTGTGTGTTTTCACAACATTTAGGCACCTACTTTTCTCAAAGTGACAAAACCTAAGTTCTGTGCGAGGCTTGCAATTGCTTTCCTGAAGCTGGGTCAGGTGTCCGACTTGACTGCTTTCCCTTCTTCCTCTTATTTTTTTTTTTACATCGACTGTCTAAGAAGCCTTGATAGCTCAATAGGTAAAGCGGCGCAAATCAGTAGGTCGCGGTACGTCCGTGGTCGCGGGTTCGAGTCGGCCAATCGCCACATTTAAAAAAAAAATTCTTTTGTGGGGTCATCATCTTTTTTAAAGGAGAGGGGAGTGGGCGGAAGGGAGGGGGCACCACCACATATTTTTGGGTCTCTTTTCTTCATTATTTACATCTAACCAGTTCTTCTTCTTTTTCTTCTTCGATCGCTCAGACAGGTTCCTATCAATTATGAACGCAGATGCTTCATGCTGCCGTGCGGAGCACGGGTTTATCTAGTATATATATATATATCTATTACAGCAGTTAGCTGTTTGTCACGCGTGCTTCCCCAATAATTCTGTGCCAGTCTTTGACGGCAGAACACCCCAAGAGCAGAAATCCGCTAAACGTGTTCCATCTGTACACTACAGCTACTCCCATTCCTATCAGATTGTTTTTTCTTCTGCGCTTCTTGTCTTGTTGCCATTGTAATATTTCTTAAATGCGTTGTTTGTGTGTATTATGAGTGTTACTCTACTAGGGGAAGACGGGGTAAAAAGCGCATGGGCGGGTAAGAAGCCCACCCCAATTATCTCATGAAATAAAGAAAATTTCAGTCAAATTTGCCCATGAGACGAATGCTAGACATTAACGCTCGTCTCATGGACAAAATGAGACTGAAATTTTCTTCATTTCATGAGATAATTGGGGTGGGCTTCTTACCCGCCCATGCGCTTTTTACCCCGTCTTCCCCTACTGCTGTCTTGCAACCATCCCTTCCACGTTATCTTCCTTGCCAACAAATTATATAACATGCAATTGTTACCTTTTTTTGCTTTGTCTTGTTGGCACTGATTGGTTTGTTTATTATTGCATCTGTTTCGTATTTCCCACAGAATGAATAGCATCTATTCCCTCCAGTGATTAATCCTCTAATGTTATCTGCGATATGTAAATGACATAAAAGCAACAACAACAAAATGAGTAAATGTTCTGAATTCATACAACTAATTCATACACAGCCTGTCCGCATGTGGACACGTACACACAAATAATCATATGAAATAAAAACAGAAAAATGAAAATAATAAGCATTAATGTCTTCAAAGTTGCAGGAATATTTAACCATCGAGTGATCACATAGGGGAAGACGGGGTAAAAAGCGCATGGGCGGGTAAGAAGCCCACCCCAATTATCTCATGAAATGAAGCAAATTTCAGTCTCATTTTGCCCATGAGACGAGCGTTAATGTCTAGCATTCGTCTCATGGGCAAATTTGACTGAAATTTTCTTTATTTCATGAGATAATTGGGGTGGGCTTCTTACCCGCCCATGCATTCGTCTCATGGGCAAATTTGACTGAAATTTTCTTTATTTCATGAGATAATTGGGGTGGGCTTCTTACCCGCCCATGCGCTTTTTACCCCGTCTTCCCCTACATCATTCATGAGTTGACTTCACCACAACTGTTATATTCATTAAAGCGATGCAGGAAAACAAATAATCTTATAAGTAAGCAAAACAAACCACGAACATGAACAATCACGCACGCGCACGCAAACAAGCAAACAAACAGAGAAGCATAATTATGTCAGGAATTATTCATGGAGGTGAGAATAATTATGATGTGTGTGAAAGGAAAAACATATGAAGAGAATAGCGAGAGAGAAAAGAGAGAGAGAGAGAGAGAGAGAGAGAGAGAGAGAGAGAGAGAGAGAGAGAGAGAGAGAGAGAGAGAGAGAGAGAGAGAGAGAGAGAGAGAGAGAGAGAGAGAGAGAGAGAGAGAGAACTCGGAACTCGGAAATTTCAATGCAAAAAGGCCACCAGCCTGTCCGCATGTGGACACGTACACACAAATAATCATATGAAATAAAAACAGAAAAATAAAAATAATAATCATTAACGTCTTCAAAGTAAGAAATCAGTATATTAAAGGAAAATTGACCCAAAACCCATGATCTTAAATTGAGAAAGAAAAGTTGACAGTTTGTTCTCTTACAAACAATGCAGAGAGGAGCGAGAGAGTAATAGCACAGTATCCCAATTTGTATCCTTATTTTCCATTACCATTACAATCTTTGCTGCTTCTACCGTCATGAAAATCGCCAAACAATCGATATCTTGATTGAATGTCCTGAATTCTTGGTCAGGAGGGAGAAAATGGTTGAAGGTTGTAAAGTGGTAAGATTTCTTCAAAGAATGAAGCAGCTACAATATACGCTAATTCCGAACAGAACTGCAGCATATTCATCAATTAAAAAACAAAACAAAAACAGGTACAAGTATATACTATTCTACGCAAACAAATGTACGAGTACGTCTTCACATGTAATTACTTTTTTTGTTGAACAATTCTTTTAAAACCAATAAAATGAATTTGAGGCTTTTATTTGACAATCACAGAATCAGATATCTTCAAAACCTGATGTATATGCTGCATAGAATGTTGACCCGCGTAGAATGTATACATCGTATGATGAGATTGTAGAATGTATGCATTCTACGACTGGTTCATATAAAGTATACATACCATGAAAATGAAACACAGAATGCATACTTTCTACAGCGAAATTGTAGAGTGTGTTCAATGGACACACTTATGGAACGTTGACATGACGGGAACCTGATGTGTCATATAATACATTCTACGCGGGTCAACATATACGATGATTGGGTTGATTTGTCTTTGTTTTACGCGTCCTTGTTGAAAAGTGATCCTTCACTTTTGCTGAGTACTAATAACACTAGTATAATTATGATATAAGGCTTAGAGGCGGAGGAGATGATAAACACTATGTGTCGCATGTGTTAATACTGTTCAGTGTGCTAACAGCAGCACGACAGTGATTATTGTGATTGTCCATTCTGTGAACTCCATTCGTTGTAATTGTAAATACATCAGTTGTATATAGTGAAGACATAGAAAGCAATCTCTGGTCGTCTGTGTTGAGGTCTTCAGGTGTGTATTCCAATAGGATTGGGGAATACATTCCACCAACAGAGCAATTAACTATAATCATGTTACAGTGTTTGAGACCAAGCTTCAGGGATTTGTTGAGACTCCTGTGGACATGACTCTTTACTCGGCATGGTCGGCCGATGGATATTGCAGTTCAGGACTGTGTTGGACCTCAGGGGTGACGCTAAGGTGACGATAGATGGGCACAGACTAGTAGGTCAGTCAGAGAGAGAGAGAGAGAGAGAGAGAGAGAGAGAGAGAGAGAGAGAGAGAGAGAGAGAGAGAGAGAGAGAGAGAGAGAGAGAGAGAGAGAGAGAGAGAGAGAGAGAGAGAGAGAGAGAGAGAGAAACAGGCAGGCTAGCAGACAGAGACACAGACAGCGACACAGACAGAGATAAGAGAGACAGAGAGAAAGAAAGACAGAAAGACAGAGGCTGAGAGAGAGAGAGAGACACAGAGAGAGAGAGAGAGAGAGAGAGAGAGAGAGAGAGAGAGAGAGAGAGAGAGAGAGAGAGAGAGAGAGAGAGAGAGAGAGAGAGAGAGAGAGAGAGAGAGAGAGAATATGAACGAATGAATAACTTTTCTTTATTGAGGATAATATATTAAGCAACACTGCTTTTTTTCATCCAGTCCTCATGCAGAAAAATAGAAAACGGCGAAAAGAAACCAAACATAAATACAAACAACACCCAAAAGAAAACAAATGAGATAGATAGATAGATAGAAAGAGAGAGAGAGAGAGAGAGAGAGAGAGAGAGAGAGAGAGAGAGAGAGAGAGAGAGAGAGAGAGAGAGAGAGAGAGAGAGAGAGAGAGAACGGAAGGAGAGAAGAAAGAGAGAGAGAGAGAGAGAGAGAGAGAGAGAGAGAGAGAGAGAGAGAACGGAAGGGAGAGAAAGAGAGAGAGAGAGAGAGAGAGAGAGAGAGAGAGAGAGAGAGAGAGAGAGAGAGAGAGAGAGAGAGAGAGAGAGAGAGAGAGAGAGAGAGAGAGAACGAGAGAGAGAGAGAGAGAGAGAGAGAGAGAGAGAGAGAGAGAGAGAGAGAGAGAGAGAGAGAGAGAGAGAGAGAGAGAGAGAGAGAGAGAGAGAGAGAGAGACAGAGACAGAGACAGAGACAGAGGCAGACAGTCAGACAGACAGAAAGACAGACAAGGACAGATACAATGGCCTGAACATAAGGGAAGAATAGCAGTGAGAAAATATGAAGCAAAAAGTAAAATAGGAAAGATATTGGTTTACTTCTGCAACAAACCAAGGTTTGACATTGACATGACACCCATCCCCCCAAAATACATGCTGGTTCTCCTAGTTCTCAGCCACGCCTAAAATCAGGACAGGCAATTGCGAAAATGCAATTGTCTTTCTGTTCAGGTATCTTGTTTCAGATTGTGTACCCCTAGTTCTGACAGAGCACGGGTACGACGAGAAAAAAAAGCGAAGTAATATTTCTACTTTATAATGTTTGGTAAGGTGATACAAAAATAATATCGGCACTTTTAAAATAAAGTTGCCCATTCTCACTGAATGAATGGTGTGGCTTTGATTTGTGGCAAAAAAGGGGTTTGTGTGGATGCGAGAAACACAGCAGAACTTTATGTTTGTGGTTTGCTGTGTTTGCTTTTCTGTCTGTCTGAGAGTGTGCTTGTGTGTAAACTAATAATATGTTCCAGTTACCACAGCTTAATCAGCTGTACTGTGTGAGCAAACATACTTTACAATTTCTTATTTGTGTGTTTATATTCAGAGTCAATCAACGACAACAACAACAATAAAATTATAGGGTGGAATCCTAAAAAAGAAAGACTTATCTGTGGTTTCAAACTGTTGTAGTGTTTTGTGTTTGTTTCTGTTCTCTTTTTGCCTGTTATGAATATTTGTTTGTTTACCTCTGAGTACAGAAACTACAAATACGATACTGGGCTATTGGAACTATCGAACTTGAAGAGATGGTTTCTGTGTTACAGGCAGGGGGTGCCAGTTAATTCAACGTGGACGGGTTTCGCCCCGCACGGTGTGCGTCCTGTGTGTCCATAGCAACTCTAGTAAGCCTCCAACAAGCACAGTTGCTGAGTTTGGTTTCAACCAGTTTTAAAGAAAAACAAATGCAGTTACAATA
>CM065683.1:53206986-53226986 GCA_017654935.2 Phymorhynchus buccinoides | reverse complement strand
GAGCTGCAGATTTGCACGAGCTACACTTTTGACTGCGACACACGTTCACACAAATAGCAACAGAGACAAATTAGCAAAGGTTATGCTCTTAAAGACACACTGACCCACCACGATTAAGTCCTTTGTTTTTTTTTCTGGGTATCTGTGACCCACATACAAATGTCCCCAATTTCGAATTGAGGCTGCTCTTTAAAACGATGTTTCGTTCTCAATGTGGGGACATTTGCATGGTAGTCAAACCTGGTCAAAACAAAATTTCTTACCAGCTCTAGGCCGTGTAGACACAAAAGCGGATATTCCGTGCGGAAACCCGCGCGCAATCCATAAATAAGTGAAACAAAGAAGGGGAAAGATTTGCGCATGTGTCCGAATTTCCCCTATATGCGTAAACTTTTATCCTTCTTTCTTCCACTTACTTAGGGTTTTCCGTAAGGAACTTACGCGTCTAATGTGAACCCGGCCATCAGAGGGAAAACACGTGAAACCCGTGATTTTGACACGTGATCTGGTGGGTCTTTAAACTCCAAACAAACGTAGAGAATTATTTCCAATTCAAAATGAACACCGACAAAATAATATAACACTTGTACTGTGTTTAATAGTTCCGGTATGAAAGACTAGCGTTCGAATTCAACTTGATAAACAGCAAATCCGTGGCCCAGCTAGGAATCGTAAGCCTAGGCCTATTTTGATTTTAAAGACACACTGACGCACCACGATTAAGTCCCTTGTTTTTTTCTGGGTAGCTGTGACCCACATACACATGTCCCCAACTTCAAATTGAGGCTGCTCTTTAAAATGATGTTTCGGTTTGAATTTGGAGGCATTTGTATGGGAGTGAGACCTGGTGAAAACAAGATTTATATCAGCTATAAGAGGAAAAACACGTGAAACCCGTGATTTTGACACGTGATCTGCTGGATCTTCAACAAGCAAAATTCATCCCACACACCAAGCACTAGGTCACACAGAAACCCAGACATTTTTGTATCAAATAATAACAGCACTTAAGGCTCTTGGAAATGTCCATCTTAGTCAGACACACAGACAATAGGATGAAAGAGAGCGGGAAAAAGCCTACCTAAAAATAATTTAAAAAAATAGAATAAAAGGGGGGGGGGGGGGGGGGGGGGGGGGGGTAGGAAAAAAGGGGAAGGGGGGGGGGGGAGAAATAAAGGAACAAAGAAAAAAAAGGAGGAAAGGAAGGAAAAAAAGAAAAGAAAGTGTTAACAAGAGGCAAAGCCTTCAAGGCTCACGTCTGATTTGTATTACTATAATACTGTTATGTAGACACTTGTGCATCTGAAAACAGAATTAATTTTTATTTTACTGTGTAAATTAAATTATTTCTGTGCATTAAATTACCCCTACCCCTTTCCCTCTTTCTTTTTAAAATTTAATTATATGTATGTTTATATATGCGCATGTAACATAGTGGAGCCCTATTTTTTTATTTTTGGCAAACAAGTAAAATTGAAAAGCATATTGACAAAGCTTTCAGAAAAAACATAGTGACCAACCCCCCCCCCCCCCCCCCCCCCGCCGGGTAAGGGGGGTCTACGGACACCTGTAGGTCTAAGCCTCTTAGAAAATTAATAATTGAAGTTGCGGAATTCGTAAGGCCATACTCCGATCTGATACTGTTTTAAACTGATTGTTCATGCGATAGAAACTTGTTCCACATCATCTACATTTCTGTAAGATACTTTAGTCCTAATATTTTATTTTCGTTTCGTTAACCCCCCCCCCCCCCCCCCCCCCCCCCCCCCCCCCCCCACAACAAAGCAAAGGTGAAGGTCGCAGCCTGCACGCTCATCCATTCTGGTCACATGGTGATCAATCGTCTAGGCCTAACTTGGTCTGGATTCGTACGTCGAAGGCAGTGAAATCGACGAACACTGGATTTTCCGTATATTTTTTTTCAAGACTGAAATGAATGTGGGCTAAATGTTAGGTACGTCGTCTTGATTATGAGGTAAGGCTTGATCTGTAGGCCTAGGCCTTGTTGTGTGTGCGGTCGCCGGAAGTGCGATAATAAGTATTGCATGGGCAGAGATGATGCGCGAATGAACACGAACAACAGTTGTCAAAGGCGCAAATAAAACGAAACAACCGGGCCGTCAACGCCCCACACTCGGTACATCCCTTTTGTTACAGAAAATATAAGTTAACGACGTTAAAATGTACCTATTTGTACACACCTGAAGTCTTGTGTTTCTTTTTAAACAGCGTTTTTGTATATCTAATGGAGAGTCTTCTTTCCAGTATGAGCATCTGATCTGTACAGCACAACAGTAATCTCTGCAACAAATGATTGTATTTCTTATGCTCTTTGTAGATGCATCTGACTGCTTTGATCGTTGTGAGTTGAAGGCTCATATCAAAATCAAGTATCCTGCTAACTTTAACCCTCCAACGCCTTGTATTTTTAGAGAACATTAGAGAAAACGACAATGTTAAAGTTTGGAGATTGCAAGGTTAAAGGTTGCACAACAGTAATCTCTGCAACAAATTATAGTCTTTCTTGTGTCCTTTATTGATGCATCTGACTACTTTGATCATCGTGACTTGAAGGCTCACGTCAAAATCAAATATCCTGCTAACTTTAACCCTCCAACACCTTATATTTTTAGAGAAAACGACAACGTTAAAGTTTGGAGAATGCAAGGTTAAAGGTCGGGCCATGGACGCAACACACACACACACACACACACTCACACTCACACACACACACACACACACACACACACACACACACACACACACACACACACACACACACACACACAGACACACACAGACACACACACACACAACCGAACACGTACAATACTATAGACTCACTTTGTTTTTAAAAAAACGACGTGAGCCAAAAATGAAGGCGGAAGTGGTGGTGGGTTGCATGATGAGTGAGCAAGATAGCGGAGAGCGGATGAATGATTGGGTGTGGTGTGAGAGTTACATATTTGTTAATGTAAATTTATGTTTCATACTTTTATTTAATATTTTTATTTTACACGGTGCGTTGTACAATGCCAATGGACAATAAAGAAACTTATGACTTATGACTTATGACTTAATGTGTGCGGTGGGGAAGTAAAACTAGAAACAACGAGCGTGCACCTTACCCGTTTCGAAGATCCACCAGATCACGTGTCGAAATCACGGGTTTCACGTGTTTCCCCTCTTATAGCTGGTAAGAAATTTTGTTTTGACCAGGCTTGACTCCCATACAAATGCCCCCAAAATTGAAACCGAAACATCATTTTAAAGAGTAGCCTCAATTTGAAGTTGGGAACATTTGTATGTAGGTCACAGCTCTACCCAGAAAAAACACACACCAAGGGACTTAATCGAGGTGGGTCAGTGTGTCTTTACGATTAAGTCCCTTGTTTTTTCTCAGGGTAGCTGTGACCCGCATACAAATACCCCCAACTTTAAATTGAGGCTGCTGTTTAAAAACGATGTTTCGTTTTCAATTTGGGACCATTTGTATGGGAGTCAAACCTGGTCAAAACAAGATTTCCACGTGGGAAACCTTTAAAGATCCACCAGATCACATGTCAAAATCACGGGTTTCACGTGTGTATTCCCTCTTATAGCTGGTAGGAAATCATGCTTTGACCAGGTTTTACTCCCATACAAATGCCCCCAAATTGAAAACGAGACATCATTTTAATCAATTTCAAGTTGGGGGCATTTGTATATGGGTCACAGCTACATGTACCCCAAAAACAACAACAAGGGACTTAATCGTGGTGGGTCAGTGTATCTTTAAAACAGAAAAGATGACAAGATTTAGGGGCTGCTTGATCAGTTCGTGAATGAGATATTTCCAGGTTTGTTCTGTTCTTACACCGTGGGGTCACGATATAGGCCTACAGCAATGTGCTGCTTCAAGGCGTCGTTGTCTGAAATTTCATCCAGCTCTGTTCATTATTTCCGTCGATGAGCTTGTGGGTGTGTTTTTAAATTATAAAGATGTTTTGTCTATGTCAGACTGTTACGCGTGTGTGTGTGTGTATGTGCGTGTGCGTGCGCGTACGTGCAAATGCGCACCGATGCGTATGTCTATGTCACAGGGAAACAGGTGTGTGTGTGTGTGTGTGTGTGTGTGTGTGCGTGCGTGCGTGTGCGCGTGTGTCTGTCTGTGTGTGTGTGTGTGTGTGTGTGTGTGTGTGTGTGTGTGTGTGTGCGTGCGTGCGTGCGTGCGTGCGTGCGTGCATGCATGTGTGTGCGTGCGTGCTCGCGCGCGCGTGTGTGGTGAATAATTAAGGTTGCGTGCGTCTATGTAGGCCCTAGCTGTGTTCCTTTCTCTTCACAATCCCTTCACGTAAAACCAGCTACTAGCTCGGGGACGACTAAAGAGGGTGCACGTGCCAGCAGCTCGTGTCTGCTGTACACACGGTGTCGGCTTCAGTCAGCCACGCCACCACTAGGCTCCAGAGAAATGCTGCCTGACACCGGAGATGGATAGGCAAGACAGCAGGGAACAGCAAAAAGATGGGGAGAAAAAAGAAAGAAAGACACAACATCAAAAATAAACAAACAAGATTTATAAACGAGGGAAACAAAAAACCCACATCGTTCTTTGAGACTTAATTGGTATAAAGCTCTTCGCAGAGGTTTGCATTTCTTAGTAATGCTGTTTGTTTTCCCTGAGTGCTTAATTGTATAATCGGTGCGTGTACGTGCGAGAGAGAGAGCGAGAGAGAATACGAATACGAATACGAATACGAATGTTTTATTGAGGGTAAAAAGGATAAGCTACAATAGCTTCTTTACACCTTGCCCTCTCACTCACACATTCATACCATGCATCAAGCAAAGAAAATTTGACATAAAACAATCAAGTCAAGAAAATGGAACAAAAATTGGCACATGAAATAATTGAAAAAGAAATCAAAAATGTGATTTAAAGCAAACATGGATAAAACTTAACAATGGTGAACTTGAATTGGTATTTTAAATTGAGTACGAAAAAAGGGAAACCATTTTGAGACAATGACAATTTTTCAGAATAAACCCAATTTTAAGGAAGAAAAAAACACAAAAAAAACAAAAAAAAACATATGATAACATGGGAATATGAGAGAGGGACAGAGAGAGAGAGAGAGAGAGAGAGAGAGAGAGAGAGAGAGAGAGAGAGAGAGAGAGAGAGAGAGATTTATAAGAATCTAGACATAGCTGATGGCATTAGTAACGTTTGAAGTAAAACTCATTAATTAGCATTACTAATAAACAAGATTGTCTATTAGGAGCTTGTGATAAGATTTTCGAAAGGAAAAGACGCTAGTTCTATTTTTTAGATAATCAGGGAGGTCGTTCCACAGTTACCACCAGAGAATGTAAGGGATGATTTATATAGATCTGTCCTGGGGCGGGGCATTGTTAATTTGGTTTTGCTTCGAATTGTATGGACTTTAAATTTAGTAATAAGATATTTTGGTGCTAACTTATTTATGATCTTGTACATAAGGGTACCTTTATTTAGTAGGCATTTCAAATCAAATGGTAGAATGTTAAGTTCTTTATAGTCATTGGTTTCTAGGGATGACGATTTAAGGAGTATGAGTTTAAGAGAGCGTTTATATAGTCTTTCAACATGTTTGAGTGTGTTTTTACTAGCTGAATCCCAACATGTTGATGCATAATCAATATCAGGTTGGATATAGGCATGGAAAAAAAGTCTACGAGTATGTTGATCTAAAAAGTGTTTAATTCTATTGAGCTGAAATACTTTTTTTGAAATTTTCTTGGACAGAATGTCCATGTGTTTTGACCAGGATAAGTTGTTGTCAATGTATACGCCGAGTAATTTGTGTGAAGTAACTTCTTCTAGAGGCTTTTCATAGATAGTCGGTGTTCTTAATTGATTTTTAAAGTTTTGCCTCTTTTGTCTTGTTGTGATTAACATGAATTTAGACTTTTTGGGGTGTAAGGCCATATGATTTTGCTCTGCCCAGTCAACTAGATTATTAATGTCACTCTGCAATCCAGAACAGATTGAATCAGCATTTTTGCCATTTTTATACACTGTGGTGTCGTCTGCAAAAAGCTCACACGATGAAGTAAGATGAAGGGGGAGGTCATTTATATAAACGGTGAAGAGTATAGGTCCTAAGACTGAGCCTTGGGGAACTCCATAATTGACTGATTGAAATGAAGATGTAATAGTGTCTTTGGAGACGGTTTGTCGTCTGTCAGATAGAAAGGACGAAACGAGGGCGATATAATCTTGAGTTAAACCATACAATGATAGTTTTTTCAATAGAAGGCCATGATCAATAACATCAAAGGCCTTAGCAAAGTCGACGAGAATGGCACCGGTGAGAAGGTCATTGTTAATATTGGAATGCCACTGTTCGATTAGATTAGTGAGTACTGTTTGGCAGGAATGGTTTTCTCTAAAGCCACTTTGGTTACAATGGAAAAGATCATGTGTGGTAAAGTATGTTTGAAGGTTACGTTTTAAATGCTTTTCTAGAGGTTTGGAGAGGTTAGACAAGATAGAGATAGGTCGGTAGTTTGACGGATCTTGGGGGTCACCAGATTTATATAGTGGTATCACCTTGGCATCTTTAAATAATTGGGGATAACAGCATTTCTCAATACAAAGGTTATAAATATAGGTAAGACAGTCAGTGATAATAGGCGCAGATAGCTTTAATATATAGTTATCAATATGATCTAAACCGCAACATTTAGAATGCTTGAGTTGAATTAATTCTTGGTATACCTCATGTACAGCCATAAACTGGAAACTGAGTTTAGGACCTAATTTTTTGGAGTCACAGTACTCTTTCAGTAACAATAGATCGTTAGAGCCAGTTCGATCGGCTAGTATCGTTTTATCAGCTATGGTACAGAAATGATTGTTGAGTTCTTCAACAGATAGATCGTTTGACAAGGGCGTACTGTGTGTTGAAGATTTGCAGGATAATTGGTTAATTGCTTTCCAGATAGATTTTGAGTCTTTTTTAGATTGAATAAGATCGCCAAAGTACTTTTTTTTTGGCAACTCGCTTCATGTTTGTTATTTTGTTTCGCTGCTTTTTAAAAGCTACATCCTTACCAGTTGTTTGTACTAAACTTTCACGAGTCTTTATTTCCGCATTTATATTATCGTTTAACCATGGGGGTTTACCTTCAGGCTTGACACGTTTGGTTATAAAAGGGGCATGTTTATCGTATATTGGGATGAAGGTATTATACCACTTTTCAAGGGCTTTATTTGGGTCATTGTACTGAAAAACAATAGAAAAGTCGGCCATACATAAATCATATAAGAATTGCTCAGGGTTAAAGGATTTATAGCTACGAAATGCTACACATCTATGAGAACATTTGGGGATTCTGATGCCTTTTTTTGACCACGTTAAGCATATGGGGAAGTGATCGCTTAACCCGAAGACAGGAACAGACGTTTCAACTATGTGACCAGGATTGGTGACGTATATATGGTCAATGAGTGTTTGGGTCTGTAGTGTTATTCTTGTGGGGTTATTAAGTAATTGAGACATATTATAAGATTCATAGAGACGTTTCCAGTTATCATGGATTTTAAGAAGATCAATATTCAAATCACCTAGCAATATGATGTCGGTATAGGATAAGGAAACATTGTCCATCATAGATGAAAATCGGTTAAACCACTCCACACGTTCATCGGGATTTCTATATAAAAATCCCACAATAATTGGTGTGTGTCCCTTTAAGCGAATTTCAATCCAAATACCTTCTATGTTGTACTTATCGAAGTCATGTACCTGTCTATAGTTCACTGACTGGTGAATGTATGCAACCATGCCTGTGTGTAGCTTACTTGAAGCATCTTTTCTAATAACATTGTACCCTGGTACAGAAATTAGATTGTCAGACACAACATCAGATAACCTAGACTCGGCAAAGGCAAAACAATGAAAACAAGTATTAGAATTTGACAAGACAGAAGGCACATCAGACATTTTGTTTAAAAGATGACATGCATTTAAATAACCTATTTTAAAACCCGGTTTCGATAACCATCTAGAATTACTGGTAACATTGGCCATTTTAACGTAATTGCTTAAAACAATCACCAACTCAAGAGGAAACCAGCGAAATGTATATCAATATAAAAGAAAAATCAGGCCTTTAGGCGAAAGAGTGAACAACTTAAAACAAAACAAACTTATTCAAATGAATCAACAATGGTATAAAGTAAGTGTGGTCGCAATAAAAGGTAGAGTTAGAAGAGCAAATAAACGAATAAAACAGTAGTATGGAGAGAAAATAAGCCAATTAGGCCTACAAACTAGCAACGCGTCTGCGATTTTTTCCCACGAATAGAGAAAAAAGAGAGAATAATCCACTGGTTTGCTACACAGAGGAGCAGTTCAGGACACCGTAGCACAGAGTTTCTCTAATAATATGCACCGGGTCTTCGTTTATGAAAAGTCAGGCAGGCGCAGTGAGAAAATGGTTAATAGTCAATCCAATCACTGCTTTGAGGCCCTGTCACGAGTTGACAGAATTAAAATAGTATACTGTTCATATCAGTACAGGGCAGGCAGAGGTAGAAGTGTCCAACACGAGAATATCAGGTTCTACCAGTACAAGAGAGAGAGAGCGAGAGAGAGAGAGAGAGAGAGAGAGAGAGAGAGAGAGAGAGAGAGAGAGAGAGAGAGAGAGAGAGAGAGAGAGACAACGTTTTAATGAACCGGGCAGCCCATGTCAAAGGGAACAGTGGGAAGGGGAATTGTTAAATCAAACCCCCCAAATGGGGAACATTCCATAACACAAGATATTACGAGAGAGAGAGAGAGAGAGAGAGAGAGAGAGAGAGAGAGAGAGAGAGAGAGAGAGAGAGAGAGAGAGACGCTTCAGAATCGTTTTTATTGACATTGACAAGTACATTCCTTATGTCAAAGGGGATTACCATATTTGCAGCGTCAGGAATTCATGCAAAAAACGAAAATAGGTAAATGTATTACGAATAAAGGCAAATTGAGTCAACGTTGGACACAATATAACAACATAATACAAGATATTCTATAAAGAAAGACCAATAACATTTACAGTGATAACAATTGTCTTCGTAATATACGAATACATGTACAAGTCTAAGAAGAAAGAAAAAAGTCCAACAAAAACGGGAGAGAGAGAGAGAGAGAGAGAGAGAGAGAGAGAGAGAGAGAGAGAGAGAGAGAGAGAGAGAGAGGGAGGAGAGAGAGAGAGAGAGAGAGAGAGAGAGAGAGAGAGAGAGAGAGAGAGAGAGAGAGAGAGAGAGAGTGTGGGTAGCCTATGTGTGTTTGTGTTGTAGTCCACCCCACTCAAACAATAAGCTTGTTCTTCACTTTCTGCTAGTAAATTACATGTAGTAGGCTACACCGACACATGTGTTGGGCGTGCATGTTTCTGAGCATGCGCATCATTATGTGTATGAAGGCTTTGTACACTTAAAGACCCACCAGATCCATGAGTCAAAACCACGGGTTTCACGTGTATTCCCTCTTATAACTGGAAAGAAATCTTGTTTTGACCAAGTCTGACTCCCATACAGATTACCCCAAATTGAAAGCCACACATCAGTTTAAAGAGCAGCCTCAATTTGAATATGGGGAAATTCGAATTTGTGTCACAGCGACCCAGAAAAAAACAAGGGACGTAACCGTGGCGCGTCACGGGGTCTTTAAAGACCCACCAGATCCATGAGTCAAAACCACGGGTTTCACGTGTTTCCCTCTCCCGCTGGTAAGAAATCTTATTTTGACCAGGTCTGACTCCCATATAAAT
This sequence comes from Phymorhynchus buccinoides, assembly GCA_017654935.2. Taxonomy (NCBI): domain Eukaryota; kingdom Metazoa; phylum Mollusca; class Gastropoda; order Neogastropoda; family Raphitomidae; genus Phymorhynchus; species Phymorhynchus buccinoides. The sequence goes on along the minus strand of CM065683.1, from coordinate 53,217,209 downwards.
TCCTCCGTACATGAAAACGAGACATCACTTTAAAGAGCAGCCTCGATCGTGTATGCGGGTCATCATCATCCAGACTTTGGCAGGCCAGCTGAGAGGACACAGAGAGAGAGAGAGCCTTCACAGCATCATCTTCTTGCTGTCTACTTCTTGGGCCTCCTCAACTTGCAGCGTTGGATTCCTGCTTGGGCTACTTTCATCACAGTACGACGGCTTGCTGACGGAAGATGGGCACCCACCACTCTTGAGCCGCTCCCGCCAGCACCGCCGTACGACAGACCGGTTCTTCATTGGGCCACCATCCTTGCTCCGGGCTACCGTTGAGCGACACTTCACCCACCTCCGTTCGCCTCTGCGTTTCCTGAGGCAGTCATTTTCGTTAGTGAGTATAAATAAGGAATAGGGTTTTGTTTTTTTACAGTTTTTTGCAGTATGATGTGTTATTCAGCTGCCTAGTGTAGGGTCGTAGGACATATCACAAAAGTGGTATACCCAGGAGGACTGCGCCGGCCATAGAGCCAGGTCACAGCAGGACTCCTGGGAGTAGGGCCTAGGACCTGAAGTTAGCTAGTTTTTTACTGGACTTTTTTTTACCTTTGCTCACTTTCTTTTTTTTGACTTTTCAATGTCATTCTCGCGTTCCTGTCATTCCCTCCACTCGTAGGCTACGGCCTGGTGGACACGGACCTCATAGACTAGGATTCTTGTAGGGCAGTTCCACACTCTGTTAGGGTTCCTGCCAGCCTCCTAAATTGTTGGAGGAGTTTGTGTGCGGGCAAATAAATTAGTCAGAATAGGAGTTAGGTGAATAAACCAATAGGTCTGTCCTGTCTCTCCAAATCTTTTTGGATACTCTTTAACTTATTGCCGTAGGGAAACGTAGGGGTGAAGTTAGGCGTAAATATAAATGAATACATTTTGTTAAAAAACCAAGTTAAATTGATTTGTAAGAAAAATAGAAGGCCTGTTCCTTTCTTTGAACGGACACTAAAATGCAAGGTTTTTTCTACTAAGGTAGGAGTCTTAAAATCCATAACATCTAAACAAAATAAATAAGAATTTTGTAAACATTGGTGCTTAAATAGCACAAGATAACACTGATCTATTTGATAAAAATAATATTTTCTGTTAAAACTAAATAGTGATCCCTCCAGTGGACATGGAGGGAGTTTGATAAAAAAGGTAATAAAATTCCAAACTAGAATCTCGGAAAAATTAAACCTTTATAGAGGCTGTCACGACCTGCACTGTGACACCACAGGTTAGGAGAGCTCGACTCTGATTGGTCGCCCTCGTTTGCGAAAGGTTCCCATTGGTTCCTTTCGTAGACATTTGGCTTCAAGTCAAAACTAGTAGTACAAGTGGTTAATCCACGGCTAAAAAATCCCAGCGACCTGATTGGTTGCTGGGAATAACGAAAAGATACGCTGTGTTGTTCCTTCCTAACCGTTGGTGGGAAGGAGCAATACTTAGAGAAATATTTTGTAATCAGAAAACTAACTTTGAATTTTGTTCTTTGAACATACTAAATTTCATAACTAGTCATAAGTTAATCAATAAAACATGAGTTCGTCTGGGTCTCAGAAGAAAAGTGGGCTAGTAAATCCTGGGACAACGTCCCAGAGGACCCTTTCACCTCAACCAAATACAGAAAAAGAAGATCATGTACACTTCAGTGATTCAGAGTCTGAATCTGACGCCATGGAGGACTCGCCACAGTCACCAGAGGCTGCAGATCCTCTGAACGACTCAGTCTTTTCTAAAGAAATAAATGAAGAAACCAACTTCACATTGGTACAGAACAGAAAAAAAAGATCCAGAAATGAAGGGCTTTCGGACTCTAACTCTGACAAATCTAGTGATCCACTCCCAAATGAAAAGAAAATTAGGGAAGAACTCAAAGACATGGACGACAATCCACCCCCCTTTCTGCCCCCAAATCAGGAGACTGAGACCCAGTCGAAGGTCCAGATCGAGGAGCCAGAGATTGTTGATATAAACAAAGAAAAAGAGGGCCAACGGCCCTGTCAATCTGAGTCTGCCTCAGGGGCTGCAGAGGAACCTGGTTCCAAGACAGCCTCTGGGACAGGGCACAAAAATAAACAAAATACAAGGCCAGTAAGACAGGGAGACCAACCCCCACCAGTGTTTCTTACAGTTCCCAGTGGTTCTGGAGGACCTGGGCACAGGCTCGGCCACGCTCAGGTCCCTCGGACCCACTACTAGTTACAATATGTGGTGCCAGACCACGGGGCCCATTCTTAGTCAGAGACCCCTGTCCAACAACAGATACTTGATAGGGTGTCGCACAGAGAAACAACAACGTATCCTGGCAGGGATGAAGAAACTTGCACAAATTAACATAAAATGTACCATTCCAACTGCCACAACTGAAGGAGTGATAAAGGCAATTCCTCACGAGGAAAGCTGTGAGGAAATAAAGAAATTAATACCAGGAGCCAAACAAGTATCCAGACTGAAAAACAAGGACGGGAGTGATTCTAGGGCCGTAAGAATTACGTTTGACAGGACCACCCTCCCGTCCTTGGTTAAACTGAATGCGGAGGAATTCAAAGTCCACCCTTACATCCGTCCGTAAATGTAGGAAATGTTCCAGGCTGGGACACAGTCAAGATCAATGCAGATCGAGAATGGAAATCTGTGTGAGGTGTGCCCAGCCTGGACACAACATCAAAGAGTGTAAGACTCAGACACTTAAATGCATAAACTGTATGGGAGAGCATTCGGCTGCATACCAGGGCTGCCCCCAATATCAATTGCGCTTGAAAGCTAACAGAATCAGAGCAGAAACCTTCTTGCCCTATTCGGAGGCCATTAAGAAGCCTAAGGTCGCTCTAAACGAAGAAAAAACACTCAGGGAACAAAGAAGGCCACCTCCACACTTGCCACCAGATGGGGCATGGAGAACCGAAGAGAGAGGTCCTCCAGGGAGGTACAGAAACCAACTTTTGCAGACAAAGTGAGAGGAGTTGTGGACCGGGAGACTGTGGGGGATCCGGTTCAGGACCCCCCCGGTGGCCCGGAACATGTACCCCCTATCATCAGAAGAACCAGAACAAGAATTCTTTCAAAAAGACAAAGACTGAACAGCAACAAAAAGAGACTGTTAAAGGCCAAAGCTACCCTTCTAACTAAACAACAAAAACAAGCCTCAGAAAAAACCATCGAAGTACTTGTGGCGGACCAGATCCAAAAACAGACAGAGACAATGATGACGAGTATAACTAAACATATGGACAAACTAATGACGGACTTTCAGGACAAAATGACACAAAAACTGGATCTGAGTCCGCCCCGAGAAACTAATACATTAGCTACACCCATTGACTTAAAACAAATACAACAAACAGAACAACAGGAAACAAATAAATCCCCAGGTGAGGAGCTCATAACTAAAATTCTCATTTCCTTAGTAAAGGCCAGAAATGGCAACAAGCCTAAATTGCTCCTTGACGGTTTGGTGGCCCTCCTCCCAACAGACGGTCAGTCCCCCATTCCCACCACACAAGGCAGTAATCTGTATCGTCTGGCTCAGTTGGTTTGCGAACCGACTGAGGCTTCCAGGCGATACAGATACGTGTCACATAAAGCCCTGTAAGTATCTTGAAAGATACAGTTTAATTAAAATCCAGTTAAAACACTCCTGTCTTCTTCTTCTGTTAACATTCTTCAGTGGAACTGCAGAGCAGCTTCCTCCAACATAGACTTTCTGATAAATTTTCTCGCTACAAACACAACTCAATACCACATTCTCTGTATCCAATCATTAAATTGCACAGTTATAAATCTACCTCGAATAGATGGCTTTTGCCACCCCCCATCAATTAGTAACTCACTAGATAAAGTAAAAACAGCAACCTACGTAAGGAAAAACATAGGCTATAATAACATTGCCTCACCAATTACAAATATCGACACAATTCAATATTCTAACACTATACAAATTCATTTAAAAGATCACCCCCTACATATAGTAAACGTATATTACCCACAGGGATACAAAAAGGCTCCCATAACTAATTGGCTTAGTTCTTTGCCCCTAACTTGCTCCTGGGCTGTGTTGGGAGATTTCAATGCTCACCACATAGCCTGGGAGCACAATTGCACAAGAAACGAAGATCAGACATTGATGGACGACATTAATGAATCTAATCTGGTCCTGCTTAACGATGGAACGAACACAAGGTATCCTCACATACAAAATAATAAAGCTACCACTGTGGACTTAACTTTGATCAGTCCACAGTTATATACAAAGACGGACTGGTGCCCCCTAATAGATCCCCTGGGTTCAGACCATAGGCCTATTTCAATAGAGATTGGTGCAGATATAGATGACTCGGAAGACTTGCCCCCGAAAAAATTTCTATATGAAAAAGCCAACTGGGAAGTTTTTAAAGCAATTTTAGAGAAACATACTCCAAATGAAGTAGAACATCAGAACATAGAAATACACTATAAAAATATCCATACACAAATTTTAGAAGCTAGTGTACAAGCCATTCCCATGAGCGCACAGTCCTCAGAAAAGATCAACCAGACCAGAAATAATCCCTGGTGGAACGAGGACTGCGCTGAAGTAGTAAAAGATAAACATAAGGCAAGTAACAGATTTAATAAATACCCCACAGAAGAAAATTTCAACGACAAAAAAATCACAGAGAAACACAGTAAAAAAATTATAGCTAAATCCAAATTGGAGTATTTTACTAACGAAAAGATAACTGATTTCAAAGACCTAGGGAAAGCCTGGAAGAGGCTAAAAAGGTTAAAACTTAGTGGTTTTTCTAGAAAGACAAGGTTAACGGTAAATAACAAATCAACAACATCAAATATCGAAACAGCTAACGTGTTAGCTGAAACTTTTAGTAAAGCTAGTCAAACCAATGCTTTGCCACCACAAGAACAAGAAAGAAGAAAAAGCATTCCTGCTTTTAACAAATCCACGGATAATTCTAACCCTATAAATTCCCCAATCAAATATACCGAGCTTGCTAGAGCCCTTCGCAGTATAAAAAAGGTAAATAAAGCAACAGGAGGTGATATCATCTCCTACAAGATAATAAAACAATTACCCCCAAATTATTTACAAATTTTACACGGTTTCTATTCCAGATGTTGGGAGGGGGGGGAAATTCCACAAGCTTGGAAAGAGGCCCAAGTAATAGGGATCCCTAAACCCGGAAAACCGAAGAGGGATCCCAAAAGTTACCGGCCTATCTCCCTCACCCCTCATCTGGGTAAAGTTTATGAAAGGATCGTGAGAACACGATTAGATTACTTTTTACAAAAAAATAACATTTTGCCCCCCTTCCAAGCAGATTTTCGAAAAAATCGATCCTGTATGGAACAAGTAGTTAAATTGACCTCCCATGTCAAAAGAGCGTTTAATCGCCGAAGAATAATACTATCCACGTTCTTTGACATCAAAGGGGCGTACGACTCAGTTTGGCATGGGAGGTTACTTCAAAAAATTAGCAGGCTCGGTATTGCGGGCAACACATTCAATTTTATCAAAGCCTTTTTAGAGAATAGAAAGATGAGAGTTAACGTGGGACAGTCCCTGTCCAGAGTTTACACTTTGGACATGGGCGTCCCACAGGGGAGCATGATTGCACCAACCCTGTTTAACATCATGCTCCACGACATACAGAACATACCATTGGGAAAATCAAAAATTTCTATGTATGCCGATGATATCGCGATATGGACACCCCCAAATACAAAAAAATACTTATTAATGCATAAGGAACATCAACGCCATATAACAGCTATAGCAACGTACCTCCAGGATAATGGCTTTTCATTGTCACAGGACAAATGCGAATTCATGGTCTTTTCGAACAAAAGAGACAAAACTGATTTTACAATAGATATATTAGGTACGGAAAAAACCCAGAGCACAAAAGTTAAATTCTTGGGAGTCATTCTTACTCCTACGTTAAATTGGACACCACACATTGAACACACAGCAAAAAAGGCTTCGCAAGCCTTAAATTTTATTAAAGTAATATCTAAAGAAAGATGGGCTAAGGACCCAAAATTCCTGGTTAACCTGGTTAGGGCCCTGGTGCGCAGCCGATTGACCTACGGAATGGAAGCCTTTCACTCGTTAACTAAAAGTCAGTTTTCAAAACTACAAGCTATAGAGACTAAGGCACTTAAAATTGCACTCGGTGTCCCTGTGTACGCAGTAAACAAGTTAGTGTACAGGGACATCGGGTGGCTGCCATTAGAGAACTTGATGAGGGTAAACTGTGCCAATTTTCTGGTGCGCTGGTATGCAGCCAAGACAGAATCATTTAAAGAATTCAAAATGAATATGATAGACCCCTTTTTGAATTATGAGACTAAAAAGAAAAAGAATCCCACAGCAAGTGATAAGAACACCAATATAATTCATTTCTCAGCTAATCTGTTTAAAGAGGCTAACCTGGACTTGCAGGATGTCTCAATACACCCTTCAGCGTGCTTTCCCCCATGGGAAAGAGAAGAAATCCAATACGATACAACCTTAAATAGCAAATTTTCGAAAGAAGAGGTCAATTTAATAAGTACAGCAGCGAAAGAAAAAATTGAAGCAGCAAAATATCATTTACAAATTTATACTGATGGTTCTAAAATTGACCATAAGGTGGGGTGTGCTTTTACCATCCCCACCTTAGAAATAACAAAATCCTTTCAATTAAACGACCATCTTTCAATTTTCAGTGCTGAGTTATGGGCAATACTCGAAGTATGCTCCTTTCTAAACAACCTAACTAATCCCCCAATAAATGTAGTTATCTACACAGATTCACCATCCTCCATCCAGGCCCTTCAGGGAGAAACAAACAACAGACTAGAAATTATAAACGAAATCAGAATATTAATACATCAAATTATACTTAAGGGAACTTCAATTGTCATAACCTGGATACCCTCCCATTGTGGGATATTGGGCAATGACCGAGCCGATAGGGCGGCCAAAAGTGCCGCTGAAGAAAGATCAGGTACCCCAATTAATATTAAACTATCTATAAAAGAATCCAAAAGTAAACTAAAAAGAGCAGCATTCCAAGAGTGGAGCAGAGAGCTAGAGAGCTATGCCAAAGCCCACTCTTGGGACCACATAATAGTAAAAGGCGGCCTTTTTCTGCCTATTAAACCAACTTTACAATCATTAATTTTTAGACTAAGAACCAGTTCAAATCCATGTACATACATCGAAGTAATTTGTGAATGTGGGAAAACCCTCAACATGGAACACCTTTTTAATTCATGTGCAAACATTACAAAAGAACTAATTCCACTTATTCAAAAACTTAAAAAATACAATATAACGTACTCTAAACTTATAATACATAAACATACAACAGAAGGATGGGCCCCGTTGGTCTGGCTGGCCGAAGCCTTAGTCAAAACTTCCTTTGGTCAGCATTTCTGATCAAGAAGGGAATCAAAACAAAATAAGATTTAACTGTAAAACTTTTAAATAAATGATTTTAATGACGGGCATAGGGTCCCTCCGGACAGCGGGCCGCGTACCTACCCACAGTCCATTCCCAAACCCATAAAAATTTTTTAGTTTTCCCTTTTTAACTTGCGGCATGTACTACACATGACCGGTAGGACTCTTTTGAATCCGAGTAAATTTTACTCCCCCTCCCCTAGTAGATGGGTGCGCGGCCCGACCTCCGGGGGGGTGCCTTCGTAGTCGCGAACGTTAAATTACGGTCAGGGTTATCCCAATAGGTCCCCCCGCACTTAATGCTGGACCTATATAACGACGCCCTACCACTGTTTTGGCTGGAGAGGAGGGGTCCCTCTACCTCCCTCCCTCCGACCTAAACAAGTAGGAATCGTTAACTATCCCCGTCATAAAGTACTAGTTTTAAATTTTGGTTTTAAAAATATCTTAAATATAGATGGTTTTTTAATAAACTATGAAAATAACAAAATTTCTGTAAAATTTTAACAATTAGAGACTTGGGGTCCACAGAGCAACTTTTTCTGCCCGGGCTCGGCCAAATTTGTTAGTGCCTTTCTTTTTGAGTCTGAGGTAGAAATAAGTTTGTAAATATTTCTTCTTGGGACCCCAATCTATCTATTTTTCATACAATCTTTTCTCACTATGTGAGAAATTGATTGATATATTCCTTTTAAACATTGTATAAATAGTTGTCCACTTGTAGTGATAACTTTTTAACAACGAAAATTTTTCAAAATAAAGTCTAACAAGACACAAATATGTAAATATCGTTTTTTGACCTTAAATTGAATTTTTTAACATTTTCATTAAATACTCGTTCTTTTAAAAATCATTGTGGTCCTGAAGTTTTAATCATTAGGCTCTCGCCAGGAGGGGTACAGCTCTAAAATATAATTTTAATCATTCATTTTTATCTAAAAAGTCAAGTTTTAACTAGACAGTAGTCTCGTACGGGCCATGGCTCATAAAATGTAAAAATCTTGACCTTTATTCAAGAGATAAACAATTATAAATAGTAAAATAAATATCTAAAAGTAAAATAAAACATCTTTTTTCTCTTCCCCTTCCCCCCCTTTCCAAATAACTAAAAATAGATCGTAATGTCCCATATGGCTTCGGCCGAGAGGACGATAAGCAAAATTAACCTGTATGCGGGAATTGTATGTGGGTCACACCCACCCAGAAAAAAACCAAAGGAGTTAATCTTGCTGGGTCAGTTGCTCTTTAAAAGACACACTGACGCACCACGATTAAGTCCCTTGGTTTTTTTTCTAGGTAGCTGTGAACCACATGCAAATGTTCCCAACTTCAAACTGAAGCTGCTCTTTAAAATGATGTTTCGCTTGCAATTTGGGGACATTTGTATGGGAGTCAAACCTGGTCAAAACAAGATTTCTTACCAGCTATAAGAGGGAAAACACGTGAAACCCGTGCTTTTGACACGTGACCTGGTGGGTCTTTAAGCGCGTGAGTTTGGGGATGGGGGGTGGGGTGGGGATGGGGACGGGGGGGTTAACAAAATGGTTCCGATCGTCAAAGACTGAACAACTGAGCAGATCATGAGGGAAAATTCACAGAGTGGTTCTAATATACTAGTAATTACCAAAGACGCTGTCTGGCAGAGACTAATACAGCTTTTACGTTTTCGATTAATATCAAATCAAATCAAATCAAATCATCTTTATTATCTCATAACTGAGAAATTGCAGCCAGGTGCACATAAGAAAAACAACAACAATAAACACATTTATCAACAAAAACAACAACAATAAACACATTTATCAACAATTAAAGAATATAAACTAATAACTAATAACACTGCAATATTGTAACTTAACAAACTGGACGAATACGAATACAAATTCAATCCCAAGGAGATGGACAGGCTGCTCAGCAAAACAATCACTCGATGCAGTGCATTAAGAGTTCAACAGATGAATTGATCTTGGTAAGAAAGTTTTCTGTGCTCTTATTTTCAGTTTTAGAGTTCTGTATCGACGGCCCGATGGTAATACTTCATAGTATTTTGCCAGAACATGACTGTTATCATTAAGAATTTTCCTGGCTTTCTTGACTACTTGTCTGTCATACAGCTCTTGCATACCACTCTGCCTTGCACCCACAACCTTACTGCACACATTCACCATATCACTCAACACACGCTTACTTTTTATACTCAAGCTTCCATACCAACAGATAAAGGACACAGTAAGAACAGATTCAATGCAACATCGGTAGTAGGTTTGAAGAATATCTGAACATACACCAATATTCCTTAGCCTCTGTAAGCAAAAGATCCTGGACTGACTCTTCTTATGTATATGCTCAATGTGTTTATCAAAAGTAAGTTTCTTGTCTAAAACTGTGCCTAGGTATTTGTACTCATCAATTCTTTCAACCGTTTCACCATCAATTTCCAAATGTGGCACTGGCACTGGGTTTCTACGAAAATCTACAACCAGTTCTTTTGTTTTAACAACATTTAAATCCAGATAATTATCTTTGCACCATGAACAAAACCTTTTGACTTCACTGAAGTACACAGAATCAGAGTTTGACAAATCTTCGATGGCAGAGTCATCTGAGTATTTAATGACAGGTGTTTCTTCAGTGCCTCTACAGTCATTTGTGTACAATGTAAAAAGAACTGGGGACAAAACTGTTCCTTGGGGGGCACCTGTAGAAGTCGAACGTTCTGAGGAGATTGCAGATTGAAAGCGGACAGACTGAGTTC
>CM065683.1:53191986-53194486 GCA_017654935.2 Phymorhynchus buccinoides | reverse complement strand
TTAGGAACTTTCAACATTTTGGCATGGGAAGATCGGAGTGAGCGAGAAGGAGTGTAAGTAGGATGGTAGGGTCTGTTCAAAGTGGCGGAATGCAAAGACTGCCAGTTTCTACTCTAAACGAAACTGCACTGGCAGCCAGTGCAGCCCAGTGCAGCTCCCTGAGGAGTGGTGTGACATGGTCACGCTTTCGCTTTCGGCTTGTGAGCCGAGCCGCGCAGTTTTGGATTCGTTGTAAACGATCAATTTCTTCCGTTGGAAGACCGGAGAGAACAGAGTTGCAGAAATCAAGGCGAGATTTGATAAGAGCTGTAGCAAGGCGGTTGCATGAGCTAGTTGAGAGGAATTACCGTCTGGACGCAATACGTCTCAGTTCAAGAAAACATGAAGGCAAACATTACTGATCTGATCATGCATTGAAAGGGTTTGGTCGATTGTAACCCCAAGGTACTTAACTGATGATTTGAAGGAAACAGTGCAACCTCCAATGTCTGCTGAATCACTGTCGATGGTTACTAGACGACCGGAAGAACCAACAGGCAGGATCCCTGTCTTATCCGTGTTAAGCTACTAGTCCCACATATTGCTATTCCCACAGAATGACTCTCTCTCTGTTTGTGTCTGTTAAAACCAGTTAAACGCATGCGCGCGCACACACACAAGCCCATACAGTATATATCTACAACTGTGTAGCACACGCGCAAAAACAACGGTTTGTGGGAACAATGGTATGTCACGGACGGGGTACAGACAACGGTTTGTGGGACCAGCGGTATGTGGGAACAATGGTATGTCAAGGACGGGGTACAGACAACGGTTTGAGTGGCGTAGCAAGTCTGTCAAAAGACACAAATTCGTTCAACCACCCCCAACATAATTATTCTACCCTATTCCTTCACACCCACAAACAACACACACACACACACACACACACACACACACACACACACACACTCGCACACACACGCACACACACACACGCACACACGCACGCGCACACACACACACACACGCACGCACGCACGCACACACATAGACACACACACATACAGACACACACACACACACACACACACACACACACACACACACACACACACACACACACACACACACACACACACACACACACACCCGCGCGCAACTTGCAGCTAACGTTTGCACTATTCGCTGTTTCTGTGAAGCTAGAGTAAACAAAGCCTCATTTTTTGTCAGTGCAACAAACCATACACATGCATGCTAATAATACGCATGATTTGCTAACGTGAGGAGCAAGTTGGGTGGGCTTTGCAATTTGTTTTTTACATTATGGCACTGAAGCCACATTTTGGCGACAGAAGCAAGGAAGGGAATGGTAATAGCTTAGTGCATGACAAAAAGCCCCAACATATTTTGTTCAAGCAGCAACAGAGCAAGCTACCTATGCTTAAAGACACACTGACGCACCACGATTAAGTCCCTGGGGGGGGGGGGGGGTAGCTTTGACCCACACCCAAATGCGCCCAACTTCAAATTGAGGCTGCTCTTTAAAATGATGTTTCGTTTTCAATTTGGGGACATTTGTATGGGAGTCAAACCTGGTCAAGACAAGATTTCTTACCATCTGTAAGAGGGAAAACACGTGAAACCCGTGATTTTGACACGTGACCTGGTGGGTCTTTAAAGGTGGACCCTGACGGATGAGATCACCAGAAAGACAGCCTTTTCAAGGATCCGAACACTCACTTTGCTCTGGTTTCCTCGAAATCAAACCGCCAAAACGGCGATTCTTCCTTGGCGGAGATGCCGGAGAGAGAAGCCATTTTGGATGGGGGTGGGTGGAGGCCACTCATTGTGGTTGAAGTTTTTTCTTCTTTGTAGTGCAGTAAAAACAAAATTTGAGCTATTTCATTTGTTGTGAGCGAAACTCCTTTAGGTAAACGGTATAACATTAAAAGTATAAATAAATTAAGTAGAGGTGCAGTGCCTTTGGCACATGTTAAGATTCTGTTTTGGCACTGCACACCCAGGAGCGAAGCTGTAGAGAGTGAGAGAGAGAGAGAGAGAGAGAGAGAGAGAGAGAGAGAGAGAGAGAGAGAGAGAGAGAGAGAGAGAGAGAGAGAGAGAGAGAGAGAGAGAGAGAGAGAGAGAGAGAGAGAGAGAGAGAGTGAGAGAGAGAGAGAGAGAGAGAGAGGAGGGAGGAGAGAAAGAGAGAGATAAACAGAGAGAGATAGTGGGGTGATAGAGAAAAACATAGAGAGAGGGATGGAGGGAGAGATATATTTTTTTGGGACCTTGACGAAACAAAATGACGTCATAACGTAGTGAACTAATGGGGCACTTTACGTCAGTATTGTTGCCTTGCAGCGTCATAATTATACGTCATTTGTTTATGTGGATGAGAGAGAGAGAGAGAGAGAGAGAGAGAGAGAGAGAGAGAGAGAGAGAGAGAGAGAGAGAGAGATACTTTTCTGTTCATCTTTCTCTTTTCTTTTCCTTATTCTCTTTTCTTCCTCTTCTTCTC
>CM065683.1:53176986-53184486 GCA_017654935.2 Phymorhynchus buccinoides | reverse complement strand
AACACAAAGATCTTTCTGAAGTAAATCGTGAGATGGTTGACGGGACGTGGAGGGATTGAATCAATGTGGAGCGGAAGAGAAGATTGAATTAAACTATACAGCATTTTAGAAATAATATTATGACAACGATGCATTTTTGTTTTATTTTATTTTAAAAAAAGAGAAGAAAAATATGTTTCTTTTAGAACAAACATGCATACATCAATCAGTGAGTATCACTCCTTTTTGTGTCCCTCAAGAAAAAAAAGTTCATTAACGCATATTTCGTATTTTGATATTTTCGCAGACACGCAGATTTAGCGTACGTACACACACATGCGGAGATTCCATGCGGAAACCCGTGCGCAATCCGTAAATAAGTAAAAGAAAGAAGGTAAAATATTTGCGCACGTGTCCGTATTTTCCCCGCAAACTTAAACACTTCTTTCTTTTTCTTACTTATGGGTTTCCGTACGGAACTTACGCGTCTAATGTGAACCCGCCCTTACAGACAAACAAACATAAACACACATACGTACGCCGACACACAGACAACAAACGCAACCCACGCTCAAACGTAAAGGACAACTTTAAGAAGGATCGTCTGTTTTATTCAGCTGACATCTATAAAACACTAAACGGTGATGCGTTAACCGTTACAACCTCTTAGACCCCTACTTTGAATCCATAATAACAAACACATTCAGTTCCCAGCATTACTTGCCTCTTCAGAGTTCGTTGATGATCGTGGCAGATGCCTGACAGGAGCTCTTCTGCTGCAAAAACCACCACCACCATTAATCTAACAAAACAACAGAAGCATAAACGTACCATTTCGTGTTCATGTTCAAGTTAATTTCCGAACCAATTTTCTCTTGCACTCACCAACAGATTAATGTTAGTTTGATGATCAAATAAATGCCCTTCTGAGGCTTTCTGAAAGTACATCGTCATCATCATCGACAATGTTTAAAAGTGTACCATTGTAAGCAGCTCGTTATCCCTTCTTATCAGGGTTTTCGATTGACTGAGTTATGACGCAAAGACCATCTGAATGAGCAAACCGGTGCGATGGAACATGTCTCTTGTCAATGATGAAATTATTGTGACGCGCAGAGCTGCCAGCTCCCCTCTTTGCTCAAGAACTCTTATGTTGTCACTTGGACATAATTTAGTGTTAACGCAACGAAACGTGCAGGAGGATTGACGAGAGCTGGGAACCACACATTATCTCCCTCGGACGTTCCATGATACTTTCAATAGCCTTATACCAACTCCAACATATCTCCTCAACTCTCTTTCCTGTCCCCCACTGTCACAAAACCTTCAAGGCCCGCATCGGACTCATCAGTCATCTTCGTACCCACCCCACATGCTGAACCCTTTGACCCTGGAACTGTTGACGGATGGTCTTCATCGCTCGGGACGGACGAACATCATAACAGCTCTGAAGAAGAGACATGTGCTTAACGTCCTCCAACCCGGTCCAGGTATATATGGGATCCGGGATATAGTGGGTCGATCCTGGATATACTGTATTACCACGAAATACCTTTTTTATATAGAATACAATAGAGTTCTTATTTTCCATACGATTGTGCGACAATGTGTAAAATTAAGGTAATCAGGGTTAAAATGTTTTGCGACAAGCGTATCTTTCTTCTTGTGTCTTTAAAAAGCCTTGTTATTCTAATCATTCGTTTTCCAAGTTTACGAAATCAGCAGTCATCATGTCATCAAAACGAAACTGCGTGTGGGGTAGAGGTGGGGCAGACAGGAACGTCACGACCGTCAGATGCACGACTCTCGTACTCTTTGATCTTTGTCAGTTCTGTATCAGTGACGTCATAAGGACCAATCTATCACGTCTGTTAGAACGATATTTTCACGACTGTCAGAATCCGCTGAAACATTGCAGTGTGTTTGTGCGGGTCTGTAATGTGTGTGCTTACGTGTGTATGTGAGCATGCGGTTGTGGGTGAAAAGAAGGAGAGAGAGAGAGAGAGAGAGAGAGAGAGAGAGAGAGAGAGAGAGAGAGAGAGAGAGAGAGAGAGAGAGAGAGAGAGAGAGAGAGAGAGAGAGAGAGAGACATAAAGAGAGAGAGATAGAGATAAAGAGAGAGAGAGAGAGAGAGAGAGAGAGAGAGAGAGAGAGAGAGAGAGAGAGAGAGAGAGAGAGAGAGAGAGAGAGAGAGAGAGAGAGAGAGAGAGAGAGAGAGAGAGAGAGAACATTTTGGACATCTAAGCGTAGTGGTGGTTTGTGTGTGCGCGCGCGCGCGCGCGCGCGCGCGCGCGCGCGCGCGCGCGTGTGTGTGTGTGTGTGTGTGTGTGTGTGTGTGTGTGTGTGTGTGTGTGTGTGTGTGTGTGTGTCTGTCTGTCTGTCAGTCTGCCTGTCTTCATGTCTGCCTATTTTTCGAAATTCCGACAGCCGTGCTCTAACAGCCGTTCTTTTGACAACCGTTCATCTTAGAGCCGTTCATACTAGTTATTATTTATCCCATCTAAAATAATGCGAGCCTTGCGTTGCTGTTGTTTGCAAACAAAAATCATGGTTCAATTTAAAACTAACAATAATTTGTTTCACACTGCTCATTCTATTTCGTGCTATTTCGTGCCCGGCAGTAGCTCAGTCAGTATCACTTTCAACAGTTTCGTTCTATTGAAATACAAAGTTCCTTCTGGAATGGGATGGTCTGTGCTGTGTGCTTACGTCGACTCATGTATAAGCAACCAAGCATGTGTGTTGTCTCATGGGCTATTAACCTTTCACGGTATCTTTGACTCCCTCTCCTTGATGTCAGCCAGTTATAACCTGCAGATAATATCCATTCTCGGTCACTCCGAGTTCCTGACCTCAGCCAGTTATTGTCCGGGGGTCACAGACCTGTTACCAGACCTTGAACCAATAGCCAAAGGGGTAAGGGAGAAGGGGAAAAGACTCGGACCCCCCCCCCTCCCCACCCCAATTTTTGCTATACTAAACATTTGTTGTGGTATAAAACAGGCTTGGAATTTCAGTGTTGTGATATAGTGGGGAACTAACAAAATCATGACATTTGATGTATGCACGCACACACAGTTAGTCATGACAATTGCGATAGTTAAGTATACCTGTGCAGTTTAAAGAACCCCCACGTCACATGTCACATTCCCTCTTATGCTGGGAAGATTTCTTAAGATTTCTTACCAGCTATAACAGAGAAAACACGCGAAAACATTCATTTTGACAGGTGACGTGGTGGGTCTTTAATAAGTGTATGTTTTTCTTACTTGCTTATGCTTGCGTTTCCAAGGACGATACACTACACCACTGTACACGTACCAGCACACTCTGACTAGACACCATGTTTGCAACAACTGTTGTTTGCATGTTCCTACTAAGCACTTATGCTAACCATAACATCCACGATTAATGTTGCAACTAATCTTCTCTTCTTTCCCCAGTAATGTCCACCTGCCGTTTATCGGCAGTTATTGACATTCAAGATTCAAGATTCAAGAATACTGTATTATCTCATAAAATCACATACATTTAAGAAGATAATATTAAATAAACAAACACATAGAATTTAAATAACATGTAAGATGGAGAAGAATTCTTTTTACCATAACAATGCAGCTGTACATCTCATAATCATATAATAATATAGCCCTAATTATAATATAGTACATCATATAAAAGCGATGCGATAAAATGAAAGGAACATATCTCATTTTATAAAAACAACAATAAAAACAACAACAACATTTCGATGCAACCAAATAAGAGTTTAGAAGGTATGATAGGCCTACACACAGAGACGGAAAGAGAGGGAAGGGGAGACAGAGAAAGAGGGGAGAGGAGGAGGGGGAGAGGAATATACTAAGACCAGGAAACCTGCAATTTACAGGGGTTCAAAGACGAGTATGCGCCGCACGGGATGAGATAGGATTTAAGAAAGATATTAGATATTAGATAAGCGTTTCTTGTTTACAACGATATTTAAAAGATATGAAGAGAGTAATTTGGTTGGGTAATTTATAAGTTCAGATATATAGATATTAAATATTAGATAATCGTTTGTTCTTTAAGATGATATTCCAAAGATATGAAAAGATGAACTTGGCTGAGTATTTTGTAAGAGAGAAGGCCTGGCGTGTGGTGCTGGATGCTGGTTTCCTTAAGGTGTGGCCAATCCAATGGCTCTCCCCTCTCTCTCTAATTCACCGGTGTTGAGTGAAATATGCAATAGAAATTCTGCTAACTCATTTTCTTCACAACACTATTTCTATGCCAGTACATCAGCGTGAGGTCTAACAGTAATTCTTCCATTACGAAGTCTGAGCAAGGTACTATAAGTCGGTCACCGACTGACGAAAATTGCAGTCTTTGGCCCACGTTACGAAGAGACCATTTCTTGAGCTGAGCCAGCAAACCATTGGTAAGTTTCTGCAGACAAATCTTGATGGTCTTTGATTAGATTTGACAACCTTGGTAGAGAGAGAGAGAGAGAGAGAGAGAGAGAGAGAGAGAGAGAGAGATGAGAGAGAGAGAGAGAGAGAGAGAGAGAGAGAGAGAGAGAGAGAGAGAGAGAGAGAGAGAGAGAGAGAGAGAGAGAGAGAGAGAGAGAGAGAGAGAGAGAGAGAGAGAGAGAGAGAGAGAGAGAGAGAGAGAGAGAGAGAGAGAGAGAGAGAGAGAGAGAGAGAGAGAGAGAGAGAGGAGAGAGAGAGAGAGAGAGAGAGAGAGAGAGAGAGAGAGAGAGAGAGAGAGAGAGAGAGAGAGAGAGAGAGAGAGAGAGAGAGAGAGAGAGAGAGAGAGAGAGAGAGAGAGAGAGAGAGAGAGAGAGAGAGAGAGAGAGAGAGAGAGAGAGAGAGAGAGAGAGAGAGAGAGAGAGAGAGAGAGAGAGAGAGAGAGAGGAGAGAGAGAGAGAGAGAGAGAGAGAGAGAGAGAGAGAGAGAGAGAGAGAGAGAGAGAGAGAGAGAGAGAGAGAGAGAGAGAGAGAGAGAGAGAGAGAGAGAGAGAGAGAGAGAGAGAGATGAGAGAGAGAGAGAGAGAGAGAGAGAGAGAGAGAGAGAGAGAGAGAGAGAGAGAGAGAGAGAGAGAGAGAGAGAGAGAGAGAGAGAGAGAGAGAGAGAGAGAGAGAGAGAGAGAGAGAGAGAGAGAGAGAGAGAGAGAGAGAGAGTGAGTCAGTCCATGAGATGACATTAAACAGCATTAGTTCGATTAGTGAGTGAGTCGTGGAGAGAGTACAACTTCTCACATTGAGTGTTCCTTAATTAAGTATGGCGTGCAGATGTGTGCTCTGAAAACCATTTAGTGTCTTAAGTGTGGGTTCCCCTCATGCCACATCGGGTACACTTAGACACGCAGACACGCGCACACACATTGGCCTACTATACGCACAGAACCGCTAAACTCGCTTACCACACACACACGCACACGCACACGCACACGCACACACACACACACTCTCTCTCTCTCACACACACACACACACACACACACACACACACACACACACACACTCACTCACTCACACACACACACACACACACACACACGCGCACACGCACACGCACGCACGCACGCGCACGCGCACGCACACACACACACACACACACACACACACACACACACACACACACACACACACACACACACACACACACACTCACTCACTCACTCACGTGTGCGTGCGCACACACACGAACGCATGCATGCAACCCAGCCCCACATCTAATATACTGGTTGCAGGATAACATTGCTGTAGTTTTGCAAGAAACCGCAGTTAAATACAAGGGCGTCGCCGAGCGGCAGACATGTCCGTCACCAGCAATGCCACGCACTTGCGACACCCCCGTAGAGTGTCACATCCTGACACAAAATTGGAAGGGATTCTGTCTTCTACTTCACGAGATACAGCTTGAAGAAGAAACATATAGCGCAAAGAAGGAAATTTCGGTTTCCAAGGTCACACTTCAAGGTCAAGGTCAGCATGGTGATAATTTATGCTCGGATATTTTCTTCTCTAGGGTATACAGTGCCACACACAATCTGAAGCGCTTCTGTCAAGTGCAAATGTGGAAAATATGGCTTAAAACCCAATGTGTAGACCCATACCACTTTCAAGGCCTACCGATCGCCCGGACCGTGACATTGACCTTGATCGGTATGCCACCATCAGAACGGGCATAAGCGAAAGTACCTTCATGCCAAATGTGAAGACTCTAACACTAACGGTGTGGGAGTTATGGCCCCTGAAATATTTTCGGTTTTCAAGGTCGTACGCCAAGGTCAAGGTCACGACGGCAAAATGGTTTGCGCGGATGCCTTCCTGTCATGGTGACACACCAGCACACAAAATGTGATGTGATTCGGTCAACCCGTTCGAAAGATATCCTTGGGACAGACAGAAGGAGAACAAATGACCCTCCGATTTTCAGGCTCCATCGATCATTTTGATCTTGACCTTGACCTTGACCATCATCAGAACGGGCATAAGCCAAACCCCCTCATACCAAGTTTCAACATCCTATGTCGATCGGTGCCCGAGATATGGCTACAAATAGATTTTCGGGTAAAGGTCAAGATGTGCCACCCCCCCTACCTATCTCGGTTAATTGTATTTTTCCGTTATTGCCTTTCTTACCATACATAAAGCTGTATTTTAGGAACATTTTTAGCTAATAACCTTTTTGGAATACTAACCCTAACCCTAACCCTAGCCCTAACCCTAACCCTACCCCCCACCGTATAAGACGGAAAAACGCAACGAACCACAACTGTGACAAATCGCGGTGTACTGCAGTACATAGTGGGGGGTAGGGTTAGGTTTAGGGGTAGGGTTAGGGTTAGGGTTAGTATTCCAAAAAGGTAATTAGCTAAAAATGTTCCTAAAATACAGCTTTATGTATGGTAAGAAAGGCAAAAATGGAAAAATACAATTAACCGAGAAATGCATGGGGGGTGGCACACACCTTAACACAAACTTTGACACGATTCGGTCAAGCGGTTCGGGAGTTATCCTTGGGACAGACAGAAAAAAACACGAAAAAAAAACAAAAACGAAAAACCCCCCAGACAAACCAGCCCATCGGAAAGTCCGATCACCTTCGGTGACGGACAAAAAGCAACTGGAAATTATCATGTCAAGAGATATGTCAACGGTTTAGTACCTTTATCACACTACTAACTGTTTGTTGCTGCCCAATTCACTCACTCCCTCTCTGTCTTTCTGTATCTCTGTCTTTCGTTCTCTCTGTCTGTCTGAATGTCTGTCCGTCTGTCTGTCTGTCTGTCTGTCTGTCTGTCTGTCTGTCTGTCTGTCTCTCTCTCTCTCTCTCTCTCTCTCTCTCTCTCTCTCTCTCTCTCTCTCTCTCTCTCTCTCTCTCTCTCTCTCTCTCTCTCTCTCTCTCTCCCGCCCTCCCTCTCTTGAGTCCTTTCTTTTCCATTTCATAATTATAAACTTCGAAATCTCTAAGTCTTTCAATAGTAATCTTGAAGTTTTGCTTTTTCCTCTTAAGCCCTGAAATGAAGCGAATA
>CM065683.1:53161986-53171986 GCA_017654935.2 Phymorhynchus buccinoides | reverse complement strand
ACATAGCTTGCCAGACACGAAGTGGAGGCCTCGATGATTTCTTCACCTATGAGAATAAGGCCACTCCTCCCTCACTCTCTTCTGCAGGAAAACTCAGGTCCGCCTCAAAAGCAAGCCTGCTTGAGTGCCTTGAAGCTGTGCATCCACCGGAAGAAAATAGGCCTGCAGCGGATGTGATGATTGTTGATGGGGCTGCTGTTGTCAACATGATTAGGCCAGGGGCTGCAAAAACATTTGGATCCTACGCAGAAAGTGTATTCCTGCCTTACATCACGCAGATGCTGCTGAATGTTGATCGTTTGGATCTTGTATTTGACATCTACAGATCTGACAGTTTGAAATGCACCAGGGACAACAGAGGAGTTGGAAAGAGGAGACGATTCAGCCCTGAAACAGTCATACCACCAAACTGGCACAGTTTTCTCAGGGTTGACTCAAACAAATCTGAGCTTTTCCACTACCTCGCTCAGTGTGCTATCACGCTTGATACTAACAAACAAATCATCAGCACTCTAGGGTCCATTGCTGTCTCCAACAGTCCTGCAGAGCTGAGTGACCTGTCTCCATGCACACATGAGGAAGCTGACAGCCGGATGATGGTCCACCTCTGCCATGCTGCCAAGGACAGCAGGAGGATCCTTCTCAGAACTGTGGACACTGACGTCGTCGTCCTGGCTGTTGCCGCAGCATCACGCCATCCGTCACATGAGGTGTGGGTGTCCATGGGTACTGGGAAGGATCTCAGACACATCGCTGCTCATCCCATCACAGGGGCCCTTGGTCCGGAGAAGTCACGTTGCCTGCCCATCTTTCACAGTTTCACAGGCTATGACACTGTGTCTTTCTTCAGTGGAGTGGGGAAGAAGAAGGCGTGGGATGTATGGTGTGCCTCTGAGGATGTCACCAGGACTTTTCTGGCACTGTCTGAACCACCATGTGAGCTGACATCCACAGACAGAGCAGCACTGGAGCGCTTTGTTGTGCTCTTGTATGACAAGACAAGCAACTGTCTCGACGTCAACAGTGCCAGGAGACACCTATTCAGCCAAAAGGGCCGGCAGATTGAGAATGTTCCACCAACCAGTGAGGTGCTGCTGCAGCACACGAAGAGGGCCATCTACCAAGGCAGCTACATTTGGGGCCAGGCAGACCGCCCAGTACAAACTCTTACAAATCCGTCTGCTTGGGGTTGGCGGTTCGTTGCAGGACAGCATCTAGAGTGTGCAGAGAACTGCTGAAATGTGGCTGCAAGAAGGCCTGCAGGACAAAACACTGTGGGTGCCGGAAACAGGGATTACAGTGCACAGCTCTCTGCAGTTGTGCTTGCCTGTCATCGAAACCCAGCAGAAACTAGGTGAGTCACCCTACACAGCCCCCCCCCCCACCCCCTCGTGCCGCCGCACCTGCTGGCAGTACACAAAACTGGTTATGTACACAATATATGTTATTGTAAAATATCTACATTATGAAGGCTTTCTTGCTTGAAGAGAGTCTGGATGACTTGTGGTTATGCTGATTTGGTTCCGTCATCTATTATCATGAATAGCACTGTAAACTAACTTTCATTTGCGGGAATGATATTCAAAATTGATTTGTTGTTCAACATTTGTGTTTGTTCTTTTCTTGATTGTGGCTCATCAGGTTTTCTTCAGGATATAGCACTGTCCTTTTTTGCCAGATTTGGTGTTATGGGTGAAAATGAATGATTGTACAGCATACGATTCCCCTTTTTGCTGGCGGCCATCTTGGAAATTGCTCAAATACTCAAATTTTCCATTAAAAAAAAAAAAGACCTGTATCAGGTTATGTTCAGGGCATGAAATTGTCCTTCTCAGCCAGATGTGGTGTTTGTAGCATTAAATGAACAATTATGCAAAATATATTCCATTTTTTTGTGTCGGCCATTTTGAAAAATGCCCCAATACAACTTTTTCATGGTGGCTCTAAATCAGGTTTTGTTCAGGACATAAAACTGGCCATCTCTGCCAAATTTGGTGCTTGTTGCATGAAGTGCACGATTTTGCGACATAGAACCCCCGCTATATAGCCTGGACAGAGAAACAGAATCACACAAAAATAAAAACATGTGACAAACATAGTCGAGCGATTGCATACTCTCCCGCTTTCTATATACAGAAACAGGGGACTAAAAAACAAAATAAAAACAAACCAAAAACAAAAAGCAACACATACACACGCGCGCGTACACACACACACACACACACACACACACACACACACACACACACACACGCACGCACGCACGCACGCACGCACGCACACACACACACACACACACACACACACACACACGCACACACGCACACACACACACACACGCATATATACACACACACACACACACACACTCTCATATACACACACACACACACACACACACACACACACACACACACACACACACACACACACACACACACACACACACACACACACACCCCAAACAACAACAACAACACACATTAAAGTGAGAAACAGGCCTATCATCCATTTCGCAGCATCAACCCCAATCTGCCAATCTGGGAGGAATTGATTTGCAATTAGGAACCAGCATCCTGGTGCAGAACCTGGTGCTTCCATCACCATCCCTAACTCTTCTCTTCTCCCCCCTAGCTCTGTGGTCGGTTTGTGTGGTTTTCTTTTGGTTTACCTTTTAGGGGTGGGCCCTTTACTCAAAATGGCTTTTATCACTGGTTGACATTAGCCCGTAGAAAGGGCCAATAGTAAATGAGAGCTGTGCTATAAATGATATTGTACAGTATTGGCATATCATGCTACAGCTTAGTCTTTCGTGGAAGACTATGACTCTCTAACGAGGGGGCCCTTGTACCGGCTCTGGTGCTGCAGCCAAAGGGATTGGTTGGCTTTTGTGGACCTTCCCTAAAGCCAGCTCTTTTCTTAAATTTATTTTGTTTGCATACAATTTGCATCAACATAAGACACAAACAAACAACTCTTATCCTCAAATCCCTTTGGCCGAGAGAGTGGGGATGTACCCTGGGCAAGGCACCTCCACTATTAACTGATTCTCGCCCAGCCCGCCAGAATAGTATCTGCCCCCTCTGCTATCTGGCAGTCATTATCGGAAACGACAGGCAGTCAACAACGTTTTAGAGGAGGGGGTTGAGGGTAGAGTGTATGGAAGAAGATGTAGGGGAGGGAGGGGGGGGGGAGAAAAAAAGGTAAGGGACAGTAGATGATTCCGGAGGGGAATTGAGTTTAGGCTGATAGAATGAAACGTTAGAAAGCACGCAGAGAGGGAGAGAGAAAGTGAGGGAGGGAGAGAGAGAGAGAGAGAGAGAGAGAGAGAGAGAGAGAGAGAGAGAGAGAGAGAGAGAGAGAGAGAGAGAGAGAGAGAGAGAGAGAGAGAGAGAGAGAGAGAGAGAGAGAGAGAGAGAGAGAGAGAGAGAGAGAGAGAGAAGAGATATATTCAGACAATTCACAATTCACAAAGTTTACTGATCCAGGCCTTCTGTCCATCTCAGAGGGGAGGGGGTTACAAAAGGAAAAACAAGAGAAAGAGCGAACGAACGAACGAACGAATCTTTTTTTTTATTGATGGTTAAGAATAAGCATAGCTTCTTTACATCTTGCCATCAAAAAAGAGAAAATGCAACAACAACAACATTCATGAATAAACAACATTAGCTAGTAAATCATAATGTAGACCAAAAACGCAAGAAAAGGTACATGAAAATACCAAGAAAACACACACACACGCGCACACACACGCGCGCGCACACTCACGCACACACACGCGCGCGCACACTCACGCTCACACACGCACGCACGCAAAAACCGACACAGACACACACACAGACACACTAAAAAAAAGTCGACGCTAACATCAAGATAAATAACCATGCATATCAAGTCACATCATAATAATTAAAAATCAATGACACATGAAAACATATGAAATGAGAACATCGAATTGGCGCTAGTGACAAATTATGGATTATGAGGACTAGAATAAATATTTATTACTTTGAATTAACAAACTCTGTCATCAACAGCTTATGGTAGTTATGTTTAAAACTGCTCAAACTACCTTTGATTGATGAAGTAGCGAGGATCGTGTTCCACAAAGCACCACCAGAATAGGTTAGGCTTGACTTGAAAAGGTCAATGCGCGGCAAAGGTAACATGAGTTTGTGTGTATGGCGTTGATCATTAGTTCTAAATTTATTTGTGAGTGATGGTGGAGCACAACCAGATGATATTTTGAACATAAAAACAGCCTTGTTGAATGTAAGTTTCAAATGGAAAGGCAAGATGTCTAATGTCACATAATCCGAAATGGTTAATGTTGACGATTTAGCTAAGACTAATTTCAGAGCACGTCTATAAAGACTTGACAGTGGCTTTAGAATATTTTCACTTGCACCATCCCAGATAGTTGATGCATAATTTATATGGGATTCAATAAAGGAATGAAAAAATATTTTACGAGAATGTAAGTCTAAAAAGTGTTTAATTTTGGATAACTGAAATATTTTTTGGGAGACACATTTGCAAACATTTGACACATGTTCAGACCAGGAGAGGTTTTCGTCAACAACTACACCAAGAGCTTTGTGGAAAGAAACTTGATTAATATTGTTACCGTTTATAAGAAGAGGAGGGACATTAAGATGAAGATTTTGTCGTTTCTGTCTACTTGTTATAACCATAAATCTAGTCTTTAATGGATGGAGACTCATGTGATTTAATTCAGACCAGTTAAGTAATTCATCAATGCTCTTTTGTAATATAGACAATACAGTTCTGTAATCAGAATGACTTGAATGCAGTGTAGTATCATCTGCGAATAATTCGCACAGAGAACTGAGAACTAGAGGCAAATCATTAATGTAGATAGTGAATAATAAGGGTCCAAGAACTGAACCTTGAGGTATACCATACTTGGTTGTTAGAGTGGTAGACATAGCGCCATTAATTGCAACAATCTGCTTCCTATCAGTTAAAAACGACGAAAGAAGTTCTATTATGTTAGTAGATATACCATATATTTTAAGCTTTTTTAGAAGTAGGGAATGATCAATGACGTCAAATGCTTTCGCAAAATCAACTATAAGGACACCAGTTAGTTCATTGTTATTAATATTGGATAGCTACTTATCTACTAGGCTAGTGAGTGCTGTGCGGCAAGAATGTTTAGCTCTAAACCCAGACTGGCAAGGATGGAGTAGATCAAAATGATCAAAATGATTGATAATATGTTTTTTTAATATGAGTTTCAAAAGGTTTAGATAGGGCAGAAATGATAGATATAGGCCTGTAATTGGACGGGTCTGAGCGATCGCCAGATTTATATATATAGGAATGACTTTAGCCACTTTGAAAGCTTTAGGGAATTGATTTTTTGAAATAAACAAATGATAGACATAAGTTAGTGATTCGGTAATAACTGGAGCAGAGTGTTTTAAAATTTTACTATCAATATCATCAAGTCCTCTAGTATTAGTTGGTTTTAGGTGGATTAGTGCATTATAAACCTCATAAGTGGCCAGAGGGGGTATACTAAGTTCAGATAAAATTTCTTTTTTAGAACAAAAATCGTGTAAGTATTAATCTGGCAGGACTCGAGAGAGAGAGAGAGAGAGAGAGAGAGAGAGAGAGAGAGAGAGAGAGAGAGAGAGAGAGAGAGAGAGAGAGAGAGAGAGAGAGAGAGAGAGAGAGAGAGAGAGAGAGAGAGAGAGAGAGAGAGAGAGAGAGAGAGAGAGAGAGAGAGAGAGAGAGAGAGAGAGAGAGAGAGAGGGAGAGAGAGAGAGAGAGAGGGAGAGGGAGAGGGAGAGAGAAAAGTTTAATAGAGAGGGGGAGAGGGAGAGATAAATGATCGTTTAAATATATGTCTTCATATAAAATTTGAAATAGGACAAACAGATTCTATTTCAATTAATTATATTATATAATTTCAGGAAACACTTTTTGCACAAATATTTAGTTAAAAAGAACAACAAACAGATTCCATTTCAATTAATTATATGGTATAATTTAAGGTAACGTTTTTTAGACAAATATTTAGTTTAAAAGAACACTGTTTCTTAGGACTTTTCCCCCGTGTTGTTTTCAACATGCCGAATTGTTAAAGCAGTTTTAAGCTTCCCCCAAGAGAAAAGACAGAATGAATGTAAGTTTAGAGTTGCCAATAACAAAAGAAAAACCTCGGGCAACGGGAATAGAGATTTAGAAAGTAAGTTGGCTCAGATAATGCTGCACATAAAACCAGTAACCTCTTAATGATCACTAGCGCAACGCCTAGTACTGGTAACGCCTAGTACCGGTAACGCCAAGTACCGGTAACGCTGAGTACCGGTTTCGCCTGGTCCGCGAAATATTATATTACTTTTGTCTCTCTCCCTCCTTCCATCTTCTTCTCTCATCCCGTTCCACACCATCCCTCGCTAAAGTAATCTCCACTCTCACTCGGTGAATAACGGGATATTGTACCTCGCTAAATTAATATCTGCTCTCCAACCCTTTTCTTGCCCGAGCGCGCGCAGTACTGAGTTCTTTCTATGTAAACTGTTTGTTGTGGACGGCTTGAAATGCTGGGTCCGCGCAAATGTAAATTGGCTCATATCGCGCACGTTTATAAATGGATGCTATTGAAATTTTGCACCAAGATAGTCACTATCCCTGGTCATGCATGTTCTGACTCAATGCTAGGTCTCTTTTCGCCGCAGTTTGTGAAAAGGTCAAGCGGCGCATATTGCACGCGTTTATAAGTCGATTCACTTTCAGTTTGGCAAACACATAGTCACTGTCCCCGGTCATCTACCTGCCAAATTTGAAGGCGATCTGTCCAGCAATACCGGAAATACGGGCGCTGAGACGCCGGTGGATATGCGTGTTGCGCATTTGCCAAACCATGCAAATGACACGGCCACCTTGGTTGCCGTTGCCATCGCCACGTTAGGGCTGATAGCAAATTTGAAGCGATTCGGTCGAAAAACGGCGGAGTTATAAAGCCCGTTCTGTGTTTCACACGGACGGACAGTTGCCTTTTAATATAATGATAAATGAAAGAATGATCATGAATAAAATTAGACAACAACCCGATCTAGTAAAGCTCATCACACACACACACACACACACACACACACACACACACACACACACACACACACACACACACACACACACACACACACACACCACACACACCCCAAACACCCCCAAACAACAACAACAACAACACACATTAAAGTGAGAAACAGGCCTATCATCCATTTCGCAGCATCAACCCCAATTTGCCAATCTGGGAGGAATTGATTTGCAATTAGGAACCAGCATCCTGGTGCAGAACCTGGTGCTTTCATCACCATCCCTAACTCTTCTCTTCTCCCCCCTAGCTCTGTGGTCGGTTTGTGCGGTTTTCTTTTGGTTTACCTTTTAGGGGTGGGCCCTTTACTCAAAATGGCTTTGATCACTGGTTGACATTAGCCCGTAGAAAGGGCCAATAGTAAATGAGAGCTGTGCTATAAATGGTATTGTACAGTATTGGAATATCATGCTACAGCTTAGTCTTTCGTGGAAGACTATGACTCTCTAACGAGGGGGCCCTTGCACCGGCTCTGGTGCTGCAGCCAAAGGGATTGGTTGGCTTTTGTGGACCTTCCCCAACGCCAACTCTCGTCCTCAAGTCCCTTTGGCCGAGAGAGAGTGGGGATTTACCCTGGGCAAGGCATCTCCACTATAAACTGATTCTCGCCCAGCCCGCCAGAATAGTAACTGCCCCCTCTGCTATCTGGCAGTCATTGTCGGAAACGACAGACAGGCAACAACTTTTTAGGGGAGGGGGGTTGAGGGCAGAGGGTAAGGAAGAAGATGTAGGGACAAAAACTATATAAAAAAATGGTAAGGGACAGCAGACGATTACGGTGGGGAATTGAGTTTAGCCTGATAAAACGAATCGTTAGAAGGCACAGAGAGAGGGAGAGAGATTGAGAGAGAGAGAGAGAGAGAGAGAGAGAGAGAGAGAGAGAGAGAGAGAGAGAGAGAGAGAGAGAGAGAGAGAGAAAGAGAGATGAGATATTAACACAATTCACAAAGCTTACTGATCCAGGCCTTCTGCCCATGTCAGAGGCGAGGGCGTTACAAAAGGAAAAACGAGAGAGAGAGAGAGAGAGAGAGAGAGAGAGAGAGAGAGAGAGAGAGAGAGAGAGAGAGAGAGAGAGAATTTTAATAGACATGGGGGAGTAAGAGATAAATGATCGGTCAGATGTATGTCTTCATATAAAATTGCAAATAGGACAAACAAATTCCATTTCAATTAATTATATAGTATAATTCAAGAAAACACTTTTTAAACAAATATTTAGTTAAAAAGAACAACGGCAATTTTTCTTAGGATTTTGTGTGGGGTTGTTTTTAACTTGTTAAAGCAGTTGTAAGCTTCCCCAAAGAGAAAAGAGAAATGATTGTAAGCTTAGAGTTACCAATAACAAAACAAAAGCCTCGGGCAACGGGAATAGAGATTTAGAAAGTAAATTGGCTCAGATAATGCTGCAGATAAAAACGTTAAACCTCTTAATGATCATGAATAAAAGAATGATCATGAATAAAATCGCCATCTAGTAAAGCTCATTACACCCCCCCCCCCCCCCCCACACACACACACACACACCCACCCCCCCCCCCCCAACACACACACACAAAAATACACGTGCGCGCGCGCGCATAAAAATTAATGAAGTTGACTTTTGAAGATAAATTAAGCAAAACTATGGGTGGTGGTGGTGGTGGAGAGTTTTTCTACAAAATTATATGAAACATTTGATTATATAGCAAGTGATTATCATTCACATATTTTCGTTGACAAAAGCAGAGAAGAAAACAATGTTTGCTAAGATCGGATTGTACAGTTACAACATTTTGTTCTTTTTTATATTGTTTTCTATGTCTGAGACAAAATATGTTTATAATATAGACATTCCAAGACTTAAACTTTATTTCAAGTTTCCTGAAATTTGGGCATATTATCAGGTCATCAGTCTGCTAAAACGATATTCAATATAAACGTCCACGTACGTAGGGCTACTAACAGTATATCCCTGTTTCGTTTTCTTGATAACGCCCACATCAAATGCTCCTAAAGTTTAAAATAATAAAAACAATATTTTTTGTGGAACCGGAAGGCAGATAATTTCACCTTTCGTTTGTTATTTAACGTTTCAAGATATTGTTTTCAAACGCAGAAACTGTGTAGTAATATTTTGCACACTACTAAAAAACAAAACAAAACGGAAGTATATTTTCTCACCCTTAGACATCTAAAATGTCACAGGGTCACACTGATTAAAATAAATTAATTTCAAGTTTTCACACGCTTTCCTGAAACGAAAAACAAGGGATGTAATTACAAGGTTTACAAAAGGGAAAATAACACCAATTCAATGTGAAGTATTTTGAGAATAAGACACGATCCAGCCAAAACAAAGTTTAATTTTGATTATTAATGTCCCTTTTTTAAGGCGTACATGTATGGAAGACAGTGACTAGTGGAATAAAGGAGCAGTGACGGAGTTGCAAGTCTCTGTAATTCCCAATTATACTTTGCATAAATCTGCCCGCAGGGATTAATCTGCAGAACGGGTGCTTCTTTACAAAGTCTTCGGCTTCAGTACCTTGGGCTCAGAAAAGAAGCACCTCTTGTCCAGAAGAATAGCCCAGGACTAATATAATAATAATAAAAATTATACGCTTAGCTTGCAGAGTTATTATGCGTTGTCACTTGCAACTGGGATTATACTTGCCAAATGTAGATATTAAAAAGAAAAAAACCACCCTCTCGTCACTGTAGAGCGCTGATCCAAACTGTATAATTATTACAATACAGTGAGGGGGGGGGGGGGGGGGGGGGGGGTGTATGTGTATGTGTGGTGTTGCTGGTAAGTGGAAGTGGAACTTCATGTTTAAACAGCTAAGTATCAGATGTTGATGGTGGTTGGTTAATGGTTTGTCTCATAAAAAA
>CM065683.1:53144486-53151986 GCA_017654935.2 Phymorhynchus buccinoides | reverse complement strand
TGTGAAAAAAACTGCATTGAAATACATGCAAAACTTCGCGAGATATTAGCGATTATGTGTTTTGGGGTTTGAACCACGTAACTGGCGCAACCTTGACCTTAATGTAAAACTAAATACATCAGTGGATAGCTTGCATCTTGGCCAACTAGTATACAAATTTGATGATGATAGACTGAATAGTTTTTTTTAGAAAAACGGACGAATAGCCGGACGGACGCCGGACGGACGGACGCCGGACGCCGGACGGACCAGACAGAAACAATAGTTCCCCGAACCTTCGGCTCGGGGACTAACAACGACAACAACAACAACACGTCCACATAATAGAAACGGGGCTACCCTCGGAAGCCTCATGACTATGCACCACCTTTGCCGTTACTAGATGCTACACTGACATCTATGCGTTTAGTGTGGGGCACCCAGGTCATCCAATTAACCCAGATGTCCAACTTTACAACACTATAGATCATGGATGATGAGACATAAAAACACAAGGCACGTGTATCATTTTCACAACGATAGAAAACAGCTTCTAAAAACGCACCATAGCACAAACGTATTGTTCGGAAATAATTAAGGGGAGTATTTTCATGGTGTGTGAGAGTGATCTTGCCTAATTCAATCGGTCAAACAGGGGAAGTTACTCTACTATCAGGTAGATCCCCAGCTCTCACCTCGTGCGTTTGAGTAGTCTTAGAACACCGTGCGTCATTCTAAAATTGATGTAATTTAATTTTTTACGTCACATTTTGCAAGTTCTCTCAGTTTGTGGATACTGGCCGCCCCTCATTTTTCTAGAAAAAAATGTTTGCAAGTCGCTGACTCACATCCTGCAGTTTCAAGCTTCGACGCCCTGCCGCCATGGTTGCTATGGGTTTGACCGAGTAAGTCGAGGTAATCAACTCTAATGTTCACGAAGTGCTCTCCCCTAGTTTTTCCGAAAATCGTCTATTGACTACAACGTAGTATTATTGAAAAAAGAGGCACTAGCGACCGTGAAGAATTGCAAAATTAAAAAAATGTTACTCATAAAATAAATAAACAGTAAAATACCCTATTTAAAAAGTTACAAAATGTTACTCATGACATAAATATACAGTAAAATACCCCATTTAAAATGGTTAAATGTCACTGCCTATTTTGTATTCAAGTGCTAAAACGCCAACAAAAACCTGCCCACGCGCACGCACACTAACGCATGCACACACATACATTCATGTCAATACCATGAAAAGACGGGATGATTGAAAAGCGGGGCGGAGATATGGAGTGGTGAGGAGGGGGGGGGGATTCAGAGTAGGGTAAAGTTAATTCTTGGGCAGTACGTCAATTAACACTCCACCAAGAGAGAGAGAGAGAGACTTCAGACTTCAGATGTTTAATCCAATAAGGCCAAAGCCCCATATGAATGAGGGGCGGTACAATATTTTACAATACAATAGAATTTAAAGACATGCATCGGTAGCACAAATATAATAGAAAATAATATGAACATTCATGATAACAGACATTCTCTTAACTGTAAAGCTTTAAACAAATATTCAGTGAGATTACGAACACTTCTTTTTTCAGTACAAGCCATCAGCAAACAAAATCTAAACAAGCATACATTTACATAATATTTGTTATGTATATATCTTTTACGGAGGTCATTCAAAACAGGACATACTAGGACAAAATGAATCGAGAGAGAGAGAGAGAGAGAGAGAGAGAGAGAGAGAGAGAGAGAGAGAGAGAGAGAGAGAGAGAGAGAGAGAGAGAGAGAGAGAGAGAGAGAGAGAGAGAGAGAGCGGAAGCGGAACGGAAGCGGAAGCGGAACGGAAGCGGAAGCGGAACGGAAGCGGAAGCGGAACGGAAGCGGAAGCGGAAGTTTAATCAGATAGGCCACAGCCCCTTCTGATGGGGTTACAAAACATCATGAATACAAAATACAATAAACAATAGATACAAAAGTAATGCAATATTCAATAACATTACACTGATGATAAGGAGTAAACAAAGCGAATTTAGCTAAGTAATATACTACGCAGCTTGAAGGCTTTATAAACGTATAAACAAATTTTCTTAAGCAACATTTCATTCTGATTCGCTAATAACAATGTAACATTAAACAAACATGGGTTTCTAGAATATTTTCTTGGTAACAAATTATCTCGCAGATCTCTATAAGCTGGACAACAAAGCAAGAAGTGTTTTTCATCCTCTTTAGCAGATTTACATAATGGACACATCATATACTCTTCGTAAATTCAGCATTATACATAAATACTTTATACATAATACACAGAGAGAGAGAGAGGGAGAGAGAGAGAGAGAGAGAGAGAGAGAGAGAGAGAGAGAGAGAGAGAGAGAGAGAGAGAGAGAGAGAGAGAGAGAGAGAGAGAGAGAGAGAAGAGAATTGACAATTGACAATGATTTAATTGCATATAGGCCTGTGGCCCGTTACAATGTCATCGTAACAAAAGCAAAAAACAACAACTGAAAAGCACAAAGAAACAATGATCAAATAAACATATGCATACATACATACATACATACATACATACATACATACATACATACATACATACATATATACATACATACATACATACATACATACATACATACATACATACATACATACATACATACATACATACATACATACATACATACGCCCGCACACACACGCACACGCACGCACGCACGCACGCACACACGCACGCACACACACACACACACACACACACACACACACACACACTCACACACACACACATGCACGGATGTGCGCACGAACGCATGCACATATATACATACATACATACATACATACATACATACATACATACATACATACATACATACATACATACATACATACCAAAAATAATATAAACATGGGAGTAATTATGCATGAGTACACAGTACGCATGCATACAAGAAACAAGCATACATACACAATTGACTAATAGACTTCTGAAATTGTCTGCACAAAGGCTTCTCAAACATTCTCTTTACGCTTTACATCAGGTTTACATCATTCTCTCTACGCTTTAGGGATAGAAAAACAAATTTGGACAATTTAAGTTGGCTATCGATGTTACCACTAAAAATTCTTGCACATTGCTCGTGTTTGGACAAATGGCTTCCTGAACTCCTAATCGAAATCGAATATTTAATTCTAAGGTCATTGTATCGTGAACATTCAAATAAAACATGGTATTCATCTTCACAATCAGCGTGACATAAAGGACAAACAGGATGTTCGGCTGGCAAGAATCGGAGAGAGTGACTTTGTATGGTTGAAACTCCCAACCTAAAGCGTACTAAGGCAGTTTTAAACATTCTATTGTTAATAAATTCTACATGTCATATTCTTCACGTTCAAAAATATTCTTAAAAGAATAATAAAGATCAAAACGATTACTCTCCGACATATGTGAGTACCACCGCTGACAGAAGCAGCTAATGAGGCGATCCTTAAAAACCCGGAGAAAAAGTTTCTCATTTCCAACTTCACCATACATCCACACATAGCCAAAACCATTGGAACACAGAAGATTTTTTAAATGTGATACCCAATTTTGAACCTTAATATTTATATCCTGTAATCCAACAAGCATGTTATACGCTTTTCTTGAGTATCTAGTGGGTGATTGTTTGAGGAGACGAAACCAGAAATTAATGCACCTAGCTGCAGAATTTATATATAATGGATAACGACCCAATTCGCCGTATACCATGTCATTTGGCGTGAATGTTGGTACATTAAGTATTAGTTTACAGGCTTGTAGATGGACTTTCTCAATGGACTGACGTGGTTTAAATCCCCATAATTCAGAACCATATAAAAGTGAAGGAACAACTTGGGCATCAAACAGTTTAAAGAAAAGTTTTGGTGAAGAGCATCCTAGCTTTCTTAATGTTTTCAAAATCTCTAAAGTGGCTCTCTTGCCTCTAACCACATGATCATAACCAGTAGTGATATCAAAACTAAGTTTTGTTGAAAAAATAACTCCTAAATATTTATAAGAATTAACAACATCTAGTTTATCTTGACCAAAACACCATTGTTCCCTTGCCCCTAGAAAGCCGCCTTTACGAAATACCATTATCTTACTTTTTTCCAAATTGACTTTCAAATATAAGTTTTGTGCACATTCATAAAGAATATTTATTTGATTTTGAAGACCAGCTATCGTAGATGACATAAGAGCTATATCATCCGCAAACAGCAGAATGACCAGTTCAATATCATTAGGAGAGAGTTGTACGCCATGTTTCCCTTTAGAAAATATATCATGAGCAAGTTCGTTGATGAAGATAGAAAACAGTGTGGGGCTAAGGGAAGAGAGAGAGAGAGAGAGAGAGAGAGAGAGAGAGAGAGAGAGAGAGAGAGAGAGAGAGAGAGAGAGAGAGAGAGAGAGAGAGAGAGAGAGAGAGAGAGAGAGAGAGTCCACAATTAAACAGTAGGCGGTCACCGTTAAGTCAATCCCAAACTCCAGGACCACTCGTGGCGAAAGAACATTAGTGTGAGATGGAAATACATTTAAGTTGAGCAGGGGGGCGTGCAGCGGAAATGTGAGCTTTTAAAAACACTCAAGTAGCATCACAAAAAAAGCATGGAACCGGGGAACAGACGGAAAGTTTGCCCATGTTCAAAGCCATTCCGCGGCGCACAAGAACTATATCACAGACTGTTTGCATGTTAAATGAAAAGTAACCATCTCTGATGACAGCACTGATGTGGTCTTAGAGGTCGGTGGGGCTGAAATTAAACAGCATAGGGGAAGACGGGGTAAAAAGCGCATGGGCGGGTAAGAAGCCCACCCCAATTATCTCATGAAATAAAGAAAATTTCAGTCAAATTTGCCTATGAGACGAATGCTAGACATTAACGCTCGTTTCATGGGCAAAATGAGACTGAAATTTGCTTCATTTCATGAGATAATTGGGGTGGGCTTCTTACCCGCCCATGCGCTTTTTACCCCGTCTTCCCCTACATGAAGCATAACAACATGTATAGCATGATAGAAACCTAACAAAATTTACAGCAGTATAGTAAAACATATGGAGCAAAGTCCAGTCTTTTTTTATATTATTATCACATAATAGAAAAATACTACGTTCAAGGTACAGTGGGATGGAACATTACTGCCAAGAAAAAAAAAGGATCTATGCCTGCATAGTTAGATTAGAAACAGTCTTGAAACCTTATGTTAGCCACTATAAAGAAAAACGTTTTCACCAAAGCTGCCATAAATTGTAGACAGAAAAAAATGCAATGAGACGCCAGTTAACTTCTGCCAAGGAGGCTTGTTTCCGTGTGTGACTGTCTGTCGTTTCTAAAGAGAAAAACATCAGAAACAACCGTACACGAATTTTGTTGAAATTTGAAGAAGAGTATAACACGTAAGACATGATGATAATACAAACAAAATAAAGTTGAAAGTGACAGAATAGCCAAGTGTGAAAGTGGTCACTAAGCGGAGGGAAGGAAGGGACAAATAATTTATAGTCATACTTTTCTTGCTGTAGCATATATATGACCCGGCACCACGAAAGGGACATTAAGTCGCTGGGCTAGTTTATCACAACAGGCTTGCAAAGTCACAAATCTCATTTAAATAAAAATCAATTTTGAGTTATGGGTGAATTCGTGTCATCTACCATCTTATCTTTCATATTTATAAAGGATAATCTTTAATATGGTCTCTAAATGGTCTTGTAAGCGCTTCAAAACGAGCAGGTCAATGCATGTCCTTCAGCTAAGCTAGACTTTAGACTGTGTTCTCAAAATGGCCGACTAACTTTAAATGCTTCTAACTCTGGAACGGAAAATGATACAAGAATGGTTTAGAAAAAAACCCGTCTGAAGTTTTCAAATGTAGGGGAAGACGGGGTAAAAAGCGCATCGGCGGGTAAGAAGCCCACCCCGATTATCTCATGAAATGAAGCAAATTTCAGTCTCATTTTGCCCATGAGACGAGCGTTAATGTCTAGCATTCGTCTCATGGGCAAATTTGACTGAAAGTTTCTTTATTTCATGAGATAATTGGGGTGGGCGTCTTACCCGCCCATGCGCTTTTTACCCCGTCTTCCCCTATGATTATCTCAGAATAGTCAGTTCGACACTTAATGTCCCTTTCGTGGTGCTGGCTCACGTATTTTCCGTCAATGTTCTGAACGGGTTTGGGGTTAACCCTTTCACCGCCAATATCGCATTTATGCACCACAATGGTTTCACACCCATGTCACTAAAAGGCATCAAATCAGGGCCTGTTATATGAAAACCCTATTTTCTTCATTTTGGGAGGTAAGGATAGGCCTAATGTTATACATGTCATAGAGGAATTCCCAATATTGCAGATAAAATATTTTTCTCAACGCAGTTAAATGTTATGGTATTTGTTTGCTGAAAAATGGCTGGCGGTGACAGGGTTAATGTTAAGGGGTGGGGGGCAGAGATAAATGCATGTACACCGTTTTCGTCACGCGTTTCTCTTCGTCAAGATAGTACTTTAGGTTTTCACGACTGAAACATTTTGTGTGTGTGTGTGTGTGTATGTGTGTACACGGACACCCGGAAACAAACACACGGATACACAGAGACTGAGCGAGGCAGACAGAGAGACAGACGGACAGAGGGGCAAAAGGGCAAACTATTGTTATTCCTTTGCAACGCGCTTCCATTCTCAGAGACTTGTGTGGATAGAACACATCCTATGTTAAAAAGGTAGGAGGGGGGGGGGGGGGGGGGGGGTGGGGGTCATTTTAAAGAAATGAGCGCCCCGTGAGGGACACAACAATCACATTAGCCTCAACGTGGCAATCCGCAAAACATCAATTTACAAGATAACGAATTACTACTTCCCCCCTCCTTATTATACGAAAAACCGCAATAACCACAGAGGAATTCAGCTGCTTTATGTGCATTTTTGTTTTCTTTTCTTAATTAAATATGTTGTTTATAGCATTTTTGTTACTTATATTTATTTCCATGTGCCCCCAGGGGGTTATTTGTGGAATAAACCAAACTTGAATCTTGAAACTTGAGAAAGAGTTTTCACTGACAGTTTCTCCAGATTTAAATGGTTGACTACTGGTTGCGTTCTCCTGATGTTTGATGACGATGTTGAGGATGGCTAGCATTTATTGTGAAAGGATGCAAGTAGTGCGAGGAATACGATCAACACAATAGTGTAGAGTGGCACAGTGGTAGTGCGTTCGCCTCGTGTCAAGTAAACCCGAGTTCGAACATTGGTACAGGGTATTTTTCCTCTCACTTTGCACTAGGTCTTACGGTCTGAACGTGGAGTCTTTTGGATGAGACGATAAACCCA
This sequence comes from Phymorhynchus buccinoides, assembly GCA_017654935.2. NCBI lineage: Eukaryota > Metazoa > Mollusca > Gastropoda > Neogastropoda > Raphitomidae > Phymorhynchus > Phymorhynchus buccinoides. The sequence goes on along the minus strand of CM065683.1, from coordinate 53,144,658 downwards.
TGTCCCGTGTGCCCATGCACTTAGCACACGTTAAACCCAATGGCAACCAAAAAGTTGTCATTTGGTCAAAGTTTACACACACCCTTTTCCTTCCTCATCAGTCACACAAAACTCGCATGCAAAAAAACACACCCAACAACAACACAAAAATGGGTGGCGCGCCTCTGGCTGC
>CM065683.1:53129486-53136986 GCA_017654935.2 Phymorhynchus buccinoides | reverse complement strand
AAGGACAGATTATTAAGGGGAAAAATGAGAAGACTGATTAAGACGGGTAAATTGTCTGGAGCCATTATCTGTTGGGTCCCTCCTGTCTCATCTACCCCCTCGCTTCTATCTATGTCTCATTCTCCGTCTTACTGTTCATAATTATATATGTTTCGGTCTCTCTGTCTAGGTCACAGTCTCAGTCTACGTCTGTCTATCGGTCTGTCATATATGTTTCGGTCTCTCTGTCTAGGTCACAGTCTCAGTCTACGTCTGTCTATCGGTCTGTCATAATTATATGTTTCGGTCTCTCTGTCTAGGTCACAGTCTCAGTCTACGTCTGTCCATCGGTCTGTCATATATGTTTCGGTCTCTCTGTCTAGGTCACAGTCTCAGTCTACGTCTGTCTATCGGTCTGTCATATATGTTTCGGTCTCTCTGTCTAGGTCACAGTCTCAGTCTACGTCTGTCTATCGGTCTGTCATAATTATATGTTTCGGTCTCTCTGTCTAGGTCACAGTCTCAGTCTACGTCTGTCTATCGGTCTGTCATATATGTTTCGGTCTCTCTGTCTAGGTCACAGTCTCAGTCTACGTCTGTCCATCGGTCTGTCATATATGTTTCGGTCTCTCTGTCTAGGTCACAGTCTCAGTCTACGTCTGTCTATCGGTCTGTCATATATGTTTCGGTCTCTCTGTCTAGGTCACAGTCTCAGTCTACGTCTGTCCATCGGTCTGTCATATATGTTTCGGTCTCTCTGTCTAGGTCACAGTCTCAGTCTACGTCTGTCTATCGGTCTGTCATATATGTTTCGGTCTCTCTGTCTAGGTCACAGTCTCAGTCTACGTCTGTCTATCGGTCTGTCATATATGTTTCGGTCTCTCTGTCTAGGTCACAGTCTCAGTCTACGTCTGTCTATCGGTCTGTCATATATGTTTCGGTCTCTCTGTCTAGGTCACAGTCTCAGTCTACGTCTGTCTATCGGTCTGTCATATATGTTTCGGTCTCTCTGTCTAGGTCACAGTCTCAGTCTACGTCTGTCTATCGGTCTGTCTTTCTCTTTATTAATGTTTTATAAACACCTTTATGAACACACATTTGCCGTTTGTTAATGAACAAAAAATGATACTTGATCATCACGTGACTATATATATTTTGCCCGATGCATAGGCCTACGTTCCAATAATCGTATTATTCGTGTCTGGCTTCCATAGTTATACTTGCTTATATGTTGTTGCTTTTTGTGGTTTCCTCCAGTTCTCCTTCTTTTTATAATTGTTCATATTATTTGATTGTTTATTTAGTTATTATTATATTATTATTATTATTATTATTATTATTATTTAAAAACTATTGATTTATTTCATTATGTGTGTAAGGTGCAAGAATGAACACTACATTTTTCACGTAAAGCGCAGTGAGTCATACTGTGTCAGGAGAATAGGTCTATATAGGGGTGAATGGTTTTGTTAGAGAGAGAGAGAGAGAGAGAGAGAGAGAGAGAGATGAGAGAGAGAGAGACGAGAGAGAGAGAGAGAGAGAGAGAGAGAGAGAGAGAGAGAGAGAGAGAACACTGAACACTGAAAAACTTTATTTCACAAGGATAAAGATTTTAAGAGAGAGAGAGAGAGAGAGAGAGAGAGAGAGAGAGAGAGAGAGAGAGAGAGAGAGAGAGAGAGAGAGAGAGAGAGATAGAGAGAGAGAGAGAGAGAGAGAGAGAGAGAGAGAGAGAGAGAGAGAGAGAGAGAGAGAGAGAGAGAGAGAGAGAGGAGAGAGAGAGAGAGAGAGAGAGAGATAATACGAATACGAATGTTTTATTGAAGGTAGAAACTTGGATAAGCTACAATAGCTTCTTTACACCTTGCCCTCTCACACACATACTCACACCATGCATCAAGCAAAGAAAATTTGACATAAAAACAATCAAGTCAAGAAAATGAAACAAAAATTGGCACATGAAATAATTGAAAAAGAATCAAAAATGGAAATTAAAAGCAAACATGGATAATAATGACAATGGTGAACTTGAATTGGTGGTTTGAATAGATTGCGAAAAAAGGGAACAATTATGAGAGAAATGACATTGCTTAAAAGCATAATAGCACTTTTAAAGAAGAAAACAAATTATAAGATGAGATAGGAATATGAGAGGAGAGAGAGAGGGAGAGAGGGAGGGACAGAGAGGGAGAGAGAGAGAGAGAGAGAGAGAGAGAGAGAGAGAGAGAGAGAGAGAGAGAGAGAGAGAGAGAGAGAGAGAGAGAGAGACAGACAGACAGACAGATAGAGAGAGAGAGAGAGAGAGAGAGAGAGAGAGAGAGAGAGAGAGAGAGAGAGAGAGAGAGAGAGAGAGAGAGAGAGAGATAGAGAGAGAGAGAGAGAGAGAGAGAGAGAGAGAGAGAGAGAGAGAGAGAGAGAGAGAGAGAGAGAGAGAGAGAGAGAGAGAAGAATATACGAATACGAATACGAATATACGAATACGAATGTTTTTATTGAGGGTAAAACAGATAAGCTGGATAGCTTTTTTTTTACACTATTGCCCTCAAGCAAATAAACAATTAATGAAGAAAATGATTAACAGAAACGTAAAAACAACAACAAAACCGGCAACAATAGTGACAAAAATATAAAACAACAAGGCAAAAATGGCCACACAACAGCAATTCAAGATTAAAGACCCCCACCCCACCCCACCCCACAAAAAACACACCAAAAAACACCTCCCAGTCTCTACCCCCCCCCCCCCCCCCCCCCCCCCGCACTCACACCCACAAGCACCCCCCACATACCCCACCCCCACAAACCTATGCACACATACATACATGCATACACATTCTTATATTATGTACATGTACATGTATATCAGTTCACATAAATCTTAAATGTTCTATACACCTTGTAATATCATTTGAATGTATATATAAACATAATTAAACGTGTATTGTGAACATATGTATTGTAAATAAGACGAAACAGATTTATAATTGGTCCATCAAGTATTTATGATATGCCTTTCTGAAAGATGACAAGCTCGGTTTCTGTTTTATGTGGTTAGGCATATCGTTCCACAATTTTGCTCCTGAGTGGACTAATGAGGACATGAATAGATTTGTTCTAGGTCTAGGGGTACGAATAATCGACTTCCCACGAATGTTATATAATGGGAAGTTTTTTTGCAGATAATATGGTGTTAATTTATTCATATTTTTAAACATAAACACAGCTTTGTTATGCTTTTATATTTGAGATGAAAAGGCAGAATATCTAATTTCTTATAGTCACATGCAAATATGCCAAGGCCCCTTATGAAGGGGTAGTGAACAAACAAAGATCAACTGCCATAATAAACTTAGCAATCCATCAAATAATAAAAAAGAGGAATAGATATCATCATCAATGATCAATACACATGATACTAGTGTCGCTACATATAACAATTGCTTCAGTCAGATGGCAGTTAATATCGAGTCAGAGCATGGCAGAAGAAGGACTATGAAATAGCAATTTCTCTAAATTTGAAAGCTTTATACATAAAAAGGGCCAGATTCTGAATATCACTTTCTTTGTTTGAATCTAACAACAATGTTAATTTAAACGCACATGGACTACGAATATATTTATGTGGGATAAATGTTTGTCGGATACAATTTAATGCAGGGCAACGCAAAATAAAATGCAATTCATCTTCAGTGCATTCTTTATACAATGGACGCATACGTTCAACATTAGTAGACACTCTACAACGATAGTAATGCACAGCTAACTCTGAAATACCCAAACTAACTCGAGTGGTTATAAACTTCAGGTGTTTATCCATACTAAGCATAAGATACGGTTTTACTTCATGAGTATGACAACAGATTCTGTACATATTAAATTATCACTATTTAGAACATAATCATGCCATCTCTGCCAATTACAATCAATTAAACGTTATCAAAACACGTGTACGAATCTTCTTACATTACCGACTCCCTGGTCTAACCACACATCAGCAAACCCATATTCACACAAACACGTACGTACATCAGATACCCAGTTTTTCGTACAGATTCACATCAAATAGCAGCTTTATTCAATCCCCATATTTCTGAACCATATTGTACTATAGGCTGTACCTGCGAATAAAATATTTTGAAAAATAAATTTAAGGACACACTATCAAACGATGAAAGCCGTTTTAGAATACATAATAATGCATTTTAGACCCTAACCACTTTAACGAGACATGTAAGAGAAATGTAATATCCCCTATTTTCTGTGGGTTTGCCACGACAAATACCAAGCTAGCGTACATCACACAGAGGTGCATTAATGCTACAAATCTTATCTACAGTCCAGCTGTCGCGTTAAAAGCAGCGATTGAAATAATATTGTCACTGCTTTGGGAGTCTATTTCACTCCTAAATTAAACTTTTTGAAAATAGTTAGCGCTCAGACGTGGAGTCAAGATACTCAAACACTCTTACATCTTGCTACTAGTCTGGTTCGATCAAATTTAACGTATGGACAAGAAGTTTATTTTTCGGCTCCCCAGACATTATTAAAAAAGTTACAAAGCATAGACAGTAAGGCCGTTAAGTTAGCACTTGGTGTACCAGTGCACATAGATACATTCAAAACGTACAGAGAAGCTAATGTGATATCACTTAATGATCAACGTAAGCTGGCTACAGCCAAGTATGTGACTAGAAGTTTCTTAGTGTCTAATTCAGTGACTAGTGCATTTTTTCTTGACTCAAAACAAGATTTCCCTAAGAGGGCTCAAAATATTTCTTACCTTCAACCTATTACAAATTATACAGATGAATTATTTAATAAGTGCGATATCGATATTACATCAATTTCAAGTTTACCAACAATGCCTATTATACCTCAGTGGGAGCATATTTCTGCTAAATTTGATACAGATTATACCGTTTTGAAAAAATATGATAATGTTAATCTAATATCAGTTGAAGCAAAAGAACATTTAGAAAACACATACCCGTATCATCTTAAAATTTATACAGATGGTTCAGTTGTGGAATCATACACAGGAACTGGATTTGTGATCCCTGACTTAAAAAGGAGAAAATCTTTTTTGTCTAGGAAAGGGTTTTTCTGTATTTACTGCTGAACTTTATATTATTATTATTATTATTATTATTATTATTATTATTATTATTATTATTATTATTATTATTATTAGAACATTTAGGACGCCTAATCAATTTAATGCCCTAGGCGCTTACAATATAAAAATATAATATACACATATAACACCACATATAATATTTAACATATAGCATAAAGAATGGGAAATAAAAATTACACAAACACCCAAAGACGGTCAGACAAACAAACAGACATAGAATTACACACGCGTGCGCGCAAGCGCACGCACACCACACACCCACACACGCGGACACCCACAAATAATCATATGCGCTCACCAAGCACAGACGTTCACTCTCAGACATTCACACACCAAGTCATGAAGGAAGGGATTAGTAGTTATTTAGGAAACAGATGAGTTTTGAGATGGCGTTTGAATGTGGGCAGAGAGGATGAGTATCTGAGAGAGCGAGGCAACTTTATGCTATTCAATTGGCACTATCCTGGATAGATGATATGGATATTGCAATTTATAGTATTTTTCTTTGTGTTGACTCGAAATCTGTTCTTTATAGTTTACAAAACTGGAATGCAAACACCAGAAGAGATCTAATTTTTGATGTAAAATATCTAATACACTCTATTATGTCTAAAGGAATCAACGTATAATTTTGCTGGATTCCATCGCACTGCGGTATTGTTGGGAATGAACTAGCTGATAAATTAGCGAAAGAAGGTGCTTGTAGAAAATCTTCAGATTGTTCAATAAAACTAGAAAAACACGAAATAAATTCAATGTTAGAAAATAGTATATATAATGAAAAGCTACCTTCAAAATCTAAGATATTATTATGTTCAAGATCTTTATTTAGCTTTATCTACAAAATTCGATTAAACTCGTGGAGGACCAAATTTTCTAAAGATGTAAAATGCGCTTGTGGTCACCCAATATCAGTTCGAACTTTAAAAGGTGTAATTTACAGTCATGAAATGATCAAAATTGCTACAGTCTTATCCAGCTCTGGAATTGCAAGATTATTATAGTTCATGAGTTAATTAACTTTAATTTTGTTTTCTTTTTCACTCCTTTAAAAAAAAAAAAAAAAAAAGTTTTTTCATAAAATCGTATGCATAGTTACACTAACTCATACACACGCATACATATTTACATACACACACACACGCACACATATTTACATACACACACACGCACGCACACATACACACGCGCGCGCACACGCACACACACTAATTGTGTTTTTTGTAATTGTTGTTTTGGTTTTAATAGTCTAATATCACCATTGTAAATTAAATCAATCAATCAAAATAACGTAGCGTTGCTATTTTTAGAGTACAAGATCATTTTTTAAAACTCATTCAAAATTAAACCATTTAATTATACACCGCAGCAAACCAACAAATATCGCCCATGCACACACACACACTCATACACGCACACACACACACTCATGCACGCACATGCACACACACACACACGCGCACACACGCGCGCGCGCACGCATAGAGACAGACAGATGGATGGACAGAGAGAGAGAGAGAGAGAGAGAGAGAGAGAGAGAGAGAGAGAGAGAGAGAGAGAGAGAGAGAGAGAGAGAGAGAGAGAGAGAGAGAGAGAGAGAGAGAGAGAGAGAGAGAGAGAGAGAGAGATAGAGACAGAGAGAGAGAGACAGAGAGACAGAGAGAGATACAGAGACAGAGACACACAGAGAGAAAGAGAGATGGGGCAGTATACATACATACTAGAGACAGAGAGAGACAAAGAGACAGAGATAGAGACACACAGAGAGAAAGCGAGACGGGGCAGCATACATACATACTAGAGACAGAGAGACAGAGACAGAGATAGTGAGACAGAGAGGCAGAGACAGAGACACATAGAGAGAAAGAGAGATGGGGCAGCAAAGAGACATGACACAAAGAAACAAAGACATTAATAGACAGAAGAAGAAACCACCATGCAAGTACAATTGACAGAGCATGTATATCAACTTAACACAGCATTCTCTATTACATACTTTACAGCTCACCTTGACTGGGATCAAGCGATTAGAAATGTTTCTTCCGAGCGTCACAGGCAGTCAGAGATGCTACCACACTCTTTGATGCTACACAGTACACTGCACTACGCAAAGACCAGCTGCTGAATCCGAGTGAAGGCTCGCCACTGAGGCAGCTGGTTCCAACTGCTGCAAACAAAATGATGACAGAGACCATTGTGTAGGTGATGGAGAGTTATGACACTTTTGTTGACTATGATCTGACGCATGGTAGTGTCGCACACTTGATGGTACTAGTGGCGCTGGTTTTATTACGATGGTGTTTATCGTTTTGGTGGGATCAGTGGAGGGTGACTGAATGTGTAGAATGTGTTTGTGCGTCTGAGTGAATGAGCGTGTCTTGTGTGTC
>CM065683.1:53114486-53124486 GCA_017654935.2 Phymorhynchus buccinoides | reverse complement strand
GTTTTGTATTGATAGTAAAGTGTGAAGAGGAGGAGGAGATAATGTGTCATGTTTTGTATTGATAGTAAAGTGTGAAGAGGAGGATGAGGTAATGTGTCATGCTTTGTATTGATAGTAAAGTTTGAAGAGGAGGATGAGGTAATGTGTCATGCTTTGCATTGATAGTAAAGTGTGAAGAGGAGGAGGAGATAATGTGTCATATTTTGTATTGATAGTAAAGTGTGAGGAGGAGATAATGTGTCATGCTTTGTATTGATAGTAAAGTGTGAAGAGGAGGAGGAGGTACTGTGTCATGCTTTGTATTGATAGTAAAGTGTGAGGTGGAGATAATGTGTCATGCTTTGTTTTGATAGTAATGTGTGAAGAGGAGGAGGAGGTACTGTGTCATGCTTTGTATTGATAGTAAAGTGTGAAGAGGAGGAGAAGATACTGTGTCATGTTTTGTATTGATAGTAAAGTGTGAAGAGGAGTAGTAAAAACAACACAAAATCCCAAACAAACAAAGGAACATTTAAAGTGTGAAAGCTGTCGTCAAGAAGAAGACACCACGTAAAGGGCTACAGGCTTTGCTTTCTTGAAAAGAACCGTGCCAACCAGACCTGGCAGATACAGATACTTTATTGCCGATGTAGCTTTATTAGCATTAGGGTAAGACGGGGCAAAAAGCCCATGGGCGGGTAAGAAGACCATGCCAATTATCTCATGAAATAAAGCGAATTTCAGTCACATTTTGCCCATGAGACGAGTGTTAATGTTTAGCGTTCGTCTCATGGGCAAATTTGACTGAAATTTGCTTAATTTCATGAGATAATTGGCATGGGTTTATTTTCTTATCAGCCCATGGGCTTTTTACCCCGTCTTCACCTATGAAAGAATGTAGGCCTACAACGGCGAGAAAACACGACTGTGCACTTCCTTCTAATGGGCCCTTTGCACGTGAAACTGGCAGAAACGACCCTGTCCAATGTGAAGACTAGAACACTGCACGTCCACACCAAAGTACTGTTTGTACTGGCTTTCTTTCTTGTGCCTTTGGTGAGTGCCAAAACATCTAAAACGTGTATATTTGCGAAACTAGTCGATATCACAGCTTTGCAGCCGAAAGACGGAGACATTAAATATACCATTGCACTACAGTCGCATGAATGAAACATGATCTCATAGGGCAACGCCCTCCGTGGGGATACCGGGGGGTCTTTTGCATAAATAGTTCCCCCACCTACTGCAAGTTATGTGCTTGTAACTTCCTCTAATCTGTCACTCTCTTTGACTTTGCCTTTTCCCTTTGCTTGCTGTCATCTACTATCTTTCTGCCTTTCTGGTCCATTCTCCTGCCTTTTTTGTCAAGAAAAAAACTTTCAAAAAGATTTCCTCCAGCCGAAGTCGGACATGCTGGGCCTAATTATTTCTTACTTAGGCGCATAACGGCAGCGTGACGCATCTGCGTTTATAATAGACAGGACACTGTCTGAGCGATCGAAGATGAAGAAGAATATTATGGCAAACTTCTATTATACATGTTTGATCACTGATTACCCCTTTTATTGGTGCTTGTTGCATTCAGTCGTTGTCATAGAAGTTTGCGTTGTTCATAAGGAGGCAGACAGTTCAGAATATCAGACACAATACAATTTATTGCTGCATACCATATTCGATGGCTTGGAGTCAAAACGTTTTTAGATAGTCCATTGACGTACTATTGGATTTATTACAAAAACTAATAACTTGTATCAAACAATGACTGCCTAAACATAAAAAGGGGGTTTAGCCTTTTATATTTCAGCAGTCTTTTTTTTTATACAAGTTATTAGTTTTAGTAATAAGTTGAATAATATGTCAATGGACTATCTAAAGATAGTCCATTTTGACTCCAAGCCATATATTATATAGCATGGACGTACTAAGACATTTTTGTTCGAATGAAGTACAAGTTTGAAACGGAAGGCAGTTAGCAATGCATCTTAGAGAACATAATAATTAGCTGGAATATGACCAAAAATGAAATATCTTTTTGTGACAGTGGGCAGTTAAGATCAGCGATTCTTTTACATTCCAGACCTCAGTAGAGAACAAGCAGTGCGATATCTTCCCTATTTGATATTCTGTGCTATTCTTAGTAAGAATGGTCTCCTTATCCCGGTGCTCATTCCAACTCTTTGGCCACAATCTCATATAGCACTGTAATCATGACTGCGTGTTGGGTAGTGATACTTAAATTAGAAGAAACTGCCAACACCAGTGTTAACTGCTTTAACACGCACTCATGGTTACGGGGTCTGAATTTACCACTGTGGTTTTACGGTCACAGAGTCAGCTTCTATTCCCCGCACTGTCTATAAAAGGATCATAGCCACCCCAAAAAAGACAAAATGCAGCTGCTGAAAGTCTTAACCCTTTCACCGCCAGCCATATTTCAGCTAAAATATTACCATTAAATTTACCTGGGTAGAGAACAAAATCCATCTGCAGTATTAGGGATTCTTCTGTGAAATATATAAAACAAGGTCTATTCTTACTTCCCAAATCTAAGACAATATGGTTTTTGAATAATATACCCCAATTTGATGCCTTTTAGTGACATAGGCGTCAAATCACTGTGGTGCTAAAATGCGACTTTGGCGATGAAAGGGTTAATCTGAAGAGGACGGATTAACCTCGTCAAGCACGTCCATGGTGCCGTCTCTTATTAACGACAGTATGTTGATTATTCACGAAGCCTGTATCTCTTCGGCATTCCGCTCACGCAAAGACAAGCTAATTAATTATTGTCAACCTTCACCCAAATCTTCGTGGAGCGAAGACATAGAAAGAAAATCAGAGCGGAGGTCAGAGCATGACCCGAAAAGATGTTGATACTTCAATGAAGCTTTCAGAAGCAGTGCCACTAAATAAAGGCAAGAGTATTCATAACGTTGATCGCAATTCGCCAGGACGTGACAAAGGAAAATGGGTACTGAGGCCAGTGGGAAAGTAAATGCATGAATGTTTGTGGGGCTTGGTGTGTGTAGGTTGAGAACGTTGAGGATGAAAACGATTTACTTGATCTGAGCCAGATGCCCGTGTCATGAGAGAGAGAGAGAGAGAGATTTTGTGTGTGTGTGTGTGTGTGTGATGTTGATACTTCAATGAAGCTTCCATAAGCAGTGCCACTAAATAAAGGCAAGAGTGTTCATAACGTTGATCGCAATTCGCCAGGACGTGACAAAGGAAAATGGGTACTGAGGCCAGTGGGAAAGTAAATGCATGAATGTTTGTGGGGCTTGGTGTGTGTAGGTTGAGAACGTTGAGGATGATGAACAAGGTGCCGCAGGACGCTATGTGCTCATAAACTGATTTGAGTCTTCGTTCTTATCTACAGTAGTAGCATCAGCCTGGCTCCATTCAAGAGATCAGAAACTCGTATTGATTGGCAACATGGTAACAACAAATATTAACAAGAATCTCTGAGACAGAACTATTAGAAAAGAGTAACGCAACGTTGAATTTGAGCTTCCAATTTACAAAAGTGAAATGAATAAGTGAAGGGAACTTCTCGTAATTAACTCCTTTTTTTATAACCAAAGTTCCAATTTACATTCACAGCGATACTCTATTCAGTGTATTGCATTGCTGCTTCTTTGGATATCTTTTAACTTCAAACATCAGCGAGACTGGCAATTCTGAAAGTCATGCTTTAGTGACTCGGACTGATCTTTATTCATAGCTTTCCCAACGCTTGGTTATCATAGGGTAAATGGGTACCCGATACAGTCTAAAGCGGTGGCTGCACTGCATACGATTCAACCCAAATGCGATCCGATTGTGACGATTTCTGTGAGTCATGATTCACGAGAAATACTTCCGTCTAAAAACAAATCTACTATTTTGTTCACTATACACGATGCACGAATCAAATAAAATGTCTGACACTAAAATAAAGATATTTCATCAGATTCGTGTACGGGGGACTACAACTATAGTGAACAAAGCTAAGATAGTAGGATTTCATTAGATTCATTTAGACAGTAGAAGTTCACGTGAATCATGCCTCACAAATGTCACAATCAGATCGCAGTGAATCGAATCGCATGCAATGTAGCGGCTACAACGGGGATATTTTCTTCTCAACGGGGATATGAACACCACCACGTGTTGCCGCAGTCATGTAAAATCCGTTTGTAAAATTAAAAAAGTTTTGATTTTCAGGCATACTGACAGACAGACATACATACAGAGAGGGGGGTGGAGAGAGAGAGAGAGAGAGAGAGAGAGAGAGAGAGAGAGAGAGAGAGAGAGAGAGAGAGAGAGAGAGAGAGAGAGAGAGAGAGAGAGAGAGAGAGAGAGAGAGAGAGAGAGAGAGAGAGAGAGAGAGAGAGAGAGAGAGGAGAGAGAGAGAGAGAGAGAGAGGGAGATGATGGTAGACAAAAAGTGACAGAGACATACAGAGAGAGGTGATGATGACGATGTTGAGGATGATGATGATGATGGTGATGATGATGGTAATGGTGATGATAATGATGACGACACTGATAATGATGATGATCATGATGATGAGAACGAAACAAACATAAAGATATATTATATACGCATGGTAAACAGACAGATCATTCTGGTATTGCCCCCGATTGGTCGATGGTCATTCCGTGGCCATCTGTGTGGTGATTCCCGTATAACTGCCCCAAGGCGAGACCTCAGAGATTGTGGATGAGACCTCCATTCTCTTGTCGGCTTCAATTATTGTCACTGGTAGCACAGCCGAGGAAGGAACGAGAGAGAAAAACGATTTATATAGAGGCAAGAACAGTATGCAGGGAAACTGGATACTGATAACCCTTGCATATATACACAAACGGACACAAACAAACACACACACACACACACACACACACACACACACACACACACACACACACACACACACACACACACACACACACACACACGCATATACACACACACAAACACTCCACACCACACCACACCAAACCATACCACACCACAACAAATCACACCACAACACAGCGCACCACACCACACCACATTATCCTGACTTACATCTATGCAATATGACTGTGTTTAATGCCATTCTAGTATATTATACATTCTAGTAACACGTACGTCAACTTGTTTCATTTATACTGTAATTTGCACGCACACACACACACGTACACACACACACACACGCACACATGCGCGCACGCACACGCACGCACGCACACGCACGCACGCACACACACACACACACACACACACACACATACACACACACACACACACACCATCCTCAACATACGTCTCAACCCCCATCCTCTTCCACTCTTCGCTCCACTTTTTATTTCTTCATCCCATCTATGTCCCCTTCCGTTTACACCTGAACGTTTCCGCTCCAGACATACACAGGTTTATGTCTTTGACTTCTAGCATCCCTGTTCACAGTTCAATGATCAAAGGGACACGAACATTATTTCTGTGTGGTCCTGTCTCGTCTGATCTTGTTTTCTCTTCGTCTTGACGCGTCCCATTATCCTCTTAGTATGTCTCTGTCTCTATATCAACTAGAGAGAAAGGTAAAGAGAGGGAGAGAGAGAGCACTTAGAGTGAGAGCGAGAGGCAGGCACAGAGAGAGAGAGAGAGAGAGAGAGAGAGAACAATGAACAATGAACGTTTTAATGAACCGGGCCATCTGCCCATGTCAAAGGGAACGGTGGGAAGGGGGAATTGTTAAATCAAACAAACAAACAACCATATTAAGCAAGTATCGAGAGAGAGAGAGAGAGAGAGAGAGAGAGAGAGAGAGAGAGAGAGAGAGAGAGAGAGAGAGAGAGAGAGAGAGAGAGAGAGAGAGAGAGAGAGAGAGAGAGAGAGAGAGAGAGAGAGAGAGAGAGAGAGGAGAGAGAGAGAGAGAGAGAGAGAGAGAGAGAGAGAGAGAGAGAGAGAGAGAGAGAATACGCATGTCTTTACGAATAGTTCGATGATTTTGAAAAGGATAGGCTAAACATACATCCTCAAGCGAAACAAAAACAAAGACAAGCAAACAACACCTGCATCAAACCACAACAAATGCTAGTAAAAGCTTAGACAATTCAGGGTATTTTTTGTTTACATCGTAATTGCACTCATAAGAAACACAGTCATAACAAACATCAAATGCCAGTTACGAACTAACTAGAGAAAAGGACAGAGATCCGACTGGCAGCCAGACAGACGGACAGAGAGGCAAACAGAAGGACACACACAGACGGGTGGACGGACAAATGGACAGAGAGACAGGCTGGCAGGCAGGCAGGAAGGAGGATGGACACAGGGGGTCCCATACCTGTGATCAGTGAGGCAGCACGCCAGGGACGGTTTATGGCTTGGCATGGGAAGATGAAACCGAAGAAGAATGTGGTGTCTGGCTTGTAAAGTTGTAAGAGAACTAAGTATATAAGGGGTATAGTAGTAGACTAAATGCACACACAGAGAGAGAGAGAGAGAGAGAGAGAGAGAGAGAGAGAGAGAGAGAGAGAGAGAGAGAGAGAGAGAGAGAACACTGAACGATTTTAATGAATAGGCCATTGGCCCATGTCACGAGGGATGGTTACAAAAGAAAGTGGGCTAATTATCATTGATTTCAAAGAACATGCACATCCATAATGATAATATACAAACAATTAATCAAACATTCTCGCGCATTCGATACATATGGATACAGGATTCACTCAAGCATATTCAAATAACGTACCTTGAATGCCTTATCTAAATACACAGCTGAACGTAAAACCACAGATTTGTTTTCACATGCTAATAATAAAGTCAGTCTAAAGAGAGATGGAGTATTATAATATTTAGCAGGGATATATTGTTGCCTTAGGTTATCATACATGGGACATCGTAACACAAAATGGACCTCTGTTTCTCTTTGGGACTTACAAAATGGGCATGCTAAGTCTTCCCCTCTTACATTGATTCTGAAACGTAATTTGTGAATATTAATTTGTGACACACCAAGTCGAAACCGTATAAGACTGATTCTCGCTTGAATGTGTTTAAGATCCAACAAGTATTGTGAAATTATTAGGTCACTTTTGAAAGTGCGGTAAAAGGAGAAACGTTCACTATCATGAAGTTGAGAACACCATTTTTCTTTAAATTCGTTAACTAGTCTTAAACGTAAGAGTGCAAGAAAATGCTTTACATTTCCAACTCCCTGATTCTCCCAGACTTCTTGAAAACCATATTTATGAAGCATAAAACAGACAGATGTGGCCCACGTGTTTCTATTCTGATGATGCAGGAAAAGTAACATTTTATAAGCTTTTAGGGGTAGTCTGTATTCTGGCATCTCAAAAACTTTCAACCAATATTTAACTGATCTTACATGTAAATTAATGTATAAAGGAAAACGTCCACGCTCACCGTATACCATTGCATTGGGCGTTCTGATACTCACATTTAAAAATCTTTTCAATGCAAATAAATGCACTTTCTCTAAGATGTCTACGTTTGCAATAATACCCCAGATTTCAGCACCATAACTTAACATCGGTTGTATTTGTGCATCAACATTTTTGAAAAATATACTTGGAGATCTTTCGCCAATCGAATTTAACAATCTGAAAATATTAATTACCCCCCTTCTTGCACGACTAGCCATGTCATGTAAAGTATGAGAAAATGATAATCTGGTTGACAAAATAATACCTAAATATTTATACATATTTACAACATTTACTTTAGTTTGTCCGTAAAACTAATTTTCTGTTGCTGATAAATGCCCATCATTCCTAAACACTACAATATTAGATTTATCAAGATTCACAGACAGTCCAAGTCTTGTCGACGTCTCATGCAAAACATTCAACTGATTTTGTAACCCTATGACAGAGTCTGATATCAAGATTATATCATCTGCGAACATCAGGATAAGTAATTCCAATAGATCAGGTATCAACTGAAGACCATGTTTTCCCTTATTGATAATATCACAAGCTAACTCATTAATGAATAGTGAAAATAGCACAGGGCTGCATATTTCACCTTGTTTAAGTCCTAAGGGGCACATGAAAGCACCACTAAGCTCACCACCTGCTCTCACCCTTGCTTTAACAACTTTATAAATACTAGTAATAGCATTATGCATTCTTCCCCTTATACCCCTTTTCTTCAAAACATTCCATAAATTTGTACGAACAATCGAATCAAAGGCTTTACGAAAATCTATAAAACCAACATATAACTTTTTATGATAGGACAATTGCTTCTGTACTAATGCAAAAAGCGTAAACACATGGTCGATTGTACTGTATTTCTTTCTAAAACCAGCCTGACTTTCGTTTATAACATTATTTTCCTCAATCCACTTACTAAGTCTTTGATTCAAAATGTGACTATAAAGTTTACTGCAAATATTGAGAAGAGAGATCCCCCTGTAGTTATCAGGAGAACTTTTGTCGCCCTTCTTATGAAGGGGTTGAATAATAGATTCAGACCACTGAGCTGGGTACGTACCGGAAGAGAACAATTTGTTAAATAGAAGGAGCAAAAAAGGCACAATAACAAGAGCTGCATGCTTAAAAACTTCACCTATGATGCGATCAGGACCTGCCGCTTTACTATTTTTAAGAGCACGAATTGCGGCATAAACCTCGCCCTCTGTGATATCCGCGTCCAGAGCATCAGTGTTACAATGTTCCTGTTCATCACCGAGATCGATTTCTGACTCATTAAAGTTATTATTTTCAGAATTGTGAACTGAATTAGATTGAAACACTTCTGAAAAATGACGAAACCACTCGTCCTTCGTGATATAATTATTTGCTGGGGAATTAGTGTTAAACGATTTAACTTTACTCCAGAATTCTTTCCCGTTATTAATATTGTCATGCAAAGAGTTTATAACATGTTCACGATGAGCCTTTTGTTTTATCCTAAACAGCTCTTTATAGTCTCTGCGTTTTGCATTATATTGTTCCCTAAATGCATGCTCCTCTTCAGATAGAACACTGCTCACTGTACCTTCATTAGTGCTAGTTTAGAGAGAGAGAGAGAGAGAGAGAGAGAGAGAGAGAGAGAGAGAGAGAGAGAGAGAGAGAGAGAGAGAGAGAGAGAGAGAGAGAGAGAGAGAGAGAGGTCAACGATCAACGATCAACGATCGACGATCAATGATCAACTATCAACGAAAATGTAATGACCAATGACATCCGCCCATGTCATATAGGGAAAAGGGAGGAGGAAAATACATAGAAAAAACAACAACACTAAAAAGCAATACATAGCATACATATAAGTTATCAAAACGGTTATCAAATCAAAATATATTTTACCAAACATGACGAAAACAACGAACAATAAACAACGAACAACTGTTTAATGATCATGTCATCTTCCCATGTCATGTGAGAAGGGGTGAGAGAGAGAGAGAGAGAGAGAGAGAGAGAGAGAGAGAGAGAGAGAGAGAGAGAGAGAGAGAGAGAGAGAGAGAGACAGATAGAGAGACTAACAGACAGACAGTCAGACAGACAGGCGGGGGATCTCCATAATAACCAGAATATGGGAAGAATGGCGGTTTGCTGAGAGATAAATCACAATGTGTATTATGGATGTTTCACTCAGTTCAGCACCAGTTCATATTGGTTTTAGATTTATAAACAAAGGGTGTGTATACGACACATTACAGGTGCACTTTCTAATATAATACGCATAGCCTTAACACATTATCTTCTAAATTAATGTCTGATTAAATTATGGTGTAATTTAACAAACCATTTTAAAACAGGAAAGGAATCGATCGTTATGTGTAATAAGATAGAGGTTTCAATTCAGCCTCGCACAATCAGTCATTAAAACATAACAATGTAAGGCCAACATTATTATAATCACAGCCAACTTCCAGATCCACCGCACAAAAATAAAACTCTAATCACACCATTTTTTTAATTCAAGATAATCAATTAATGTTCTTCAGTCATCCATTTAAAACAATGCGTCTCCTTTAATCTGAGTTGGAAAAAACCCTTGAATGCTTATTTTTTTCTCAAAC
>CM065683.1:53094486-53106986 GCA_017654935.2 Phymorhynchus buccinoides | reverse complement strand
TCGTGATTTGGTCTAAGCGCCTCAGGCGGCCATTAGAAATAATCTGACTTCCAGCACCTCCGCCAAGGAGGAATCGTCGATTTGACGGTTTGATTTATAGAAAACCAGAGAAAAGTGAGTGTTGCGATCTCTGTAAAGGGTGTTTTCCTGGTGATCTCGATGCATTTCTTGCAGAAATTCATCCATCAGGGTGCCCCTTTAAAAGTGGGTTAATTCGGGATTTTGCGTTATACGCGCTGATACGGGTACGTCTATCTTTTATTTTCATGAACCTCCACTATCAGCGTAAGAAGTAGCATATCTGTCTACCCATCGGTCTGTCTTTCTAGTTAACTAGCCACAGCCAGTTATCAGAGAGATAGAACGAACGAACGACATTTGTTTATTCAGGGTTATAAGATAAGCAAACATTGCTTTTTTACACTCAGCCCTGAGGCAAAACAAAGGTTAACAAAAAATATACCCAAAAAAATGAAGCGCTTGCGCAACAAATACTACTACTACAAAGCATTCAAGAAAAGTAAATATTCAAAAATAACATAACACAATACTATATACATCATCAATGTACAAGACTAATATAGGAAGAAGGTGATGGGGAGAGGTCTTGGAGGCGGGAAAAGGTACAATCATTGATTTAAATGGCACATGGATAATATTTCGGCCTATGCCACACTGATCTGTATATAATATATCACACAGCATTCAAATCACCAAGTAAAATAGACAAACCATGCATGATTTATACTTTTATACCAGGAATAGAGGGGGGAAATAAAATTAACTTATGACATTACAAATGACACCATAGATCACAAATTACACTTGGATTGATGTATCTGTTTCCATTCTATTAAATAAAAAGCGGGTTAATGCTTTTTTTCTCTTTGATATGTGATGGGATAGAATTCCAAAGTGTTCCACGATAATAAATTAAACTAGTTTTAAACAAATCACAGAGAGAGAGAGAGAGAGAGAGAGAGAGAGAGAGAGAGAGAGAGAGAGAGAGAGAGAGAGAGAGAGAGAGAGAGAGAAAACTTGAAACTTGAAAACTTGAAAACTTTAACTTTATTTTTCAAGGATAAAGATTTTAGGCTACGCCTAGTCTTCCAATCTGTCCTTGGACAGAGAGAGAGAGAGAGAGAGAGAGAGAGAGAGAGAGAGAGAGAGAGAGAGAGAGAGAGAGAGAGAGAGAGAGAGAGAGAGAGAGAGAGAGAGAGAGAGAGAGAGAGAGAGAGAGAGTTGAGAGAGAGAGAGAGAGAGAGAGAGAGAGAGAGAGAGAGAGAGAGAGAGAGAGAGAGAGAGAGAGAGAGAGAACTCAGAACTCAGAAACTTTATTTTACAAGGAAAAGAATTTAGGCTGGGCCTAGTCTTCCATTCTGTCCTTGGTTCTAAGCATGCAATACATAACTACTACTATAAATGAACATTGAGACACAGGAACATCGCCAACAAAAAAACAACAACAACAAAAACAAACAGTAATATAGCAACAACATGGCAGGCAGAGCATCAACATAAGCAATAAAAACAAATAAAATAGAAAACTAACCAACCAGTTAAACAAAGTAATAGATTAAAAATACCTCTATTACTACAATATACTTCTTCTACTACAATTACTACTACTAGTGTTAGACGGAGCAAAAAGCCCATGGGCGGGTAAGAAGCCCACTCCAACTATGCCACAAAACAAAGCAAATCTCGGTCACATTCTACCCATGAGACAAACTTGTGTAAAGAGAGAGAGAGAGAGAGAGAGAGAGAGAGAGAGAGAGAGAGAGAGAGAGAGAGAGAGACAGACAGACAGACAGACAGACAGACAGTCAGACAGACAAAGGAATGGGCAGAAACATAAAAATGAAAATAGCAAACATTAGCAAGAAACGGGCATTTGATGTTTAGAAAGCCCAACCCAGGAGGAGATATAGGGGAAGACGGGGTAAAAAGCGCATGGGCGGGTAAGAAGCCCACCCCAATTATCTCATGAAATGAAGCAAATTTCAGTCTCATTTTGCCCATGAGACGAGCGTTAATGTCTAGCATTCGTCTCATGGGCAAATGTTACTGAAATTTTCTTTATTTCATGAGATAATTGGGGTGGGCTTCTTACCCGCCCATGCGCTTTTTACCCCGTCTTCCCCTAAGAAGAAACAGAGAAAGGTGAAGAAGTAGACGCCAGAAACAGGCGGCGTGCTTTCAGCCTGGCAGTCAATAATCCAGCCTCCCTCCACCTGAACAATCAGCACTGCTCACGACCTCCTTCCCTGACCCACGGATTGACTAGAGCGTGCGCACCGAACTGAAGACAACACACCTGCAACTTCTTAGCACGTGCAGCGAGCACGTGCCAAACCGGAAGCGTTTCTCCGTGTCTGCAATACCAATAACTGCGGATAATCCCGAGGAGGGCTGCATAATTGTAATGCTACAAAGCACGCGGTTATAAAAAAAAACCTCAACTGTATGCAACGCTTATTTTTGCACCTCAGCTACTAGGGAGTAACGTCACAAAACATTTATTAAAAAAAACCCCACTTAATAAAGAAACAGTTGACTTCGCAACATAGGCCTTTGGTAGTAGATCAAAAAGACATACTTTATTTTTTAGAAATGGCTGATTTTGGTATTTGGTATTTGGTAGGCCTATTGGTATTTGGTATATTCTAGTCACAGAGACTTATCTCTGTGAAATTCGGGATGCTCTCCCCCAGAGAGCGTCGCCGCAAGTGCAGCGCCTACCCAATGGGTTTTTTGTGGTTGTTTTTTTGGGGTTTTTTTTTTTTGGGGGGGAGCACAGGGTGAGGAGTTGTTGGTTTTGACGCCATTAACAAATACGAACCATACTCGAACATCAGAAATCGCACGTCTAAAATCTCGCGTACATTCATGAAGAGAAATGAAAGCTATTTAACCTTTACACATCTACTCATCAAAAGTCTGGTGATGGGGAAGAAGGGAAGGAAATGTTTTAGGCGAAGGAAAAAGCAACCCACCCCAAAATCTCCTTTTGGCATTCAGTAAGAAATGAGACCCCCAATCTAGTCCTAAAAGATGCCATTCACAAACATCCAAAGGTTACCGCCATCAACACGTCTGCATGACGGCCACAATTAGCTGAATCGTGATGTATAATAACATCTCAAGGAAAAACAAAATAATGATGTATATAATGGGGCAATCACAATCGTCAGACTTCAGAAATAGCCGGGATTACACGGGAAACGGTTTCCCCTATTACAATGTATATGTATACGAGTTGATTGCGTACAGTACTTACTATCGTGGTATATCTAATTCAGTCTATTCCCTCAGGGGAGATAGCGTGTCTTTATTTCTTTGAATGCCAATAGCTTTCTAGCCTTCTACGCGTATTTCCGCCACTTCGCCTCCATTAATGCAGTCCTTTTTCAGTCTGGTAAAGGTCAAGATGTGCCATCCCGCCTGCATTTCTCGGTTAATTCCATTTTCCCGTTTTTGCCTTTCTTACCAAACATAAAGCTGTATTTTATGAACCTTTTTAGCTAATAACCTTTTTGGAATACTAACCCTATCCCTAACCCTAGGCCAGTATCTAATAGGACCCCCCCCCCCCCCCCCCCCCCCCCCTATGTACTGCAGTACACGGCGCCATTTGTCACAGTCGTGGTTCATTGTATTTTCCCGTCTTATAGGGGTGGGTGGGGGTGGGGGGTAGGGTTAGGCCTAGGTCTAGGGTTAGGGATAGGGTTAGTATTCCAAAAAGGTTAGTAGCTAAAAAGGTTCTTAAAGACAGCTTTATGTTTGGCAAGAAAGGCAAAAACGGAAAATTGCAATTAACGGAGAAATGCAGGGGGAGTGGCACATCTTTACCTTTTCCCTCGTCTGCCAGAAACTAGCGCACGGAGATTCGAAGGGATTGTGGAAGGTTTGGAACGGGAGTCAATTTATGTTGACACTAAAAGCCTTTAAAACGGGCAACAACACAGTGTGTGATAAGTAAATACAAACAAAATACCACCACCACTTGTTTCTTGTTTGTTTTGTGTACTTTTCAAATCTCCATAATTGAGCTTTTGAATTACATATTTTGTTTTACTTTGATCTCTGTCAACAATAATTTTTATATGCATAAATTGGTATATGGCTGCTTCTAAGAATTGTGGTTGGATTTTGGAGAAAAAAAACTGGCACACGCTAAGGAAAGCACGCACAGTTACAACAAACTAGTTTGGCTACAGCCAGTCGGCCTAGGACGGTGCTGTGACAAGTTCGCACAGAAAGCAAGAATGTCGAATTGAAACTTGCAAAGTAGAAAGTAGAATGTCGAATTGAAACTTGCAAAGTAGAAAGTAGAATGTCGAATTGAAACTTGCAAAGTAGAATGTCGAATTGAAACTTGCAAAGTAGAATGTCGAATTGAAACTTGCAAAAACCAAATTACCCAGCAGAAAAAGGGTTAGCCACAACAAATAAACAATAGCCGGTAAAGATTTATGTTAACTAGCCATAGTCTGTGAATGTAACAAAAAACAGGAAAACGGGACACATTACAAAAAGCAAACACACACATGTGAAAAAAAAGACTTCAGCCTGCCCAGGAAGTGCGACATAGCTTAAGCAATGACGCCCCCCTCTCCCACCCCCACCCTGAAACAAGTCATTAGTGGAAAACGGGCCCATCGCAAAGAATTGGTAAATTGAAATAAGGCCAGAAAATAGGCCTAATACTAAAGAAGAAAAACAACAACAACAAATTGTACGCTGTCGGAAGCTTCATGACGCTATGCAGAAAGTACCTCTTCAAACAAAAACAAAATATAAACAAACACAGCCTTGACAACTAATTACCAGTCCAAGGTTTAAATGCGATACAAACTTGAGCCAAAAAATTAAGCAACCTTTTGAAAAACAAGGCGTAACCATTTTCTCTGATTGGCACAGCTTTCGTAAATCAATGTACATTTAGCCTATTGACTTACACACCTGCATGCATAATTTAACTTTCTTTGTATACACGCAAATTACGTTGTGGGCAACGCCCACACCAATGTTAGGGTACCCTTTGTAAAAAGTCCAGTTTGATGCACATGTTCAAGGCTGCTCCCTCATCACATCAGACATATCAACACCAGGAAAAAACAAAACAGAGATGGTAGAGAGTAGGTTATGTCTAAACAAGGCAGTTATGGTCAACAATCACTGATCGTTTTGGAAGTACAACACGAAAACGTCAGTCATTGACACTGTGTGGGACAGTCTCTTTCATGTGAGTCCAATACACTGCAAGTATAGAGCTGGCATTCAAATTATTATGCGAACATTATTGTCTGTAATGAGTAGCCAGCACGATGTACAGGTCTGAAAGGGACTGGACATTTACGGGAGATGCTGTAGAGAGCCAGCCTGGTCAAATAACCACTCCAAGCAAGGTGATGTAGCTCACAAATGCTGTACAAGAAGGATGGAACGATTTGGAGCAATACCAGCCTATTTGCGGCATGCACAATGGCGCCAAAAGGCGAGTTATGTATGGGGAAGTTACGTTTGTTACTGGCAGCACACAATGCAACATAAGTGAAACAATCTGTGCAAAACTGAAAGAGAAGAGAATGCTTTACTATTATCAGTGAAACAAATAGACAACACATCTGTATTTTGTTCTCTGTGGGCTTCTAAAGTCAACCTTCTTCAGAAGAAATGAAATGGTGAAAACCAGTCACCATCTTTGCAGAACGAAATTGGTCACTTTGACATTTCGGGTACTTTTTGTATTTCAGCACATAACCGAGACTCGTCTTAGAGTACCTGAGAAAGAATGAAATAATTCTTTAGTTCAGTTTCGTTTTATGAGTTATCAAACTTTTTGTTGTGGATTTCAAAGAGGGGTTGCTTAACGTTTTGGCACTTGCTTAGATTTGTATTGCAATCGCTACCTAATCACTTGTGTTTAAAAAGTGCTAAGTATTGGCAGGCTACTTCTTAAGCTAAACGTTGACGGGTTTGGCTTACTTTACTTATTTTAAACTCAAAGAGATTTGTTAGCAGTAATGATGGATATAACATTTGCATCTTAATCATGGACATGGATTTAAAATTTGTTAATTCGACTTCATGTGCGATTGTGTTTTGTTTGTAATTAGCACACGTGAATGGACATGGGTTCAAGAAATATGCCTGTTATTGACAAGAACATTTCAGACAAAAGCATGCAAAGTAAAACAACTTTTGATAAGTAGAGCAATCATGAAACTTGTGTGCATTTGTGTGAGTGTGTTAGAGAGAGAGAGAGAGAAGAGAGAGGGAGAGAGAGAGAGAGAGAGAGAGAGACGAGAGAGAGAGAGAGAAAGAGAGAGAGAGAGAGAGAGAGAGAGAGAGAGAGAGAGAGAGAGAGAGAGAGAGAGAGAGAGAGAGAGAGAGAGAGAGAGTTCCCATTGGCATAGAAACTTTCAGTGTTTTGTAAAAGTTTGATGTCCTGACAACGCAAAATAACAAACTAAAGAACAACACATCAAACAGACAAAAACAACAATAAAAACAACAACGCAAAAACAAAGACAAAAAAAACTAAGAAAAATTTAACAAACAAACAAAACCCTACAAAAACGTTGGGTAAAAGAAAACAAAACAAACATACACTGCACACAAAACTTTAGAACAAGTTGGACAAAGTATTGCAATCTGTTCTTATTTCTTTCCAATTTGTGAAACCAAATCTCTCCCGAGGGGTGCATCTAGCCAGACAAATACAAGAAAACACGAACATCGCTTATTACCCCTGGGTTATCACCCCCTCACCCCCTTTCTGGACTTTTCTTCACCAAACAAACGAGCAGACGGAGAGATGACAGTATAATCAAAGACACTGTGATGGGAATAAGACAGACAACTGGAGAGTTACGGAGAGCCGGGCTGATAGGGTTATCGTTCGTGATCCCATTAGCAATGGCGGCTCTATCCAAGACTGGAATTTGAATCGACGTTTTTTTTTAAAATTACCAGATTCAAATTTGAATGCTTGTAATTGGGCAAACCTTTTTTTGTTTTCCCGAAGACACAGAAAGGTAAGGAAGCTGCAAATATGGCCAGAAAATCTATGAAAACAGTAACAACCAGTGCACTGAACAATGGACAATGGGTTGAACCTGAAACGTCGTGATTTGTTTTGCTCTGTGTTTTGTGTTATTAAACCTTTTATTTTGGGTTTCAATTTCGACTCTGTTTTAATTAGTAACAACCAGTGTTAGAGTACTGCTGATGTTCATGGTTCAAGGGGGGGGGGGGGGGGGGGGGGGGGGGGGGGGGGGGGGGGGGGGGGGTATAATCAGGGTTTGCTTTTCCTCACTACTCATATAGGGGAGAATGGCCGCTTGTCTGTCTTATTCCCATTACAGTGTCTTTGGTATAATGCCGAGGTGTGCAATGCTGGGGTTGTGGGGCTGGGGAGAAAGGAAGCTGGGTGGATGGTCAGTGCCAATTAACTGGCAGGGCAGATGGTCCGGGGAGATGTTTTTGTTGTAAACAAATCTCAGCCTTCTCAAACGGGATCTAGGAGGAATGTGTCTGTAAGTGATACAAAATGTCCAGCACAGACACCCCCTCCTGCTGGACATCGCAAATAATGGGAGAAGGATGTAATACAGAAAGGGTCACGGAAAGGAGATAGGCACAGGCAGGAGGACGCTTGAAAGGTACGAAAAGAGTCAAGCTTAACCATTTCACCATCAGACATCTTTGAGCCCAAAAAATAAAAAATGTCCATCAAACTTACTTGGCTACAGAAAATATTTCGTTTGCAATACTGTGGGGATTTCTCTGTGACACATTTAGAATAGTGTCAATCCTTACTGCCCAAATTATTTTAGGAACACAATAACAGGTCCTGATTCCAAGGGTTTTATTGACTATAGGTGTCATTGTGGATCAAAATTGCGACATTGGCAGTGGAAGGGTTAAAATATAAAACGTCTGGAGTAGAGGAGTGGAGCGCTTAAAGTATGAAATCCGTCCCAATACTAACCAGCGTCACTAATCACTAATCAACGATCACTAATTAGGGATCGGAAGCTGGTAATTAATTGGAGTCGAAAAGATTCCATAGAAAAGGGACTGAAAATATAGCAGCCATTTATTTGCTATGAATGGGGCTGGGGTGGGCTGGTGGTGGCATACCAACACACATAAATGTGTGGGTTGTGTACATAGTTAAAGGGCGGAAGTGTTTAATATTAAAAAAAAGCAAAGATAATCCACAATTATGAACCGAGAGAGAGAGAGAGAGAGAGAGAGAGAGAGAGAGAGAGAGAGAGAGAGAGAGAGAGAGAGAGAGAGAGAGAGTTGCCATCAGTTAAGTTGTTGTGTAGGGGCGGATCTGGGGGTGGGGGGTGGGGGTACAGGGTTCCCGGAACCCTCCCCCCAAACAAATGTACGTTATAGAAGGGTGCAATTTACGAAAATGACGTGATGTTTTGCTGAAAAAAGCAATAAAAAAATGCCAATGCAGCTCCCTGTAAATAGTGTGATTTGAGTTGTTAGAAGGCAAGGTAGGCCGTGAAAGGAGTTTCTGGAACACCCCCCCCCCCCCCACCCCCTGGTACTTTAGGATGTAATTGAAAGAAGGCACAGCGGCTCGCGACAGGTGGGAGTGAGTGCATAGCGTCGGTGAAAGTCAGAAACCTCGTAACCCGATTTTATTTTATTTTTGAATTAGATACAGTCATAGTCAGCTCTCTCATTTTTACCTCCACATTCCACCAAAAGCTCGTATCTCTAATGACTTTCTATCTGGGGTAAATGAGGTTGTGAAAATTGAAGAAAAACTCGTAAGTCCCAAATTCAGATATACTTAAGGACTAAAACCTCGTATCTTCGTTCTTTACAAGTATTAAAAAAAAGTAAGTAATTTTAAAAAAATGCAGGACTGAATTCGCAATGTCTTGAACAACATATTCATCATAGTTAATAACTTGTGGTAAACGCGGTTACTTTTTAAAACAGGTTTTTTTTTCATTTTTCTCAAAACTACCAAACTTGATTTACGAGGTTTCTGACTTTCACCGACATTAGGCTGCAAGATGGAGTTAGTGTCGCAATGAAGAGACGCCTGAAGCCATTCCAAATAAATAGCATGAAAAGAACAGAAAAGAAACAAAAACAAAACAAAAAACACCACATACTTTACAAAAAAACACGCTATGAAACATGTTTTTTTCAACTGTTCCTTACTTTTTTAATTTCATTATTGAACCAAATTTGTCCTCCTGAGTGCATTAATTACCAAGATGAGTGCATAAAGAAGTGTGTGTCGTTTACTAACCCTAGTTTATCCCACTTTCCACACACTTCAACAAATAAACGAGCAGACGGAGAGAGGAAGGTATTATGGGCAGGTGCAGGGATTAAATGACTATGGGAGGTGGAATGGGAATGTGGGGGGAGGGGTGTGTGTGTGTGTCTATGGTTGGTCAGTGTTAATTATCTGACTAGGCAGCTGGTCTAGGGAGATATGTTTATCTGTTGCTGACCCTCCCCACCCCCCCTTTTCTTTTCTTAACGGGATTTGGTAGGATACAGGCTAGCTTTAAAAACCTAAGTGATAACAAATTATCCATCAACATTTTTTCACTCCCCAATCATTGTGGATATACACAAGGAGAGGTGGAAGAATAAGGCTCGGTGCACATCTTGTGTCCTGGCTAATAGAAAGCATCTGCTTTGTTTCAGTCTGTGTTTTTCTCACACTACCTGCTGCCATGTCATTCACACCGACTGCCGTGCGTTGCGTACGCATTTGGTCTACTGTCACCCACGTTGTTTGGGTCTTGGGGGAGGGAGACCCAAAGAAGCAGACCTGCTCGTGTGCATAACCTGTCAGCGAGTCAAAAGCAACAAGGCGTGTGCTACCTGTCACCCGATTGTCAAACATGCTGGGTCCTAGGTAGAACACAGATGGACACCGAGCATAACGTGTGCTGTAGAGTCACAACGTTTAGAAATAAACAGGGATGGGCAGACTTTCAAAATAGACGCAGACAAAAACAAGCGCGAAAATCGCAATAGTTTGTGGCACGCGGTCTATTTTTACCACTCCAATCATGAGTTACCTCCCCTGGATTTTCAATAATTTTAATCTGTAAACCAGAATGTTATCTCTGCACCATTTCGTAACTTTTTATATCTTTTGGAAAACATTTAAAACTATGTATCCTACTTATTCTCATCGAAAGAAGCACCGCATACTCGTCGTGTCTGTTGTAGTGTCTGTATTACGTATGTTTATTATTTTGTACGCTTTTAAAATACATCATTTTAAAGAGCGGCCTCAATTAATTTTGAAGTGTAGCCTCGATTTGATTGACTATGTATCATTGATACATCTGTATTAATATAAACAAATCGGGACTTTACTGGTTTCGTACTGCCTCCGGGCATTGCCTCCAGTATTGTTCCCAACATATTTGTATTTACAAATGTCCCATATGTGTCTGATTCAGACCAAGAGGACGTAAAACACCATTTTCGCTCGCTCGTGTAGCCTAGATTTGAAGTGCGACAATTTTGGAACGACAGACAGACCGACCGACCGACAAAGTGAGTTATAGGTTTGTGGCTTGAAGCCACAAACAAAAAGTTCAAAATGTGAGAACACGAAAGGCTGGAAGGATTAGAGACTTAACCACAGACTTAATTAAACACCTGCTGGAGGAGGTTTCCCGACAATGTTCTAATCGATTCAAACAGTTCTCTTAGAACTGTAACATTTTATGAAACAGCAAATGACGTCTGCTAAGTAGTGTCCGATGCTTTCATTCATATATTTTTGTGCGCCAAAAAATAGTGTTGCACTTTATTATACCATCATGCAATGATGAAAACGAAAAAAAGAAAAGAAAGAAAGAACGGATGAAAATACTTGCGTTAACTTAATTTCTGAAAAATCGTCCAGTTTATTTTCACAATTGAAAAGGCTAAACACTACCTAGACGTAGTTGTTGTCAATCATTCGCGCTTGGAATCTGTTCAGCACAAAAAGGCGTTTCGCAGCTATTTTATTGGCTAATTACGACAAAGCGTTTTTCACTTTGCATTGTAGCGAGAAAGCGTTGTTCATTGTTCGCTGCAATGTTATTGTTATTTGAGGATTAGAAGTCCCTGAAATGGGGGTTAAAACTGGGCTCAGAATAAGTGATTTGCGTAAGACGCAGCTATTGGAACAAAAGAGGGGGGAGAGTGGGGGGGGGGGGGGGGGGGGGGGTGTGGGGGTTTGGGGGTGGGGGGGGTTGGGGGTGGGGGGGGGGGGGGGGGGGGGGGTTGTGGTAACTAGAAGGGCCCATTAAAAGGAGGAAGTGATGTCAGGATAAACTAGCTGCGATTCCCAGTCTGTAGGAAAGCTGCATAGTTTGTTTTATTGTGTATTTCTGTCAATGATGAAAACAAATTAAGGCCTCGTACACAGTTCATGCGGAAAGCCTACGCGCAATCCGTGAATAAGTAAAAGAAAGAAGCGTAAAAATGTACGGATTACGGGAAATACGTACACGTGCGCACATCGTTTTGCCTTCTTTCTTTTACTCATTTACGGATTGCGCACGGATTTCCGCACGGAATCTCCACATGTATGTGTACGTACCCTAAGGGTTTTCGAATACAAAAGCAGAAGAAAACAGTCTCCTGTAAGTTATCAGAAAAGCGATTTTCAAACAAAAGAAAAAAGCAACGAAACAATATAAGAAATCTTAAGCTAAAAACAAACACGAATAACAAACAAAACAACAACAAAAGAACAACAAAAATAAGAAGAGAAAGAACAAACAAACAAATAAGACACACACATACACACACACACACACACACACACACACACACACACACACACACACACACACACACACACACACATATACACACATATATACACACACACACACACACACACACACACACACACACACACACACACACACACACACACACATATATATATATATATATATATACACACACACACACACACACACACACACACACACACACACGCTTTAGAGCCATACAAATGCAACATATTCCCATCTTATCAATGTATTTCTCTTTATGAAATCAAACGTATTCTTACGGGTGCATTTAGCAAGAGGGATATATCATATACAACATGAATTCATCGTTTATTTCCCCAGGGTTATCCCTGTCTGAGATCATGTCGGCAGGTATGAAGTCACGAACGAATAGCGATGCGCCCACTGTACCCACTTCGTATGTAGGTTTGACAGCTTGGAAGGTGGTACTTTGGGGAAAATGAATGGTACTTTGGGTAACAAGGAGCAAGGGGTCTCTCTCTCTCTCTCTCTCTCTCTCTCTCTCTCTCTCTCTCTCTCTCTCTCTTCTCTCTCTCTCTCTCTCTCTACTCTCTCTCTCTCTCTCTCTCTCTCTCTCTCTCTCTCTCTCTCTCTCTCTCTCTCTCTCCTCTCTCTCTCTCTCTCTCTCTCTCTCTCTCTCTCTCTCTCTCTCTCTCTCTCTCTCTCTCT
>CM065683.1:53081986-53089486 GCA_017654935.2 Phymorhynchus buccinoides | reverse complement strand
AAAGATTTTCGGTTTTCAAGGTCGTACGCCAAGGTCAAGGTCACGACGGCAATATGGTTTGCGCGGATGCCTTCCTCTCATGGTGACACACCAGCACACACAATTTGACGTGATTCTGTCAACCCGTTCGAAAGATATCCTTGGGAAAGACAGAAGGAGACAAAAATGACACTCCAATTTTCAGGCTCCAGCGATCTTTTTGACCTTGACCTTGACCTTGATCGGTATGCCATCATCAGAACGGGCATAAGCCAAACCACCTTCATACCAAGTTTCAACATCCTATGTTGATCGGTGCCCGAGATATGGCTAAAAATAGATTTTCGGTTTTCAAGGTCGTACGTCAAGGTCAAGGTCACGACGGCAAAATGGTTTGCGCCGATCTCTTCCTATTAAGGAGGCACACCTTCACACAAAATTTGACGCGATTCGGTCAAGCGGTTCGGGAGATATCCTTGGGACAGACAGAAAAAAACAACAAAAAACAAACAAAAATACAAACCAGCCCATCGCAATAGTCCGTCTTGGTGACGGACTAAAAAGTACCTATTGCGATGCAAAGTGCGTTACTTTAACGGTAGTTAAACATTAGTTGGCTTAGGGACATTTCACAAGCTTTATAGTCACTAGATTTTTTGTCCGCCTATTTCTGCCATTTCCTCACCATTAGCGACGGTACATTATTTTGAAATTATGGGTCTGTCGTGTTCCTGTTGTGGTTGGGTTGTATTTTCCTTTTCTCCCAATGATTTTCACGTTTTGGCTCACTCGTGTCAACGACACGAAAGTGAGTCTATGTTCTCATGTTTCTTCGGTTTTCCGTGTGTGTGTGTGTGTGTGTGTGTGTGTGTGTGTGTGTGTGTGTGTGTGTCGTGTGCGTGTGCGTGCGTGCGCGTGCGTGCGTGCGTGCGTGCGTGTGCGTGCGTGCGTGAGTACGTGTGTGCGTGCGTGCGTGCGTGCGTACGTGCGTGCGTGCGTGCGCGTGTGTGTGTGTGTGTGCGTGTGCGTGTGTGTGTTCGTTCTTTAATTTAACGTCTACCCACCTTATGTGTGTGTGTGTGTGTGTGTGTGTGTGTGTGTGTGTGTGTGTGTGTGTGTGTGTGTGTGTGTGTGTGTGTGTGTGTGTATGTGTGTGTGTGTGTGTGTATGTGTGTGTGTGTGTGTGTGTGTGTGTGTGTGTGTGTGTGTGTGTGTGTGTGTGTGTGTGTGTGTGTGTGTGTGTGTGTGTGTGTGTGTCCGTCCGTGGCAGTAGAAAATGAATGTTGCGTTGCACTGTTTTAAAAAAAATCCATTCTTTACGGTTTCGACTATTTCATAATACTTTGCGGATATTATTAAATAAAAGGAAACGGTTCTCTATATTCGCAAGAAGTATTGAATAGATATTGGAACTATTTAATACATTTGGGGGGGTATTCAATACAGAATGGCTTGTGCATGCTCGGAATCTATTCTTTACTTTAGCGTTTTATTTTGTTCTCTACTGAGTTTGCATCTATTCAATACTGTTTTTGTTCTATTGAATAGAAAAGTGCAGTAACGAATACATATTAAAAAAACACCACGATAGTCATGAAAATAATCTCTCTTTTTTTTACATTGGATTCTTTACTTTTCCTATTTAATATTGATGAAGACATGAAATGTGTTTTTAAATTATTTAATAGCCATTTTTCCTATTAAATAAGCTACACTAAAGTAGATACTATTTACACATCCGGACCCTCATAACGTTGACATCCCAATTTGTCTTTGAAAAATTGAGTTATTAGAGATATAACAGCCTTTGACATAGATTGCTAGCAACAATTGGGATCAGACCTGGTTTTGCAGTACCTCCAGGATCTGCTCAGAGCATTGAATGATGGTTGATTGATGATTCGTCCCATATGTGCTGGTTTGCAGCTGAATAGACGTAAAACCTAACTTTCATTCAGATTGATAATAAACAGAGTCAAGTTTGTAATATGGTATGGCATTCATGTGAAAGTACACAATCTGGCATTTAAAGATCTAGCTCAGAAAACATAAAGCAAGTGAGCCTTGAAGGTTTTGCCTCTTGTTAAGGTTTTAGCCCGTGTTTATTGGTCCCTTTTCTGGTCTTTAGCGATAGGAGGGCAGACGAAAGGCTGTATATGTTGAATATGCAACGCACACATTGTAGTATTTAACTGACATTTTACCGTCAAATAACATAACTGAGTTAATGCGATACACAAATATTATTTGTTTCCTTAAATATTTATGCATGCTTTATATTGTTTGCTTTTGTATTCCTACATTTATATGTTTCTATTCTCACTTGATTCTTAATTGATGTTTGTATTTTGTTTTTTTGGGGGGCAGGATTAAAAAAAAGAAGATTTGTCAGCTTTTTATTTAACCCCCAATAAAGGTCATTTTGACTTGACTTGACTTGATTTGTTTCGACTGTTTAAGTCGCAGAAGTGTAATAAGATTTCTCCTTCTGATGATTATAAGGCCTATATGTGAGCACGCGTGCGTCCATGCTTATGTATGTGTTTGTTATTGCTTTCATGTGAATACGTGTGGACTAAAAGGAAAACATGATAGTGGTGTCGGCTATTGGTCAGGCCTGACTACATTGTAACAACAGACAACCCAATAAGTTGTTTTATCCTCTCAAAGTTCACACCTATCACGAAGCACCTGTCGGATCACACTTTTCACTTGGTAGTATCAGCCGAGATTGATACAGAAATGAAGTTAACAAAGGCATCTCCAATATTTGCTAATTAAGAAACAAACAAATACATGAATGGGTATTTGAACGGTCAGCAAGTAAGCAGCTGTGAAAACTCCGATCCAGAAAGATGTGTGTTATCTTCTCAATTATCAGATATATCACGAAACACCTGTTGGACCACACGTTTACCTTTCGAAAGTGATAGCACATCAACAGTGTACGTTTACTACGTGATTCCCAGAATAGTAAACAAAATGGGTTGCTCGAACGGGCAGCAGAAGGGTGTAGGGTAAACGAGAAAAGTACAAGGCAGAGAAAAGATTGGTTCCCGGTTGGTTGCCCAAGGGTGACTTGCAGACTTGGTGAAAAATAATTCATCCGCAAGAAGGAGGATCAAATTCTAACTAGAAAGCACTGACACAACGCACAAATCCATCTAGAGTTGCAAACCACTTGTGATCATTTTGTTTAAGCTAACCAGGTTGTGAGTAAAGCCCCAGATGCCCCTTCCCAAAATACGTAAATGGAAACAAATTGTATCAAATCGATTACACAAAACCAGAGGCTTCAGCCAACCAGAGTTGGTGGGTACAACGTGATATAAATGGAGACATACATTCACAATAAGTAATTGTATGTGTTTGAGACTGGCAATTGCGATAAACTGACATTTTTTTTTTTAAAAAGCAAGCTTGCACATGCGCGCATGTATGTGTGTGTGTGTGTGTGTGTGTGTGTGTGTGTGTGTGTGTGTGTGTGTGTGTGTGTGTGTGTGTGTGTGTGTGTGTGTGTGTGTGTGTGTGTGTGTGTGTGTGTGTGTGTGTGTGTGTGTGTGTGTGTGTGCTCGAGCGTGCGTGTGTGCGCGCACACTTACATGGTTTGTGTCTGGTTTTGTTATTTGTGAGTCTTGCAGTGGATATAGGATAGACATGTCGATCGGTGGTCAGTCCTGACTATGCATAACTGAAGTTCTCCCTTCCACTCTTCCAGGAAGATGCTTTAGGCAAAAGCCGATGTTTTATCTTCTCGAAGTTCAGACTCATCACGAAGCACCTGCTGGACCGCGTGCTTCACCTGATGCTATCAGCCGAGAGTGATAACAACTCAACTGAACAGAAACGTCTAGGGGAAGACGGGGTAAAAAGCGCATGGGCGGGTAAGAAGCCCACCCCAATTATCTCATGAAATAAAGAAAATCTCAGTCAAATTTGCCCATGAGACGAATGCTAGACATTAACGCTCGTCTCATGGGCAAAATGAGACTGAAATTTGCTTCATTTCATGAGATAATTGGGGTGGGCTTCTTACCCGCCCATGCGCTTTTTACCCCGTCTTCCCCTACCATTGTTTCCCCGATTAGGAAACGAACAGGGTGCTTGACCTAAACGGTCAGCGGCAGGCTGTGGAAGAATAGGGGATGGTACAACAGAGAGAAGACATTGGGTGGTGATGGTGTGACTTGCAGATGGCTTGGTGGACAACATTTGATCCACAAAAAGATGGATCAAATTCCACCTGGAAAGGACTGGCACAATCAGAACAAAGTCCTTCGGTCAACGTTCTTTCTCCTTTCAGGGACCAACTGTCTGGAATACACTTCCCATCAATATCAGACACTTACCTTCAACTTCTTTCTTCAAGTCTGCTGTGAAGACCAACTTTTTTCAACGATAATAATTCCTCCCCCACCAATCCGCTCCTCTCCACCCCCATGTACTCAGTTTCCGTGAAATGATGAAGTGGCTGTCACATGGCATGCCCGTATGTGTGTGTGTGTGTATGTGTGTGTGTGTGTGTGTGTGTGTGTGTGTGTGCGTGTGTGCGTGCGTGCGTGCGTGTGCGTGCGCGCGCGTGCGTGCGTGTGCGCGCGCGCGCGCGCGTGTGTGTGTGTGTGTGTGTGAGTTTCTGTAAATTGTGTACCTTTTTCAAGATATGTGTTTTTGATCAATTGTATATATGTACTTTTCTATATTTTACTCATGAAAAATGTATGTACGTTCGTCATGTTCTTATTGTATAAGATAATGTATGTTCTATGTTGTATTTGTATTAAATATGTAAAGCGCGTAGAGCCCTAAATCATAGAATAGGCGCTATATAAATATTCATTATTATTATTATTACAATGCAAACATCCGCTTTTACTATTCTTGGAACCAACCGCCAAGGCGCGAGAAAAAAGGAAAATGCAACGCGTACCGTTTCCAGTATGACATAAAGCTGTTATTACGGTGGTGAAGTATACACATCTCTCAAAGCGTTCAGAATTGATTGCATGGGCATGCTTTTAAAACAGAATCACATGATGAGAGAGAGAGAGAGAGAGAGAGAGAGAGAGAGAGAGAGAGAGAGAGAGAGAATGAGAGAGAGAGACGAGAGAGAGAGAGAGAGAGAGAGAGAGAGAGAGAGAGAGAGAGAGAGAGAGAGAGAGAGAGAGAGAGAGAGAGAGAGAGAGAGAGAGAGAGAGAGAGAGAGAGAGAGAGAGAGAGAGAGAGAGAGAGAGAGAGAGAGAGAGAGAGAGAGAGAGAGAGAGAGAGAGAGAGAGAGAGAGAGAGAGAGAGAGAGAGAGAGAGAGAGAGAGAGAGAGAGAGAGAGAGAGAGAGAGAGAGAGAGATTTTTGGTCGTTCGCCTCTAGATGCTTTTTGAACTCTCCAACCCGCAGAGAAGACAATCATGTAAGTGATGATGTATGTACACATGCCTGAATGCATCCACGTCATTTGCCCTGGAGTGAAGCAGCCAGACAGGACTGGTTGATTGCCCAATGCCAATGGACCGAAGCACCGCCATACCTAATAAAGTGTGCAAGCTGAGGCACACAATGGGCTCTTTTGCTGTGCTGAAGATTAACAGGCAGAATTATTGTGTTTTAGTAACTGGCTGTGCCAGTCAGTAGTAGGGGCCAACAGTAACACAAGAGCTGTACAATAGATGAATTTCTACAATAATGGAACATCGTAGTACAGTTTAGTCTCTTGTGGAAGACTAAGAATGTCAAAAGAGTGAGGCTTTGTACTGGCTCTAGTGCTGCAGCCAAAGGGATGGGTTGGCCTTTGGAAACCTCCCCCATGCCATATGTGTCCTCACATCCCTTTGGCCGAGAGAGTGGAGATGTAGCCTGGGGCAAGGCATCTCCGCTATAAACAAATTCTAGCCCAGCCCGCCCGAATAGCATCTGCCCCATCTGTTATCATTTGGCCGCCATGGTCGGAAACGACTGACTGGTATGCAATGTTAGTACTTACATGCTTTTTTGTGTGACTTGCAAAGGGATGGATAAGATCGATAGGGAGAGGTTTACATAAGACTCCCCAAATAGACCTAATGCAAAAGAACCACTGAAAGACAAACATGTTGAAACAGGGAGGAGAGGAGCACAGACAAACAAACAAAAGAGAAAGAGAGAGAGAGAGAGAGAGAGAGAGAGAGAGAGAGAGAGAGAGAGAGAGAGAGAGAGAGAGAGAGAGAGAGAGAGAGAGAGAGAGAGAGGAGGGGGCGCAAACAGATAGAGAGGTAGACACACACAAATAGACAGACAGACAAACAGACCTCTTAAACACTACGACGAATGCTTTATATTTTTCATTGCCCCAACGCGTTCGCAAGCATAGCATTTTAAATTCATTAACCACCAGCCATGCAGAACCTTATCTCCAAGAAGCAATCCCAGTCCCAGGAGCATAACCTGTCTGTCC
Source organism: Phymorhynchus buccinoides (assembly GCA_017654935.2). Lineage (NCBI taxonomy): Eukaryota > Metazoa > Mollusca > Gastropoda > Neogastropoda > Raphitomidae > Phymorhynchus > Phymorhynchus buccinoides. Next base: position 53,083,084 of record CM065683.1, on the reverse strand, counting down.
ACAAGCACAGTTAATAATCCGTGCTGTCACTAGTAGCGCCTTCAATTATGTAACCACACACCAGCTTTGTAAATGACCTTGGGCGGGAATGAGGACGCACGCGTTAACGAGGTTTGTGCCAAACAGGAATTGTTCAAAAATAATTAAGGGGAGTAATGTCATGGTGTGTGGGAGTGATATTGCCTAATTCAATCGGTAAACCAGGGGAAGCTACTCTATCATCATGTAGATCCCCAGCTCTCGCCTCGTGTGTTTGAGTACATCACTTATAATGTACTTAGTGCGTCATTCTAAATTTGATGTAATTTATATTTTTACGTCACATTTTGCAAGTTCTAATATTGGCCGGTTTGCAAACTCGCATCCTGCGGTTTCAAGCTTCGACGCCATCTATTGTTGCTATGGTTTTGACCGAGTAAGTCGAGGTAATTAACTCTAATTTTCACGAAGTGCTCTCCCCTAGGTTTTTTCTTCTCCGAAAATCGTCTATTGTAGGGGAAGACGGGGTAAAAAGCGCATAGGCGGGTAAGAAGCCCACCCCAATTATCTCATGAAATAAAGAAAATTTCAGTCAAATTTGCCCGTGAGACGAATGCTAGACATTAACGCTCGTCTCATGGGCAAAATGAGACTGAAATTTTGCTTCATTTCATGAGATAATTGGGGTGGGCTTCTTACCCGCCCATGCGCTTTTTACCCCGTCTTCCCCTAGTATTAGGTCTTAGATCGTAAGCATACAAACCACTGAGTGTTTCAATTGTCTGCCACTGTTACTTGTTTGAGTGAAATAACTGGAGCAAGTTTACTTTACAATTATCCTGTAACTTCGGTCTTGCGTGATACAGTGGAACCTTCCTATTAGGACCTTCAAAAATATTCCAAAATGAGGTCTTATAAGGGAGGGGTCTTATAAGGGGAGGGGTCTTAAAGGGAGGGGTCTTATAAGGGAGGGGTCTTATAAGGGAGGGGTCTTATAAGGGTCTTATAAGGGAGGGGTCTTATAAGGGAGGGGTCTTATAAGGGATGGGTCTTATAAGGGAGGGGTCTTATAAGGGAGGGGTCTTATAAGGGAGGGGTCTTATAAGGGAGGGGTCTTAT
>CM065683.1:53064486-53071986 GCA_017654935.2 Phymorhynchus buccinoides | reverse complement strand
TTGTTCTGCTATTCTGTCGAAGAAGAAAAAAAGAAGTAAGCTACTAAATAACAAGCATTGTAGGTTTTAGGTAATGAGCTTGGCGTCACAACTTGAAGTGAGCGTGATAACAGAGGAAGAGGAAAGTCCTAATTTGAAACTTCCCGTTCAACGCAGTGATGTCTCTAGTAGACGAGTTTCGGAAGAAAACAACTAGGGGAGAGCACTTCGTGAAAATTAGTGTTGTTTACCTTACTTACTCGGTCACATATCATAGCAACAATGGCGTCGAAGAGTGAAGCGAAGCGAGTGAACGATTTGCAAACATTTTAAACAGAAAGAGGGGTTGCAAACTGATCTAACTTGCAAAACGTCGAGAACTCGCAAAGAAATAAACATTGAGATTGACCCAGATAGAGCTGGATGGCGAGAAACACAAACCGAGTGTATCTAAATCTTGATCTACGCAAACGCAGCATGTTCGGAGGGTGATTGTTACCATCTGATGGGGCAATTGCTATCATACAGTCTTGACATCTAGTCCCCGATACCAAAAATGCTGCACAATAAGGGGCACCATTATAAATCACATGTCAACGGACAGAAAGTTACCACTTTCAGATTGCTATCATGCATATTTAAAAAATATATACATGATAGAGAAATCACAGTCTAAAGTTTAGCCTAGCTGAAGAAAATGCATCAACCTACTCATTTCAAAGCACTTTTTTTTTTTTTTTAGTATTTAGAGACCATACTAACGATTATCCTTTATTGTATGAAAGATGGAACGCTAGAGAGAACGAAAATACCCATTAGGCCTACTCAAAATAGATACAAATGAGATTTTTGACTTTGCAAGCCTTTTATGAGAAAAACTAGCCCAGCGACTTAATGTCCCTTTCGTGGTTTAATGAATATATTTAACCAATGTGGCAATTCCTTCAAAAATAAATTTAATGATTTTTCGTAGCGAAATATCACTATTTAGTTTTTCTGCTCCTACTATTCTAATTCTAGGCTCAGTTGCCTTCATATTTTAACATAACTTCAAACACATGCATAGGTTTGGTATGTACTAGGATCATTTCACCATGATTTATAATTTACTCATGACATGCGATTACATTTTATATATAATTTTACAACAATTTTATGTGTGAAAATTGTGACTGTACAGCTCTGTGTTTATATAGCTCTTAGGTTGTAGTACATGCCAACACTGTGATCATAATAAGTTGCTACACACAATTTCATGCTGATATCTTGAAAAACAAAAAACGTTATGAGCAAAACAGTTATACTGTACCGTTTTCAGGAACCGGTCGACATTTTCTCTCTTTTCCTCTTAAACTAGGTCCAATAAGTGCTTTATATCCGCAAAACCATGCAACATAGTAAAAATTGTATAGTTTTAGGAAGAGTATGATTTCTAGAGTTACAATAATTATGCACATACTATTAAATGTTTCCCCCAAAACGATTCGTTGAGAAAAATCTGGGTGAATTAAAAGCGCCGCCTTATTAAATATAAACCTAAGAATGCATTCGGCGTTTAAAAACTTTTTCTGTAAATTGTTAACCCTTTTACGGCCAAAAGTCGCATTTTAGCACCACAGTAATTGAATACCCATGTCACTAAACGGCATCAAATTGGGGTCTATTATCCAAAGACCCTATTGTCTTAGTTTTGGGAAGTAAGGATAGACCTTATTTTATATATGTCACAGAAGAATCCCCAATACTGCAGATGGATTTTGTTCTCTATCCAGGTACATTTAATGGAAATATTTGGTTGAAATATGGCTGGCGGTGAAAGGGTTAAACCTAACATCAAACAACAAAAGAAGGTTGTTTTGACTTTCTTCTTTCTTGATTGATGATGGCACCAGTTCCAGAAACACACCTTCGCTTCTTTCCTTTCTCGTTGACGTTATGCGTTTAGCACGGTGTGTTGAGTAGACAACCTTTGCCAGGGTGTTTGCATTTTACCCATGCGCGCGTGTGTGTGCGTGTGTGCCTGCCAGCGCGCGCGCTGGCGTGTGTGTGTGTGTGTTGTGTGCACGTGGGTGCGTGCGTATGTACGCGCGTGTGCATGCGTTCATGCATGTACAGTATGATTGTGTTGGCATGCAAGTGTTTGTATAATTACGTGTGTTTGTCGTGTGTTGATAAAAAAAAGCAGTGAGTGAGAGAGCGAGGGAGAAAGAGAGAGAGAGAGAGAGAGAGAGAGAGAGAGAGAGAGAGAGAGAGAGAGAGAGAGAGAGAGAGAGAGAGAGAGAGAGAGAGAGAGAGAGAGAGAGAGAGAGAGAGAGAGAGGGGGGGGGGGCATAGTTCTACTACACCTTGTCATAGACTAACCCAAGAGATACAAGCACAATCTGTATGTTATCAAGGTCTTTTCATACATCAGACACTGGAAGAACGACTTTTTCTCTCTGTTGCTATGCATATCCCATTATGCCAATGCGGTTTTGCTGGCAATTACTTACCTCCCCCATATTCCGATATGTTTCATCACCAGAGGCCCAGCCAAGGTCAGGATAATGATGTCTGCTGTCCAGTTCCAGGCACACAAACAAACGGACTCCCGTGTGGGTCAACTACGTTGGCTTCTTTCTCTTCTCAATTACCCATTCTGTACTGACTCAAGCATGCAAGTGATCAAGCAAGCAAACGATAAGACACATAAAGTGACGAGAGGATACTCACCTTCTAGAGGTTTGGCAAGTTAAGCGGGTTATCATGGAGATCCCAATTTCTAAAACTGTGACAGCTTCGTTTGTTTTCTTGTTTTGTTTGCTCGTTCATGTATTTGACCTTTTCCGGTTATAAGAGAGAGAGAGAGAGAGAGAGAGAGAGAGAGAGAGAGAGAGAGAGAGAGAGAGAGAGAGAGAGAGAGAGAGAGAGAGAGAGAGAGAGAGAGAGAGAGAGAGAGAGAGAGAGAGAGAGAGAGAGAGAGAGAGAGAGAGAGAGAGAGAGAGAGAGAGAGAGAGAGAGAGAGAGAGAGAGGGCGAGAGAACACTGAACACTGAACATGTAATGTACATTGGCCTTAGGCCACAATACATGTGACAGGGGGCGGGGTTTTGATCAAATGTTGGTCCAAGTATCACAAATACACAAAGCTATGAGAGAGAGAGAGAGCGAGCGAGAGAGAGAGAGAGAGAGAGAGAGAGAGAGAGAGAGAGAGAGAGAGAGAGAGAGAGAGAGAGAGGAGAGGAGAGAGAGAGAGAGAGAGAGAGAGAGAGAGAGAGAGAGAGAGAGAGAGAGAGAGAGAGAGAGAAGAAGAGAGTGATAGCAAGATCTCGCTAAGCACGGGTCATTTCCCAGCATGTTCCTTGTTCTCTCTCCAAGACTAACACCAACAGTTTCGTCATGTTCACCAACTTTCTGGCTCTGCCTTCTTCGATTCTTCTCGTGTTTTCCTACACCCCCCCCCCCCCCCCCCAACACACACACACACACAAAATTATGTGCACACAAATACGCACACACATTCCTCCATGATGTACATCCGCGCATGTATCTATTTGGTATCCAATTCAATATGAACAAAGATGACAACAAGCATGTTATATAGGCCTATATCAGTCTATAATACACCTTGACATTTGGCGAAATCATATATTGCTCCTATGATAATTATGAATACCGCCCACAAAAAGTTACGGAACACTTGTCAAATCATCGATATTTCAAAAACAACGAGTACTACGTCCTTGACATGTTAACAGTACTTCATTAAATCCATTCAATGTGTACCTTGTCCTTCAGTGGTCATTTTTTTTCTCTCGAGTATTTTCATTCAATTAAAGTGTCATCTTAGATAGTGCTTTTTTGACAACGTTTTAAATGCAAGATAAATATAAGATATCACTCCCCCCAAAAAGTGGAAATACACATCTCAACGAAACTCACAACAATGACGATTAGATTCTGAGAAGTTTCGACTTGCCCTCGATCAAATAGTTTAGTTCATCACCTTAACCCTTTCACCGCCAGCCATATTTCAGCCCAAAATGTCCATTAAAGTTGCTTGGGTAGAGAATAAAATCCATCTGCAGTATTGGGGATTCTTATGTGACATATGTAAACTAAGGTCTGTCCTTACTTCCCAAAACTAAGACAATAGGGTCTTTGGATAATAGATCCCAATTTGATGCCTTTTAGTGACATAGGTATTATAATAACTGTGGTGCTAAAATGCGACTTTGGCGGTGAAAGGGTTAAAATGTTCATGCATAGATAATATGACACGTTTTCACAAAAATAAACACCAACTAATCTCTCGTTGGTAACGTAGGGGAAGACGGGGTAAAAAGCGCATGGGCGGGTAAGAAGCCCACCCCAATTATCTCATGAAATAAAGAAAATTTCAGTCAAATTTGCCCATGAGACGAATGCTAGACATTAACACTCGTCTCATGGGCAAAATGAGACTGAAATTTGCTTCATTTCATGAGATAATTGGGGTGGGCTTCTTACCCGCCCATGCGCTTTTTACCCCGTCTTCCCCTAGTCTAGAGAGGTAGACCAAACATGTGTTTGGGAGGAGGGGGTGGTGATGGGGATGGGGGGAAGACAATAATATGTACGCACAATTTCCGCAGCAAGGACTGAGAGGAAGAAGAAAGACCGAATAATATTATGTGACCACAGAAAGAGAAAAGGCAACAATTTAGCCATGATTAACATTCCATGGTCTCGGATTCTGCGACCTGAACAAGCCCGGGTGTAGCTGCGAATTGGGATTCGGAATGAGCGGCGTGGGAGCAACGCCACTGTACGTCGCCATCGTGAATAGAGTATAGTAACAGTTACTCGCGATTAGCGACGCACTGTACGACCCAGAAGATGGGACAGCAAAAAAAAAAAAAAGAAAAGAAAGATTAACATTCCGGACCAAAAAATCAACCTCACCAACCATCTAACACTATCGCACATCTTACTTTCGACCTCCCCCCTAGTACATTTCATAGGCGTTACCTTACGCTTAATGACTTCCCTGTTATCTAATTTATCTCGCACCCTGTAGCCTACTACCTCCCACGTCGCACCGATTGGGTTCTTCCTCGCCAGGGCTCTGGTATACCTGGTCTATGTATGTTCTATCTGTGTGTGTCACACGCACAGTCATGGTCAATGTGTTTCTCTCTGCTCACCGCGTCCAGACAAAACAAACAGATCCTATAGGCCACTGCAAAGAACACCATTTGCAAGAGTGAATGCCCTTGGTGGGTGGGGGAAGATGGTTGAGAACTGACCAAACAAGGGTATAACTCTAGCCAATAACCCTATTTGAGGCCAAACTAAAGTAAATGACTGCTTTTGCAAGAGTGAATGCCCTTTTGGATGCTGATCAACAAGGGCTTAACTCTTGCCGCCAAGGGCGTTAATAACCCTAGTTGCAGTGGCCAATAGCTCAGGCTCATTGGCGTGTTCCAATAGAGAGAGAGAGAGAGAGAGAGAGAGAGAGAGAGAGAGAGAGAGAGAGAGAGAGAGAGAGAGAGAGAGAGAGAGAGAGAGAGAGAGAGAGAGACCTAGAGACAGAGACAAGGGGACAGGGAGACAGAGACAGAGACAGAAAGAGAGAGACTGGGGGAGAAGGGAAGGCAGTTTGTATGTTATCTCACACGAGAATGTAAGTTTGTTTTAATACAGTATGCTAGCATATGCATGTTGGTTTATATTTCCCTCTCCCTCTCTGTCTCTGTCTCTGTATCTCTCTCTCTCTCTCTCTCTCTCTCTCTCTCTCTCTCTCTCTCTCTCTCTCTCTCTCTCTCTCTCTCTCTCTCTCTCTCTCTCTCACGTAAGCAAACACACACACACACACACACACACACACACACACACACACACACACACACACACACACACTCACACACACACACACACACACACACACACACACACACACACACACACACACACACACACACACACACACACACACACACACACACACACACACACACACACACACACACACACCCCTTGTATTTCCCTGAGTGTGTGTGTAGGTGTCTGCATGTCAGTATGGAGACATTTAATTTCCGCATACTGGACCATCAAAATGATGACACTGACAGGCTACAGTATTGCGTAAGAATCAACATGGCTATTATTGCAAAGTCATTCGAGGATATTTATATCAAAGGCTTCTAACTGTGTTGGTAAAAATCTAAATATTCCACGTATTAACCCTTTCACTGCCAGCCATCTTTGAGCCAACAATTTCCATTAAACTTACTTGGCTATAGAAAATATTTCAATATTGAAATATTGTGGGATTTCTCGGTGACACATTTAGAACAGGGTCAATCCTTGCCACCCAAATGTAGAAACACACTATCATTGAATAACAGACCCTGATTTCAAGAGTTTTAATGACATGGGTGTTAAATCATTGTGGTGCAAAAATGTGACATTGGCGGTGAAAGGGTTAAGCATGACCATTGTGCTATAAGAAAATACACGCACTCAAGTAGCATTACATCGCAAGTTCTGCATGTCCCAAGGCCCCTAAATTTCCTAATGCCAGACTCACAAGGAGTATGTTCACATGGCTTGCTTTATCAACGTTCGTTGATGTAAAGAAACTGGAACTGCTCTAACCACACACACTCTCTCTGAAAATCAGACCTGGCGATGATTCCTATCCACATACTCCTTTACCTTTAAGTGGCTGCTACAGCGTGTTTATTTGTGCAAGATGAAGTAAACACCTGATTGGGGCCCACGGGTATATGCAGAAAGATAGGGGTGCTGTAATGGGTTTTAAGGGTTTTTAGCTGACTTCTCTAAAACCGATCTGATCTCTGTGGATCTTCTTTATGCGTATGCCGCTATGCATGCACGAGTACAGACAGACACAGGCTCACACCCTACGCGCAGTATACACAGTATTTTATAAACACAAAAAGTACTTATATTCATACACAAAACAGGCTTAAGACTGTTTGATTCCTCTTTAATTTCGACACACATTGACAACCAGGACAACGCAAATTCCTATTCCAAAATAACACAACGATCGTGCATATGTGTGTGTGTGTGTGTGTGTGTGTGTGTGTGTGTGTGTGTGTGTGTGTGTGTGTGTGTGTGTGTGTGTGTGTGTGTGTGTGTGTGTGTGTGTGTGTGTGTGTGTGTGTGTGTGTGTGTGTGTGTGTGTGTGTGTGTGTGTGTGTGTGTGTGTGTGTGTGTGTGTGTGTGTGTGTGTGTGTGTGTGTGTCAAAGTCAATTTTTTTATTTTCAGATGGAACATTGAATAAGCAATAATGGTTTGCTTTTTTTACATCAAGCCATCTATAACACAACAGTTAAAGAAGGAAATAAACATGAGAACACCCCCACCACCGCCACCCACCCACCCACACAGACACAAACCAAACCAAAACAAACAACAACAAAGACATTAATAAGTTCATGCACGCACACCCCCGAGTACTCGTATACTCTCTCTCTCTCTCTCTCTCTCTCTCTCTCTCTCTCTCTCTCTCTCTCTCTCTCTCTCTCTCT
>CM065683.1:53054486-53059486 GCA_017654935.2 Phymorhynchus buccinoides | reverse complement strand
ACAAAACAAGGAAGATGGCGCCAACTTATGGCTACACGGTTTTGCGCGCTCTGCTGAGGGAGGGATGATAATCTATAAGCTGATTTTGTTACCATATATATTATTTTTTTCACTTTTATTGGTTGTCCATCCATGTGTATGCTTTCGTTGTTGTTGGATTGTGTGTTGTGTAAAACCGAAACGATTTTCTTTGTAGGGGAAGACGGGGTAAAAAGCGCATGGGCGGGTAAGAAGCCACCCCAATTATCTCATGAAATAAAGAAAATTTCAGTCAAATTTGCCCATGAGACGAATGCTAGACATAACGCTCGTCTCATGGGCAAAAAATGAGATGAAATTTGCTTCATTTCATGAGATAATTGGGGTGGGCTTCTTACCCGCCCATGCGCTTTTACCCCGTCTTCCCCAAGGCTACACTGATGCATTGGCTAATGAAAGAATCTTGAATCTTGAACAAACAGGAAAACAAACGCAACGGTCACAGGTTTAGAACTTGGGCTCTCCGTGATATCATGTTTAACTGGCAAAACCTCAAGAATGTTTCTATCCTCTCATCACTTGTTAATCAATTGTTTATCATTTTCGTCAAGTTGTATCAGGGGGATTTTAGATTACACACAAACACGCACGCTTGTGCGTGGACGCACACACACGTACATGCACGAACACACACACGAACACACACACAACACACACACACACACACACACACACACACACACACACACACACACACCACACACACACACACACACACACACACGCATACATACATAGGCCTTGCACATATACACGCACACATGAATGTAGAAACACACACACACACACACACACACACACACACACACACACACACACACACACACACACACACACACACACACACAACACGCATACATAGGCCTGCACATATACACGCACACATGAATGTAGAAACACACACACACACACACACACACACACACACACACACACACACACACACACACACACACACACGCATACATACATAGGCCTGCACATATACACGCACACATGAATGTAGAAACACACACACACACACACACACACACACAACACACACACACACACACACACACACACACACACACAGCACAAGCGTGGGCGCGCGCGCGATCTAGTATTGTGAAATACTATATTACTGACTCTTTTTTTTAAACCATGTACACACCATTCCTGTCTTTTGTCAGTGCAGCATCGCTGACTGCAAGCTCTTCCACAACAAACAAAGAGGCGGGAATCCTGCCAGCAGCTATCAACAAAGCACCAAGATAAACACACAAATACTGAAAGGGGGGGGGGGGGGGGGGTGCAAAAGCCACAGAACCCGAGGAAGAGGTTAAGAAAACAGTAAGCCAAGAATGAATGAAATAAAGCGCAAACATAAAAGAGAAGAAGAAGGAGGAGGAGGAGGAGGAGGAGGAGGAGGAGGAGGAGGAGGAGAGGAGGAGGAGGAGGAGGAGGAGGGAGTGGGGGGGGGGGGGGAGGGGGAGACGAAAATAGCCAAAAAAAAAAGGGGTGGTGATAATCATCATAATGACAAATTAGTGGGGATAAATGACAGCATTAATTTTGTCAAAAGACAGCTCCACTTCAGATTCATCGTGGCGGAAACGACGACATTACCGGGTAATAAGGATTTGAATTTTAAAAAAATAAAAAAAAACGAAAAAGAAAAAAAAAACCGAAAACCAAAAAAACAAAAAAAAAGAAAAAAAAAGAAAAAAAAACAAACAAAAAAAAAACCGTAAGCGAAGACAAAAGCAACAAGAAACGCATTAATGAATTATTTGGACAGAAAATGATAATTGAATTTTTTTTTGACCAAGAAAACAAAAAGGAAGCAAATACATTGTTTTTAAATGAAAGGTGGGGCGGAAGGGGGGGGGGGGGGGGGGTGGGGGGGGGGGTGGTTGGGGTGGGGGGTGGGGGGGGGAGGGGGGGGGGGGGGGAAAACGAGGGGGGTATACACCGCGAAATCAGAGATGTAAGAGGACAAGAAGGTAGAAATAGGATGAAAAGGAGACGATAATAAGTAAAAACATTTTTTTTTAAATGGAGGAAACAGCGGGGGCGGGGGAGGGGGGATATTACAACAATTATTCTTTTTTCGTATTCAGGCCCAATTCACATTCTAAATCCTAATGTATGTCGTTTTTATGTCATGGCGTGATGAGTCGTCAATCCCTCCTCCTTTTTGGTTTAACCCTTTCACCGCCAAAGTCGCATTTTAGCACCACAGTGATTTAACCCCTATGTCACCAAAAAGGCATCAAATTGGGGTCTATTATCCAAAGACCCGATTGTCTTAGTTTGGGGGATATAAGGATAGACCTTATTTTATATCTGTCACAGAAGAATCCCCAATACTGCAGATGCATTTTGTTCTCTACCCAGGTCATCTTAATGGAACATTTTGGCTGAATTATGGCTGGCGGTGAAAGGGTTAAAGAAAAAAAAGAAGAAGAAACTGGTCGAAACTTAATACACCAAGCCAGGAACAAAAGATGTTAAAACTACATGGATAGCTGAGCAGATCAAGTCGTCAATAAACTCATCCGATTCTGCCCTGAATGAAGCAGCTGCATGTAAAGCTGCAGGATTGAAACACGACATAAACAGAATAGCTTCAATAAGACACGCAATTCTACCTTTAGCTGGATTCATTCTTAATCCTCCCCTTTGCTCTTCCCCCTTGTTCATGCTTGTAACTCTTTGTCAACTTGTCCCATATCATACACAACTTAATATCACGTCTTCATTGCTTTGTCTTTGTTCAAGTCCCACCTCTAAGACGAGGTGGAGAAGGAGTAGCGCGCGGATCAAAATGTCACATTAAAAAGGAAGTATGATTATTGCGCAGATGTTCAGAATAAAGCACCCCCCCAAAAACACCAAAAAACACCACACAACAACAACAAAGTAACAAACAAAAAAAACTGCATTATTGGCAAGAACCATTTTAATACAAAAACAAACACAAAGTGTAGCGGGTTAAGATATTAAACAACAACAACAACAAACAAATAACCAAATACATTTTAATCGGACACACATCTCTTTTGAATTTATTATTTTGTTTTATATATTTTAGGCTACAGCTTTTTCTCTTTCAGTTAAATAGGTCAAATGATTTAGAGATTTTCCTTTTGACAGATCAGGATCAAGAAAATCATGTATTATAATGCGCTCATTTCAACATATCTGTGACCTTAGAGCACAGTCATTTTGTATTATTACGTTGGGTCCTGTGCTCATCCTCATAGCCAATCAAAACGGACGGAAAGGACCATCAAGAGTTAAAGGACGCTAGAGTAATCTTTCCTTGCTTTCCAAATAAGAAAGTTCGCGCGACAAGAGGCGAAGCGACAAGAGTCGTGTGTGAGAACACCACAGCGTAGCTACAATGTGTGCTGTATGCTCAACGCGAAGGAGTTACTCTGAGAAACAATTGAAACATTGACGCCTCGCCTGATGCTAGTGTTTTAGTTCACCAGCTGTATCTGGAGGAAGGTGTTGGTTTTGGCTACCATCGAACCATCTATTTGTTGTACAGTGATCATGTCTAGTACAGTCCGTCTACACAAATCTCGAAATACAGTCTAGAGCGCAGGACGGAAGTTGAATGGGCAAAACAACACTCCCCACTTCTTTCATTGTGCCCCCTACAAACCCACTATTTAAATCTGAATACGATCTGATTCCGAATTGAAGAGAATACTCCTAGCCTTTACATGAGTTTTTGTGTGGACAATATCATCAATGAAAATTATGAACATAAGCTTTGCTGACCTAATCGTGCTCCAAAATTCAGTTAGATATATAAAGTGATATCACAGCTCAATAACAAAATTATCAATGTAAAATCAGTTCAAAACGGGATTTTCCACCTTTTTAATAATTGCAGTTAGTGACGTACTGTCATTTACTAAACTACAACCTCTCCAGCCCGAGTAAAAAGGAACATGGCATTAAATGGTGGACCCTGACGGATACGTTTTTGCAAGAAACACGTCGAGATCACCAGAAAGACAGCCTTTTCAAGGATCGGAACACTCACTTTGCTCTGGTTTCCTAGAAATCAAACCGCCAAAACGGCGATTCCTCATTGGCGGAGATGCCGGATAGAGAAGCCATTTTGGATGGGGTGGGTGGAGGCCACTGGGTGAAGGCCAGTAAAGTCATTGGAACTATTTCCTTTGTTGTGTTGAAGCTGAATTTTTCTTTTTTTAAAAAATAAATAGGCTTTGTCGAGTCGTGCAGTTTGTTCTAATCAAAAACTGTTTGCGATTAAAATTGGAGCTATTTGTCCCTACGTCAGAAATTGTTGTGAGTCATGAAACATCCCAACACTTTATTTTTAATAAACTGAATTCCTTGGCAAAAGGGCTAAAGGCTGAATTGAAAATGTCCCTATGTCAGAAAAATAAAAATAAGAACCTATTATGCCAAATGCTTGTATTGCATACCACTAGTCGAAATGTCGTGCAAATTCGATTTACGTCAGGAATTGATAAACTAAACTCATGCCAAATTTCATGGTTGCGGCCAATTCTGCCTTTATAAAAGGCGGCCAATACAAAAGTGAAGGTACATGCCTTCCCTTTCACTGAAACATTTTGACTTCCAGCACCTCCGCCAAGGAGGAATCGCCGATTTGACGGTTTGATTTCTAGGAAACCAGAGCAAAGTGAGTGTTGCGATCTCTGTAAAGGACGTTTTCCTGGTGATCTCGACGTGTTTCTGGCAAAAGACTCATCCGTCAGGGTGTCCCTACAAAGAAAGCAGAAACACATGAAAAACAAACAAACACGGAACGCAGAGCAGTGTTGGGCAACACTGATCGAAAGAACACTGTCATGGATTTATCGTGAAGAAATATCAATGTAAACAATGTGTTGCACAAAAATAGTGATGTTGATCGATGTGAACAAGGCAAAAAAATAAAACACATTGTGGGGGAAAAACATATTTTATTG
>CM065683.1:53034486-53041986 GCA_017654935.2 Phymorhynchus buccinoides | reverse complement strand
GACGGATTTTATTTTATATTGAACAATCCATTTACCACCCCATCCCCGCTTTCCCAAACACAGTTAATTTAACGTAATGTTTCAACAAAATGGACAACCGTGTTCTTTTTCTGTTCCCTATTGGTGGATTACAAATGACAGAATCAGGGGAAATTGCACATTAAGCCTAACAACACTCAACATGTTCTGTACTAAGCCTTTCTTTACATCTGAAGCTAAACTCTTCTGTCAGCATTGATCATGTTCCCTTTTGTATTTGACAACAGTTTGACATCTGACGACTGAAAGTGGATGAAAGAGGTGCTTTTACTATTTGCACGTCTCGAGATAGTACCATCATTTCCCCTGGCATTCATCGCTTCTATTTTCTAATGGGTGTTTCATTTTTTAGGATGAGATAAGAGTGGGAAAAAACACGTGAGAATGGAGCAACTAAAAGCTTGGTCTTTGCCAAGCTTGGTCTGTGCTCCTGCAGGGTTAGTAAAATAACGTCTACAGTCATGTACTGCAAGGTATTTGCCTTGGACACCTGATGTGATATGAACGAGAGAGAGAGAGAGAGAGAGAGAGAGAGAGAGAGAGAGAGAGAGAGAGAGAGAGAGAGAGAGAGAGAGAGAGAGAGAGAGAGAGAGAGAGAGAGAGAGAGAGAGAGAGAGAGAGAGAGAGAGAGAGAGAGAGAGAGGAGAGAGATAGAGAGAGAGAGAGAGAGGAAGAGAGAGATAGATAGATAGAGAGAGAGAGAGAGAGAGAGAGAGAGAGAGAGAGAGAGAGAGAGAGAGAGAGAGAGAGAGAGAGAGAGAGAGAGAGAGAGAGAGAGAGAGAGAGAGAGAGAGAGAGACAGAGAGAGAGAGAGAGAGAAGTCTGAAGTCTGAAATATTTTAATTTGTTAGGCCACAGGCCCATACAAATGAGTTCACATATAAAAACATGTAATCAGAACAACAATATTTTGGACATTGCAAAGCGTTTTTCCGAACTAAATACTCATATTAGTAGGAAATGAAGTTCTGTTTCAGCACAATCACCACACAATGGAGAAAAAGTATTCACATCATTAGTAGGAAATGAAGTTCTGTTTCAGCACAATCACCACACAATGGAGAAAAAGTATTCACATCATTAGTAGGAAATACAGTTCTGTTTCAGCACAATCACAACAAAATGGACAAAAAGTATTCACATCATTAGAAGTATTAGTAAAGTTCAGAAAACGGGAACGCAAGGATAACATACCTAGCCTGAACCTAGTAAATATTTTGCGTACGTTAATACATCTCACCACTCAGAAATAAGGACGTAAAGAGAACGATTGGCCATATGTTGCATAATTCTCATAAAATGTGTGTGCCTCAAGCTCAGAGTGCCAATCCTGTCGACAACAATCCATCAAACGTTGTTTTAACTCACAAATAAAGATGTTCACACCCCGTACTGACTGAGCTTCCCATACAAATCCAAAACCAAACATGTAAAGAATATTTATAATCTTACCTGCCCAAGTCAAATCATTTTGTCTTTCCAAACAAAGGAGCATTAAATAAGCTCTCTTGGGAAGTCTAGATTCATCCATATTAACAATTCGCAACCACAAAGTTACAAATTTGATAATAAAAAACACATTGACTTTCAGGGGATACCTTCCCAGTTAAACATAAAATAAATGCCTTCAAGTTTTCTGACTCACACACATAAACGTTTCATGGCTGACAAATGAACTCTCTCAATGGTAGCTAGATTACCCATGACACTCCAATATCTGCACCATACATTAAAATCGGCTTATCTGAGAATCAAATAATTTGAAAACATATATCAGGCGAATGCTCTTTAATCGACCAAAGTGTTCTTGTTATTGCCAAGTTATACATATTAACTACAGCTACATTTTTTTAACCAAATATACCGTGTTCGTTTTCAGCTAAATAACTCCAATTTCTAAAATAGAAGAATCGGAATTACATTTTATTTTAATATGCCCTGCTTATAAAACATTTAGAGAGCAACTAATTCCTCCCAAATACTACAATCGTCCCAATGCTTTTAAATTAGTTTTATTATTTACTGATGGATACAGAGAGAGAGAGAGAGAGAGAGAGAGAGAGAGAGAGAGAGAGAGAGAGAGAGAGAGAGAGAGAGAGAGAGAGAGAGAGAGAGAGAGAGAGAGAGAGAGATGAGAGAGAGAGAGAGAGAGAGAGAGAGAGAGAGAGAGAGAGAGAGAGAGAGAGAGAGAGAGAGAGAGAGAGAGAGAGAGAAGTCGAAGTAGAAAATTTTAATAAATAGGCCTCACTGACCGCATCATGTGGGAGGGTGGGGAGGGGGATTACATGAGACATAATAACATTATGAGAGAGAGAGAGAGAGAGAGAGAGAGAGAGAGAGAGAGAGAAGAGAGAGAGAGAGAGAGAGAGAGAGAGAGAGAGAGAGAGAGAGAGAGAGAGAGAGAGAGAGAGAGAGAGAGAGAGAGAGAGAGAGAGAGAGAGAGAGACAGAGAGAGAGAGAGAGAGAGAGAGAGAGAGAGAGATGCATGTGTGCGCGCACGCGTGAGAAGGCATAAGAGAATGTACTATGATCTGAATGATCCAACTAGCTGCCTCTCTTCAACAGCATGTCCCACTGTTCGTTTTTCTACACGTGGCAATGTCACAGTGGGGTGCTAATGACCATTGCAGTGGTCCTACCAGAACCGCATGTTCTTTACTTTCAGACCGTCGAGTTCTAGTCCCATGCTCCGCAATCGTTGCTCGTGTTCCCCATTGCTGTTTGTGTATGCTCCGTAACAGAAGCTGGCACGCCTTAGGGAAGGAAGACTGTGGCAGAGAGGGGTGGACTTCTGGCTGATTCAAAGATTTGCAGAAAAGTCCAAACAAACCCAGGGCCAAGAAACATCATGATACGTGTGCTTTGAAAGTCCCTGTAGATAATAGTTTAAAAACTAGAGCTTTGCCCCATGGCCCTCTGCCCCCCCCCCCCCCCACTGCGTTTACCCTTTACCCTGGGTCCCCCAGCCCCTACCCTCAGGCGCCTGTAGCAGCATTAATTGTAACCCAGCTTCCTCCAAAGAGCATTCCAGACCGAATAGCCTTTTGCCGTGTATCGTTCGCACGGTATGCACGTCTCGTCTGACTAACTGCCAAACATATAATTGTCGTGGGTGTTTCCTTTATTCCCTAGCAAACTGTGTGTGTGTGTGTGTGTGTGTGTGTGTGTGTGTGTGTGTGTGTGTGTGTGTGTGTGTGTGTGTGTGTGTGTGTGTGTGTGTGTGTGTGTGTGTGTGTGTGTGTGTGTGTGTGTGTGTGTGTGTGTGTGTGTGTGTGTTTGTATGCATGTTTATGTGTGTGTGTTTGTGTGTGCGTGCGTGCGTAATCGTGCGTGCGTGAGTGCGTTGTGTATTGGTGTGTCGGTGTATTTGCCCGTGTATGTGCCGGTGTACCTGCGCGTGTAGCTGTGTGTGTACGCATGCCAGTACTTACATGTGAGTGTCAGTGAGCCTACACGCGTAGCCTCCATACATAATTATTAATTTAGACCTAAGTTTCTGTATGCCTGCGTGTACATGCGCGTGTTGGATGGGAGTTTGAGCGAGCGAGGCAGGTCAGATTAGTTACATTGACTAACTCTTAGTCGAGCATTGAGTCTTATGCGAAGATAAATCGGGCGGGTGCAACAGCTAGTGTCCACGATAGCAGCTGAGGACTAAGGCAATTGAACGAGCAACATCACGTAGACCTTGGAATCTGCCGAATAAAAGAACCTGGTAGCATTCTCAAAGGAAGAATTCACTCAGATTAGTAACATGTGTGGCATTTTAGAGAGAGAGAGAGAGAGAGAGAGAGAGAGAGAGAGAGAGAGAGAGAGAGAGAGAGAGAGAGAGAGAGAGAGAGAGAGAGAGACAGAGACAGACAGTCACACGTTAGAGAGATACAGAGACAGAGAGGGGCAGAGAGAGAGAGAGAGAGAGAGAGAGAGAGAGAGAGAGAGAGAGAGAGAGAGAGAGAGGAGAGAGAGAGAGAGAGAGAGAGAGAGAGAGAGAGAGAGAGAGAGAGAGAGAGAGAGAGAGAGAGAGAGAGAGAGAGAGAGAGAGAGAGAGAGACACACACAAATAGACAGACACCGACACACACACAGACGGAGACCAACACATAGAGATTTAGAGAGAGCACAGAACCACAGAACAGAAAATCAAAAGAAGATTCACTATCAACATAGATGAAATAAGCATAAACAAACAAATGCATAAATAAATAAATGACAAATAAACAGATAGATAAATAAATACATACATAAATAAATAAATACATAAATAAATAAATACATAAATACATAAATACATAAATAAATAAATAAATCAGTCTCATATACAAGCTATTGCTCCTCGCTAAAGAACATCAGAGTAAGAGATAGTAACATTTTTGAACACATGGAAAGAAGAACATTATGAAGAAAGTCTACAACAAAATCATTAAAAACAAAAACAAAAACATCAATCATCCGAGTAGGAAAAAACAACAATTAAAAACATGCTTGAAAAGCATCATTAAGAATAGGCAAATGTAATTGAATATACATGACTGAAACACAAACAAAAAAAAGACTAGCAAAATACATTCATGGTACATAAATATATTTGGTATTTGGTACTTTATAGTCACAGAGGCGTCTCTGTGAAATTCGGGTTGCTCCCACCTGGAGAGAGCGTCGCAGTCAGAAGCACGCCACCCATTGTTTTAAAAAAAAATGTGCATGCAACTTCTGTGTGTCTGATGAGGAAGGAAAGGGGTGGGTGGGTAAATTTTGACCAAAGTGACAGAGTATAGGAAAACCAGGCTAAAGTCGGAAATTATCACTTTTGACGTTTTTATATAGTCTGAAAGTTGAAATTCTACAGACTGAAAAGCAAAAAACAGAATTAATCTATCTGGCATAGTCTTTTTTCTATAATTTTGTAAAGTTGACAAAATACACAGAATCAAGTATAACTAAGCTACCTGTTTTGGTGCATTTCTTAGAATGTCTCTCAGCGACTTTAGCCGGGTTTTCCCATACTCTAATGACAACTTTTTTTTGCCACTGGGCTTAACGCGTGCTAGAATAAAAACAAACAAAACAAACAAAACACGAAAATGCATAGAGCATAGAAAATGCATAGAATAAATACAATAATGACACACAGACACGAAAAACAGAAAGACACACCACCATGTACCATCCACATACACACAAGTATTGGCTGAATACAATAAGATATTTTGACGTCAATATATTTTATTATGTCATCTTGAATTGACAAAGAAACAAGTATTTCTAGTTTAGAGGAACAGGTTTTAAACTTACCTTCAGACTTTCATAAACGGGTTGTCAAATGACGTGGCGACTTCTCATAAAACTGCTCACTGTAATATTCTGTGCAACAATGTCATTTCAGTTATACTTGGTTTTTAAAATATATATAACAGACTACCATACATATTTCTAGAATTGAGTTGTTGTTGACTTGTTGTTTTTGTTGGTGTTTTAGTTTTTACAGATTTTTTAAAAGTCAGTCATAGACAGATGTTCATTGTTCGAATGGAAATATTGTGCAATATGCCCTAAAAAAAATTATAAGAAAAGTGTGACTAAACTAAGCAAAATGTATTGTCTTGTTTCATTCTATGCTGCCATCGACCTTGTTCATGTTGTTCGAATACAGTTCTACTACTGCGAACGTTTGTTTGTTTGTCTGATTTCCTCACCCATAAAAAGTGATAGCCAAGCAGTTGTGGATCAAATGTTTTCTTTTACAAATTGTGATTTCAACAGCAGCAATCAGCTAATTATGATCGCGTGAGACTTTCTTTTCTTCTTAAAATAGCTCACCCTCTATCTGCACACAACAGTACACAATATGTTTTTTAATGATATTTCCCTTTAAAACAAAATCATTTAGATGCATGATGCAGCTTGTTTATTCTACACTTAATTCTTCTTTTGCGATTTACAATCTAAACAAAATGAAGAAACAAAAGACGAAATAGCATCAACACTAACAAACAAACGCTTACCAATCTTAAATTCGCGAAAAATAGTACATAATATGCGATACGAAAACCAAAGGAACTTCGTTTTACATAATTATATCTAAAGAGTCAGCTTGTTGTTTGTTCCTATTCATAAGCCAGAGATTGAAACTAGCGTCATACTAGGCCACGACATTGACCAAACGGTAGTGAAGTGGGATTCTGCTGTGTTAGCCAATACTAAGTTTCAGCCAGCAGCGCGGAGAAGAGCAGCAGCAGTAGATCAAATCTGGAACTCTGGATGCTGTAGGCCTAGCACGATTTCACCTGGGCGGATCCAGCCCCACTCGGCATGGCATCAGTCGCCGCTAACGTTGGCTAAAAACGGTGTAGGCTAGGCTAACAGTGACCACACGCCGCAAAGTGGGAGAAGAACAAACAAGAGATTAAGCAATCAAAATGTTATAGGTTGTCACGGGTCGATAAGGTGAGATCTATTGTTAATATTTACCGGTAACTTTCAACAATGTTATCGCTCTCAGTTCTTAAAGGCTACGACTTCGGGCTTTTGTGTGCCTACATGCATTCGTGCGCATACGCGCAAACATACACACGCGCGCGCATGCACTAACACACACACACACACACACACTGGTACATACATCCACATACATACGACGCGCGTGTACACACACGCACGCACACACACGCACACACACACACACACACACACGCACACGCACACGCACACGCACACGCACACGCACACGCGCACACACGCGCACACGCACGCACACGCACACACACACACACACACACACACACACACACACGTAGAAATCTGCAAATTCTACGGATATTCACATTCCCTGGAGTTTGCAAGAAGGCTATTCTCTCTTACAAAGAGCTTCTTTTGAACATTTTGATAAAATCTACAAAGAATCTATGCTTCACAAAATACATAAACCTGAATCTTCCATAAAGTGTTGTTTAAACTCCCGATCATGGAAGTCTCAGAAAAGAGATTCCTTAGTAAATTATGTATTTCTTAATAGAAATGTAAACAAACATCCAAGACGCCTTAAAAAGTTTGTTTCACTACTTTATAGACTTAAGCTAAATGCTTTTAAAACTAAATTCACAAAAAATCTTCAATGTGTATGCGGTGCTATTGATAATTGTACAACAACACACATTCTATATTATTGCCCTTATTTTGAATCGGCCCTTTCAGAATTCAGAAAAGATGAATCCAAATGTATATTCCAAGATGCCGTATCTCTTTTGAATTTTGTACAAACTTTAATGTTAAGTCCATTTGGCTCGTTTCTATGATTGCTGTTGGGTTTTTGTTGATAGAATGTTTGCATTTTTATTTTATAATAGTTCAATTCTGGAGTTTTTATTTTATTTTATTATCATTATTATGTTTTTTGTGTTTTAATTTTTTTTTTAAACTGTTTTAACTAAGCATACATCCCCTAATGTTACTTATAAATATGCA
>CM065683.1:53019486-53029486 GCA_017654935.2 Phymorhynchus buccinoides | reverse complement strand
ATTTATTTATTTAGTTTATTTATGCAATTACTTTCCATTTGCTTATTAGTATCCACTCATCCGTTTGGTCAGTTAGTCAGTCCTATACTTAGTCAATTAGTTACTAAATACTAAGCTATGTATCAATTGATTAATCGGTTAATTGATTATTTGGTTATTTACTTGCCATGCTTTTTATTATTTTTTAACTTTACACTCATTTTCCCCCTTCTTTAATTAATTTAGTCTACAAGTAAAGTACATAAAAAGAGGAGTTCAGCCCTGATGCAGTACAGTGAATAGCAGACATTTTAAGTAGGAAGCCTACATGATAAATGCATAGCTTATAATGAAATAATTCATCCATTTAAAAGAAGTCGCACGTTTATTAATTCTACCTAGTAATGAACCGAAACAAAGGAACAAGCGAACATAAAATAAGGAACAGCATTTAACTCATTCAAGTCGTTCCACCCATATATGGCCGGAATTAATACGAAGCTGTCAGTTTGATGAATTTGTTCCAAGGGAAGTAAATCGGTGTGCACACCACACTTTGGTCACTTCTAAACTCGCTTCGCTCCCTTAGACCACACTCTTGCCTCTTACTATGCGTTTGTAGTGGTTTGAAGTGGGGAACACTAATTGCTGTAGAGAGTTTTTTTCTGTAAAAAGTCTGATCTACCACTTCTCCATGTCTAAAACCTAAAGTAAAAACCTGTAATCTTCTTTCATTTCTCCTTTTGTTTATGTCTGTTTTGTTTGTGTGTATGGCTGATTGGCTGAGTGATTTGTTGAGTTTGTTTTTAATAATTCAAAATCATTGAGATGCGAATGAGTTAACGAAATAGCTTTATATAATTCTTACTACAAAAAGCCAAACAAATTTAAAAAATATCATGACAAACAGCTCCACTTGGTTTAAACAAATCTTTATTCATTCGGATTTGCATAAACCAAGTGGAGCTGTTTGTCATGATAATTTCAGCTCCACTTCTTCTTCTTTTTGTTCCTTCTCAATAGTTAGCCACTTTCATGTACTTGATGTTTTGTTTCTTCTCAATAGTTAGCCACTTTCATGTACTTGATGTTTTGTTCCTTCTCAATAGTTAGCCACTTTCATGTACTTGATGTTTTGTTCCTTCTCAATAGTTAGCCACTTTCATGTACTTGATGTTTTGTTCCTTCTCTTGTTGGTAGATGATGACACTTCTCGAACACAACGGCAGAAAACTTTCAGTTTGAAAAGACAATACTTGATGTATCTTTCATACTTGATGTTTCGTTCCAAAGTGACTTTCATGAGATGTTTCGTTTCTTCTCAATAGAGCCACTTTCATGTACTTGATGCTTTGTTCCTTCTCAATAGTTAGCCAGTACTTGAGTTTCGTTCCTTCTCTTGTTGGTAGAGATGACACTTCTCGAGAGGCAGAGTTTGAAAGAGACAATAATGTAGAGAGAGAGAGAGAGAGAGAGAGAGAGAGAGAGAGAGAGAGAGAGAGAGAGAGAGAGAGAGAGAGAGAGAGAGAGAGAGAGAGAGAGAGAGAGAGAGAGAGAGAGAGAGAGATTCCCATATATACTAGTTGATCGAGCCATAATACACATGATAACCTGACAGTAACTGTACTGGTAAGCACCACATCCCTTTGATAGCACAACATCCGTGTAAGTCTGCATAGGACGGCACAACCTTAGCGCCATGGACAATCGCATAATAATAATAATAATAATAATAATAATAAAATAAAAAAGAGTGTAATTTATAAGCTTCTGGTCAAAAGCGCTTGCAACGTTACTAAAGACCCTTTAAAGTTTTATTTGTTTGAATTTGTTCGTTTGCTTGTTTGTGTGTTTTCATGCTCCCTAGTTTTAAGCGTACATATGTGTTTGCCCGCGCGCGCGTGTGTCAGTGTGCGTGTGTGTGTATGTATGTATGCACACGCGCACGCGCGCGCGTGAGTTTGTGTGTGTGTGTGTGTGTGTGTGTGTGTGTGTGTGTGTGTGGTGTTGCATAGCCTTAATGTTAAACCTGTTCTTCCAATCGCTTGACAAACATGTTTGGGTAAAATTCTACTATTGTCTCAATTGCTATTATTAGGCTTATTTATTAGGAACGATAAATCATGTTTTCAACCCAAATTGAAAGCATGAGGGTTATGTCTCTTTCCAAACCACTATGCATTCAAATATCGTTGTCCAGCGGCACCTACACCGTCGGAAGAACGAACGCTCCAGCAGAACCCTTTATCTACGCAACGTGGCCTTACCTTACATCCCGATCTCGCTCCGCCAGCTCGCTTCTCAACGCGGCCCCGCAGGAAATGTCGGTCGCGAGAAATGAGCGTCGTTAATGACTCAAGACAGGAACATGCATTTGCACAGTTAATGAGTCGGGAAACCGCTATCTTAACGATGGTTCCGTAATGAGTTGTACAAGAGTAGGCCTTGTCGCGGAGACCCTTGCCAACGTATCAGGATTAACAGTTGCCCTTGGACCAATTCGTAAAAGATTGTAACGGAAAGTATGCACTTTAGCCCAGTAGGGGTCAATAGTAAGATGAGAGCTGTGATGGAAAATCATGGTACAGCTTAGTTTACAGCACTAACAGCTTTGCAACTGCATCCCTCAGGGTATGGTATCTTCCTGCACACTAATGTATGAGGTAAAACAATTTTGCACGTGCACAGATGGTTTCAGAGAATTATTACTGGGCTGCAAGACTCTGAGGACAATATTACTGTGAGCTGCGCGTTTCTGTTATAAGGAGACTTTTCCATGTCATGCTAACATGACTATATTGTTCTCTATTTTTAGTACTATCTGACAAATATATACAAATACTAATATGTACAAAGCATAATCGTGATGACAGTCTCTCTTATTTACATTTTGTATAAGAGCATTGTTCTACTACTTTGTCGATTGCTGAGACAGTCTCTTTTCACAAGAGCCCATTTGCGTCATACTGCATTCCAGAGTTATGGCCATTTAAATTTAGTAGGGTGAACGTCGGCCATTTTGAGAAAACACATTCTACAGTCTAGCCTAACTGAAGAAAATGCATTGACCTACTCGAGTTAAAACACCTATAAGACCATTTAGAGAGCATATTAAAGATTATCCTTTCTAAATATGAAAAATAACTTGCTAGAGAACACAAAAATACCCATAACTGTTGCTTTGTGCATCATAAGGGATGTAAATATTGTGTAACAGTTTTGTTTGACTGGTATAAAAAAAGGTATTCAATGAGGTTTTACTCGGCAAAGTTCCTGCGTGTTTTGTGTTGGAGGCTGTAACTCTTTGGCAACTAGTTTTGAATGACGGAAAAGCGGCGGGCGGATGTGTGAACCAACTGTGTTTGGATAACGTTTTGTAAACTATGGGCGTGCCTGTCATCGGGGTGATGTTTCTCTCGTGACACGTTGTTGGCAGTGTTTCGTGAACACGAAAGAAACAACAAAACAACACCATCCAATCCCTCTCCTCATCCACCCACCCCACCACCACCACCATCCAATAAATATGGGAAATGAATGAGTCGAGATAGGGGAAGAACGTGGTAGCAGTTGGAGAGAGAGGGGAGGAGGGGGGGGAGAGAGAGAGAGAGAGAGAGAGAGAGAGAGAGAGAGAGAGAGAGAGAGAGAGAGCGAGAGAGAGAGAGAGAGAGAGAGAGAGAGAGAGCGAGAGAGAGAGAGAGAGAGAGAGAGAGAGAGAGAGAGAGCGAGAGAGAGAGAGAGAGAGGAGAGAGAGAGAGAGAGAGAGAGAGAGAGAGAGAGAGAGAGAGAGAGAGAGAGAGAGAGAGAGAGAGAGAGAGATGAGAGAGAGAGAGAGAGAGAGAGAGAGAGGAGAGTAGAGAGAGAGAGAAGAGTTTTGAGAGACTGAGATAACGAAAAACGAAATTTGTATTGAGAGAAAATAGATAAGTTACAAAAGCTTCTCTCCAGTATGCCCTCACAAAGAAGAGGGAAAAACTAATCAAAACAGAAAAAAAATATGTAGGCTACAGAGATAGTGAAAAAAAGCATTCATAAACATACATAAGCACAAAGCCAATATACAACATTATCGATACCTACATGCCATCATACATATGTTACAATGGGCTATATACTAAAATGACATATACGTAACAGCAAAACACTTTCAATCACACACACTTCCATGATAATGACATGACCCTAAAATACAATAGTGGGGATATGATAATACATCAAGAAAATAATTGTGATAGCAGGTTTTGAATGATGCCAGGAGAGAGAGAGAGAGAGAGAGAGAGAGAGAGAGAGAGAGAGAGAGAGAGAGAGAGAGAGAGAGAGAGAGAGAGAGAGGGGTCTCAACATACTCTGCACGGGTTTTAGTTTGCTGTTTTCATCTTTTCAAGTGTTGCAGTTTTTCTACATACAAATACGGAATACCTTTCATACCTTATCAATTGTCTGCAACGACATTTTATTTTGCCTTTTATTTCGTATTTCTTAACCCTATAAGACCCGATCACTCGAACCGAGAATCGATCCTATTGAATAAGTGAAGGGGAGTAGCTCCGAACGTCACACCGAATCTTTTATTTTTAAAAAATCACCCAGAATAAAGTCTAACTCACATTTAATTTCTGAAAGATGCATATTGAATAGCAATGATGATATTTTCATTCCAAAGCTAACACAACGTCACACAACAAACCATGAATTAGAAGAAAAAATCCGTATTGGCGTGGCAAAAAAACAAAAATTTGTTGTCACATTGAAAAATCCGTTCAAAAAGACTATTGGGTGCTTTCCCTTGCTGTAAAGACCAAAAACGGACCAGTGAGTGTCAGAAACAGGAAGAACTAACCTAGTATATTGCATTGTGGGTAGGGCATAAGCGAAAGTGAAAGTACTAGACCTGTTGTTCGGCGGGGGCTCTCGGGGGTTACGGGAACTAGACAACGAACATGTTTTGGGAGGTCCTGGAGTTTGCAGCGCTATCCATATGTTGTTTACTCTCTCGGTATCTACTTCTTTAGCAGTCAGACACCTGAAGACGAGGTAGTGACAATGAATGCAGATTTGTTTATCGTTGGCCTTTGCGTGTCCTACTGCTTAGTTTTCAAGGGGATAGAGTGTTTTAAAACTGGGAACAATGACTTTGGAGACACGTTGTAGAAAGAGTGATTACTTACTGACAGTCCTGGACAACAAACCTCGTTTTGGGTGGAAGGACCGGAAGTAGACATTACTCTTAATTTTTTTTTTGTTAAAGAAGTAGCCTGATACAGATATGTATTAGCCATTTTGGTTAAGGTCTGTGTACACGTTAACACTATTCACAAGATATTTTTTATTTCCCCATGGCAACACAGTGAGCTGTAATAAGAGTGGGCTATCACTGTGTTGCCGTGGGGAAATATAACTATCTCGTGAATAATGTTAGCGTGTACATAGACCTTTAAGGGCCAGAATTCTACAATATATCTTTGCCAATGAGCTTACACTCTGTGTCTTTGTCTAGAAAAAACCAGCCGTGAGATAGATTCTCATACTCAAATGCATGTGAATTGAAGACATGAAAAAGCGGAGTACCAAAATCGAAGTCGAAGCCCTTGAAGATAATTTTAAAAAAAGTGTGGTTATCAGAGAAGAGTTGTTTCAAGAAATGTAAAAGTTACATGTAATTTTACCATTCGTTGCTGATTTACGTCGTTACTGTCTTGTCATGCCAGTGATTTCCATTCAAACGCGTCACAACAATCTGGCTATAATTGCATTGGATTTATTTCGGCGTCTGTTGTGGTTGTAAGTTATTGGCCAACCCGTTGTTAGTGATGCACGTCTACACGACAACATAATGCGCTCCTTTGCGAGTGTTTGGGTAACGTTTTGTAAACACGGGCATGACTGTCAGTGGCAATGGGGTGATATTTCTTTACTGATAGGTTTGGGGCGTCAAAGTAGACCTGGGCCTGTATTCACGTTGAGATAGCATGAGACTTAGCATCATGCTAACTTAGAAGCTCTTCCAAAAGTCCTATTAAATCCTATAAGACATTGGAAGACCTTCTAAGTTAGCATCATGCTAAGTCTCATGCTATCTCAACGTGAATACAGGCCCTGGTCTGTATATCACGAATCACGAATATATACCTCAGGCTTAACAATTTGAAGTGGAAACACCCGCGGAAGGAAAACAAGACATCGGTGTGCGCGCGCGCGCGCGCGCGCGCGTGTGTGTGTGTGTGTGTGTGTGTGTGTGTGTGTGTGTGCGTGTGTGTGTGTGTGTGTGCGTGTGTGTGCGCGTGTGCGTGTGCGTGTGTGTGCGCGCGCGCGTGTGTGTGTGCGTGTGTGTGTGCGTGTGCGTGTGCGTGTGCGTGTGCGTGTGCGTGTGTGCGTGTGCGTGTGTGCGTGTGCGTGCGTGCGTGCGTGCGTGCGCGTGTGTGTGTGCGTGTGTGCGTGTGCGTGTGCGCGCGTGTGTGTGGGGTGGGGGTGTGTGTGTGTAGGGGGGGGGGGGGGGGGGGGGGGGGGAGAGACGAAGAGCAAATGGATTAAAACTTGTTCAATTGGAACATAGAGACGGGAAGAAAATGTTAGGGAGAGGAGAGAGAGAGAGAGAGAGAGAGAGAGAGAGAGAGAGAGAGAGAGAGAGAGAGAGAGAGAGAGAGAGAGAGAGAGAGAGAGAGAGAGAGAGAGAGAGAGAGTGAGAGAGAGAGAGAGAGTAGGGGGAGTGGCAGGAGAAAACCAAAAGAAAGAAGAAAGAAAGAAAAGGAAACCCAACAGCAACAGTGTACAACGGCATGCAAACACACGCAACAAAAATAAACAGCCGCACAAAAAAGATGTTCTTACAGCACACACACACACACACACACACACACACACACACACACACACACACACACACACACACACACACACACGCACACGCACGCACACACACACACACACACACACACACACACACACACACACAACCCCACCACCCCCCACCACCACCACCACCACCCACACACCCCCCTTTCGTTTTGTTTGTCTGTTTGTGTCTGTCTCGCTGTCTTTCTGTGCCCCCGTCTCTTGTCCCCGTCTCTCTGTCTGTTTGTCTGTTTGTGTCTGTCTCGCTGTCTTTCTGTGCCCCCGTCTCTTGTCCCCGTCTCTCTGTCTGTTTGTCTGTTTGTGTCTGTCTCGCTGTCTTTCTGTGCCCCCGTCTCTTGTCCCCGTCTCTCTGTCTGTTTGTCTGTTTGTGTCTGTCTCGCTGTCTTTCTGTGCCCCCGTCTCTTGTCCCCGTCTCTCTGTCTGTTTGTCTGTTTGTGTCTGTCTCGCTGTCTTTCTCTGCCCCCGTCTCTTGTCCCCGTCTCTCTGTCTGTTTGTCTGTTTGTGTGTGCGATTTCTATAGGTTTCTATACTGTTTGTCTTATTGTATCATTTCTTGATTGATTTATCGGTTTGTTTCCGCGTGTTCTTGTATGCCGGTATGCTGTTATTTATCTATTCACTTTATTATTATTACTTTTTTTTTTCTCTGGCCCAACCCCCCTGTTCCCATTTGACACGGGCACATGGCCTAGGTTAAATAAACCATTTTCAATGTTATGTCTGTCTGTGTGTCTCTGTCTCTGTCTTGCTCTGTTTCTCTGTCTCCGTCTCTGTCTCTCTATCTCTGTCTGACTATATGTCTGCTTGTCTGTCCTCTCTCTCTCTCTCTCTCTCTCTCTCTCTCTCTCTCTCTCTCTCTCTCTCTCTCTCTCTCTCTCTCTCTCTCTCTCTCTCTCTCTCTCTCTCTCTCTCTCTCTCTCTCTCTCTCTCTCTCTCTCTCTCTCTCTCTCAGACCAACGAATGGCTGGGGAAAAAAATCTATGTTGTTCTTGATTTATTTATTATTTATTAAGACAACTTTTTTAGCGCCTAATCTTTAAGCTCTAAGCGCTTTACAGAAATCACTAAAATAAACACAATGAACAAAAAGTATACATCAAACATTGACCAACACCCCCCTTCCCTGATCCCTCAGTCAATTTCTCAATCACGCCCAAATAATGAATGACATAATCTACAGTACACTTTCGCAACCAACTTGAAACACTCACACTGATGGACGCTTAAAGACGCCCAGGCCACACTATTAACAATTCACACTCACACCCACACTTATAACGATAGAGAGAGCAAGAGAACGAGAGAGAGAAAGAGACAGACATACATACAGACAGAGAAAGACAGAGACGGAGACACAGATATGTTTACATGTTTACATGTTGCACATATATTATATTGGATGGTCGGTAGCCATGAATGTTTTCTTTCAGTTTTCATTTCTTTATTTTCGTTTGTTGCTTTAACGTTTTGTCTATGCTGTCGAATACTGTTATTTCATTGGACATATTCAGGAAACCCTCCCCAACCCCCACCCCACCCCTTGTCGTCAGACCCGTGTGGTAATCATGATAATAAAATGTCCAGTGTGTGCTCTCCAGTCTCTCCAATCTCTCTCTCTCTCTCTCTCTCTCTCTCTCTCTCTCTCTTCTCTCTCTCTCTCTCCTCTCTCTCTCTCTCTCTCTCTCTCTCTCTCCTCTCTCTCTCTCTCTCTCTCTCTCTCTCTCTCTTCGTTGATTGATGATGAGTGATTTATCTACTTGTTTGTTCATTCGTATTTGTGTTCATTTTTCACTTTTAGAGGACCTGACGAAAAGAAGTATTTTTACTTATTCAGTTATCCTCATTAAACATTTTGAGTTCTCTCTCTCTCTCTCTCTCTCTCTCTCTCTCTCTCTCTCTCTCTCTCTCTCTCTCTCTCTCTCTCTCTCTCTCTCTCTCTCTCTCTCCTCTCTCTCTCTCTCTCTCTCTCTCTCTCTCTCTCTCTCTCTCTCTCTCTCTCTCTCTCTCTCTCTCTCTTGTTATTGCTTACTCTATCCCTCTATAAATAAAATTCAATCAATCAATCAATCAATCTCTCTCTCTCTCTCTCTCTCTCTCTCTCTCTCTCTCTCTCTCTCTCTCTCTCTCTCTCTCTCTCTCTCTCTCTCTCTCTCTCTCTCTCTCTTGAGAATTGTTTCCCTTTTTTTTTCGTACTCAATTTAAACCACCAATTCAAGTTCACCATTGTTAATTATTATCCATGTTTGCTTTTAATTCCACTTTTTGATTCTTTTTCAATTATTTCATGTGCCAATTGTTCTTCCTATTTTTTTTTTTTACTTCATTGTTTTATGTCAAATGCATGGTATGAATGTGTAAGTGAGAGGGCAAGGTGCAAACAAGCTATTGTAGCTTATCCTTTTTACCCTCAATAAAAAATTCGTATTCGTATTCGTATTCGTATTCTCCCGCTCTCTCTCTTGCTTAACCCTTTCTTAAACTGAACAAAAACAACAACAACAACAACAACAACAACAAAAACCCTTGCGTCCGTTTCCCTTTTCAGCCTCTTCATCTGTCAGTGCCGGCCAATGCATGCTGATGATCGCCTTAATCACAGAGTGATGGAATGAACGAGGAAGCAATGCAACGATGCCAGACCTACATCGATACATCAATATCATCAGTGCCATCGATCTATTAATTTGATTTTTGCTGCACATTTGGGACAGTGCGTGATCGCGTTTTATGTAGCGCCGTATCAATCATTGTCTAATACTATCATACATGGATGATCTATCTGGAAACGCCTGTAAAAACTATGACAATACTCCCCCTAACAACCCCCAAGACACACACACACACACACAAACAAACATCCCCCTTTTCCGCCCTGCTTCCCAAAACTAAACAGTTAAGGCTGGTTGCGCAGATTCCGGTTTTTTTTATATAACAAAACTGGAACTAGCAGCTAACATCATTTAATCATTGTATAATAGTGATATTTACGATTTGACTCATAGAAAACAAACAAACAAGCAAGCAGACAAACACACATACACATACACATGGACGCACGCACGCACACGCACGCACTACACACACACACACACACACACACACACACACACACACACACGCACACGCACGCACACACACACACACACACACACACACACACACACACGCA
>CM065683.1:53009486-53016986 GCA_017654935.2 Phymorhynchus buccinoides | reverse complement strand
TTTCATTTTCAGATCGTTTTGCGTTTTGCGGGCAACCTACTATGAACGATGATCTCTTGCTGCAGGTACGCGTAAACAACCCTTGCTCGATGAAAAGGTGTATTGCCATCCATGAAGATGAATAATTTCATCTCAGATCGTACCAGCAGAATGTTTGGCGTAGACATCGAGGAACTCATACCTGTAGTGGACAGCTATCAGGGATTCCTTTTGAAAAAGAAATGTAACTCTGTTTTCCTGACCATGCCAATACAGGCCCAAACTTTCAAAGACCCACCTCAAGATATTTCATGCTCTGTGACTCACGTTTCCTGGTAGCGCTCTCCTAACATCCACACCCTTTCAAGACCATCAGTGAAATAAAGACAGATCCTGAACTCGTTGGTGAAGATAATTCATCCCCAGTCCCATAATGTCCAGATGTCGGGGTCCTGGGCTCTCAAAAGACAGTGCTGCTTTTTAGCTGGAATGAGCAGGGTGCCCAAACATTCCCAGGAAAGTGAAGGCAGCATCGTGGAGTCCGTTCCTTACAGTTTGGGTGGACATGTTCCGCAATGAGG
Organism: Phymorhynchus buccinoides; assembly: GCA_017654935.2. Taxonomy (NCBI): domain Eukaryota; kingdom Metazoa; phylum Mollusca; class Gastropoda; order Neogastropoda; family Raphitomidae; genus Phymorhynchus; species Phymorhynchus buccinoides. The sequence continues at coordinate 53,016,426 of CM065683.1, read as the reverse complement.
CATTCAGAAAGACAACTCTTTCCGTGTCAAATGAGTAAAAATCTCACTTCGGCCATGGATCTTTTTCTCTTGTATGACGTTTACGAAGTAAGCAAGAAATGTCGTTGATTCTCACAATATTACTCACTTTTATGTTTTCATTCCATATCAGCGAAATGACACTTTTGAGGGTTGGCACTCAAAATTCCCGTGATACACGTGAACAGGAAGTTGGATAAAACAAGTTTGAGTGAGCTTGTGTTCACGGATGATTGCTCTTTCCGGTCATGTAGCCTAATCTTTATTGCTTACAATTACGCCACACTTTAGCAATTAAGGTTATAAAAGTCTATTCTTAGCAAATTTTAAGCAGTCTATTGCATATCTATAAAACGACGTCTGAAATTCTTGCAGCTGTTGTCGTGTAACTTTGTTTTTAACAATATAGAAGATAATAAAGTGTATTGATCGTAAAGAGCTATTGCTTATTTTGTTGTTGTTGTTTCGTTCCCTAGTTTAAATTAAACGCTCTGGGGGCACACCCAGTGACATGTGAACACTTCGCATGGCCTTAGGTGGGAAGATTATGTGTATGGCTGCTTTCAAAGGGCCCCGCCACATGGGCGGCCATACTCCGACTTCAGGGGACTGCTTATTTTAAAGGCGTGATGAAAACAGGCATGCATCTATCATAGCTCCAGACAGTCTTTGTCGTCTCCATTTAGATTATTGGATTAGGTGAAGCCCCATTCAGAATATTGGGGATATTTCGCAACGGACGGTTTTTGTTTCTCCCGATATTGTTACTCCTACACCAATACCACTCCACACCATTCCTGACTATCCTTTACTTTACTCACCCGTTCCTACGTTTTGTATGTATCAAATCACCCTCTTGCAAAATAGCCCTATCATCATATACCAAAAGGCATGCACACATATACACACACACACGCACGCACATACGCGCTTACGCGCGCACAAACGCACGCATATACACGCACATACACACACACGCTCGCACGCACGCACACACACATGCACACACACCACAACCAACCAAGGTTTCAAGGTTTTTATTTTCAAAAAAAGCCCCTTGGGGGTACATGGAAAAACAAAAACAAAAACAATATATAAACAATGAAAAAAGTAAAAGTAAAAAAAGGGAACAAACAATAAACGGACAAACAAACCTTCGACAACAACAACATACAAAAAAAAAACAAAAAAAAACAACGAACCCCCCCACCCCCACCCCCCCACCCCCCCGAAGCTAAGAAGAGCATATCACAATAGAGCACTACAATAAGACACACCAGCCATTCATACAGAGACCAAGTTCTGACGGTGGAACAACATGTTACCACAATACACACCAGCCATTCCTCATGCAACACAACATATCACTACGATACGAACGAGCCATTCAGCATATAACACGACACGTCACCACAACACACGATATTCATCCAATGTTCTACTTACTCACATGTCACTACAACACAAAAAAGCCCAATTCTAACAACAGCACTGCATTGACACTTCAACGCCCGCCCGCCATTCAAACTACAACACACAAATCACAAAGGTCATTTTGTAACTACAACATATTACCTTATTAGGGTAAGACGGGGTAAAAAGCCTGTGCCAATTATCTCATGAAATTAAGCAAATTTCAGTCAAATTTTGCCCATGAGACGAGTGTTAATGCTTAGCATTCGTCTCATGGGCACAATTTGACTGAAATTTGCTTCATTTCGTGAGATAATTGGCATGGGCTTCTTACCCGTCCATGGGCGTTTTACCCCGTCTTCAGCTACTACAACCAATGACACAACACCATTACAACAATGTATTGCATCATAATATATATTATTGCTACAGCAGTCTGCAGCCAATACCACGCCTAATGATGCACTGAATGTCTACACAACACCGCAGCTAATCCACTTACAATGGTGCGGTTCACATAATGATGCACCTCATCCAACTAATCCACGACATACCAAATTGTCATATCACACATCACTACAATCAACCGCTTGTGTGTGCTTTTGCTATTAATTATAACCTCTTCAATGTAGTGTTCCTCCTTTCTATGTATCACCCCCTCCACACCCTGTTTCCAGGACGCGGCATTACGCTCAGACCCGAGCAGTGGGCGCGAACTGGCTGGGTCACTAAAACTCAAACACCCCTATGTCCATGCAGCAGCTTAGGCCCTTTATCAGATGGAACCGACCCCGCTTTTTTCAGTCTTTTTCTTCCCCTGAAGGTGCCAGAATGATCAATTAAATGATACGAAGAAGAAGAAGATGCCCAAATCACCCTCTTCCAAAAAGCCTTATCATCCTATTCCAAAAGGCACACACACCCACACGCACGCACGCACGCACGCACACACACTCACACACACACACACACACACACACACACACACACACACACACACACACACACACGCAACACACACACACACACACACACACACACACACACACACACACACACACACACACACACACACACACACGCACGCACACACGCACGCACGCACGCACGCACGCGCGCACACACACACATGCACACACACACACACACACAGACACAGAGAGAGAGAGAGAGAGAGAGAGAGAGAGAGAGAGAGAGAGAGAGAGAGAGAGAGAGAGAGAGAGAGAGAGAGAGAGAGAGAGAGAGAGAGAGAGAGAGAGAGAGAGAGAGAGAGAGAGAGAGAGAGAGAGAGAGAGAGAGAGAGAGAGAGAGAGAGAGAGAGAGAGAGTTCAAACTTCAAACTTCAAACACTTTAGTTTACAAGGATAATAATTTAGGCTGGGCCTAGTCTTCCATTCTGTCCTTGGTTCTAAGCATGCAGCATGTAACTCATACTATAAACGAACATTGAGACACAGAAAGATCGTCAACAGAAACAACAACAGTAGCAGAACTATAACAACGACATGGTAGGCAGAGCATCAACATCAGTTATAAGAACAAGCAAAACAGAAAACCAACCGACCAAATAAATAAAGACGTAAATGACAAACACTACATTTACCACAATTAACTTCTACTACCAGAGAGAGAGAGAGAATTGAATTGAATTGAATTGAATTGAACCTTTATTTTACAACGGTAAAAGTATTCGCATACAGTAGCCATTTTTCATACTTGCCGTTAACATACACAAACAAATACATGAAACGTTAAAGCGAACTGATACTAATAAAAATATAAAAATTAAAAAAAAGTCGTAAAACACATAGTCATATGAAGGTACGTTAATAAACAGATAAACACACACAAGAGAGAGAGAGAGAGAGAGAGAGAGAGAGAGAGAGAGAGAGAGAGAGAGAGAGAGAGAGAGAGAGAGAGAGAGAGAGAGAGAGAGAGAGAGAGAGAGAGAGAGAGAGAGAGAGAGAGAGAAGAGAGATGAGAGAGAGAGAGAGAGAGAGAGAGAGAGAGAGAGAGAGAGTCAGAGAGAGAGAGAAAGGAAAATAAAGAAAAATAACCTAACAAACATACAGGACAATAGATGCCCATAATTATAATGATTTGCAATGCACTTTTGGGGTCGGCGAAAGAGGAATAACTCGTGCAGTCTTCATTTAAGCGGATTTACGAACTACTCTCCCTTAGCCGGTGGATGCAAGGTGTGCAAAATAATTACAATCTGGATTCCTGTGTGGTGATGTTGTTTGTTGATTAACACACAGCGGCGAAACAAAAGCTGGTTAATGCTTTCATGGCTGTCTGTTCCTATCTATCTATCTATCTATCTATCTATCTATCTATCTATCTATCTATCTATCTATCTATCTATCTATCTATCTATCTATCCATCCATCCATCCATCCATCCATCCATCCATCCATCTATCTATCCTACCTACCTACCTACCTACCTACCTACCTACCTACCTGTCTGTCTGTCTGTCTGTCTGTCTGTCTGTCTGTCTGTCTATCTATCTATCTATCTATCTATCTATCTATCTATCTATCTATCTATCTATCTATCTATCTATCTATCATCTATCTATCTATCTATCTATCTACCTACCTACCTATCTATCAATCTATCTATCTATCTATCTATATATCTATCTATCTAGCATGAAAGAAAAATCTCAGTGAATAGCCAGCTCCGTACCCCTACTCTGAAGGACTGAAAAGTTAGTGCATTTGAAATGCAGAATAGTTTGCTTTGATAAAGCTTTTCTGTGTCCAATGTCTTTATTTGTGAACCTCAGAAACAAAACCAGTTAATGTTAACTTTGAGTAATGTTCGTGTTCAAAAAATAAAATAAAAAATAAAAAAAAATAAAAAATTAAAAAGTTATATAAATTGTGCTGATTTACTTTTTCTCCCAATGGGGGAGGGACAGTGCCTTATGCAAAGACAGCTGTTTCGTCTGTTTGTCTGTCTGTCTGTCTGTTTATCTGTCTTGTCAATTTGCGAACAGGTTTACACCTGTGAAATATGTTTGAATGCATAATTCAGTTTAACATTGTACTTATTAAGACAATCGGCTTGAGGGACGAATTCTATGGGGGTTTTCTGGTTATTTTTTAAAAACATTTGAGCCCTCGTGTTTGTGTGTCGTGGAGGAATTGTTGGAATATTCAAATACAAATGTTATTCATATTTTGTTGACAGCAAGATTACACCCCCACCACCCACCCCAATTCTTAATATTCAAGTCAAACGGGACATCGTGCTAAATGTTTTAAATTAAGAAGATAGAAAAAGCAGAGAAATAGTAAGACAGTGACAATGCACAAGCGTGCGCATGTACACACGTACACACGCATGCACGACACACAGAGACACATGCACACGCACACACACACACACACACACACACGCGCGCGCGCGCGCACGCACACACACACACACACACACACACGCAAACACACATATGTTTTCATCCATGACCAATTTTTCTTCTCATAAACGATTTTTTTTATATCTGTCGGAAACCCCCCTTCATCAACAGCATACTCCGCCCGTGATGTTTCACCGACAACTTAGACCCGTGAAAATGACTGTATAAAAAGAGGTGTGGTCAAGGATCTGTCTCTTTGGGCTTTTGGGGGGAAATTGACAGTTCCACAACAAAACTTTTATGACTAAAATTAAAGTAGCTACAAATCCCAAATGTTTTCATATTTCACCATGCATGCATCTTTTAGAATGTTTATGCTGACTGAATAATAAAAATACCAGAAAAGACGCTGAAAAATACGAGTCAGGAAATGTTTCTGTAATGACCCATTTTGAATTTGAAATTCGCGCTGTCAGTCAAGTAACAGGAGGCGGACCAATCCAGAGGCACAGACTCATGCCAGTAACCCCATCAGCAGTGTCAGGTTGCTCACTGGAAACAGATCAGAACGGTAACATGCTAGCCTGTTTACCATTGCTGACAAGAGTCTCCTTGAAGAGAGAGAAACAGAAAGAGAGGGAGAGAGTGAAGGCGAGAGAGTGGGGGAAGAGAGAGAGTGTGTGTGTATGTATGTGTGTGTTGCAGCAGAGAGTGTTGCAGTATCACTGTGTTTGTATGTGTATGTTTGTTTGTGTGTGTGCGCGCGCGTGCGTATGTGCGTGTGTGTGTGTGTGTGTGTGTGTGTGTGTGTGTGTGTGTGTGTGTGTGTGTGTGTGTGTGTGTGTGTGTGTGTGTGTGTGCATTTGTGAATGTAACATCCTTTGTTATCTTCTTCCCGTATAACAGTGATTATCATTATCATTTTTCTCTCTGTCTCTCTCCTATTTAGCTTTCGTCAGTAAACATTTGAGTCGTTATCTCTCTCTGTCACTCTCTATCTCTCTGTCTCTCTCTATCTCTCTGTCTCTCTCAATCTCTCTGTCACTCTCTATCTCTCTGTCTCTCTCAATATCTCTGTCACTCTCTATCTCTCTGTCTCTCTCAATATCTCTCTCTCTCTCTCTCTCTCTCTCTCTCTCTCTCTCTCTCTCTCTCTCTCTCTCTCTCTCTCTCTCTCTCTCTCTCTCTCTCTCTCTCTCTCTTTTCACCATGTCTTTACTCTCCTTTACGCACGTAACAATCCCACGGCAGTTGAAAGTCGGTAAGAGCAGGGATTTATCCCGCTGCCTGGCATGGCCAAATTGATAGCTAAGTTGTCCATGTGTGCCCACACACCCTCCTCAACCTGTGCCTCCCCCAAAAAAGTTTTAATTGGGTAGGTGCTGCACTTGCGGCGATGCGCTCTCCGGGGAAGAGCAGCCCGAATTTCATAGAGATAAGTCTCTGTGACTAGAATATACCGAATACCAAATACCTTTCTTCTTTCATTTGTTTTGTTCCTGTCACAGGAAAGATCGTAAAAGATGTAAAGGAGGTAAGATTAAGAATGAAACAAGGAAAGAAAGAGTAAAAAAAAAGAAGGAAGGTTAAAAAGAAGAAAGAAAGATTGAACCAAAGAAAATAAGGAACAGGGGAAAAAACAATTTAAGTTGAGGAAAAGGAGAAACACAGAAACAACTGGAGAAACGAACATACATCTATGATCAGATCAACTCTTTTATTTTTCACAGTGCAAGTGTCAAGTTCTCTCACTGCCTCTCTGTCTCTGCCTTTTTTCTGTCTGTCTGTCTGAGTGTCTCTCTCTGTCTGTCTATCTGTCTGTGTCTGTCTGTCTGTCTGTCCGTCCGTCTCGTCTCTCTCTCTCTCTCTCTCTCTCTCTCTCTCTCTCTCTCTCTCTCTCTCTCTCTCTCTCTCTCTCTCTCTCTCTCTCTCTCTCTCTCACGTACACATTTATTCATTTATTCTGTCCTCTTTTTTATTCTTTCCTTTTCAATTTTGTTCTCTCTAACTTTTTTATATTACTATTATCTCTCTCTCTCTCTCTCTCTCTCTCTCTCTCTCTCTCTCTCTCTCTCTCTCTCTCTCTCTCTCTCTCTCTCTCTCTCTCTCTCTCTCTCTCTCTCTCTCTCTCTCTCTCTC
>CM065683.1:52999486-53004486 GCA_017654935.2 Phymorhynchus buccinoides | reverse complement strand
ACACGAAACACATGTTTAATTCACGCGAACTTATACTATTTATTTTAACGTACAAATATATCCAGTAATAAATTAAGAAAGCACATCATAATTTGGACCTATTATATTGCCAGAAACTTGATAGAAGAGGGTAGGCTACAGTTGACATAAACGGTAGAGGGGGGTGGGGTTCATTTCTTGTTCGACACCGGTGAGGATGAACATGAGGGAACGGGGTGATGGGAGTGGTGGTGGTGGGTTGTGTGTGCTGGTGGTAATCAGAAGTCTAATCAGTTAGCAAGGCGGTGGAAGGGAAGTTGGGGGGGGGGGGGGGGGGGGGTTCGGGTGGGGGGGGTGAGTGAGGGCGCAGCCAGGTTTATGATGCCGTCAATGAAGGTATACTATTGCCGCCGTTTGCTGCCAGATGAGTCCTCAAAGATTGAGCACAAGGCCCAGATAATCTAATGAGAGAGATGAGGAGGGAGTCAATGAGTGAATATAAGGTTCTTGAGGGAGTGAAGAGGGTGGGGAGTGGGTGGGGGGGGGGGGGGGGGGTGGGTTTGGGGGTGGGTGGGTGGGGGGGGGCGATGAACGATGAGATAGAGATAGAACACACGCACACACACAAGTGTGTCAGTAGTTTCAGTAGTTATGTATGCGTGTGTGTACACACACACACACACACACACACACACACAACACACACACACGCACACACACGCACACACACACACACACACACACACACGTCACACACACACACGCACACACACACACACACACACACACACACACACGCACCACACACACGCACACGCACACACACCACACACACACACACACCACACACACACACACATGTATGCTACACATACATGCACGCACGCACATGCACATGGCACATGGTAAATCGCCTGTTTTTGGAACTTTCGATTAAGTAGGTGATTGTCTCACCTTTACGTTTCTTTTGTCTTTGTATGCATCTCTATCTGGGTGTCTGTGAATTAAAAATAATATATCTTAAGCTTATGTGTGGGTTGTGGTGAAATTTAAGGGAGGGCTACAGTATTACTTTCTATTTTAGACACAAGAATTTGGCTTTATATTATCAAAATTCTATATAATGGGATGGGTCGTATTTCAAGTGGCCTTTGCCAGATGATATTATCAACCTTTTTTGTATCTTTTGTAATAGTAATAATATTAATAATAACTCGTGTTTGCCTTTCGGAGCAAACATGGGAGAGGATTCCCCTCTCCGACCTCTATCACCCTGCCTGAGTGTTGTGACACTTACGGATGGTACTTTAAATGATTTGATGCACTAACAGGCTTGCATAATTAATGTAACATTTATAGAAGAAACATAACGATAATGTTTTATACAGTTCTAAGAAAGCGGATGACCTGAGCGTGGCCTCAAAGATCCCTTGCTTGCTACACACTAGTCGCTTGTCCGTCACTGCTCCAGGGCGGCTAGTGGAAATGGGTATCCGTTTCTGCCAACATTTCTAGGCATTGCTCTATGCAGACAGCATAGCGATGGCTTGGAGTCAAAAAGGACTATCTTTAGATAGTCCATTCACATATTATTGAACTTATTGCGAAAAATAATCATTTGAATAAAAAATACTGCTGAAATATAAAAAGCAAAAAAACCTTTTTATATTTCTGCAGTCATTGTTTGATACAAGTTAGTTTTTGAAATAAATCCAATAATACCGTACGTCAATGGTCTATCTAAAGATAGTCCGTTTTGACTCCAAGCCATCGATAGAGTGAGTAGCTTGAGAAAATGTGTTCTGGGGCGACAATGGTTTGAGAGCATCCTCCCTGAAATGTCACAAATGACAGTATACGAATACAATAGTTGACAGTGTAACATACAATGTGTACATTTCATGAACAAATATAATTATCATTTTCTTTGCAAGGCACTTTTTTAATATTAGAATATTTTGCGAGCCATCTCTATTTTCATAATGTCATACTTTATATGATACAGTCTTGTGAAAAAGTCGTGTGTTAACAATACAACGAACATAAATTGTATAAAGCGCAAAGCAAGCAATACAAACATAATTTATATATGTCTGTTAAAGCAAATGAGGGGCTAACCTTACCGTTTCAATGGAACTGAAAATAAATTGATCTCAATCTTTCATAACAGTGACATTCTTACTAATTAAAAGTAACATTACACGTGTATTTCCCGTCTTTTCAAAACGAAAGTTTTTCTTGCATCAGCACTTCTATTTCTGTATACGTCTGGCCGATTAATACGTAATTTTATTTGTCAAACGGTTGATGAAGCTAACTACGCATATTGCTTGAAAAAAGTGAAAAAAAGAAAAACGAAAAACAAACAAACAAAAAAGTGTTTGTAAAGGGGCTAATCCACACGTCCAATTGCAGTCGCACAGCTATCCAACTGTGACGACATGTGTGAGACATGATTCTTATGAAATACTACTGTATAAATGAATCTGATGAAATCCTACCCAATTTGTGTTCACTATAAATTATATTCATGTAGACTCGGAATCTGAGCAAAATGCTTGATACAGAAATACAGATAGTTTGTATTACTAATTTACTGTTTTGTACTTGTATTCCTATCTGATTCCTATTCATGATTGTTTCATACGACAGATATTATGTCCAATGTCCCCTCACTGATATACACTGTTGTGAAAAAGTGTCTGCAAAAAAACTTAGAAAAAGAAAATGAAACAAAGAACTCTCCCCCCCCAAAAAAAAAAGAAACAAAGAAAGAAGTATAACAGTAAATGGATTGAATTCGATGTCAGGGTATCTCCTGCCCGACTAGTCATTTGAGGAACGCCCTTTTCTTTCACGACAGGATGCAAACCTTGCAGTCGAAATAAAAGTGTCTCTGTGGAATTGAAGTGGGTTTTTTTATGTTAAAGAATCACCACTCTCTTCCGAAAGAGGCGAATCTTTTCCTCCCTCTCTCTCTCCTCTCTCTCTCATCTTTCTCGCTCTCCCAATCTCTCATCTTCGTCTCTCGTCTCTCTCGTCCTCTCTCTCTCTCTCTCTCTCTCTCTCTCTCTCTTCATCCTCCCTCTCTCCTCTCTCCTCCCCTCTCTTTCTCCTCTCCTCTCCTCTCTCTCTTCTCTCTCGTCGCATCCTCGGTCTCTCTCTCTCTCTCCTTCTCTCCTCTCCTCTCTCTCCTCTCTCATCCTTCTCTCTCTCTCTCTCTCTCCCCCCCCTCCCCCCCCCCCCCGAATTCCTCTCTTCATCTAGCATCTACGTCCCCTACAGATGTAAAGAAAAGTCTTTCTCTCTCTCTCTCTCTCTCTTCGGATACATCTCTGTTCTTCTTCATCTTCCTCTCTCCGTCCTCTTCTCTCTCTCTCTCTCTCTCACTTACTACTCTCCCAGTTCTTTCTCTCTCGCTCTCTCTCTCTCCATCTCTCTCCCCGCCCCCCGAATTCCCCCTCTTCTGTAGCATAACCGTCCCCTAAAGATGTAAAGAATAACATGGCCTCTCTCTCTCTCTCCTCTTCGTCGTCCTGCTTCTCTCTCTCTCTTCCTCGCTGCGAAGCCTTCTCTCTCGTCTCTCTCTCGCTCCTCGTCTCGACCCTCGTCCTAGCTCCAAAAATCTATCTCTCTCTCTCTCTCTCTCTCTCTCTATGGTCTGCTCTCTCGCTCTGTCACCCGAATTCCCTCTCTTGCATCTAGCTTCTCCGTCCCTAAAGATGTAAAGATAAAATTTCCTTTCTCTCTCTCTCTCTCTCTCTCTCTCGTCGTCGTCTCTCTCATCTCTCTCTCTTCTCTCTCGTCTCTCTCTCTCTCTCGTCTCATCTCTCTCTCTCTCTCTCTCTCTCTCTCTCTCGCTCTCTCCCCCCCCCGAATTCCCCTCTTCATGTAGCATACCGGCCCAAAGATGTAAAGATAACAATTCCTCTCGCTCTCTCTTCTCTCTCTCCTCATCTTCTCTCTCTCTCTCTCTCTCTTCTCCTTCTCTCTCATCCTCTCTCTTCTTCTCTCTCTCTCTCTCGTCTCTCTCTCTCTAATAATGATCCTCTCTCTCTCTCCGATTCCTCTCTTCATCTAGCATTCTTCTCCGTCCCTTACAGAATGTAAAGATGAACAATGTCCTTTCTCTCCATCCTCTCATCTCTCTCTCCTCTCTCTCCTCATCTCTCTCCTCTACTCGCTCCTCTCTCTCTCTCTCTCTCCTAACTCTCTCTCTCTCTCTATGTATCTCTCTCTCTCCGAATTTCCCTCTCTTCATCTAAATTCTCCGTCCCCAAAAGATGTAAGATAACAATGTCCTTCTCTCTCGCTCTCTCTCTCTTCTATCTCTCTCTCTCTCTCTCTCTCTCTCTCTCTCTCCTCTCTCTCTCTCTCTCCTCTCTCTCCCCCACCCCCCCGAATTCCCCTTCTTCTTCTAGCTTCTCCGTCCCCCAAAGATGTAAAGATAAACAATGTCCTCTCTCTCTCTATCTCTCTCCTCTCTCTCTCTCTTCTCTCTCTCTCTCTCTCTCTACTCTCTCTCTCAGTCTCTCTCTCTCTACTCGTCCTCTCTCTCTATCTACCCCCACCCCCGAATTCACCTATCTTCTAGCCCTTACCGTCTCATAGATGTAAAGATAACAATTGTTCCTGTCATCCTCTCTCTCTCTCTCTCTCTCTCTCTCTCTCTCTCTCTCCTCTCTTCTCTCTCTCCTCTCTCCTCTCTCAATTATATCCTCTCTCTCTCTCCTCTCTCTCTCTCTGTATCGCTCTCTCTCCCCGAATTCCCCCTCTTCATCTAGCTAGTTCTCGCGTTCCCTAAAGATGTAAATATAAACAATGTCTCTAACTCTATATCTCTCTATCTCTCTCTCTCTCCTCTCTACTCTCTCCTCTCTCTCTCTCTCTCTCTCTCTTTTTTTTTTTCTATCTCTCTCTCTCTCTCTCTCGGTACTCCTCTCTACCGAATTCCCTCTCTTCATCTAGACTTCTCCGTCCTAAAGATGTAAAGATACAATGTTCTCTCTCTCTCTCTCTCT
>CM065683.1:52981986-52989486 GCA_017654935.2 Phymorhynchus buccinoides | reverse complement strand
ATTGATTAATAACTCAAACGTGACCCCTGGGACAACACGACTCATTTTGTGGAGACAGGTCACAATATGCAAAACGCTTCGCACCTGGAATTTAAACATTGGCAGTCAATGACATACACAAGAGACATGGCTTTGCAGTGAAAGCAAACATGTTGTGCGATTATCATTGGCTGCTATGGTAATGTGAGTTAGAAAAGACGCCAAAATCTATTAAAAAATGGTAACAATTTCAGTGCTTTGGCATTTCCCCAAACAATGTTGATTGAGTAAAAGGATACTCACTCAGCACATGCTAGCCAGAAGCTTAGCGAATGAGTAGGCTATAACTGACAAAAATATCCTTTCTAAACAAAAGAACTAGCGCAATTAATTTTTGAGTCGCGATGGCTGTGCAGCGAAAGTTGAGCCAGTATCTGCACATAAAAACAACAACACACAATTGTGTTCAAACACTCTTCTTCTTCTTCTTCTTCTTGCATAATTTTTTTTATAGCGTCCTCCATCAACAATTTGATGATTATGAAGCTTACGACGTGGGGGTTTTCAACTAATCAGGAAACTTGTGTGAAGGATTAGCTGCCCGGATGATTAGCTCAATGCGGGATTGAATGGGAGGGGGCGAGAGGGGGGTGGGCATGATTTGGGGGAGAGGCCCGGACAGGGGGTATGGAGTTGACTCCGTTGAGACAACGGAAAGGTGAGGACAGTGGGAAGGGTGGGGGGAGTAATGTGGGAGGGGGGTAGGGGAGGGGGTTCAGATCTTTAATATCATTAGGTGAAATTGCGGCACGATTAGGTGTTTGATTAAAGCTGAGTAGGAAGGGTGTTTTTTTCCGGTTTACATCTTGTCCAGTCACTGTATAGCCAAACAATGATGTCCGCGCCAGCCACAGGAGAATGATAAAGTCTATCTGCATGGAAAGAAAGGAACATGTTACACACATCACCCGCTAGAATGAACGTCCATTAGCATGTGAGATTACAAACGATCCGGCTGGATTTCCTTTCAAATACAACTGAACCGACAGAGCCCAGAAATACAATACGCTTTGTTGCAGTGGATTAGCGTCGTTACTAGACGTAGGCGGACCGCTGGTTTTCGTAATGGTCACAATACTCTTTGCTATTTTCGCTATTTTCTCCATGGCAACACAATGGTACGTAAGTTATGTTATTACTAACGTATCCCCTGTGTTGCCATGGGGAAAAGACTAAAAACTAGCAACGTGTATTTTGACCATAAAACCTTCCACGGAGGAGAGTAATAATTATGAGTGAAAATAGGGTTTTACGCCCTCTTCGGCCTTTCGGCCATGTGGGGCATTTGTAAATATAAAGATGTTGGGAACAATACTGGAGGCAATACCCGGAGGCAGTGCTATACCAGTAAAGTCCCGATCTTTTTTGTTAATACAGATATGTGTAGCAGTAACCACGCCTCGGATAAACCTCATCGGCTATGGTACTGCCACAAATAGTAATGATTGTAGTTATTATTATGATTCCACCCGACTATTTTATATGATGGAGTCATATGATATTGTCTTCGTGCAAATTCTTTTTTTTCTTCCACGTTTTCCCTCCGATTTCACTGAAATTGTCCGGAAGGTTGCGGGGTACCAAGGGATTGCCGAATTGGCTATTTTAAATGATATCGCCGAATAGGGCGTTTGCCACGAGTGTTCGTTCACTATACTAGACTACTAATTTGCCCGAGCTCGTTCTGCCCGAGTTGCGCTGACCTCTCTAATTCAACTCTCTAAATTCAACTCAGTGAAATTCAAGGTCACCAACGCGTGGCAAATGCTCTATTCGAAATACGGCCGGAAACCCACCCTCCCGCGAAATAAGAGAACATTCAAACTTAAATATATCGAAAACGGCTGAACGGAATTTATTCATATTTTCAGTATTTATTAAAATGTTAATTGCTAACATTTCCAGTAAAATAAAACACACAAAAAACCTCCACGTTGTGTAGACATCAGAGGCAAGGAAATCAGAAAGATCAAAGTGACTATGGAAAGGCGGATTTAAAATCATAGCTTAGAATTCATTGCTTTGCTGGTCAATGAGAGTGAAACAATGATGATCGTCTCCATCACACTATGGCCATAGAAACAGAATTGGAAAGTAGCTGTTATAAAAAGCAACTGCAAGCTAATCTGCATCCAACAGTTTTAAAAAAACCCACTAATTGAGTTAATATAATTAACACGATTCATACTTTAACAGTGGTAGTGACTTTTGTTTTCTTTTTCTTCGATTACATTTTTGTTTGTTGAAGTCTTCTATGCTTCTTTCAGCTAACTATATATTTGTTTTCACTTTCATACTGTGTTTCCTTTATTAGTTCGAGTAATACTTCCATTAACTGTTAGGCCCCGAATGCATTGCGTTAGATTTATGAATTTACTTTACTGCCTTTTTATCGTGTTCATTGGCATTATTTTATGTTTTTCTTTGTTATTACATGTTCACACTTCGCAGTCGAAAATTAAATTTTCTTCCATTGGACACATCGCTGTTTGTAACAACAGTTTTGGTCAGTCTGTTGGGGATTCCGAATACTGGCATTCGATTGTAAAACATTATCATTTTACAGTTATTTCGATGACATGGTTTTTTTTATTTGTGAAAATCACTTTTGGGTAGCTGGCGGAAATATTTAATGGAGATCAATGAAAATATTCAGGAAAACTGGGATGTTAATTTGGACAATGCCAACATAAGAGTCATCCTTCAGATTCATCAGTCATTTATTTGACATTTCTAGATCCCAGAGGACAGAGAAAGAGAAGGGGAGGGGGAGAGAGGAGAGGGAGATAGAGAGAGAGAGAGAGAGAGAGAGAGAGAGAGAGAGAGAGAGAGAGAGAGAGAGAGAGAGAGAGAGAGAGAGAGAGAGAGAAATTGAAATTGAAAAATGAATTGTATTGACATTAGCAAACAATGCTCCGATGCCAAGGAAGCACAAACAATGAACTAACTAATATAAGCCTGACTGGCGACTAAATCAGTTCATAAGATTTTTTTTAAGAAACATAAAATAAAACATCTTACATACATAGATAAATTACACTAGAGAAAAATACATTTCCACTAAAAAAAATAACTGTTAGACTGACCAACCAACAATAATATGTAAGTTACCAATAGGGTAAGTCGGGTAATGCACAACAAAGTTATATGCAACAATCCAATTTTTCTTTTCTAAGCTTTGCAGCTTTAGCTAAAAACAAAGCATAACACTTTATGACATTTTCATTCTCTGAAGCAAGTAAATTACGGAAGTTATATCTCTGCAAATTGAATTTAGTGATTATAAGACATGTTTTGCGTAAGTTATTATATTCCTTACAAGAAATTAAAAAGTGCAATTCATCCTCAAAACCATCAGAACATAAAGGACAAACATAATTAGTAAACATATCACGAGTGAACCACAATTTGTTAGAATACAACCCTAGAGTTCTCGTTCTAAATTTAATAAAGGCATCCCTACACCATTTATTTGTTAGCACATCAAGATATTTTTCAGGATATAATCCGTCCTTAAAAGAATGGTACCAACTATATTTATCTTTTTCAGCTATAGCACCGTGCCAGTTTTGCTTAAAGCAATCGACCATACGTTGTTTGAATTCACACAGAAAAACCTTTTCATTTCCTACACCCTGCGTTATTCAAACCAATCCAAAACCATTTTCTGTTAATACTTTTTTAACACTTGATACCCAGTTATGTTTACCTAATTCGTGTTGTCTTATGAGCATTTGGTACGCTTTTTTTTGCAGATACGTGTCAATGGTAGTCTTATTAGTTTAATCCAATATCTAATGCATTTAACTTACGAACGAATAAACAATGGATATCTTCCTGACTCTCCATAGCATACTTTGTTTGAGGAATGTACTGGAACATTTAAGAGTCTTTTGATTGCAAAAGTATGGACAGTTTATAATGGTTTATTTTCAATAAGTCCCCACACTTCAGCCCCGTACGTTAAAACTGGCTCTATTTTAGTATCAAACATCTTCCAAAATATACTAACATCAAACTACGAAGGATATCGATCACCCCTTTTCTACCCTTTTTAGCTAGTTCTGACCAGCATGGAGTCAAGTTTAGTTTTGTAGTGAAAATAATACCTAAATATTTGTATCTATTTGTAACCCTGATCTCATCATTTCCGTACCACCACACTTCGTTTGCAACAAGGTACCCACCTTTCCGGAAAACAATTATATTGGTTGTCTCTAGGTTAACAACTAGTTGCAATCTGTCCGCTTCTGTTTTTAATATGTTGAGCTGATTTTGAAGTCCAATAGCAGTGTCTGACAGTAGCATAATATCGTCTGCAAATAACATTAAAAACAATTCCATATCTCCGGGAATTAACTGAATACCATGACGACCTTGTTTAATTAACTCTACTGCAAGCTCATTAATGAAAAATAAAAAAAGTTCAGGACTTAATACACACCCTTGTTTGACACCTCTAGGGCACTCAAAATACTGTGAATACAAGGACTTATCACGCACGCAAGCTAGAACAGTGTCATAAATTCCTCTCAAAGCTTTATGCATCTTACCGTTTACACCTGAATTTCGAAGACATTCCCACAATTTGTTTCTGTTAACAGAGTCAAAGGCCTTGCGGAAATCAATAAAAGCCACATACAATTTTGATTTTTTTGAAAGATATCGTTGAACCAGACTGCTTAAGGTAAAAATATGATCAGTAGTACTATATCCCCTTCTGAAGCCTGCCTGTTCTTGTATTATTTTTTGTTCTCTTTCAGCCCATTTAGTAAGACTTTTATTTAAAATGCTGGTGTAAATACTGCCTAGTACACTGGATAAAGAAACCCCATGGTAAGTATCAGCTTTGTTAACGTCTCCCTTTTTATGAAGAATAATAATGATTGACATCGACCACTGAGTTGGGAATTTACCAGAGTGGAAAAGTGTGTTAAACATGTCCACAAGGAAATCTGACCAGGTTATTCGCATTTTTTAACATTTCATTTATAATTCCATCAGGGCCTGCATATTTACCTCTCTTTAGATCACTAATTGCTTTTTTTACTTCTTCGTTTTGAATAGGGTCATTAAATAGAGGCTCATTAATGGTATCGTTATGTGTTTCTATGTTGCTATCGTTCAAATCATCAGTGTCATCAAATGAATTAAAAACATCAAAACGTGCCTGTGCCATTGATCTATTGAGATTTGGTTATAAATAGTTGATTTCCTGTTGATGGTCCTTAATGTTGACCAAAACGATTTAGGGTCTTTCAATGAGTCTTTCAACTTTTCCAGTTTAGAAATATCATGCTTTTCTTTCTTCTCTTTCCTTAAATCAATATACTCTTTTAATGCATATATATACATTTTGTGACGATTAGCCTTATCAGACTTAGACCGTTGATAATTTATCAAAGGCGTTTGACTCTTTTTTTCATTATTTCACAGTCTTTATCAAACCAATCATTTTTATAAGTTTTCTTTTTCCCCTCATGTCGTACCATACACGCAGCTGCTCCGTATAAAGCACCAGTAAACAGATTCACACCCTCATCCACATCACCCTCCAAATCCGCGTCAGGCTTTCCTTAAGCGCATCAGATTCCAGTTCATTCACAAAATGATCAACACACTCTTCATTCCACACAATCTTCTCTTCTCTACATTCACTCTGGTCACTTTCTTTCTCTTCAGTCACTCCTTTCTTCCATCTTAGTTCCACAGGGAGGTGCCAAGATTGTAAATTATCACTAACACATACATCACAATCTGGTACTAGTTCTTCAGACACAATAACATAATCAATAGTACTGCTCCCGTGAGGTGAAATATATGTGTAACCTCCAACTGAGTCTCCCTCACAACAACCATTCAAAACGACTAAATCAGACATAAAACAGAAATCCAATAAACTTTTCCCAAAATCATTAACAGTTTCATCTTTTGACTGACGTGCATAAAGTTCATCACAATCACTATCATCCCTAGGGTTTAGATAACCTGACATGTTATCCACAACTGGCTGCTCACATCCTGTTCTGGCATTTAAATCGCCACAAAGAATAACATAAGCATTTTCATCTTGAATCAAATGTTGCAACTTCTCTTCCAAAATAAGAATACCATTTTTTACATCACAATCATTGTAAAAAGAGAGAGAGAGAGAGAGAGAGAGAGAGAGAGAGAGAGAGAGAGAGAGAGAGAGAGAGAGAGAGAGAGAGAGAGAGAGAGAGAGAGAGAGAGAGAGAGAGAGAGCAGACAGACAGACAGACAGACAAAAGGAGGTAAGGAAATGAAGACAAATGATAAAAATTATTATGAAAGGGGAGCAAAAGCAAAAGTTGAAAATATGAGTAGATAAACGGAGAGTAAAGGAAGGAAGATAAGACTACAAAAGGCAGATGTAATCAATGAACAATGTCATATGTTGTTCATTTGCATATCACAGAGCATCTTGTTATTCTGGGAAATGATGAAAGCATAATTATTAATAGTATATTTCATTTCATTGTATTACTTGCGAAAGGGTATGTATACAGCTGTAAACTGAACGGGAATTGACCTGTACTGCAAGGTTTTATAAATAAGTTGAATTACAGATATACTGTTGAAGAACATATTGCCCGTAAAAAGTTGATGCATAACGCTTTTGTTGCCAAGTGGGCCTCTTGTGTACCTGCCTTTGAAAATTAAGGCTAAAACAGCTGCTTGTATCTGTTGTTATCTTAGGAATGTCTTGTCTATTGTGGGTATGTGCATCATTTTACATGTATATTGCTTATGTATGATCCTATTAAAAATGCTTTATATAGTTATTATGTTTTAACACGCAATATTTAACTATCTCCGAATGTGTAGTTTATTGTAAGGTTGTAAATCATATTATCTTACGTTTTCCTGTGTGCTATTACGAAGTGTATGTCATATGCCTATCATGTTTTAGTAAGTAAGTTTTAATCTGTTGTTATCGTGTGAATGTGTTGTCGGTTGTAGTATGTGGACCATGTTATCTTGTATTGTCTTATCAAGTGTATACTATTCGTTATTTTCTTATTTTAGTCTGATGTTTTATTTACATTTCAATTTGTAAAGCGCACAGAGCATACTGATAGTGTGGATTGATAGCGCTATATCAAATAAAATCATTATTATTATTATTATTATTATTATTATTATTATTGTTTTCCCCCCACAGGCCTATGCTGCAATTTGTTGTGCTTATTATGTATCATCTAATCAGACCCAGTGTAGTGTGTTTGCTGGTTGAATGTTTCAGTTGGTTGATAGTTGTCTATTGATGTGCAACTCATTTCTTCTAGTTCCATGCGCTCATAAAATACCTCTTTGTCCAGTATTCCTGTCTGCGTGTATGCGTGCGTGTGTACGCGCACGTGTGTGTATACACCTTCCTAATTAGGGTGAATTTTGCGCCACTTGTATAATTATCTTCATGTGGATTATGTGTAGAGGCCT
>CM065683.1:52906986-52974486 GCA_017654935.2 Phymorhynchus buccinoides | reverse complement strand
GTGTTTGTGCACATGAATGTAGTTTATAGGCACGCTTTCCCTCATCGAATCTTGTCTACTTGTAGGCATAATTACGTATTCTATATGACTGTCTGATTGTCTGTCTCTATGTGCTCCCCATTTCCCTCCCCTCTCTCTCTGTCTCTCTCTCTCTCTCTCTCTCTCTCTCTCTCTCTCTCTCTCTCTCTCTCTCTCTCTCTCTCTCTCTCTCTCTCTCTCTCTCTCTCTCTCTTCTCTTTTTTTACTGTATTGATTTTTCTTCTCTTTTGAATGTACATTCCAAATGATGTTGCAGTTGATTTGCAAACTCGCAGATATTCTTTGATGCAAAATTACATGTTTTGCTTTTGTTTGTTGAACGTTTAATGTATTAGTTAAAGATTATTGTTTTGATTTTTTCTTGCGCCCCTTCCCCTCTCGTCCCTTATGACACGGGCAACGGCCTATTCATTAAAATGGTTCGTTCGTTCTCTCTCTCTCTCTCTCTCTCTCTCTCTCTCTCTCTCTCTCTCTCTCTCCTCTCTCTCTCTCTCTCTCTCTCTCTCTCATTCTACGATGTCAATCGGTTTGGCAGAAGTGCAACTACAAAGCGACGATTTGGTATTTCTGACATAGCTGTGCACAAACAAAGATACAAGTTTAATGCTAAGGTTAATTCTTGTGTCTTTTGTGTGCATTGAGCAAAGAAAGTGAAATACATTTTGCTTTGCGTTGTCCAATATTTGATTATTTAAGACATTTCTGCACAATGTTATACAAATCCAGCTCTTTTTAGTTAGCGTTACTTTTGACTTCGACGAATAAAAGTACTATGTGTGACCATGCAATGTATCTTTACAAGCCATCACAGATAGATAACAAGGTACTATGAAAAGCTAGTGTAAGACGAGGAATATTTGTATTAGTGATCAATACATATCGTTTATGTTTTGTGTAGTTGCCACGCTGACAGCATCAATCTTGACGGATCCATCCCATAAGCAGACACGTGCTTTTAAGGATGAGCACACAAACCCACAAGCGCGCCCCACTCACACACCAGTCCAGGCAAAGAAATAGAATGACAACACGAACAGTTATTTCCCGTCCACACACACATAAATACATAGGGGAAGACGGGGTAAAACGCGCATGGGCGGGTAAGAAGCCCACCCCAATTATCTCATGAAATAAAGAACATTTCAGTCAAATTTGCCCATGAGACGAATGCTAGACATTAACGCTCGTCTCATGGGCAAAATGAGACTGAAATTTGCTTCATTTCATGAGATAATTGGGGTGGGCTTCTTACCCGCCCATGCGCTTTTTACCCCGTCTTCCCCTACAAAGCCTAGAAAATTAGATGAGTTGGGGAAAAGGGATAAGTGCGGGCCTAACTAGTTAGAAAGAAGAAATGGGAATGATGATGAGCCTCAAAGAGTACCAAGGTACACCCTCTCCTTCCAACCAAACCTAGTACCACAAAGCCTAAAGGGTTAACCCAGGGGAAATGGATGGGTAAAGGGACATGACACAAAGAATGAAACAAATAAGGCTAGCTATAATCAATATTTACAAAACCTTACTATACAAAAGAAAGTCTAATGTCAGTCCTAGTCGCCCCCTTCACATTCACTCCATTACTCCACCCCACCCACCCACATAAACACGGTCACCAATAACCTCTCTGATGTACATGTTGATCCTGACGAGATGAAGAAGACTCTTAGCTGTCCACACTAATGTAGGAGGAAGAACCTTAGCTGTCCACACTAATGTAGGAGGTAGAACCTTAGCTGTCCTCACGAAGGTATGAGGTAGAACCTTAGCTGTCCTCACTAAGGTAGGAGGAAGAACCTTAGCTGTCCTCACTAAGGTAGGATGAAGAACCTTAGCTGTCCTCACTAAGGTAGGAGGAAGAACCGTAGCTGTCCTCACTAAGGTAGGAGGTAGAACCTTAGCTGTCCTCCTCACTAAGGCTGGTCTTATCAAAATAAAAATATCGTTGTCGTTATCATGTTTTGTGATCATTCTTCATCAATTCTATCTAAATGTATGTCTGACATCGCTTGTAAGGATTTGTTTTTAACGTTTAAACTGCTTTCCCGTACATCTGTCTCTCTGCACTCTATCTATCTATCTATCTATCTGTGTCTCCCCCTGTCTCAGTCTTTACGGGTAACTGTCTATATTTGCCTGTCTCTCTGCCTGCCAGTCCAGTGCCTTCCTGGCGACGGTATTAGGTACTTTATAGTCACAGTGGCGTCGCTGTGAAATTCGGGTTGCTCCCACCTGGAGAGCGCGTCGCAGCCAGAGGCGCGCCACCCAATTTGTTTTTTTGGCATGCGATTTTTGGTGACTCATGAGGAAGGAAAGGGTGTGTGTGAGTGTAAATTGTTTTTACCAAATGACAACTTTTACGTTGCCACTGGGATTAACGTGCGCTGAGTGCATGAGCACACGGTACTTCGGTTCATTGTCTCATCCGAAAGACTCCACGTTCAGACCACAAGGTCTAGTGCAAAGTTAGAGGAAAACCCCACTGTACCCAGGTTTGAACTCGGGTTTACTTGACACAAGGCGAACGCGTTACCTCTGTGTCCACTGGTTTACGTAGGGTGTGCCCTATCCAATCCCACTTGCGCTTCTTCACGTCTTGGCTGATGGAGTTCTGGTTGGTTTTCTCCTAGAGACTGGTGTTGGAGATGTTCTCAAAGGTTTGGTACATTCACTGTACAAATTCATTTCAACGAAGCATCTCCAAGAATAGTACAGTACAATTACTTATGCGGATGCACTGATGTCTTTTTAAGTCTTTTGTATCTTGAAAAAAAGAAACTTTCTTCAAGAACACGGCACGGAACATACCAAATCAATTTTGGATGCATTTTGTCCGGTTGTCAATAACTATCCAAGTGAGGGGTTACATGGCTATGTATATGCGTGTAGTTGAATACTATGCTTTGTTTCTTTTGTTGACAATTTAAAAATAAGCTGCTTTTATGAATACGATAACGTAA
This sequence comes from Phymorhynchus buccinoides, assembly GCA_017654935.2. NCBI lineage: Eukaryota > Metazoa > Mollusca > Gastropoda > Neogastropoda > Raphitomidae > Phymorhynchus > Phymorhynchus buccinoides. Next base: position 52,971,487 of record CM065683.1, on the reverse strand, counting down.
CAGACACATTCAACAGGGGTGCATTTTGACCCATCGTCAAATTTATTTGAGGGAGTGCATGCCATGGTCGTTTATGCTTGTCGTGGAATAGGCCTATGTGTTTGTATTTGTTTATTTATTTCGAAGATTTCTAACAAGCAATACAAATGAACCAGAGTCAAACATATCATACAATTCTACTCTTCTTGTCCTTTGCACCAAACAAAACCTGGCGCGGGTTGTTTGCTAGCAATTCTTCACTGCCGGTTATTATTTAAAGCACACGATCGCGTAACCCAGGTTTTGTGTCATTTTCATTGTCGTTTCCATGGGGATGCATTTGATGAAGCACACGCTAGTGTGTGTGTGTGTTTGTGTGTGTGTGTGTGCGAGCGCGCGCGCGCGTGTGTGTGTGTGTGTGTGTGTGTGTGTGTGTGTGTGAATATATGGGTAACACACACTCTCTCTCTCTCTCTCTCTCTCTCTCTCTCTCTCTCTCTCTCTCTCTCTCTCTCTCTCTCTCTCTCTCCCTCTCTCTCTCTCTCTCCTCCCTCCCCCCCCCCCCCTCTCTCTCTCTCTCTCTCTCTCTCTCTCTCTCTCTCTCTCTCTCTCTCTCTCTCTCTCTCTCTCTCTCTCTCGCTCTCTCTGTATTTGTTTGTCCGTGTGTCTGTGTCTGTCTTTGTGTATGTACCTGCGTCTGTATGTTTCTCTGTGTCTGTGTTTGTGAGTATGCGTGCGTGTGCGTGCGCGTACGCGCACGATGTCTGAGCGTATGTTTATTAGACTGGGCCCGATTTCTAGCTTCTCTCCCTGAACTCGCTTTCTTGCCAAATATAGCAACAGAAGTATTCATTCTATTATTGTATCTGTCCAATTATGTCATTGGGTCAAAATATCTCCAGCCAAACTTAGAAGCAATCAGAAGACAATTCGAGTATCGCAGTTATTGACGAAATGCTTGATAGCCGGAAGGTAACATTAACATTCACATTCTAATGATCTGTTGCATTGTAAATTACATTCCTTTCAAACGTGTTGACAACTCTTCAATGGGGTCTTACAAAACTGGACATTTTCATTTTCAGTAAAGAAAAAACAAGAACTTTCCTTTGGATCTTGACAAGAGAATAATCACTACCAACAGTGTCGTAGTCATTATCAGCAAAATCAACCAATTCTAGAACGAATTCCAACTAACGCCAAGATTGTTGCTACAGACAGCGTCGAGACAATCGTTCATGACCCCCATTGGATGTTTGTTGTTCTTGTTGTTCTTTCTTTCTTTCGTTCCACAGGCATCAGATGATATCCTTCGTAATTGCATGTTGCTGAAGACAATAGCTATTATACCTTTCGTTTCTGACAAAGGAAGGATATTGTTACTTCCTAATTCTCGCCGTTTTTGCCTCATTCTAAATAGTGTAGAGAGGAAGAGGTCATTGTCCTATGTTCCAATGGTTGGCACTGCATGCATATTTGTGGATGATTAAAAATGAAAGAAAGGAAAGACGGAAATCATATTGGCACAATAGGGTCGTTGATAAACTAATAATTATGATCATGCAATATATATTCTGATTGGTGTTTAAATGTGTAGGCTAAAGCTTTTATCAAGTTGTATTTATCGAAGGCTCAGTGCTATTAAAGACATTACATCCGTCCAAAAGTGACTCTCTCTCTGTCTCTCTGTCTCTGTCTCTCTCTCTCTGTCTCTCTCTCTCTCTCTCTCTCTCTCTCTCTCTCTCTCTCTCTCTCTCTCTCTCTCTCTCTCTCTCTCTCTCTCTCTCTCTCTCTCTCTCTTCTCAACAGGTCACGGGCCTACAATTAAACATTTGTCATTTATCTCTCTCTCTCTCTCTCTCTCTCTCTCTCTCTCTCTCTCTCTCTCTCTCTCTCTCTCTCTCTCTCTCTCTCTCTCTCTCTCTCTCTCTCTTTCTCAACAGGTCACGGGCCTACAATTAAACATTTGTCATTTATCTCTCTCTCTCTCTCTCTCTCTCTCTCTCTCTCTCTCTCTCTCTCTCTCTCTCTCTCTCTCTCTCTCTCTCTCTCTCTCTCTCTCTCTCTCTCTCTCTCTCTCTCTCTGTGTGTGTGGGGTGGGGGATGGGGGGGGGGGGGCGTGTGTGTGGGGGGTGGGGGTGCGTGCGTGTGTGTGTGTGTGTGTGTGTGTGTGTGTGTGTGTGTGTGTGTGACATGGCACAATTCCTCACCCCACTTCCACTGCATCTGACTACAAATATAGCAACTAGCTTTTTTGTGTGTGTGTGTGTGTGCTGTATTTTGTAGTCACCTGTCAGATGCTGAGTCACAACGTAGTGAGCCAAACACGGACACAAACAGAAGTGATGTCAGTTGACGTTGCTCTTGTTGACACAATAATAGACTCATGCACTTTTATTAACCTTTTTTACAGTTATTTTGTTTCGTTGTTTAACAGTATATGGCGCACCAATGTCTATGATTTAGTTTATGATTTGAATATAATGGGTGATCGTTTGAAAACAAAACCATCGAATAGTGTTGCTGTTTTTATTTTAGTCGCTTTGTTTTCTTTTGATAACTGATTATGCACTTTGTTTCAAATTGGGTTAAGTTAGAATTTGACGACACTATGTCTATGTATATTTGTTTCTCTCATCAAGATCAACTAACCTTAAAACAACTAAAAAGCGAAACAACATTGTTGCCACTGTTACATAGGCGTCCATTTGGCCTCCTGATTTGTATTTAAAAACAAACAAACAAACAAACAAAATAAATACTAACGAAAGAACATCCGTACGCCGCAAATGCTATTCTTCGTACCTGCTTGTAGCTGAAGAAAACATATTTTAGTGCTCCATGTTGCAATGAGTGCCAAAGATTGCTCAAAGCTGTAACGACCGTCCGAAACCGTAACGACTGTTCAGAGATGTTACGACCGTTCCGAGTTGTAACGACTGTTCAGAGATGTTACGACCGTTCAGAGTTGCAACGACTGTTCAGAGATGTTACGACTGTTCAGAGTTGTAGCGACTGTTCAGATATGTTACGACCGTTCATAGCTGTAAGGACCGTTCAGAGTTGTAACGACTGTTCAGAGATGCTACGACCGTTCAGAGCTGTAAGGACCGTTCAGAGTTGTAACGACTGTTCAGAGATGCTACGACCGTTCAGAGTTGCAACGACTGTTCAGAGATGTTACGACCGTTCAGAGTTGTAGCGACTGTTCAGAGATGTTACGACCGTTCAGAGCTGTAAGGACCGTTCAGAGTTGTAACGACTGTTCAGAGATGCTACGACCGTTCAGAGCTGTAAGGACCGTTCAGAGTTGTAACGACTGTTCAGAGATGCTACGACCGTTCAGAGCTGTAAGGACCGTTCAGAGTTGTAACGACTGTTCAGAGATGTTACGACCGTTCAGAGTTGCAACGACTGTTCAGAGATGTTACGACCGTTCAGAGTTGTAGCGACTGTTCAGAGATGTTACGACCGTTCAGAGCTGTAACGGACCGTTCAGAGTTGTAACGACTGTTCAGAGATGCTACGACCGTTCAGAGCTGTAAGGACCGTTCAGAGTTGTAACGACTGTTCAGAGATGCTACGACCGTTCAGAGCTGTACGGACCGTTCAGAGTTGTAACGACTGTTCAGAGATGTTACGACCGTTCAGAGCTGTAACGACTGTTCAGAGATGTTACGACCGTTCAGAGCTGTAAGGACCAATCAGAGTTGTAACGACTGTTCAGAGATGTTACGACCGTTCAGAGTTGCAACGACTGTTCAGAGATGTTACGACCGTTCAGAGCTGTAAGGACCAATCAGAGTTGTAACGACTGTTCAGAGATGCTACGACCGTTCAGAGCTGTAAGGACCGTTCAGAGATCTTACGAACGGTCAGAGCTGTAACGACTGTTCAGAGATGTTACGACCGTTCAGAGTTGTAACGACTGTTCAGAGATGTTACGACCGTTCAGAGTTGCAACGACTGTTCAGAGATGTTACGACCGTTCAGAGTTGTAGCGACTGTTCAGAGATGTTACGACCGTTCAGAGCTGTAAGGACCGTTCAGAGTTGTAACGACTGTTCAGAGATGCTACGACCGTTCAGAGCTGTAAGGACCGTTCAGAGTTGTAACGACTGTTCAGAGATGCTACGACCGTTCAGAGCTGTAAGGACCGTTCAGAGTTGTAACGACTGTTCAGAGATGTTACGACCGTTCAGAGTTGTAACGACTGTTCAGAGATGATACGACCGTTCAGAGCTGTAAGGACCAATCAGAGTTGTAACGACTGTTCAGAGATGTTACGACCGTTCCGAGTTGTAACGACTGTTCAGAGATGTTACGACCGTTCAGAATTGCAACGACTGTTCAGAGATGTTACGACCGTTCAGAGTTGTAGCGACTGTTCAGAGATGTTACGACCGTTCAGAGCTGTAAGGACCAATCAGAGTTGTAACGACTGTTCAGAGATGCTACGACCGTTCAGAGCTGTAAGGACCGTTCAGAGATGTTACGACCGTTCAGAGCTGTAACGACTGTTCAGAGATGTTACGACCGTTCAGAGCTGTAACGACTGTTCAGAGATGTTACGACCGTTCAAAGAAGGTAGACCGTTCAGACATGTTGCGACCATTCAGAGCTGAGAGGGATATCTGACTCTTAACACATGTGTTTTCCAATCCAAAAAGCGATGATAATTATATACAGATGATCAAAAGATCAATGCCTCCTGCAAACAACCAAATCAGCAATCGTAATTATACAGAAACAAAGAGCGCACACAATAATTGTGACAGAAAAAATAGACAAAACAATCGGCAAAGCTATCAAGGCTCACTCGCTTTGTGTTTTCGGTGCTAGATCGAAATGCCAAATTGCGTATTTTCACATAAACGCCATACCAAAAATCGCAGTCCGTTTCCGCGGAGCGCCAGCTAGAACATAATTTGCACTTGCCCACTATGACCACAGACTGTACTGTTTAAAGGGACACCCTGACGGATGAGTTTTTGCAAGAATCACGTCGAGATCACCAGAAAGACAGCCTTTTCAAAGGTTGGAACACTCAATTTGCTCTGGTTTCCTAGGAACCAAACCATCAAAACGGCGATTCCTCCTTGGCGTAGTTGCCGGAGAGAAAGAAGCCATTTTGGACGGGGTGTGTGTAGGAGACTGGTTGAAGCTTTCTTATGTCTAGTGCAGTAAAAAAAGAAAAGAAAAAAGGATATAATTATTTCCTTTGTTGTGAGCGAAACTCCTTTTGGTAAACTGTAAAACAAATGCTTGTATTGTGGAGATTTCGTGATTTGGTCTAAGCGATTCAGGCGGCCATTATAATTCTCTTTCACTGAAATAATCTGACTTCCAGCACCTCCGCCAAGGAGGAATCGATAATTTGACAGTTTGATTTCTAGGAAACCAGAGCAAAGTGAGTGTTGCGATCTCTGTAAAGGGTGTTTTCCTGGTGATCTCGAAGTGTTTCTTGCACAAAACTCATCCGTCAGGGTGCCCCTTTACGTACACGAGGTTATCAAATCGCGAGACTTGCATATCTGCTACTTCCTACGCTGCCGTATGCTGTTTATCGTGTCAAAATTGATCGAGTTTTCAAGAAGTTACGATTTCTTAAAGTCAATAATAAAAGTACAGATTTTTCTGATTTGAACAATTTTAGGCCAATTTATCTTCTTTCAGTTCTGTCTAAGCCGCTAGAAAAACACATTCATAAACATCTAATGCACTATCTTGAAGTTAATAATCTCTTTCACCCATTACAATCCGACTTTCGACATCACCATTCTTGTCAAACTGCCCTAGTCCATCTCTGTGACACATGGCTTTCAGCAATCAATCAAGGCAAAATGACGGGTTCTGTATTCCTAGACTTTTAGAAAGCGTTTGATCTTGTAAATCATGAAATACTACTTAAAAGACTGACACTATGTCTACGAGACGAAAATACTGTCTCTTTCTTTGCATCCTATCTTAGTAATAGAACACAGTTTGTCCTTAGTAATGGCATAAATTCGTGCACTGAGGTCATAACGACAGGTGTGCCCCAAGGATCTGTCTTAGGGCCTCTTCTATTCTGCCTATTCATTCATGATCGACCTTTATCAATATCAACTGACTCTGTCTCATGTGATCTCTTTGCTGATGACACTTCTCTCCATTCTAGTGCAACTAACCTACCTTCGATTCAAATCTATCTTCAGTCAGCTTTACATGATGTCTCTGATTGGTGTAGCCAAAACCGTATGGTCCTCCATCCAAACAAAACCAAAAGCATGGTAATTACTTCAAGACACAAGCATCAGAAAGAACCTCTAGTTTCAAATGTTTATATTAATGACAATGCCATAGACCAAGTACGCGAGCACCGAGTCCTAGGAGTGATAATAGACGACGAACTAAAATGGCAATCCCATATTGAAAAAATAACACATAAACTTGCACGCAGCCTATTCCTACTAAAACAAACTTACACCCTTCATAGATATAGATACACGCAAAATGTGTTTTCATGCCCACTGTCTCTCGCACATTAATTACGCATCTGTAGTTTGGGACTCTGCAGCTAATTGTCACCTATTGAAACTCAATTCTATGTACAAAAGGGCGGCTAAAATAATTCTTCCTGATCCTGAACTCAGTACATTTGAAAAACAAGCCCAGTTAAACATACTTCCACTGCAATCACAGCTTAGCTACAATAAAGCCATTCTCATGTACACAGTACACTACTTCTTAGCTCCACAATATCTGAAAAATCTGGTTACACAAGCCTCACAACGTTATGGTTCAAGTAATTATATTTTACCACAAACAAGAATTGAAAAATTTAAGTCGAGCTTTACCTTCTCGGGTTCTTTCATATGGAACTCCCTTCCGTGTGACATTAAACTATGCTCCTCTATCTCAGCCTTCAAAACGAGTCTTCGAAAGACACTAACATTCGACCCTCCTTAAGCTCATTTCCCCCCCAGGGTCATATCTCCTGATATGCTAGATGCTTATGCCGATGTTAGTATGTATTCATTTCATTTTATTAATTTCATTCTATTTGTTAACTATTCGCCTACAATGTGCCTAATTATGTTAGAAATATTGTCCTCAATTTAATGCAAATTGCTACCTGTTACATACCCTATGATACATGTATATATATTGCCCTGTTCTATAATGTATGTTTCCTTTATATACATGCACGCAAGTGTGTAAGTATGGTTGCATGCTTGCATGCACGCGCGAGTATTAAAAAATATGCAGCTTTTATAATCGCATATTTCAGCCTATCTATGTTTCATAATATCAACTGCTTTGCTACCTTTGTATTCAGCTCTGTATGTGTAATAGTATGCCTTGCCATGTTTGTCTTTTGTGTTAAGTATATATGTATCAAGGACAGATTGGAAGAATAGGCGTTGCCTAAAATCTATATCCTTGGAAAATAAAGTTTAAGTTTTCAAGTTTTTAAGTTTTCTCTCTCTCTCTCTCTCTCTCTCTCTCTCTCTCTCTCTCTCTCTCTCTCTCTCTCTCTCTCTCTCTCTCTCTCTCTTCTCTCTCTCTCTCTCTCTCTCTCTCTCTCTCTCTCTCTCTCTCTCTCTCTCTCTCTCTCTCTCTCTCTCTCTCTCTCTCTCTCTCTCTCTCTCTCTCTCTCGCTCTCTCTCTCTGTCTCTTATTTCTTCTTCTTCTTCTTCTTTTTTTTTTCTTCTTCTTCTTCTTCTTCTTCTTCTTCTTCTTCTTCTTCTTTTTCTTCTTCTTCTTCTTCTTCTTCTTCTTCTTCTTCTTCTTCTTCTTCTTCTTCTTCTTTCTTCTTCTTCTTCTTCTTCTTCTTCTTCTTCTTCTTCTTCACCGTCTTCTTCTTCATCATCTTCTTTTTTTCTTCTTCTTCTTCTTCTTCATCTTCTCTTCTTCTTCTTCTTCTTCTTTTCTTCTTGTTCTTCTTCTTCTTGTTCTTCTTCTTCTTCTTCTTCTTCTTCTTCTTCTTCTTCTTCTTCTTCTTCTTCTTCTTCTTCTTCTTTCTTCTTCTTCTTCTTCTTCTTCTTCTTCTTCTTCTCTCTTCTTCTTCTTTTCGTCACCTTCTTCTTCTTCTTCTTCTTCTTCTTCTTCTTCTTCTTCTTCTTCTTCTTCTTCTTCACCGTCTTCTTCTTCTTCTTCTTCTTCTTCTTCTTCTTCTTCTTCTTCTTCTTCTTCTTCTTCTTCTTCTTCTTCTTCTTCTTCTTCTTCTTCTTCTTCTTCTTCTTCTTCTTCTTCTTCTTCTTCTTCTTCTTCTTCTTCTTCTTCTTCTTCTTCTTCTTCTTCTCTTCTTCTTCTTCTTCTTCTTCTTCTTCTTCTTCTTCTTCTTCTTCTTCTTCTTCTTCTTCTTCTTCTTCTTCTTCTTCTTCTTCTTCTTCTTCTTCACCGTCTTCTTCTTCTTCTTCTTCTTCTTCTTCTTCTTCTTCTTCTTCTTCTTCTTCTTCTTCTTCTTCTTCTTCTTCTTCTTCTTCTTGTTCTTCTTCTCCTCCTTCTTCTTCTTCTTCTTCTTCTTCTTCTTCTTCTTCTTCTTCTTCTTCTTCTTCTTCTTCTTCTTCTTCTTCTTCTTCTTCTTCATTGTTTTACACCTTTGCCACTAGTCTTGTTCTGGTTCTCTGTGGGGATACCAACTGCGTTTTCCCATTTGAGGTCTTTTTTGCGAGAACAAATAAGATGTTGAGAAGAAAACCTTAAAGCTCAAGATCAGAAAAGTACCACAAACTTCTGACTTAATCATCTTCGTCTGCCAGTGAGTCTCATCCTATTAAATGTCTGGGGCATCTCTCTCTCTCTCTCTCTCTCTCTCTCTCTCTCTCTCTCTCTCTCTCTCTCTCTCTCTCTCTCTCTCTCTCTCTCTCTCTCTCTCTATCTCTCTTTTATCACGGCGGCAGACAGCCATTCTTTCCAATATTCTTCAGTCTTTTATCGTTCTTTTGCACGAGAGGGAGAGGGTGGGACTTGGGAGTTCTTCGATCACTTCGCCTCATGAATGGCTCATCAGGATGCCCGTGAGTAGGGGGCGAGGCTATGCATAGGTTAGAAGACGTTGGTATTACTTCTATGGTGAAACACATTATAAAGACACTATCTCTCGAAGCCCTACAATCATGGCGCTAGGATCTCACGATTTCTCTCTCTCTCTCTCTCTCTCTCTCTCTCTTATTCAAGTGGTATTTAACTTGAAAGGCTTCAAAGCGATGGTAACTTATTTGAACTTTAAAATAAAAAATCTGTTTTCCCTCTTTTCCCTCTCGTCTTCGAAATACGTAATTTTCTTTATTTTAATACCACCAACGGAAACTTTTTTTAGTTTTCATTTTGTATTTTTTTTGTTTTATTTACTTTGTTTTATTTTTTATTATTATTATTGGTAGTGTATTTTTTTTTAAAATGGGGATGGGGGGCGGGGCGGTTCCTATGTAACACAGAAAAGCTACTAACTTTTAATTAAAGCCCATGTCTGACTGCAAATTCATGATCAGTGTGCTTTGACGTTCCCTATCCAACGTTAAACTCCAGAGCGCAGTAAAAGCGTAACACATCGTAACAAAATACTGATTCTGAACTGAAAACAGGCAAAGGAAGCTAACTCTCGACTCCGTTAACTCACTTCTTCCCAAGGATGTTAATTTTTGGATTTAAAAAAATGTTTTGCTGTATTCTATTCTTAATACGCCAATAAACACAAACGCAATCTTCTTTTTTTAAACAAACCCCAATATCTTCCTATGTGTTTCTCTCTCTCATGTATTTCATGTGGATGGTAACGAATGGGACTGTACTTTTAAAGACACAAAGAAGCCACACAGCAGCCAGACCCCTCTATTTCCAGCAACACTATAGGCCCTACCCACCGTTCACAGCGTCAGTACTTGGTGGCCTCTTTTTCTTTTTCATTCCCCGTCCCCCGTACCTCCCCCCTCCGTTTCCCTCAATCAAAGCTCTCGGTATAATTTATAACGGCTCTCTGTATGGCTGGTACCCACGTGTCGTCATATCCGGCCACAAGGAGCGCCATATTAATAATATTATTATGGGAGACCGCCATCTTAGTCCTTACCTTTTTTTGAAAAATGCCAGATCGATGCTGCGTATTTGGCTGTTCCAATTCGAAACTTATCTAAACTGTATTTATTACATCTGGATGTTTTCTTTACACATTTAGATAACATTTTCACTTTGTTTACACACAAATAAGGACTAAGATGGCGACACTTCCGTTGGAATGGTCGAGATGCGCACGCAGGTGGATTGGAGCCATTTGATGTGGTTCTCTGATTCATTCTTCATGGCTCAGCATACGGAAATCAACAGGGTCATTTCGATGGCTTGGAGTCAAAACGGACTATCTTTAGATAGTCCATTGACATATTATTCAACTTAGTACGAAAACTAATAACTTGCATAAAAAAAAGACTGCAGAAATATGAAAAGCAAAAACCTCTTTATATATTTCTGCAGTCATTGTTTGATGCAAGCTATTAGTTTTCGTACTAAGTTGAATAATATGTCAATGGACTATCTAAAGATAGTCCGTTTTGACTCCAAGCCATCGAATTTTGTTTCCATGCACGTGTATAGTGTGCTTGGCACAGCTGTTCCGTCGCACACAAAGTCAGGCTATTTAGTTAAAAGATCGTAGATAAAAGAATGCACAAGCATGTCCCTATAACATATTTTCGCTCTATGTTCTACATAGTGTTTTCAATGTATTTCTTCCATCAGATTAATTGTAAACACTTTCTTTGTTGAGCAATATCATGAAACATATTTAGTAGAAAATGTTAACTTAGTATCGCAAACATAAATCAAATCACCCATGGGTGATAATGTAGCAAGTTTCACGGAATACAACTAATTTAGTCAAATACTACAACATATTCTCGACTGTTATTTACGAAAAGTTACTTATGGTAAAATAAAGTTGGCTTGACAAAACTTTTGAAAGCATACATGGACTAAATGTTCCTCCCGAAACAGCTGTGTTGGAGGTGACATGATTCATTTGTCCAACATTCAATGGAACTTTTCAAATTTCGACAATTGAAGACACACTTTAAAAAAAAGAAGACTAAAAATGTACAATCGAACCTCAGTAAACTGACCACCCAACAGACCGGTCAAAACTGTCCACAATAGTGAGGTGGCCGCTATACTAAATCACTCCATGCAAAGGCAACACATAATCAGGTGCATAATGAAAATAATGAATTTATTTTATTGACAAACATTGACTAACGAAGGAAAGGAATGATTTTCACTCAAAGTTCCCTGATTTTTCCTTGAACTTGGTTTTTCAAGTTTCCTTTCCTGTGATTGTTGCTTTAAAGATACAGCCTGAATCTTTTCTTTGACTATGCTATTTAAAAACTCGTGATCAGGGTGGTCGGAACACTGAGTGGTAAATCACACTAGTTAATAGTGATTCAGACTGAGGTCACTGTCCGTTGTCCTGAATCGCGGGGTGGTCGCTATACCGGAGACACCTTTAGTAATAAATAAGAAGGAAAAACTTACAGACTGACAAAACCTGTCCAGTATATTAAGGTGTCCGCGATACTGAGGTTCGACTGTATGCACATATTAAAAGGAAATAAACGATTCAGTCAACTGTGACAACAATTCAAAATTAGATCTCGATTTTGAAGTAAAACGTTCACTGTTTTGAAAACACTCCGTGTATAAAAACAACAACGCTACAATTAATGTGAGCAACGCGAAACTGCTATCAAAATAAAGACTAAATAAAAAAAATAAAAATATACCATTGCTGAAAATTAAAACAAAATCAATTACTTGCTTTTGAGGATTATTTTCCATTGATGACAACAGGGAAAAAATGATGGGCAAAGACTAAATATTTATAGAGGTTACAATTAGCTATGTTCATGTATGCCGTAACATTGCAATAATTATCTCTCTCTCTCTCTCTCTCTCTCTCTCTCTCTCTCTCTCTCTCTCTCTCTCTCTCTCTCTCTCTCTCTCTCTCTCTCAAGCCGGCGACAGACTGTGTGACTGCCTCATGTGACTCGATCAGGTCGTGACGTTTCACCTCATTTGCATACCATCCTACATGGCTTGTGACCTCTTCTGTGCGGGAAACAAAATTTGATCTACGTGACCTGATCGAGTCATATGAGGCAATCGCATAGTCTGTCTCCCGCTTTAGAATTAGTTATGTTCATGTTTGCCGTGACACTGCAATGATGCTGTCTCGCTCTCTCTCCTTCTCTATCTAAGAATTAGATATGTTCATGTTTGCCGTGACACTGCAATGATGCTTGCTCTCTCTCTCTCTCTCTCTCTCTCTCTCTCTCTCTCTCTCTCTCTCTCTCTCTCTCTCTCTCTCTCTCTCTCTCTCTCTCTCTCTGTACCCCACAGTACCAAGATCTCTTCAACATGGCGAACCCAACGTGACCTTCTTCTCCATGCCAGCGGAAGTGCTTCGCTCCCAAGTGACGAAAGCCAATCTGTGGTTCTACGTCAGCCACACTTCCGGCCCCTGCAACCAGTCTGACGTCATCCAGATGCGCGTGGATCTGCTCATCCCGTCAGCAGCAGCACGCGTGGAGGGCAGGCCTGGCCTGGCTAAGGTGTGCGTGTGGAAACGGTCCACCCGGCAGGGGGAGAAGGGCACTGGGTGGCACAAGGCGGACCTCACACCCGTGATCCAGAGGTGGGCGAGGAACTCCACCTTCAACCACGGCCTGAAGATCTCTGCGTTCAGCAGCAGCCAAGGAAACATGGCCGTCCTCTCTCCTACCACCTCTGGCGCTGGCAAGGGCTACGTAAGTGTATAAGTGTGTAGTGGTGTGCCTCAACTTCTTCAACGTCAACTTTGTTTCATTTTGTCCTCATACAAGGATAATGATCTTGCGGACACGTCACACACGCACACGCGCACGCACACACACACACACACACACACACACACACACACACACACACACGCGCGCGCGCAACTATGTGTGTGTGTGTGTGTGTGTGTGTGTGTGTGTGTGTGTGCGCGTGCATGTGTAGCTGCTTGTTTACATTTCTGTTTCCTGTCCATTTCACTCTCAAGGTATATAAACGATCAAAAATTGAAGAAGAAAAAACAAACACACCATTAAACTTTCCTCTTATGTATATATATAATTTGCTTTGATAAGAAAAAATTGGTATCCAATGTATGTTTTGTGAACCTAAGAAACAAACTCAATTACTTTAACTTTATGATTTGTGTTCTGAAAAGAAAAAAGAAAATGTGTTGATTTACTTTTTCTTCCAATGGGGGAGATAGACAATGCCTATGCAAAGACAGCTGTTTCGTCTTCGTGAAAGACTCTTCAGTCTGCATGTCGGCCTGCAAAATTGTCCACAGTGAATGTTCAAGCTGAGCCAGAAGACTGTCTACAGGAGAAAGGTTGTTCTCTTAGCACCAGATTGGAAGTCCACAATAAAAGCAAACCAGCACTTAATTCAACAGAAAAGGTACAAATCTTATGTAAAATAACAAAAATAATAATGTCCTAAAATTACAATCCCTCGAAGAGAGTAGAAGAGATGGGATGCCATGTTGGTGGATCCAATGAAGGATTCAAAAAGGGAGGTAACAGAAATCGTAGTTAACACCAACAGACACCCGGTGGGGAGGAATGTAGAGAGGTGTGCTTGGATCAGGTAGACTGATGCGCTTTCCTTCTTCGGTAAGATAATATAAACGATCAAAAATTGAAGAAGAAAAAGCAAACACACCATTAAACTTTCCTCTTATGTATATATATAATTTGCTTTGATAAGAAAAAATTGGTATCCAATGTATGTTTTGTAAACCTAAGAAACAAACTCAATTACTTTAACTTTAACTTTATGATTTGTGTTCTGAAAAGAAGAAAAGAAAATGTGCTGATTTACTTTTTCTCCCAATGGGGGAGATAGACAATGCCTATGCAAAGACAGCTGTTTTGTCTTCGTGAAAGACTCTTCAGTCTGCATGTCGGCCTGCAAAGTTGTCCACAGTGATTGTTCAAGCTGAGCCAGAAGACTTTCTACAGGAGAAAGGTTGTCCTCTTAGCACCAGATTGAAATTCCACAATAAAAGCAAACCAGCACTTAATTCAACTATATATATATATATAATAAAATCAGGAAAGAATGCATCTGTTAAAACTACTAGGAATCTTTTATTTTCAAACGTTTCGGTCTCCAGTGACCTTCATCAGAGAAACAACCTTAAATTCGAACTTAAAACATTACCTTTAAAAACTTAAAAACATTACATTAATGTCATTTTAATACTTTAATGTTTTAATGTTTTAAGCTCGAATTTAATGTTTTAAGTTCGAATTTAATGTTTTAAGTTCGAATTTAAGGTTGTTTCTCTGATGAAGGTCACTGGAGACCGAAACGTTTGGAAATAAAAGATTCCTAGTAGTTTTAGCTCTCTCTCTAAGAGAGAGAGAGGCTGGACACTGGAAAACGTGATTTGACAATTCAGTAATTGAGTGGAGAGAGAGAGAGAGAGAGAGAGAGAGAGAGAGAGAGAGAGAGAGAGAGAGAGAGAGAGAGAGAGAGAGAGAGAGAGAGAGAGAGAGAGAGAGAGAGAGAGAGAGAGAGAGAGAATTGGAGATGGTAGGAAAGAAAACGAACGTATAGTCTTTTAAGTGATGTAAAAGAATAAGCACCAGACTTTCTTTCCATCTTTCCATCAATCAAAAGAAAGAAAGACGTTATTGCCTAAGAAAAGCAACAGCAACAAGGGCATCGCCGAGCGGCAGATATGTCCTTTGCCCCTCACATCTTAGGTCCCCGTCCTCCTTGTGACCTTTGGGCGATGTACCTACACACCCTTGACTGGGTGCAAATCGTTTTCCAGGATGCACACCCTTAATTGGTGGGGTGCACACCCTTAACACTGAGACATGTTTGCCACTCGGCGACATTTAAGCCCCACGTGACACATTTTGTGCTATGAAGTCTTTTACTTTTAGTATTAGACCCCCTCCGTTACCGGGATGTACACCCTTAATTAGTGGGGTGTATACCCTTAATGGGGTGTACACCCTTAACTCGGAGACATGTTTGCCGCTCGGCGACATTAAAATCCCACGTGGCATAATTTGTACTGCAATGTCTTCTACTCTACTTTTTGCACACCCACACAAAATGTGGAATGATTATATACAGTATTTCACGAGATATAGGAGGGTGAAGAAAAACGGAAGCATGTCTGCCGCTCGGCGACTTTGTATTTCTGAGGGATAATTTATGTACGAATGTGTTATACTCTTAGTGTCACATCCTGAAACAAAATTTGAAGGGATTCTGTCTTCTAGTTCACGAGATACAGCTTGGGCAAGAAATATATAGCGCAAAGAAGGAAATTTCGGTTTTCAAGGTCACACTTCAAGGTCAGCATGGCGAGAATTTATGCTCGGATGTTTTCTACTCTCGGTTATACAGGACTACACACAATCTGAAGCGCTACTGTCAAGCACAAATGTGGAAATTATGGCTGAAAACCCAATTTTTATACCCCTACCACGTTCAAGGCCTACCGATCTCCCTGACCTTGACCTTGACCTTGATCAGTATGCCATCATCAGAACGGCCATAAACAAAAGTACCTACGTTTCAAATTTGAACACTCTAATGCCAACGGTGTGGAAGTTATGGCCCCTTAAAGATTTTCGGTTTTCAAGGTCATACGCCAAGGTCAAGGTCACGACGGCGAAACGTTTTGCGCGAAGGCCTTCCTCTCATGGTGACACTCCACCACACACAAAATGAAGCGATTCGGCCAAGCGGTTCGGGAGATATCCTTGGGACAGACAGACAGAAAAACAAACAAACAAAGAAACAGACTCGAACGAAAACATACTCCTTTGCGATCGTAGATCGGCAAAGGACACAAAACAGCAACAAAACACCAACAAAGAAACATACACGAACGAAAATAGACTCCTTTGCGACCGTAGATCGGCAAAGGACAATAAGAAAACATGTTATTGTTTCCTCTATATTCCCCTCTGTCTTTCTTTGCACAGAGAGAGAGAAAGAGAGAGAGAGAGAGAGAGAGAGAGAGAGAGAGAGAGAGAGAGAGAGAGAGAGAGAGAGAGAGAGAGAGAGAGAGAGAGAGAGAGAGAGACAGAGAGAGAGAGAGAGAGAGAGAGAGAGAGAGAGAGCACTGAACACTGAAATGTTTTAATGTACGTTGGCCATGTGGGAAGGGGGAAATCAACACTAGCAACCATAAGAATCAAAGCCAAACAAAATATCCAATCTCATTCACGTCAACATTATCAGCTTAAATATCTTTTTAATTATCTGTGGTACACAAAATCAAATCCCGCATACAGATCCAAAACTCACTCATACATCATTCACATCAACATGAATAGTTTAAATGTTGTGAAATAGCATGCGCGTACAAACGTAAGTAAACCCAACCAAAAGATCCTAATCTCAATCACATAACATTCACATCAGCGATATCAGTTTACATTTTGGGCACGATCAAAGTCAACATCAATGTCCGAATCTTGTTTCATACATCATTCACATCAACGTTATCAATTTAATTATTACGAGATGCATGTATTAATCAACATTATGAAAGCCTACAGAAAGATCATAAACTCATCCACGCATCATTCATATCAGCATTATCGGTTTAAACATCAGGTAACATATGCTAACACACACCATCAAAGCCACCGAAAAGATCCAAATATGAATTACACACCATGCACATCAACATGATAAGTCTAAAGATTAAACTACCCGTGCTCACAATTATGAAGTTACCTTCAGGAAAGATCCAACACTCTTCCCTACATCACTCACCTCAACATTATTAGTTAAATTTATGAATCAATAACTTGAACTACCAAACATGAACAGTTTCTTGTGGAAAATGCATTCTTTCGTCTGTTGATAGAGTTGACAACGTATCTAGAAACACATTCTTTTTTCTTAATATTCGTTGCCTTGAGAAGTACATCAAACTGCGTACGAACTGAATCAGTTAAGAATTTTTGTCGAAGGTCTGCTTTTTTACCCTTTGTTGCCTCTTTTGATAATAAGCAGAGTGGTGAAATTAAACCCCAAATAACAATAATTATTTAAAACCTCCAATTTTGTACCTTAGAAAAACACTGTTATTTTTTTCCTAGATATCCACCCTTCCTAAATACCATGACTTTTGTTTTTTCAACATTCACACCTAATTTCATTTCCTTGTAACACTTTTGTAAAACATTTAACTGATTCTGTAACTCACTAGTCAGTTGTTGATAATTTTAAAAAAGCCACGTCATCTGCGAAAAGCAAAATGAACAGTTCCATAATATTAGGAATTATTTGAATACCATGTTTACCCTGCGCGTTCATGTGATGAGCCAACTGATTCATAAACATAGAGAACAGCGTAAGAGTCAAAACACACCCTTGACGTACACCTATTGGACAGTCGAAAAAATCAGTAATTTCACAGTTTGCACGAACACATGACATCAGCGAATTGCACATAGAGTTTAGAGAGGCCAACAATGTACCTTTCACTCCCTGCTTTTTCAGGCATTCGATAAGTGTACCAGGTCTGACTGAGTCGAATGCCTTTTTATATTCCTTCCTGGGCGGACGAAAGGAAGAAGAAAAACAACAACCTAAGAAAGCATTGACAAAGAGAAAACATAATTTTATTGAAGATAATTTGATAAACTGTTGAAAAAACACAGAGCATTGGCTCATATGGTTTTGTATGCTCTGCGGGTTTTCAACAGTTAATCAAATTATCTCCCTTTATGTTTCCCTTTGTCAATGCGTTCTTATTTATAATGTTTTATTCCTTTCGTTCGCCGAGGAAGGAATATAAAAATGTATTGATCTTAGTGTCTTTTGAAGTTTTGATATAAACATGGATTCTCATTTAGATAGAGGAGTTATTTTGTGTCTTTGAGCGCGCGCGTGTGTGTGTGTGTGTGTGTGTGTGTGTGTTGTCACGCACCGTGTGTCGCCTGGCTTTGATCAAAGTGGAGATGAATTGCCTTATTCTGAGGATTGCATCGCGTCTATGTTTTAACCGTTTAGAAGTACTACCAGCATTATTACATGAATGATTTCTTTCGTAGTAGCCTTGGGACAATAGCCCAAGTTCACTCCCTTTCGCTAGACTAATTCGGCACAACACGAACTATCTCCATCCCTCTTATTCTTCCCACTGTCCTTCCTGACTGGATTTTGTTTTTCTTTTCTTTTTCCCCCCTTTCTTTGTGTTTGAATCGAATGATTCCCCCCCTCCCACTTCCCACTGTTCCCGATGACATGGGCAGATGGCCCTGTTCGGTTAAAACCTTGTTCGTTGTTCATCGTTCCCACTGTCCGTTCTTCCTTCCCAGGAGCCTGCCCTGGACATCACCACCACCCAGCCCAGCAGGGGCTCCAAGCGGCGACACCGTCGGTCCTTGGTGTGCACGGAGGAGTCGCGGGAGAGCCGCTGCTGCCGCTACCCGCTGCACCTGACCTTCCGGGACTACGGCTGGGACTGGGTGATCGCGCCCAGCAAGGTGGAGGTGGGCTACTGCTCGGGCGAGTGTCGCATGACCCTGCAGTACAAGACGCCCCACTCGTGGCTCCTGGCCCAGGCCCAGGAAGGAAGGGGACGAGGCAGGGGGGGAGGGAGAAGAGGGAGAGGGCGGGGGCGGAACGGCAGCATGGGGAGCTCGCTGAGCAGCTCGTGCTGCGTGCCTTCCAAGATGGTGGCCATCCCTCTGCTGTACTTCAACCACGAGGGCGTGATCGTGCACCAGCTGCTCAGGGACATCCGCGTGGAACACTGCCGGTGCGCCTGATGCGATGCGTTCCTTCTTCGCTGTTAAAGGGCCTGCCGCGCTACATACGGTTCTGTGTCCATGCCAAGCGATTGTGACAATGCGAGTTATGATTCACGTGAAATTCGTGTATTGGGTCTGCTTGAGTAGGGTAAGACGGGGTAAAAAGTCCATGGGCGGGTAAAAAGCCCATGCCAATTATCTCATGAAATAAAACAAATGTCAGTCACATTTTACCAATGAGACGAGTGTTAATGTTTAGCATTCGTCTCATGGGCAAATTTGACTGAAATTTGCTTTATTTCATGAGATAATTGGCATGGGCTTCCTACCCGCCCATGGGCTTTTTACCCCGTCTTCACCTACATAGAGCGAAAATAGTAGAATAATTATCTTTAGACGGAACTATGTCACGTGAATCATGAACCGCACCGTCACCATCGCATCGCATGGACACAGAATCGTATGTAGTGTGGCAGGGCGTTTCGATGTCTGTTTTCTCTTTCTGACGTGAACGTGGACAGTAATAGGGTGTGCGACTGGTCGTTTTGGCTATGGAGAGGAAGCGTGCCGGGTACTATGGACAGAGGGAGAGAAAAGGGGACGAAATGATATGGGACATGAATGGAAGATCTCAGATGTTGACGAAGACCATGGAGGAGGAGGATGATATGAAGAAGAAGAAGAAGAAGAAGAAGAAGAAGAAGAAGAAGAAGAAGAAGAAGAAGAAGAAGAAGAAGAAGAAGAAGGGGGAGGAGGAGGAGAAGAAGACGAATGGCAGACCAGCGGCCTAAAAGACAGCAGTGATTTCGGTCCTTGTGTCGTTGATCAGACCGTTGCATGAGTTTAAGCAGGCCTACGTGAAGTGATTACAATTTGCTCTGTGAATGTAAAAACTATTTGTACATGCTTTGCGCTTATAATTCAGCAAAAGAAACGTCAGAGTATTCTTGTCTTTATTATAATGACTAAAAGGGGAAAGCCGAAGTGGTCTGGGCCTGTATTCACGTTGAGATAGCATGAGACTTAGCATCATGCTAACTTAGAAGCTCTTCCAAAAGGCCTATTAAATCCTATAGGACATTGGAAGAGCTTCTAAGTTAGCATCATGCTAAGTCACATGCTATCCCAACGTGAATACAGGCCCTGGTTTATTTCTGAACATTTCATTCAAGTAATCGTTGCTTTCAACTTCCCGTGTTTTAACATTCTTAAAAGGAACATAAGAAACAAAATGAATGATTTAAAAGGAAAATAAGAAACAAAATGAATTATAAATAATACACATAACTATATGAAACCCCAGGAACATTTTGTGTGTTCAACAGACGCGATTTCATAATGATTTATGTCGATTAGATTATTGGTATATATGTGATGAAGGTTATCTAAACAATACTGTTATGTTTGTGCCTTTTTTTCTTCTTGCAAAATTTAGTAACGGAGCATGAATTCATGTCCTTATCCACTCGATACGTTACAAATTAGGTGATAAATGCTTCACATATTAAACAGTGTGTGACCTGAATGTTATAATTATTTAATTAAGACAAGTAAAGCTATGTACATTATTATTCTGGATAATAACAACATTCTCCTGAGATAGCCAGAAGGAATATTCCCGAACAGAGATACAATAAATGTTCACTTACTTTATGACCAGTTTGCTAAAAGTGATTCTTTCTTCTTTCGCTTGTGAGAAGCACTTGGCCAAAGGTTAATTCTAATCATTGCTCGTCATATTGAATTCTAAACATTAAAGAAAACAAAATACAAAGAATACGGAGGGGGAGAGAGAGAGAGAGAGAGAGAGAGAGAGAGAGAGAGAGAGAGAGAGAGAGAGAGAGAGAGAGAGAGAGAGAGAGAGAGAGAGAGAGAGAGAGAGAGAGAGAGAGAGAGAGAAGGAGAGGGAGACGGACAGACAGACATATAGACAGACAGGGAGAAAGCAAGCTTTCCTGTTACAATGCTTGGTGTAAATAATATGCTATTTATTTAAGGATCTATTTGCTTGACTGATTATTTGGTAATATGTTAATGATAATAATATATTTGTACCACAACACAATGTCATTTGACGAACACTGCATATCATTTGGGGCACTGCCTTCACGCGAACACAAGATCAAGTCTATGTTTTAATAATCTGAATAAATTGAAAGGAATGCCGGGCGTGGATAGGGGGCTATGTATGAGAAGGAAGGAAAGACGAGAAGAGACGTTTGATAAGCAAATAGTAATTGTTGTATTGTTATGAAAAGTAGCATTGTATGTTGTTGCTAAGCTAATGTGATTGTGTGTATTCTTGTTCGTTGAGTCCTACACCAACTTACTACGGGGTCGCTTACAAAAAAATCAAATAGCACTGTTACATGTGGAGATAGAGATGGAATATAAGCCGTTACGGTTTGTAAGTCTTTAAGAATAGTTTACCATGGAGTAAATTGTTAGTATTATTTGTCATTTATAATTATGTATAAAAGATAATGATGAATTATTCTAGACTACAATAATTCAAAATGCAGCTTCGCACTTTTGTACCCATCAGGTTTTATAATACTTTGTAAACATTACGTTTAAAAGCTATCGCTGCTGTTTCCAATATTTCCGTTTGTATTTGCAGAACATAATGGTATTTCTGCACTATACCCTTTAAGATACTCATACAGGTGACAACGAATATAGTATTTCCTACCAATGTTAAGGACAGTTCATTTAATACCTGCACTTCTGGAGTGTCACGAAAAATACCAAATACGATTAACATTTCTGTGATATCTTTTTGTTGAGTATAATTATATCTGTACTATTTTCTCAAAATATATTAATCTGTTAAATTACGAGGATTTACCAAAACAAATATTTTACAATGCGTGTCTTTTTTGTTATTTCTGCAGGGCGCAATTATGTATTTTTGCTGTGGCGTATTTTCTTCCAGATCATTAACAATCCTTGAAACTGTATAATAAAACAGGTGCATACTGATGTTGTACCTGGCCTAAAGTTATGATCCATTACATTGTTTTAATGGCAATTTGTATCTTTCAATACCTGCATTTATATTGATTTCACGAGAAGCTGCGTAGCCAGTGCATTTCTCTCTCTCTCTCTCTCTCTCTCTCTCTCTCTCTCTCTCTCTCTCTCTCTCTCTCTCTCTCTCTCTCTCTCTCTCTCTCTCTCTCTCTCTCTCTCTCTCTCAGTCTACAAACACATATTCTGTTTTTCGTCCTCTCGGTCCCTAGGGACACATATGGGACATTGCTTCTTTTTGTTCTTCATTGGGGCATCTATCTCAGTCTATCTACCTATCTTCTCTATATATGTTTTGTTTGTCTGATCTTATCGAACAATCTGTCTTGGAATGCATTGGCCACTTTTAAGTAGCCTACGCAATGCTGGAAAACACTGAATATGAGCAATGATACTAGGCCCTATAGTTGAAATGAACCCACACACAAAACAGACGTAAGCTAAGTACTGGCACTGTTTTCACGCTGATACAGTTAGCCAAAGTTGACAGCTGAGTGTGAAATGTAACAAGCATCTTATTCTTGATCATTGTTTTGAAAGCAGATGTGTAATATGCTAACCAAGGTTAGAGGAAGCGTGAGAAGTCCTTGCGTTAAATGCTCAGCCATAAAAGAGAACACGTGTTCAATTGTGGCCGAAGCGTATCAATTGAATTAAGAGAAGACAAGAATGATTAGCATCAATGATTGTGCTCTTGTTTGTAATCCAAACATGATATGTTACTTTTACGTATGGTGCTAGACACCATGGAGTTAAACGAACAGCTTTAAATATTGGCTGTTGAGTGTGTATATAAGTGTAAAAGACAGTCAGACTACATTAAACACTCATGCCTTTGTTGTGTGAGGCATACTGCTCATGTCGTGTTTCGTTTCTTTTCCCACTGTGTTGCTATTCTATGTGGGGGCGTGCAATATTAACAGTTGGGTATGAAAAACATGTGACGTTTCCTTTGGTAAAGAAAAGTCAAGGTGGTATCAGAACATGACTTGACATGAGATGGAATGCCATCAACATAGCAAGCAGGAACGCTTGAAGAACGTTGACTGCCTTTCGAATGGCTCGCCTTAAACTACCCTGTATTTTTGCTAAGATAATGTACAACATATAAAACACCCCCACCCCCTAGCAACTCTTCCGAATTTTGTTTTCTACATGACACGTGTTTTCTATATTTTGATTGCTAAAAAATAAAATAACTGATTTTATGTTTGCTATGAATGTAAACGCGCACGTTCTGTATTTTGCGTTTTGAAAAAAATGAACAATTTATGTTTGTTTTTAGGCTCAGATACTTTGGTTAATCGTCATAAAATGCAGGAGCGAAACAAACTACAACAACATCAAAACAGAAATGGAACTTTCTTTTGATTTGGAAGCATAGGCCTGACATTTCATACTACCCACACTGTCAGTCACGTCTCTTTTGTTTGAAAAATAACTTATGATATGAACATACATGAACAGTGGCCAACGTGAAATATAATCGTTATGGGTTTTGTTAATGATAACAGTCATGATACAAAAGGGTGTACATTACGAATAATTTAGTTATTGTGCCCATCACAGTTGTTTGTTTTTTGTCTTTGTTTTTTTTATAAAAGTAGCTGTATTTAGGGGGGGGGGGGGGGGGGAGGGGGAGGGAGGGAGCTACTTCATTTGACTGCTCCATTGAATAATCACACTATAATAGAATTATTACTTTTTCTTTTGTAATCCAAAGCAATTTCCGAAGTGTTCTAAGCTCCGATTTTCACCAAAATTATAAAATGTTGTACTAGAGCATTTTGGGTCGATGAGAGAAGTTTTGTTTGGCTGCTTTGTGTTTATAAACTTTATTATCGTCAAGCCAAAACCATGCAGACATTTGTTGTGCTGACCGATAGATTAGCCCAACACTGCTAAGATACATGTCACTTAGACAAAATCACGTGACTGCAAGGCGGCTACAGTGTGCCCTTTTTCCTGCTCAAGAACTTACCACTTAACAGGCCACAGTAAGAGGAAGTAACTTCTCAACAATTAATATCCAAACCTCCTATAAAACGATCCATGGATACACGCACGCAAAACTAGAATTCAACAAGTTACAGTTTGAATGTGTTTTAATGCGCTTTTATGATTTTTCAACCATCTGTGTTTAACATAAAAAAAGAAAGAACTAATTTATCAAATACTTTTAACCGTACTAAAAAGTCCGCTTTGGGTTCTGCTTCGTTTAAAACAAAAGCTGTTTTACTTTTTTTGGATTAAGCCTAATATATATGAAACTAAAACCACTATGTGATTACAATCATTTTTCAATCGAAATGCATTTACATTGTTCGACCCAATAAAGGATGTAATGTTGATGGGTACTTGTAATGGGGCATGTGTGACTACGGTTTTCAACTTGTCATGTATTTTATTGTATCACAGGTATCACAGGTATTACAAATAAATGAGCGTTTTTTGTTCAAGAGTATTTGTTTGTTTGTTTGTTTACGTGAACTTAAGTGTTCTAGTGAATGTAAAAATATTGATTGCATGCATAGATTGCGTACAAGCTCTCAATAAAACAAATATAAAAACAAGTATGTAAAACGTTACCGAATTTGTGTGGACTATGATATATATATATGAATGTAGGTGTAGGTGTCATTGTATGCGAGTGCGTGTAGCTTACATGTATGTACGAGTGTATACGTATACGCGCGCTCGTGTGTGTATGTGTATATGTATGTGTGTATGAGCGTGTATGCGTGTGTGCATGTGTGTGTGTGTATGTGTGTGTGTGTGTGTGTGTGTGTGTGTGTGTGTGTGTGTGTGTGTGTGTGTGTGTGTGTGTGCGCGTGTGTGCGTGCGTGAGTGTGTGCATGTGTTTAATTATTAGAGAGAGAGAGAGAGAGAGAGAGAGAGAGAGAGAGAGAGAGAGAGAGAGAGAGAGAGAGAGAGAGAGAGAGAGAGAGAGTACTCGGAACTCGGAACTCGGAACTCAGAAGTTTATTTGTACATTGGCCTTAGGCCACAATACAACATTGGAAGGAAGGGGAGAAAGGGCATGCCAAAATAATACGAAAAGTAAGGACAATAATAAACAACATTATTATTTTTTACAAAATCGAACATATATCAGCCGATCAGTGAGATCATGAATTAAATATTTATGCTACTGTTATATAGGCTATATATGAACGATCAAAAATTGCAGAAGAAAAAAGAAACACACCATTAAACTTTCCTCTTATGTATATATAATTTGCTTTGATAAAACTGTTTTGGTATCCAATGTATGTTTTGTGAACCTAAGAAACAAATTCAATTACTTTTCTTTAAAATTCTGTCATAAAAGTAAAGCACGTACTGCCTGTGCATTCAGCTGAACGAATTCGGCTGTAGCTGAATGCACAGGCAGTACGTGCTTTACTTTTATGACAGAATTTTAAAGAAAAGTAATCCCCTGACGAAGCGGGCGCAAAGTCTGCGAAAATTTGGGATGAATAAACACCCATAAAAAGCACTCGAACTCCTTGTTTTTAATTTTAATTTCTGTATTGTGATCACACAAATGCACAAGTGATGTTCTCCCGGACATATCTCAGCAATGAGAGAGAGAGAGAGAGAGAGAGAGAGAGAGAGAGAGAGAGAGAGAGAGAGAGAGAGAGAGAGAGAGAGAGAGAGAGAGAGAGAGAGGAGAGAGAGATGAAACGTAGATCGTTCTACACACACACACACACACACACACACACACACACACACACACACACACACACACACACACACACACATACACACACACACACACACACACACACACACACACACACACACACCAGAATGTTCTTTTCCATTTCCTTTCTTACAGTGTTAACCATTTTAATAACAGTATCCACTAAAAACTGAAACAGACTGCAACGTCACTGGAACATACAACAAACAAACAACTACACGACAAGTGTAAAATGACGTTATTTTATTCACAAGAGACAACACAAAACTACTGGATATTTCGGCGATGCGCCTTTATCAACACAGACAAACAATTAAACAGTAAATATAGCAAAAGGAGCAAAAAGCAGGCAACTAAAGGAGCAAAAAACCAACAAGATCAAAATAAAAAACAATACTTCCCCTCTACAGTCCAATTGGCCTTTGATCCCAAAACAAATCCCATAAGAAGTGTTGGGTTTGTCATCAACAATTTAACATTACTCAACAATAACAACAACAACAACAACAAACAAATAGCAATACGCGACTGATAGCAAAGAACACATATGGATAAAATTCGACAGAAAAATGTCAGTTCTACAAGCGCAGATGCGTCATGCTGCAATTATGCGCCTAATTAACTGTCCGTCTTCGGCTGGAGGAAATCTTCGTAAGAATTTATAGAACAGAGGCAGGAGAATGGCCCAATAAGGCAGAAATATAATACAGCAACACTCGGTTAAAAGAAAATGGAACGGAGATGATTTTTTGTTTTCTTATATCCGAGTTTTCTTATATCCGAAACTCGGATATAAGAAAACATTTTGAAGGTTTTTTTTATAACCGAATTGAATGGGAAAGAGAAAAAAATCATAAAATAAAGACAGACAGAAAAACAAAACGAAGAGAAAATCCTTTTTCCTAATTTGGTGCATGTTTTACATCATAAAATCAAAATACTAAGAAGATTTAAAGGTGCCTACCACTCATCTAACCATTTATGTTTTATTTTCGCTAAGTTACTAAAATAATGCCTACCTCTTCACCTTTCTTGTACTGAAATAATACAATTTACTGTCCACCCATGAGAGGGGGTGTGGTAGCGCAAAATGTTACAACGCAGCAAAATGTTACAGTTGTAACATTTTGACGCCTTGTAACATTTTGCGCGAGGCGCCCGGGTCGCCAAGCGCAGTTTGTTACAATTGTAGCTCAGAACAGAACTTCTTAAGAGCGTTTTATCAGTTGTGCACCTTGCTTAACTTGCAGTCATAACACGCAAAAGACAATCAAACATTATCTCCTTTGTCCTCAGTTGCATGTTTTTTTGGGGGACAGCGGAGGGTGGGTGCAGCAGAGGGGGGGGGGGGGGGGGGTGCTGCAGCACCCAAAGCACCTCCCCTAGATCCGGCCCTGGAGTTTACATCGCGGATGGGAGTGGGACATTTTAAAATTATAAACGAGTTTTCTTATAAGCGAGTTTCTTATTTCTGAGTTTTGACAATACATAAGATTAAGAAAGAAGAAGTCTGGCCTGAAAAACAAACTTGCTTGATTATAAGCGAGCTTTCTTATAAGCGAATTCGGCTGTAGATGACAAAAATCAAAGTGAAAAGGCTGAGTCAAAGAGAGTGATAGATTAGAGGAAGCTACGAGCACAACACTTATCTAGAAGGTGGGGAAACTATTTGTACGAAAGACACCTCCCGGTGACCTCATGGGTGATTATTATTATTAAGCCTGACATATCTTACACATTCAGAACAATTCAGGGAGTACAGGAGCAGTATTCGAGTAAAATATCAAATATTAATTATACAGTTTCGTAATTATGCTTCAGGGACCTGTATATTTAGGGCGTTATAGCCATGCTATTAGATCTAAGTGGTTAGCAATCAAGTCATATATTTACAGATCAATGCAGGTTTCGATTAGGGCGAATTGTTTTAAAGCTAGACTTTAGAGTAAACGTGTTTTCTTCTTCTTCTTCGATTACTCAGTTTCCAGTCAATTATGAGCACAGGTGCGTCATACTGCCGTTATGTGCCTAAGAAAAGTCCGACTTGGGCTGGAGGAAATGTTTTTGAAAGTGTTTCGTGGAAAAAGGCAGGAGAATGGATCGGCAAGGCAGAAAGATAGTAGAGGACAGTAAGCAAAGGAAAAGGCAGAGTCAAAGAGAGTGACAGATAAGAGACAGCTACAAGCACAGAACTTCCAGAAGGTGGGGCTATTTATACAAAAGACCCCTCGGTATCCCCACGATGGGCTAAACGTGTTTTGTTTTCACTTCAGCTTACTCCAGCAGTAACATTTACTAACAGACATACGTGCCAGGAAGACTTACCCAAAGGAAATGGTACTCAACATGTACGATTGTAAAAAGTTACATTGGATTGTGAAAGAGCATACATTATATAAGTGCGTCTGCAATCTACTAATTTAAAAGGGAGAATGCATGTTCACAAAGACTAGTCTTTCAAGACAACGAGAAAAGAGACGCAGCTAGACAAGAAGATCATAGGGCGCCTAAACCATTAAACATTTTTACAATCAGTTTGTTTGGGAGATGAGTGGCTTGAACCCCACACTGACGTTTCTGATCACTGCATTGATGTGATCCACCTTCATTGCAACGGCACCGTTAGAAAAGTTACTAGATAACCAGTTCTATTCCCCAAGTAGGCGTGGAGATCAAGCTTTGAATACACTCCATCCCCACCCCCCACCCCCACCCCCCAGGAGGAGCCTCTTTCGCTCATGATACAACGCAAGCTCTGGATCTGGGAGTTCCGCGTGTCTTAGCGACAAACTTAGCCACCAGCATGGCTGTTGTCACGGATCTCACCACAGACATGGTCTGCCCACCCGCCGGCTGTTCTTCTCCGGCATGCTGGGACATGTCGACCTCCAGAGAGCGACTCGGGAGATCTTCCAGCATCTGCTTGTGTTCTTCGTCCCCAGGGTCAGCGATGGCCAGCAAGGTGAGGGAGCCATCCACGGCGCCCAGCACCACCGCCCCGCCCCCAGGGCTGGAGACCAGGGTCTTGACTTCTGCACTGGCCTTGTAGTTGGCCAGCATCTGACCGTCACTGACCCGGAACAGACGGATGGTGCGATGACCGCTGTGGTAGTACACCACGTGCTTGTCGTTAGCAGTGAAGAACACTTTGACACTGAACACACCCTCAGCTACCTTGGGGATCAACGTTTTGATCGTCTTGCCCGATCTCATGCTTATAATCTCGAGGCCTCCTCTGGAGGGCGCAAACAAGCCTTTCTTGCCATCTCGTGTAACCATTCCGTTCCAGCGCAGCACAGAGCGTATCATGGTCTTCTTCTTGAGATCCAGGATGTTGCCTTTCTCGTCGTCGATGACGGCGACCTGGTTGGGGTCGTGTTGCATGGCCACAACGCTGCGACACTCACGGTAATTGTTGTACTTGAGCTGCAGGTTGTATAGCAGGCGGCCTGTCCGGGCGTGGTAGACACCTAGTACATCCCCGCTCCGGTCAGCTCCCGGCACAGCCAGGTAATGTCCACTATAAGTCAGCACGGCCGGCACAAAGTTCTCGAAGTGGTACTCGAATTGGTACAGCTCTCCGCAGTCGGGTAGAGTCAGGCAGTGACACAGACCCTCTCCTTCTGGGGTCTTGCTGACTACCACCACTTTAGTATCCTCCTCGATCAGCATGATCTGCTGGATGTCGTTGATGGCCACTTGATGCACGGGGGTTTCTTTGCTCATCTCCCACACCACCAGGGAGGAACCCTCTGCTGTCAGGACATGGCTGCCATCCCTGGTGATGAACGCCTGAGAGACGATATTGCTGCGTGCATTGCCTACAAACGATTTCAGAAGTCTTCCAGTCTCCAGGTCCCAAACGTATGTCTGAGTGCGTGTGGTGGCCACGCACAGACTAGACTCTGCCGCTAGGTGGACCGTTTCTAAGGGACGCTCCGTGCGATCCAGAGGATGAACTTCCTCCAGGATCTTATCGAAGTTCCACACTTTGATTGTTTTGTCCATGGAGGCGGAGACGACGAGGTTGCAGCCGACGATGACAGAGTCCATGGCAATGATTCTGCCAAAGTGAGCGTCCAGGGTCTTCACCATGTTGCCCTGCTTGACGTCCCACGCGTACAGATTTTTCCGTACGCCCGCCACCACGAACTCGTTGCCCTGGAAAAGGCCCATCATAGGGAACAGTCACAATTAGACAACGACCACAATGTACAAAATCCGTCAATACAAATCCGTCTCCCTAATTTGAATCAGCGTCGTGCACCGATTTGTCAAATCGTAACATAAACCAAACTACTGATAAATTAAGTAGTTACTCATTCAAACAAGCACCTCTGTATTTATTTTCCTTTTTCTTAAATTCTCAACATTTATGTTAATTATAATTTTGTATAGCAATTGACAAAGTAGAATATTGTTTGCAGAAAATACTATTAGAAGCCCTGATTTTAGGATTCTGTAAAATGCTTGATGGTAACCTTATACATGCTTCACTTCAGGCTGTATGCGTTTTGTTTTGTGAACAGTTTGCAAGGTTTCACAATTATTGCATTAATTAAATCAGAATTGAACTTTTCTCACATCTGCATATTAATGTTAATAATGTCCATACAATTATGAACAGAAAGAATTGCTTGAACAACAGTACCGCAATAAAGGCTTCTGTACCTACCTTAGTGAAAACGAGAGGGCTGCTCAGCTGGTTCTTGATAGGGATGTTCCGCACACCAGGCGGAAGCTTCAGTTCCCTCATCTTGTCTGTGTGAAGATCCCACAACTTGTAGCCCAACGCTATGGTAGCAATCAGATAGTGTTCGTCGGACGACAGCTTCAAAGTAAACACTGGCTCTTGATTTTCGCCCAGAGTCCTGTCGTACTTCCACTCTGACTCCTGTCTTTTGTACACGGTGACGTTGTTTTCGCTGAGCTCAATGCAAGTGTAGAGCACGTGGCGAGTGTTGTCCACGGCAATAGCGCTGTGGAAGTGGAAGGGCTCCACAGATCGGTTCTGCTCTTCTATGACCATGTTGGTGTCTTCATCGCCGCCTGTTTTCACCACCAGAAAGGTCTTGGCTTCCGTTTCGCTCAACAGGACGTTCCGGACAGGGTTTTTGCCCTGGGACTCGTGCTTGGAGAGGAACTGTCCGTCGATGGAGAAGGCCTGCCAGCCCTGGCAGTGCCAGACCAGCACCTGGCTGTTGGTGACGTTGGCGCCTCGCACGTAGTCCCCTTTCTCCAGGGAAGGCGTGATGACCTTGATGTCCCCGGTCCTCAGATGAGTCACCAGGATCTGGTCAACAATTCGTTTGTTAAAATCTCTCTGCTTTCCCATTCTTTTTAAGAGATGGTTCAATAAAACCACAAGAAAGTATTCACACTTTTTGTTCTGAACGTTATATAAAAAACGAAACCTACACATTGAATACAAACAAGAGATAAACCAAAAACTTCACTCAATTCAATGCTATCAGACATTCTGACTTAAAGAAAACCCCGACTTTCAAACACCCGGAACATAAAGTGTTACTGGAACTAATTCTGCAACCTTCTCATTCACTTACGAGAAGAAGAAAACGCCAGTAAAAGCTCTATCCCCCTAAAAAGAAAAATGGTCTATTTCAAGCACCCGGCACATAAAGTGCTTCTGGAACTAATTCTAGAGCCTCCTCACTCACTTACGAGAAGAAGAACAAATCTGGTAAACGTGCAATCCCCTAAAGAGATAAATGGTCTTCATTGTCTTTCTACTGATGCCAGGTGCCCTAAACTGACCTGGTCATTGGTGGTGAAGCCCACGGCATATTTGTCGCTGGGCGAGATGACTAGGTTCTGCAGGATGCCTGCGATACCCGGGTTGATGAAGTGGGAAACCTCTCCAGTGGTCAGGTCCCACATGATCACCTTGGTGGACACAGAAGCCAGGCACTTCCCGTCGCCCGTGGCAGCAATCCCGAACGGCGCGAACTGGTGACCTTCGGATACAAAAGGAAAGCAGGAACAAAGGAATTGAATGACGCGACCCAACGTTCAAACTACAATTATTAAGCCTGTTTTTGTGTCAGAAACTTTTGCGTCCTACAATTCGTCCAGAGTTGCTTTTATACCTTTTAAGACTGGAATGGGATGGGATGAAAGAAACAGTGTAGTGGAAGATATCGTATGCTTGAGATTTAGTTCATAGTCTTAGCATGACGCCTGCTTAGGGACATTTTAATTCAGCGTTTCTTCCAACCCGCACCCCTAGCAACACCACAACTAACTCCTCCCACCAGTTCCAGCTTCCAGCCTCACCTTCCAAAGAGTATTGCAGAGGTCCGCTGGGCGTGTGCAGACAGTGGTACGCCGACACGAAGGCGCAGTGCCTCAGGCCGTCCGAGTCACACTGCTGGATCAAAGAGCGGATCCTGGGGTTGTGGTAGTAGTATGGTAGCAGCCTGCCTGTGATCTGGGGCCCCAGCATGTCCGGGTAGTGCGACAGGATGGAGCCCGACAGGCGGATGGCGTCGGCGATCAGGCGCACGTCCTTGTCGTAGACGTGTTCCAGGAGGTCCTCAAAGTCGCCCAGCACCGACTGCAGGGGCATGGAGGCCAGCTTGGCGTGCAGGAACTCGTAGTTGAAGGCCACCTGGTGTAGAGAAAAGCGATTGCGAGTTCTTTGTACTGTCTTCATTTCTCTCGCTGTCTGCGTCTGACTTTTTTTTTCTCTTTCTATAATACAGTATATTATACGTCTCCTTATCTCTGTCTTTCTCTGTTGCTCTCTCCGTGTCTCTTTCTGTGTCTCGTTCTCTGTCTCTTGTTCTCTCTCTCTTTCTCTCTCTCTCTGTCTGTCTCTGTCTCTCTCTTTGTCTCTGTCTGTCTGTCTCTTTCTCTCTTGTTAAGCACCTACACGTGTGTCAAGCTACTATCTGATGAAAACCTTACTAATAATACTAACCCTTGAAAAGACTACTATTATTTTCATCAGTTAGTAGTACTACTAACTGATGAAAATAATAGTAGTCTTTTCATGGGTTAGTAGTAATACTAAGGTTTTCATCATATAGTAGCTTGGCTTTACGACTATCTAGTGAAATGATTCCTGTGGGAAATTATGTCCTCTCTCTCTCTCTCTCTCTCTCTCTCTCTCTCTCTCTCTCTCTCTCTCTCTCTCTCTCTCTCTCTCTCTCTCTCTCTCTCTCTCTCTCTCTCTCTCTCTCTCTCTCTCTCTCTCTCTCTCTCTCTCTCTCTCTCTCTCTCTCTCTCTCTCTCTCTCTCTCTCTCTCTCTCTCTCTCTCTCTCTCTCTCTCTCTCTCTCTCTCTCTCTCTCGTCTCTCTCTCTCTCTCTCTCTCTCTCTCTCTCTCTCTCTCTCTATCTCTCTCTCTCTCTCTCTCTCTCTCTCTCTCTCTCTCTCTCTCTCTCTCTCTCTCTCTCTCTCTCTCTCTTCTCTCTCTCTCTCTCTCCTCTCTCTCTCTCTCTCTCCTCTCCCCCCCAAAAAAAAAAAAAAGGAAAACACACAACAACCCCCCCCCCCACACCCCCGACCCCCCCACACCCCCCCCCCACCCAAAAAACCCCCACCCCAAAAAAAAAAAAAAAAACCTCTCTCTCTCTCTCTCTCTCTCTCTCTCTCTCACTACCTGTTCGTAGAAGTCGTCATAACGGCTGGAGCGAACAAGGTGGTAAGGCATCTCAGCGAGCTTCCGGAGGTTGTAGCGAATCACTCGGCCCTCCGAGTCCAAGAATTCGTAAGGTTGAAGAGGTACCTTTCAACAATTGCCACACATAAAGAGGCCAATCACTCGGCCCTCTAAGCCCAATAATTCTTAAAGTTGAGGAGGTACCTTTCAACAATGTTTACATATAAAAAGCCAATCACTCAGCCCTCCGAGCCCAACAATTCATGAGGTACCATTCAACACTTTTCACACATAAAAAGCCAATCACTCGGCCCTCCGAGTCCAATAATAGTAAGGTCGAGGAGGTAACGTTCAACAATGCTCACACATGAAAAAGCCAATTGCTTGGCACTCCGAGTCCAAGGATTCGTAAGGTTCAGGAGGTACCTTTCAACAATGTTTACTAATAAAAAGCGAATCACTCAGCCATCCCTCCGAGTCCATGAATTCGTAAGGTTATAGAGGTACATTTCAGCGATTTTTACAAATAAAAAGCACATCACTCGGCCCTTCGAATCCAAGAATTCGTAAGGTTGAGGAGGTACCTTCAACAACTTTTACAAATAAAAAGCGAATCACTTAGCCAGCCCTTCGAATCCAAGAATTCCTAATGTTGAGGAGGTACCTTTAACAACTTTTACAAATAAAAAGCGAATCACTTAGCCAGCCCTTCGAATCCAAGAATTCCTAATGTTGAGGAGGTACCTTCAACAACATTTACAAATAAAAAGCGAATCACTTAGCCAGCCCTTCGAATCCAAGAATCCAATTTCCACACACTAAAACATAGTTCATGTGGAGAAGTTGCAACTGCCCCTCTTTCACTGCAAGA
The DNA here is from genome assembly GCA_017654935.2 of Phymorhynchus buccinoides. Taxonomy (NCBI): domain Eukaryota; kingdom Metazoa; phylum Mollusca; class Gastropoda; order Neogastropoda; family Raphitomidae; genus Phymorhynchus; species Phymorhynchus buccinoides. Next base: position 52,937,466 of record CM065683.1, on the reverse strand, counting down.
TAAGGGATTGATAGGAAAATTAGAAACACTATTAATATGAAATGTGTTTGTTATTCTTATAATTTAAAAAAAAAGTTAATCATATCTTATTAAAAAAATATATACAATAAAGGTCATTGCATTCACGTGAACTTGTGCTCCACACAATCGATTAAAGTATATAAGACAACATAAACGTAGACAAGGCAAGACCAGACCAGATCAGGGAAAATGGCCAATATAACATGAGATGAGATGCAAAAATGGAATGCAATAATTACGAGCTAAGATATGCGGATACGATTTGGGCAATTTTGTACTTTATTCAGACCACACCACATCATATTTACGAACCTCAATCTAAAATTCTGCTTCTTTCAATTTAATTTAACTTATCCTAGGCTGATCCTAACCCTATCCCTTCCCCCACAATGGCAGAATGCTGCTTCTGAATGAAATGTTCAAGGCGAACATTTGAGGGGGACGGGGGGTTTACTAAAGTGCAAGATAGCCATGATTTGATCGGCTCAGATGAGTTAAGATAAGATTAGATACGACGTGGTATGATATGATGAGATTGATGAGATACTGAGAAAAGACGAGACTAGATGAAACGATGCGTGACAAGACGAGATAAGCTAAGTTAAGCTGAAATAAGATAGCAAAGTAAAGCCGAGTAGAATAAGAAAAAAGAAATAAACCAAGGCGAAATTGCCCAACAGAGAAATTAGAATGGCATGTAATGACAGAACAAGAAACCATAGCAGAGATTAATGTAACAATCTCACTGACTCCCCACCCCCCCTCTCTCTCTCTCTCTCTCTCTCTCTCTCTCTCTCTCTCTCTCTCTCTCTCTCTCTCTCTCTCTGTGTTTCTATTTTGACATCCCTCCACTCTCCGTCTGTGGCTTATTGTATCTCCAGTAAGTAATGCTCCACATTACCAATATTTTCTCTTCGTATCTTCGTGTAGGTACATACTAATCCACACTACCTATACTGTCTCTTCGTATAATCAGATAGCAAGACTTAGCTCATTCCGGACACATTCCGAGCATAATCGGAAGAGGAGAACGTCCATCAGGGCCTAATTCCGCGTATTCTCGGAACAACGATTTCTGAGCCTAAAACTTGTCTGAATCCATGATTTCTCAATCCAAACCACGTTTTTTTCGAGCTACGTCTCTTCGTCACTCTTCCAGCATCTGTTTCACTTACGCTTGGCAATTTTATTTCATTTGTTAATGTTAAAAATGTCAACAAATCGACCCTACGCAAGCCTCACAGAATGCTCCAAGACGTGTTCATTCATAGTGATAGGGAGACTAATAATTATGATTTTAATGCAAGTAATCACGATTTCAAAGTGAAAATTAAACTTGGATCAACCAGTAATCTTGCTCAAAATGTATTACAGACAGAGGCGAGTGTTGTTGCACTTTTTTTATATTTGTTATACTTTTTTGCAAGGCAACCCCATGCCAGTAATGAAGTTTGTCTCAGGCAGCACAGCCCTGAAGGGGTTAAATGGTTGAATTAAACATGGAAGCAATGGGTCTATATGGTCGTATAATACAAGAACCAAAGGACGAAAAATCTCCCTTGAACAGAGACATAGGCCTATCAGTGTCACAACGGCGGCAAACCGTATAGCTTTACATGATATACTTTTCGTCAACGAAGCACTGCTTATGTTCAATGCTATAAATGGGAATGCTCCCTTAAAACTTACAGATTCATTCAAAACAAATCCCCACAGACATAATCACTTGTTAACACTTCCAAGACCTAGAAGCAACCTCTTTAAGTCTAGTTTCCTGTCCTCTGGCGGAGCCCTGTGGAACAGCCTGTTGGGTACTTGAAAGAAAATTAAAAATAAGTTATTTTAAGACATGGCTCAAATTGTATCTTGCCGATAAGCAACGTAGTAATTCGCGATAGTCATTCTGTAATTTTTTGGTTTGCTTTTAGCCCTTTTGCCGCCAGCCATTTTTCAGAAAAAATCCCATTAAACTTACCTGAGTAGAGAAAAAAAAATGTCTGTAATATTGGGGATTCTTCTGTGACATATTTAAAGCAAGGCCTATCTTTACCTCCCAAAATTAAGAGAATATGGTATTTGGATGACAGTGACATAATAATAATAATAATAATAATAGTACATTTATATAGAGCTTTACCTCAGATGAGCCCAAAGCGCTTTACAATCAATTTTTCATCAACAAATAGACAACAAAAACAACATTCAAGAATGACACCAACCAGCAACAACGCATACATACAAAGCAACTCTCTCTCTCTCTCTCTCTCTCTCTCTCTCTCTCTCTCTCTCTCTCTCTCTCTCTCTCTCTCACACACACACACACACACACACACACACACACACACACACACACACACACACACACACACACACACACACACACACACACACACACACATTTAACAACACCGACTCGTTCATCCCCCATTTAGTATGCACACATCAACTGAGCCGCACGGACTGACCACATACACCAACACATACAGAAACACTCTCACACACAACGTACGCACGCAGACAGACAGACACACGCACACACACACACACACACACACACACACACACACACACACACACACACACACACACACACATGCGTGTACACACAACCCACAGAACCAAAACACACACATCACACATGTATGCACACATGCATGCTCACACACACACACACACACACACACACACACACACCACACACACACACACACACACACACACACACACACACACACACACACACACACACACATACCACAAAACACAGCACAAACCTCTTATTCAATCTTCGCTCACGTGCACACAAGATAGACAACTGATCAAATATTTAGGGTGCAGCAGGAAAAAGATGGGGTTTAAGCGAGGTTTTGAATGAGGAGACTCAGTTTGAGTGTCGGAGAGGAGAAGGCAGAGAATTCCAAAGAGATGGTGCTTGACAGGAAAAAGAACATGGGTGTTATATCATTGTGATGCAAAAATGCGACGTTGGCGGTGAAAGGGTTAATGTCCCCCACTTCTCCTCACTCGTAAAGAAAAGAAAAGGGAATATAAAACATGTTGGCGGTGAAAGGGTTAATGTCCCCCCACTTCTCCTCACTCATAAAGAAAAGAAAAGGGAATATAAAACATGTTGGCGGTGAAAGGGTTAATGTCCCCCACTTCTCCTCACTCATAAAGGAAAGAAAAGGGAATATAAAACATGTTGGCGGTGAAAGGGTTAATGTCCCCCCACTTCTCCTCACTCATAAAGAAAAGAAAAGGGAATATAAAACATGTTGGCGGTGAAAGGGTTAATGTCCCCCCACTTCTCCTCACTCATAAAGAAAAGAAAAGGGAATATAAAACATGTTGGCGGTGAAAGGGTTAATGTCCCCCCACTTCTCCTCACTCATAAAGAAAAGGGAATATAAAACATGTTGGCGGTGAAAGGGTTAATGTCCCCCCACTTCTTCTCACTCATAAAGAAAAGAAAAGGGAACATAAAACATGTTGGCGGTGAAAGGGTTAATGTCCCCCCACTTCTCCTCACTCATAAAGAAAAGGGAATATAAAACATGTTGGCGGTGAAAGGGTTAATGTCCCCCCACTTCTCCTCACTCATAAAGAAAAGAAAAGGGAATATAAAACATGGATTGAATGCGATCTTTTTTAACATTATTTTGACAATGTTTCAGCTGCCTTTTTCCCGTATCCCAGTTGATTCATTGTGTGTATACTTGTATTGGTTTGTGATCCAAGATGTTTCCTTCTGCCATATCATTGTTAATAATGTTTTCTTTCCTTTTCTCTCATAACATTCGATATTCATTTGATTTATGTACATTGTTTTGTAGAATGAGTATGATTTGTGTTTGCTTGTTTGCATTTTTTTCTTTCTTTTCTTTATATTTTATAGATGGCTTGATGTAAAAAACCAAAAAGCCTTTCGTGTGCTTATTCAATGTTAAATCTTTAAATAAACTTTTGACTTGACTTGACTTGACTTGGTTGATTAAAAGGCACAGAGGAACAAATCCAGAATCTTGTACGACAAAGGAATCCCCAAGTCTGTAAGTCACACACACACTACACATAGTAACGAACGAGTCAGTATAAAGGGACAAGAAAAACGAACGAGAGGAGAAACAAACAAACGAACAACATAATTTATTATCTGACAGCATTTAATGCGGGCATGTTGTCACAGGCACAAACGACCATCTCTTTACACACATTTTGGCAACACTGGGACCTCCTCTGGAAGCTTGCATGACCTTGTCATCAGGTTATACCACGGAGGAAATGTATTTAATGTCACAAATTAGAATATTCCTGAAAAGGTGTGCTTGTCTGTGTTTTCAATAACATTCCTACCTGCTTCTGATTCCGGGGGAAAAAACCTCTTCTAACGCTTCGCGACCTCTCTGCTGCCTTTGACCAATCTATCCTTCTCTATCGCCTTGAACATTCTTTTGGAATTGACGGATCTGCTCTCTTGGTTTGCATCCTATCTTTCAGATCGTTTTCAATCAGTTTGAATCAATGGTCTGAAGAAGTTAACCTGAAGAGGTTAGACTCACTTGTGGAGTCCCCAGCGATATGTGCTGGGCCCTTTCTTGTTTACACTATATACGTAGCCTTTCGCGAACATCTTGGACCAGCATAACATGAAACATCAATTCTACGCAGATGACACACAACTCCATAACAGGACAACCCCCGAAGATCTAAATGCCCTTCTTTGACAAATGAGCAACTGTTATTACAACATCCAGAACTGGATGATTTAAAATAAACTTCAGTTGAATGGTGACTAACCCGAAGCCATACCTGGAGGCAAAAAGAACAAACTAGCCTCTGTTTCCACAGAGTCAATCCAACTGGACAACGACATCATCCCTCTTTCTGACTGTCATAAACTTAGTTGTCTCTCTGGACAAAACGCTTTTCATGGAGAATTTCCTGACTCAGACCTGTTAGTCGTGCTAACATAAAATCTGTTGCATTGGCTTTATTCTTCTTTCTGGCCAACCAGTTTCTTCTGTATCTTGTCTCCAGCGTATTCAAAATACATCTGTTCGTCTTGACCTTAGGAAGAAAAAATCGATAATCTTAGCCCTCTTCTCCGTTTTCTGCATTGGCTACCTGTCGCAGATAGAACCGGAAAATATTATGCTATGAATATATCCGTCAAGCTGCCCCCTCTTACCTCTGCGACAATATCTCCATCTATGTATATACGCCAGTTTGCACACTACCTTCAGTTCCCGATCCTCTATCTTTCCAGATCCCTAGGTATAAGCTTTCAACCCGTTGGTCGGCGCTCTTTTGCTGTTTCGGGACCGACATCTTGGAACAATCTTTCCCTCTCCCTGTGTGAGTGCCCGACCCTTTCCGCATTCAAATCAAATCCCGAAACCCACGTGTTCCCTCGTCAATGAAGCTCACCCTCTCTCATCTCTCTTTCCCTTTTAGGTCTCTTTCTGTCCCATCATTTTCATGTCAAAAGTCTGTGTATGGCGTTTTTGTTTTGAAATTGAATGCGCTATGAATGTTAATGTGTGTGCGCGCTTTGATTTGATTGTTCTCAAGAATTAATGCCGTATAAATACCACATGTATATGATGATGTTGTTGTTATTTTTCTCGAATAACATCAACACTGCAAGTGTTTTTCTCCTAGGAAAATTAAGCTCCTGCTCTATTTGTGAACGGGTTTCGTGACACTGGCAGCCTTCAAATTAATTGAAACCGAATTATGTTGTTGCGGATGTTTGCGCTCTGCCGCTGATTTCTACATTATTATGACCATATTATTCTTATTATAGCATTGGAAAACTCAGACAGCAGATTGGCAAAGACGATTCTTGTTTGTATTAGTATCACCCGAGCATCAGCTGTCGTGTTATCGGTTTAAGTATACAGTAATCGCCACGCATACGCCCACAGGTCGTTGATTTCAGCTTGGGCAAACCCCATCCCATCCCATCTCTCTCTCTCTCTCTCTCTCTCTCTCTCTCTCTCTCTCTCTCTCTCTCTCTCTCTCTCTCTCTCTCTCTCTCTCTCTCTCTCTCTCTCTCTCTCTCTCTCTCTCTCTCTCTCTCTCTCTCTCTCTCTCTCTCTCTCTCTCTCTCTCTCTCTCTCTCTCTCTCTCTCTCTCTCTCTCTCTCTCTCTCTCTCTCTCTCTCTCTCTCTCTCTCTCTCTCTCTCTCTCTCTCTCTCTCTCTCTCTCTCTCTCTCTCTCTCTCTCTCTCTCTCTCTCTCTCTCTCTCTCTCTCTCTCTCTCTCTCTCTCTCTCTCTCTCTCTCTCTCTCTCTCTCTCTCTCTCTCTCTCTCTCTCTCTCTCTCTCTCTCTCTCTCTCTCTCTCTCTCTCTCTCTCTCTCTCTCTCTCTCTCTCTCTCTCTTCTCTCTCTCTCTCTCTCTCTCTCTCTCTCTCTCTCTCTCTCTCTCTCTCTCTCTCTCTCTCTCTCTCTCCCTCCTAGCTGATCATTTTCTTCACAGAGTTGAATGAGCGAAGCTGAAGATGCTTCACCTGTGGCATCAGTGTTTATCACCAGCCGGCCAATGAAGCTCATTTTCTTGTTCAAACAGTCAATAAGAACGGCTCGTAATTTCCTCCTCTTTATGTTTCCACGCCTTCTTTTGCTAAGATTATAGCGTTTCTGCCCAGACGAAAATAATGTACATTTCGAATAACAACACCTGAGTTCTGCAGACTTACAAAACAATGTAAATTAAGGGGCGATCCACCAACTCATGCTTCCAATTTAGGGCTTTATAAAGAAGCAGGTGTTCTACCTCTTGAAAAACACGGGGACATACCTGCTGCGAAATTGTAATAAATTCGCCTGCATATGACACGTTTTATAAAGAAGAAGTTAGGGTTAGATTGTCAACACCATGTTGTTAAAATAGCTACAACGATTCACTCTTTACAACCAATTGATTCGTGTGTGTCAAATATGATTAATTGTACAGAATTAACAAATACAGAAATTGCAGATAAGCCATCTTTTTCACCAGGACCGCTGGGTGCCAATCTCCAAACATATTACAAGAAATAGTGAATGTACATAATTTTTATGGAAAGTTACTATAGAGACTACATTAAAATATTCACAGATTAATCTGTTCTTAAGAATGGCAGCACAGGTGCTGCGCAGCGTTTGTAATTCCTGTATTAAAAACAATCAAACTATATTATAATAATAATAATAATAATAATAATAATAATAATAATAATAATAATAGTAATAATGATAATGAACATTCCCTATGCAGGGAGCACAAAGCGCTTTACATGGACATTAAAATACAAATAATTTAACATTATACACATAAGACTCAGTAGGCCTACAATCAAATCCAATATGCATACAAATAACATTATTTAAACAAATCACTGTTCACATGCACAGACATTCAAAACAATATTACAATATATAAGAAAGGAAACATAATTGTTAGGGAAGTCAAAATACATGATACATTATCGCGCAGACACACACACTAATACAGAATCACCCACAGTCTCCTCTCTCTCTCTCTCTCTCTCTCTCTCTCTCTCTCTCTCTCTCTCTCTCTCTCTCTCTCTCTCTCTCTCTCTCTCTCTCTCTCTCTCTCTCTCTCTCTCTCTCTCTCTCTCTCTCTCTCTCTCTCTCTCTCTCTCTCTCTCTCACACACACACACACACACACACACACACACACACACACACACACACACACACACACACACACACACACACACACACACACACACACTCACACACACAGCAAATGCATGATGCCCAGTTCGTTTTATTTCTACAATGGGGATCATATAACGTTTGTTGGTTTAAATAAATTTTTATTCAGATCAACAGGGCACATATAACGTTTGTTAAGTCCTCTCACGCACGTGTTGTCCTTATGTGCACATTAGTTCAAAATGACCCTGTTTCTGCTTTTTTTAAAAATTGCAAGTATTTATTTCATTACTCGCCATGTTATATTACCACACAAAATGTGAAGCCATTCTACCCACTGGTTCATGAGATACAGCTCGGACATGAAGGGAGGGAATTTCGGTTTTGTGAGTCTTCCTTGGCGGAGGTTTACACTGGTGGTTCAAAAATCAGGATCTGAATAGGTTGTGACATGCTGATCAAGAATATACAATATGGTTATGGGAGACCCTGGGCTTAAGTTATTGTAGGTCATGGTATCCGCGTATAAAACGTTTGTTAAAGGGGCACCTGACGGATAATGTTTGTAAGAAACACGTCGACATCACCAGTAAAACACCATTTACAGAGATAGCAACACTCAGTTTGCTCTGATTTCCTATCAATCAAACCGTCAAATCGGCGATTCCTCCTTGGCGGAGGTGCTGGAAGTCAAATTATGTCGGTGAAAGAGAAGGCGTGTGGCGTCTCTTTTTTAATGGCCGCCTGAGTTTAGACCAAATCGTTTACACGAACATTTCGCAATACAAGCCTTTTTATGTATTTCGTTTTTAATTTGATACAGTTTATCTAAAGGAGTTTCGCTCACAACAAAGGAAATAGCTCCAATTTATTTTCACTTCAACCACAATGGGATTGGCCTCCACCCACCCCATCTAAAATGGCTACTCTCTCCGGCATCTCCGCCACGGAATAAGCGCCGTTTTGACAGTTTGATTTATAGGAAACCAGAGCAAAGTGGGTGTTCCGATTCTTGAAAAGGTTGTCTTTCTGGTGACCTCGACGTATTCCTTGCAAGAAATGAACCCGTGAGGGTTCACCTTTAAGTCCTTTCGCAAACATTTGTCCTCTGTTTTAAACAATGTATATTAACATAATACATTGCAGCATACACACATTATTTCACGAGCACAACAAGCTATAAGCTTATAAGCGCACTCAAAAACGTTTCAGTTACAAACATAAGGCTGCATCATGAATGTACTTGAACAGCTAAGAGAACATTAATTGCATTGTAGGTAAAACGCACATAAATAACACCACCACTCTCACACCCTTACAACACAATGTTCAGTAAGTATTACACGTACGCCTACACCACAAAGAAGCACCACCATTTCGATGGCTTGGAGTCACAACGGACTATTATTGAATTTATTGCGAAAGGTAATAACTCAGAAACTGCAGAAATATAAAAAGCCTAATCCCCATTTTATATTATTTGCAGTCTTTTTTTTTTCCAATACAAGTTCTTAGTTTTTGCAATAATATCAATAACAAGGGCGTCGCCGAGCGGCAGACATGTCCGTCACCAGCAATGCCACGCACGTCCGACACCCCGTAGAGTGTCACATCCTGACACAAAATTGGAAGGGATTCTGTCTTCTAGTTCACGAGATACAGCTTGAAGAAGAAACATATAGCGCAAAGAAGGAAATTTCGGTTTTCAAGGTCACACTTCAAGGTCAAGGTCAGCATGGTGATAATTTATGCTCGGATGTTTTCTTCTCTAGGGTATACAGTACCACACACAATCTGAAGCGCTTCTGTCAAGTACCAATGTGGAAAATATGGCTTAAAACCCAATGTGTAGACCCCTACCACTTTCAAGACGTACGGATCGCCCGGACCGTGACCTTGACCTTGATCGGTATGCCACCATCAGAACGGGCATAAGCCAAAGTACCTTCATGCCAAATTGGAAGACTCTAACACTAACGGTGTGGGAGTTATGGCCCCTGAAAGATTTTCGGTTTTTAAGGTCGTACGCCAAGGTCAAGGTCACGACGGCAATATGGTTTGCGCGGATGCCTTCCTCTCATGGTGACACACCAGCACACACAATTTCAACCCGTTCGAAAGATATCCTTGGGACAGACAGAAGGACAAAAAAATGACCCTCCGATTTTCAGGCTCCAGCGATCTTTTTGACCTTGATCTTGACCTTGATCGGTATGCCATCATCAGAACGGGCATAAGCCAAACCACCTTCATACCAAGTTTCAACATCCTATGTTGATCGGTGCCCGAGATATGGCTAAAAATAGATTTTCGTGTTTCAAGGTCGTACGTCAAGGTCAAGGTCACGACGGCAAAATGGTTTGCGCCGATCTCTTCCTATTAAGGAGGCACACCTTCACACAAAATTTGACGCGATTCGGTCAAGCGGTTCGGTAGATATCCTTGGGACAGACAGAAGAAAAAAGAAAACAAAAATACAAACCAGCCCATCGCAATAGTCCGTCTTGGTGACGGACTAATAAGTCAATGGATTATCTAATTATGTTCTACTTCCATCCCCACCCACTCCACATTTTCCGTATCATGTTACTTAGCTTATGGATGAACAGACGTAAAACTGAGAAAAACAATGAACACACACATGCGCGCGTACGCACACACGCACAGAGAGAGAGAGAGAGAGAGAGAGAGAGAGAGAGAGAGAGAGAGAGAGAGAGAGATGAGAGAGAGAGAGAGAGAGAGAGAGAGAGAGAGAGAGAGAGAGGAGAGAGAGAGAGAGAGAGAGAGAGAGAGAGAGAGAGAGAGAGAGAGAGAGAGAGAGAGAGAGAGAGAGAGAGAGAAGTCTGAAGTCTGAAATTATTTAATTTGTTAGGCCACAGGCCCATACAAATGGAGTTCACGTTGACAAAAGTATGACATGCATGTAATAACAAAACATTGCTTGACTATATATGCCTTATACACGTATTTACAAACTCTAAGAACTATATTTTCATTTTCATTCGACAATAATAATGTCATCTTGTTCAATGAAGGACATCGGAAGTATTTACGAGGTATCAACTGAGCACGCAAAGAAGTGTACTTTGGACATACTAAAAGGAAATGAAGTTCTGTTTAGAGAGAGAGAGAGAGAGAGAGAGAGAGAGAGAGAGAGAGAGAGAGAGAGAGAGAGAGAGAGAGAGAGAGAGAGAGAGAGAGAGAGAGAGAGAGAGAGAGAGAGAGAGAGTACCTTCCTATCAGCTTCCCCTTTTGTGTCGGCCAGATAAAAGCGCTGCCGCTGCATCTCGGAGTATTCGAAAGGCTTGGCCACCCCGCCTCCCCATATCCCCAGGAAGTAGTCCGCCATGTTGGAATGGATGGTGTTGCAGAAATTCAGGTTACGGAAGTAGCGTCCTCTTGCAGCGTTCAAAAACTGTCGGTGGTACCTGACAATAGAGAGGTAAAGATCGACATTTTTCGAAGACCGCTGCTGGTACGGCTACATGTAGCGTTAAATAAATAAGGGGTTGGAACTTCTCGTAAATTAACTCCCTTGTTTTACCAAAGTTATTTATGGCACCGATTCGCCTGCAAAGTGAAAGTAGTTGCCACAACAATACAGATAATATCTGCGATCTACGTCACGCGTCCTCTTCTTTGCTACACGTCGTGACGCCTAGAATGGGTTCTACAGGCCTAACTCAGTAGCCTAATCGTGGCATATCAATTACCCCCTCTCCCCCAATCTCATCGAGTCTAAAACTTTATTAGATATTCATTATGGTGGAACTTATTGCCATAATTCTTCTACTTCTTCAGCGCTTAACAAGGCTACGCGTCAAAACCTCAGACTGAGTGATGTCGCAAACATGGATGTCCGGCGAAGTTCATCTGCCATCCCCCAGAGTTTGGTTCCGAGGTCTGTCCCTCCAGGCCAGGTCTGTTGTCGCATCCTGTCGTATAGAGGGCAATCCTGAAGGATGTGAGAAGGGGTCTGGTCAGCTTGTCCGCACTGGTATAAGGATGAGTCTGTGACCTCAATCCTTCTCAGGTGTGCCCGGAGGCTGCAATGCACTGTGCACAGGCGAAAGACAGTGGTTTGTTGTCTTCTCTCCAGTGTCTGGATCGGATCCATCTGTGCCTGGTAGCCGTCATTTCGGTGGAGCCAGTTGGTTTGGAACCTGCTGCGGATGAGTGTCTAGGCTTCCTCATACATAGCAGAGACATCAGGCTGGATGAGTTGGCTACCTGCCTCTGCAAGGTGATCTGCATGCTCATTTCCCGAAAGACCGACATGAGCAGGCACCCACTGGGGAGTATTTGGAGCCTTTTGGGTCAGGATTGCAAGGGAGGCCTTGAGGGATTGGACTAGTGTGTCTGGATCAGCAGAGTCAAGAGTCTGGAGAGTGGACATTGAGTCCGTGAAGATAGAGACGCTGCCGATGGGCTTTTGACAGGTAGAGATGAAGTCTGCTGCTCATGTGACGGCCAGTACTTCAACGCGGAAGTTGGAGCAGAACTTTCCACCTGCTATTGCTATGCTGATGCAGTCTCTGTCTAAATACCGGACATGCACTCCACTTCCGCCATTGCGTGTGGCACCCTCCGCTGATCCATCAGTGTAGACATGGGTCCATGAGCTGGAAGGATAGATGTCGTTTATCATGGCCAGAATCAGGGACTTGAGTGCGGCTGTCTGATGGTGCTTGACAGTGATGCCAGGAACACTAAGGCTGAAGGTGGCCTTCACCTCTTGGTCAAGCCTCCAGTCAGGCAGCGCGAGATATGTACAGGACTGTTCCTCTGGGATGATGTCGTTGTATTGTGCTCTGAGTGCTTTGTACTGATGGCTGATGGTGGCCTTCACCTCTTGGTCAAGCCTCCAGTCAGGCAGGGCGATAGATGTACAGGACTGTTCCTCTGGAAGGATGTCGTTGTATTGTGCTCTGAGTGCCTTGTACTGCTGATTGAAGCTCTGGCGTTTGAAGCGGTTATTGGGGGCGGGGGGGGGGGGGGGGGGGGGGAAGCTGCTGTAGTCTGTCATGGAGGTGATATGAGGGCCATTAATTCTAATTCCAACATATCTGATGTTATCATTAACCTCCGAATAACCAGAACTATGATTTTGATTTCAGTTTCCGGACAAAAATATTTTGAGTCCTATATTCGTGTGGGCTAGATTGGCTTTGGGGGGCGTTGTTTCATTCGCTTTCCATCTCTGGACTCTAAGCCTTTGACGTGTGTCTCAACCACCTGCATACCATTTTGATATTTCACGTTTCAAAACAATAATATCTCAGTTGTGCATTTTCAATGTTGAGCATTGTGTTTTTGCATTACCAGGCAGACATAATATTGATATACCCTGATATACTTTTAATATTATTTAATAATAAACTTCACCTATGGTATTTTGTTTTGTTTAAACGATGCCTGAGATCCCTGCGTTTCTTTTGGAAATCACTTTATCTGGCGCAACCACTCATCCAACGCCCGCATTTTTGTTCGGTTAATGTACCAAATAAAATAACGTATATAAGGAAAAGATGAAGTCTTCAATACTAGGGAATCCCCTCAGAAACAAAGACCTTCCATGATCTCCCCAAATCATCAGAATGATATCATTGGCCATTTGCTTTTGCAAAAATTGTCTATCATAATTAGTCATGTAACTGGTATGTCGATGGCAATATGATTTTATTTCCAGTATTATATCTAAGCTTGATTGAGAAGGTGAATGTGGTCTATGTTTCTTCTAAGAAGTTTCATATTATTATTGTAACTTTTTGACTCTTGTATAATTGTGAGTGTGTGTGCATGAGTGTGTGCGTGCGTGCATGTGTGCGTCCGTACGTTCATGTGTGTGTGTCTGTGTGTGCCTCCGTATGCATGCATGCGTGCGTGCGTGTATGTGTGTGTATACATAGGATGCACTATAAATTATAAGTAAATTAAACAAGGGCTACACAGAGGGTTCGGTCTTCAGCAACAATGTATCTGGCGTATCGGATTTGGTTGTAGTGGCCTTTGCATGCTACTTTCTATATATTAAGCAACTATTAAGTTAATGGCTGCTGCAGGATGACATAATTATGGAACCTAACCCTCTCGGTCCTGAAGCAAGTAGAAGATTAGATGGACAAGGGGAATGGGAAAGGAGTGGGAGATGCAGCTGGTATCAAGGTCGAAGGGATTTGAGGTACAGCTGACACTGAGCATGAACCTTGATGATAATGAGCGGTGTGGATGTGGTAGCCTCATATGCCTTTTGGTTGTATGGGCAGTAGCCTATACATTGATAGCACATGTGCTATTCATAGTGTTTTTCGTCATTTTGTTCTTTCTTTTTTTCATGATTTTGTTTAGTTAACTGGTTGGACGATTGCTGTTCTCTCTCTGTCTGTCTGTCTGTCTCTCTCTCTCTCTCTCTCTCTCTCTCTCTCTCTCTCTCTCTCTCTCTCTCTCTCTCTCTCTCTCTCTCTCTCTCTCTCCCTCTCTCTCTCTCTCTCCCTCCCTCTCTCTCTCTCTCTCTCTCTCTCTCTCTCTCTCTCTCTCTCTCTCTCTCTCTCTCTCTCTCTCTCTCTCTCTCTCTCTCTCTCTCTCTCTCTCTCTCTCTCTCCCCTCCCTCCCTCTCTCTCTCTCTCTCTCTCTCTCTTCTCTCTCTCTCTCTCTCTCTCTCTCTCTCTCTCTCTCTCTCTCTCTCTCTCTCTCTCTCTCTCTCTCTCATTCTCTCTCTCATTCTCTCTCTCTCTCTTTCTCTTTCTCTCACACACACAAATTGGAAGACTAGGCGTTGCCTAACATCTTTATCCTTGAATAATAAAGTTCAAGTTTTCATGTTCTCTCTCTCTCTCTCTCTCTCTCTCTCTCTCTCTCTCTCTCTCTCTCTCTCTCTCTCTCACACACACACACACACACCACAGCACACACCACACCACACACACACACACACAACACAGCACAACACAACACAACACAACACAACACAACACAACACACACACACACACACACACACACACACACACACACACACACACACACACACAGACCTTCACTAAAGACATTAAAGCCATAATAATCTCACCACCCGATGACAATGACCCCGCCGGCCTCCCGCTCACTGAGGTACTTGGGCAGGTCGGTGCGGATTCGGGTCCAGAGGAGCGGAGGGATGCGACGCACGGGAGGCAGGTGGTACTGGTAGACGTCGTTGAGCACCTTGTCGTCCAGAGACAGCAGGTCCTCCAGCTCCGGCTCGGAAACACCATCCTTGGAGGCCGTGATGTAGGCCAGGGCATGGGACACCAGGGTTTTGCCTGTCATTGTGTGGAGGACATAAATACACTGCATCGAACACCAGGGTTTTGCCTGTCAGTGTGTGCTGGACAGAGTAACACGGCATGGAACACCAGAGGATTGCCTGTCAGTGTGTGGAGGACATAGTGATATGGCTTGGAATACCAAGGTTTTGCATGTCAGTGTGTGGAGGACATAGTGATCTGGCTTGGAATACCAAGGTTGTGCATGTCAGTGTGTGGAGGACATAGTGATATGGCTTGGATTACCAAGGTTTTGCCTGTCACTGTGTGGAGGACATAGTGATATGGCTTGGAATACCAAGGTTTTGCCTGTCAGTGTGTGGAGGACATAGTGACACAGCATGGAACACCAGGGTTCTGCCTGCCAGTGTGTGGAGGACGTAGTAAGCAACACGACAGGTGACACCAGGGATTTGCCTGTCAGTGTGTGGAGGACAGAGTAACACGGCATAGAACACCAGGGTTTTGCCTGTCAGTGTGTGGAGGACAGAGTGACACAGCATGGAATACCAAGGTTTTGCCTGTCAGTGTGTTGAGGACATAGTGATATGGCTTGGAACACCAAGGTTTTGCCTGTCAGTGTGTTGAGGACATAGTGACAATGCATGGAACACCAAGGTTGTGCCTGTCAGTGCGTGGAGGACATAGTGACAATGCATGGAACACCAGGGTTTGCCTGTCAGTGCGTGGAGGACATAGTGACAATGCATGGAACACCAGGGTTTTGCCTGTCAGTGCGTGGAGGACATAGTGACAATGCATGGAACACCAGGGTTTTGCCTGTCAGTATGTGGAGGACAGAGTAACACGGCATGGGACACCAGGGTTTTGCCTGTTAGTGTGTGGAGGACATAGTTACAGTTGCAGGGTGTTGGAGATATGTACCAGATCATCGTGCACACAGAAGTGGTATATTATTGTAGGCTCATTATTCGCGAACATGCTCGGTTTCTTTATATTGCTTGGTTTCTTTATTATTTATATATGATGTATGTGGTTGCGCTGTTTTCTGACCGATTACAAGGTGACTTTCCTAGTTTTAGGTAAGGGCAATCAAATATTTGATTGATTGATTGATTGATTGACGGATTGATTGATTAACGGATTGATTGGTTGGTCTATATTACATTGGATCTTGGTTCCAATGATGAGTGATGGATTGGTTTTAGAGTAGGCTGGCAATACTTGAGATGAAAGATGGCACGATGGTTAAAGTGGAGGTATTTTTGCGAGAAACACGCCAAGATCACCAGGAAGACATCATTTACAGATATAGCAACACTCATTTTGCTCTGGTTTCCTAGAAATCAAACCGTCAAATCGGCGAATCCTCCTTGGTGGAGGTGCTGGAAGTCAAATTATTTCAGTGTGCCTTCTCTTTTCTAATGGCCATCTGAGTTGGACCAAATCGCTTGCACGAAAATGTCCACAATACAAACCTGTTTATGCAATTTTTATACAGCTTACCAAAAGGAATTTCGCTCACAACAAAGAAAATAGCTCCCATTTTCTTTTTTGCTGCACTACAAAGAAGAACAAGCTTCAACCACTCTCGGTGGTCTCCATCCATCCCGTCCAAAATGGCTTGTCTCTCCGGCACCTCCGCCAAGGAGGAATCGCCGTTTTGACGGTTTGATTTATAGGAAACCAGAGCAAAGTGAGTTTTCTGATCCTTGAAAAGGCTGTCTTTCTGGTAACCTCGACGTGTTTCTTGCAAAGCACTCATCCGTCAGAGTGCCCCTAGAGAACAGCTAAAGGGGGCTTCTGGCTCAGTTTCGGTTTCGGTTTCGGTTTCACTCCTCCGTTTATTAAAAAACGGCTAAAAAACACTACTTTTTCTTATGCTTTTTAACCCCCCAAAAAGATGTGATTTAAGCCATTTTCTTGCGTTTTTTATTCACAAAAACAGTGCGATTCAATCGTTTTTACTCACGAAAACAGCGTGATTTAACAGCTAAAGGGGGATTCTGGCTCAAGAGGAAAATCTTCTACTTTTAGATACAAAAACGCTACTTTAAGGGGTAATAAAAGTAAAAATTCGTCTCCCCTTTTATTCTGTCAAATCAAAAAAAAAGCCACTACTTTTAGGGCAGAATAAAAGCAAAAAATCAGACTTTTTTTTAAACCCCATTTTAGATACAAAAACACTACTTTTAAGGAGTAAAAAAAAAAAAAGAAAAAAAAAAAAAAGAAGAAAATTCTTTGTTAAATATTGTGATGATTTTATTCTTTCTTCACAAACACTTATTTTGTCTGTAGCCTTATTCTCAAAGGGGGTCTATTCTACTACTATGAACCGGTCTAGGCTTTCTACCGTAATTAAAGAGATCAGATAACCGTCGTCGCCTCTGACTAGACTGGAGTACTGCCAACTTGTATTTAAGCTACAGGGGATTTCCGATAACGTCAAGCATAGTGAAGAGAGGAATTCATATCATTCTCCGAATTTGAAAAAAATTCATTTCATTTTTTACATTCCTAAAAAATTCTTTCACTTTTTTTTTTTTTTTTTTTTTTTTTTTTTAAAACTTTTTATAAAACAATTTTTTTTCTAAGAAGTTACTCAAGTTCCTTTTAAGTTCTTTTTAAGTTCTTTTATAGGTTCTTAAACAAGTTCTTGTTAAGTCAACTTCAAGTTATTAATAAGTTCTTGGTAAGTCACATCAAGTATTTATTAAGTTCTAACACAAAAACTTGACAAGATCTTATCAAGTTCTTATTTAAGTTATTGTTAAGTTCTTATCGAGTTACTTACTTAAGTTATTGGTAAGTTTTTATTAAGTTCTAAAACAAAAAAATTATTGCATTAAAAATGGATCGCTCTCAGGTTTTAAGCTATTTGGCTTTTGTTTTTCTTGTTTGTCTGCTACTTTTTCTGTTTGTATTGTTTTTACTTCTACTCGTTTTTCTAGCTTTGGTTGCATGTGTGTTTTATATAATTTATAAGACAAATAACCAACACCAGCAACCACACCAACAGTAAGCAATACAACATCGTAATTCGTACTGTTTTGTTTGTCTTCTTCTTTTTTAACTGGTATTGCGCTTATGGTTGATTCATCTTCATTCTGAGACAACAGTTTTTGTTTTGTTTGTTTATTCATTTTTTGTTGTCGATTCCACTTTGATAACCTTTTACCTGCTTCAACTCGTCCTGGATTCTTCGTTACCTTGGTTACTGTCTGACTGGGGCTTGTTTGCTGTTCCGTCTGATTCGTTTGATTCTCTGTCACGTTCATTTTTAATAGCCATAAAATCTATATGATTAAAAGTAATTAACCCCATAACAACTGGTGATAAAAGCCCGCCAAACCTATAAAAAAGATCACAACTAAGAGACTCTAATGATTTAGTTAAAACAGGATCTTGACTTAAATCGTACATTAAATCTTGGCTTGAATCGAGTGGAAAAAACTGACTAACTAACTTAGTGTACAAGCCTATTACAGTTTGACCTAAACTTTTAACCATTTTAGATCCTAATTGTGCTTCGTATCTGGTGTAGTACTTTTCAATGTCAGCAGAAGACATTTGTTGAATCTGTTCTATACTAAATTCTGTTCCTAAGTATTGTTTTGTTTTTCCACACGCAGCCAGAGAATACAACTTTTCCTTTTTATTCATAACACTTGTCGACACTTCATCAGACATTACGGCTTCCTGCGCATTTAACAACAGTTCGTCACAATTCATTTTTAGTTGATTTATTATTTTTGTTTTTAAAAACAAAAATGAGTGCCGAAAAAACTGTTGCTAACCTTGTATATCAATCTGCTCTGATTGGTGGACTTTCTGTTGCGTACACGATGGTTGGTAAGAAACTATTGAAAATGAAAGCAGCTGACCTAGGAAAACTTGACCTAGAGGACTCTGGTAAACTAATCGCTATAATCACTGCTTCAATCGCAACAAAAGACTTTCTAGTTAAGCAAGGAATAATTCCAGAAAATATATATATGTAAAAATAAAATGGCTTCACTCGCAATGATGATTGGCGGTGCTGTAGTAAACGCACTTGCTTTTTCAGGAAGTAATTACATGTTCAGTAAACTAGAAACAAACAAGGAAAGACAAAGACATAATCGAGCAATGGAGCAATTAGCAGCAGCACAAGACGCCTATGAAAAACAAAGACTCGCTCAGTTAGATTTTATTAACAACAAATTGAAACTACAAAACCATGCAGCATACACTTTTAAGAATGTTGACGACGCCATTAAAGAGTATTATTTAGTGACAGGAGAAGACCTCCAACAGCTCCCACCACCAAAACTAAGTGACTTCTACCAACCATCCGAAAAACAAAAACTCCAGGAAATAGCTTTTATTGTAGTTGGTATGACTGCTGTTTATTTCATAGCAAAAAACGTGTAGTATTAAAATGAATGATAAACTATCTAAAATTTATTATTCACCAAAAGGTTATTGGAAAGGTTTAACTGCTATTCAAAAATTAAATCAAGCTGCTGGAGTCACTGAACAAACAGCAAAAGAATGGTTATCTAAACAAGCTATATGGCAAATTTATCTACCAGCACCTAAACGAATTAAAAGACCACACTTCGTTAACTCAACACCAAATGACACTCATCAAATGGATCTTCTATACTTACCCCATGATTTAATCAGAAGAAAAAGATTTAAATACGCGTTGACAGTTGTTGATTTAGCTTCAAGATATAAAGATGCTGAACCATTGACTGATAAAAGTGCTACTTCAGTCTCTGTTGCTTTACAAGAAATCTATAGACGCGGTCCATTAACCTATCCTCGTTTAATTCAAGTTGATGAAGGAAAAGAATTTAAAGGACAATTCAACCAGCTAATGTTAAAACACAAAGTATCTATTAAACGCGGTATTCCTGGAAATCATAGATCACAAGCCTTAGTCGAAAACTTTAACAAACAATTAGCTGAACGACTTTTCTCTTACCAATATCACAGAGAACTCCTTGATTCAACTAGAAACACTGAATGGGTTAGAAGATTAAGTAGTGTTCTGAGAGTCATGAATAACGAAGAATCTAAAGTAACAGGATTTAAACCAGTAAAAGCAATACAGAAGAAAACGATTGACACTTCGTTAGACACACCTCATGAACATTTAATTTCAAAACAGCTGATACCGTTTGGAATCAAAGTTAGGTTTCTTTATGCACCAGGAGAAGCGGAAGGAGACACACGTGTAAGAGCGACTGATCCAATTTGGAGTATTGAACCGTACGAAATAAAAAGTGTAATAGAAATGAATCCACCGGTGTATTATTTAAGAGAAACTGATACAACAACACGACCCGTTCCAAAAAGAGCCTTTGTTAAAGAAGAATTACAGATAATTCCGTCAGACACAGTTCCGATTTGATTAGACAAAAAAAAAAAAAAAAAAAAAGTTTTAAAATGGAGACTCAGAATAAAGAGATACTCGAGACAAAGAATTACGACATTTTATTGAAAAGATTAAGGAATGCGCAGAAAGAAATTGTTCTATTTCAGCTATTAATGGAAGACGATAAAATAGTCAGTAAATACTTGTTCGAAATTGAAAGCAAAATAATGGATACTTTATCAGAAATTTACAACAAGTTTAACCTTGAATTTGACCCAGTATAAAAAAAGAAACCAAAAAAAAATTGACCTTTTTTTTTTTTTTTTTTTTTTTTTTTTTTTGCCTTCACAAACATTTGTACTGACTAGGAAAATCAGTTTTTAACACTAGCTTACAAAACTTCTCTTTCCTCAGTTTTTGTTTAATCGACTTTTTTTCTTCTTTTGATTCAATCACATCATTTTCATCTAGACATTCATCAAAACTATTTTTATCTTTAGTAAAAAACAAAACAACCGTCTTTAACTGTTCTCTAAAGTCTTTTAAAACTGAATTATACTTTTGTGTTAAAATCCATACACTAATCCCTGCATGTCTACCACTGAAAGCTAACTTAGCTAAACTATTTCTTTTTTTAACAATGTCTTTTTCAGCCGAGCAGTCATCAATAATAAACAATGTTGACGTTCCTTTAAACAGTTGATAAAAATGATCTAAACATTCACTTAACTTATTACTTGGGTCAACCAAATAGACTTTATCATCCTCCCAAATGAACTTTCTTTCTTTGTATGATTTGTTGAATTCTAAAGTAGTACAAAAAATTACTATATGTTCAAAGTGATTTCGATAAACCGTTTGTATTAAATCTAACATAAATATCGTTTTTCCACACCCAGTCATCCCGCAAAATAACCCGCAATGTGGTTCTTTTGTAAGGAAATTTAAACTGTTCAAGTCCATTGTTTTAATACACAATATCTTTTAATCTGTTATTCTCAATGTTCAGCTGAGCATCGCATAGTAAATACACATAAACATATATTTGTTTGCCCACTTCCGCTTCTTTATGAATTTGAATGTTTATTCCGCCTGACCCATCACCTACTGTTCTTCCGCTACCATGAAGTTTGTTATCATCAGTTGTTCTAAGATCTAACCACAAAGCATACTTCGAAAATAAATAATCTTCTAGTCTAACATCATGAAGATGGAGGTCTTTGCAAATTAAATCAACAGACGGATCTCTTAGTTGCCCGCCTCCACCAAACAGTTTTCTTATTTCATCAAAGTGCTGATAAGGTAAAAGACCGCTCGCAAACAATTGGTTCGGTTGCCCTTCAATCGTAGTAGTCAGCTTAGTTATTTTTGGATTATAAAACCTCTCGCTTAATCTATTAAAGGGTTTTTTGGTTTCTTCAAACAGCAGCAAAATTCCTTTCAACGACCTTGCTGATATATTCAAATCGATGTTCCAGATTGTGTCTATTGTGTTTTTAGTTAACTTACTGTGATTTAAAATTCTGTTGTAGTATATTGCTAATCTTGACTGGTATTGTTGGGAGATCAACCGAGCTAATTCTTGATGACGAACAACATCAAACTCTAATGTGATGTCTGAAATACTATATTTTGCATTTGAATCTTCTGTCGATCTGATAACACGGGCATAGTCATTAAAAGTAAATTCATACATAAGCCTATCTTGTAAAGCTCCCTGATAATATGGTGAGTGTGTGTTCAATAGTTCAAAGTCAAGAGGAATGTAGAATCGATTACCATAAACTTGAGCAACCAACGCATCTTTATTGCTATCTTTTTTATCATCAGCATCAATTCTATGTTTTATACCATTATCTCCTTGTATTCCCTGATAAACCCGATCTTTTCTTTCATTTTCTGTTAACCAGAGGTCGCAATAACTCAAAAAGACATCTGCGTTATCTAAAGACATTACCTCTCTCCCTTCAAGTTTAATAGTAATCTTACTAACGATCGCTCTACCAAGATTAGCAACTAATGTTCTGTTCGGATCCGTCGCTGACTCCAGGTCTATTTTAAATGCAAGACGAGCAGTGCCTGGCACGATGACTTCATTACTCCCCAGACTAGGAAATCTTACTGATAATATTTGTCTTTGATCGATAGTTGAAGGATTATTACTTATCACGATACTCTGCCTGGTTCCTTTTACACCGAGTGGTTCTTTTAACCGTCTGTATGGATCAAGACTCGACCCGTATGATTGCGACATCTCTCTTTTTTTTAGAAATAAAATAAAAACATAATTATAAATAAAAACATGGAAGGAAAAGAAGCAGTCCACGATTATGATGCCTTTGACGATGAAGCTGGAGATGACATGAGTGAAGACATTCCTTTATTGTCTCGTCGTCGTAATCTACCATCTTTAAGACAAGAACTAGATGAAGCAGAACCAAACCCGAATGTAGAAGTTAGACCAAGGGAAGATAATATAGTAGTTGGAAAATCTCAATTTGAAATGCACTATGAAATACAGAAATCGAAAGTAATGGCTTTTCGTAAATTTATAGGTCAAGATTTATCCGATTTGTATGATCCTAATGACTATGTTTTAGATGGTGAAGGTCATTTATTTTTGAATAATAATGAATCAACCCGACTTACACACAAAAATAATCCAGCAAAGTTTTATAAAATAAGTTCACTAATTTCTCATGGCGTCCCCACTAATGATCTAAGACGTATTGGCGTTGACATAAAACCAAAACCAACCCTAAGCACGAAAGCTGTTTCTACTCTTCAAAACACACTACAAGAACTGCCTACTGATTCCCAACTTCAATCGATTCCTCTTAGAGACTTAAGCGCAACTGCGGACAACATCATAGAAATGGAAACTAGTTTTATAGCTTTAGAAGATGAAGAAACCCATTTAAAAACATTACATGATTCACCATTACCTATGAGAGAACTAATGGCGCTCAATTCAACATTACAAACTACCAGAGGCGAGTTAACAAATAATCTAGCAAAGTTAAGCGAACTGGATGCTCACATTGACAGAGAAAAACAGAAATTAGTTGAAGCGGACGACAATAACCTAGGACAAGACGTAAAAGACAGAATCATGCAAAGACTAGATGATCTTCAACAAGAGAGAGCTGCAAGACTAGAAGTACTGTCAACTAACCGTGAACAATTACGAACACAAGTCAGCAGAATAAAAGAAACCATCCAAAGAATTTTACACGAAGATACAACGTTAGCAGAAAGAATAAAAACTTTATTTAGAGAGCAAGGAGTCACGATAGCGAGCGTTATGACAGCTTTAGGGTTTGCAATCTCTACTTTAGTGTTTGCTTTAACAGGAACAGGTGGTGGTGGTGGTCAATTACCTTCTCCACCTTCTCCACCTTCGCCATCAAAAGACTCTTGGATTAAAAAACAACTGGAACATTTAACGAATCTATTAAAAAAATTAGGAGAAAAAGCACTAGATGCGCTACCCGGTATATTAGGTGGAATTGTTAGTTGGCTTTTTTCTACTGCAAGCAAAGTAGTCGGTTTTATGGCTGAACACTTATGGATGCTAATAGTTTTAGTTGTAGGATTACTCTCTAGTAAAATAAAAATAAACTAGACCGGCTGCTGTTAGAAAAATAACTAGTGCTGTCTTTTCGTTTTCGTGACTGTCAGTTAAGTTCGTTAAGTTCGTTGAGTTCGTAGAGTTAGTTAAGTTCGTAGAGTTAGTTAAGTTCATAGAGTTAGTTAAGTTCGTTGAATTCGTTAAGTTAATATTCTTTTTTTGACTGACAGGGATTGGATGGTGTGTTCTTTGTATGATCGACAATGTAGAATTTATTTTTAAATTTTTACCAACTGCTTGATTATCTTTTGCTATAAGGATTTCGTTGTTATAGTTTACAATTGTTCCTATTTGAAGTCTAAGATCAGAGGGCAGCATGTATAATCCACTACCAACAGCAAAGTCTACTTTTGATCTTGCAAATCTTAAAACGTCTTGATACCTTTTAATGCTTGCTGGGAGGTCAACTGTAGAATTGATTGCATCTTCTAAATTAGCTAAATACTGTTTTTGTGCATCAAACCCAGTAGAAGGATCCATTATCTCAGATTTAACTTGCGCTTGAGATCCTAGCAAACACCACACGTAAGTACGAATAGAATCATTTACTCGTTCTATTCCCGCCTTTGTCAGTCCTTCAGAAGTATCAAGAATAAAAGTAGACCAAGCGTTTTTATGTTTTTGTTGAATAGATCCCAGATGAACGGTCGTACCTGAAGAAAAAGACGTGTAAGGTGGATTCCAATCATAGTTATACTTTCTGTGCACGCCCCAATAATAAAGTGTTCCCAACCCATGATTACGATCTAACTTTTGCCTAAAGTCTGTATTCAAGTTAATGTTAAACTCATTACAAATCCGTTCAAAGGCCTTCAAGTCAATTCTGTTGTTGAACGGATTAAAAGTAGAATCATTCGGTAATGGAGCATGTAGTTCAGACAAAATACGCTTGAAAGTATAATAGAAATGAAATCTATAAACTGCTTTTACCATGACTCCAGGATGATTTAAGTGATCAGCGAAAGAAACACCACACCCTGTTGTTGCACAGAACACAGCAAAGTTTAACTGGTTTTGATAAAACTGCATTGGATGACTAAACCATGCCTTTGCGATGTTATCATGTTTGACACTAGGATTTAAATAATGGTTTAATGGATTACTGACCTTAACTTCAAAAGAATCAACTCCCACTGCAACAACTATTGAATCAACAGCTATAGTTTTAGGGTTATATGATCCAACTGCATATTTAACGTCTTTGTTATATTTAAAAGCATTCATTTATATATTCGCAATAAAAATGTTTATTTATATAACTGATCAAGACGAGCCAATACTTTTACAACGCCCTATTGAAAATCATGGTTCTCTAAAAGTAGCGCTCCATGAAATTTATTACAAAGTTAAATGGATTAACATAAGCGAATCCTTAAAAAACAATTGGATAAGAAAAATTACCAGTGAAGGGATGATTGAACTAACTATACCTGACGGTTATTACGGTTTTTGTTCATTAAAAGAAATATTTAACGACTTCGACATTACTTTAAAACTTAATGAGGGAAATTTGAAAGTGAAGATGACGTTTAGAGGCCAAAAAGGTGAAGTATTTGAATTTGCTAATGAATTGGTTAAACTATTAGGTTTTAGATTAGACAGGTTCCATGTCACTGATAATGCACTGCAAAGTAATTCATTTACGGCTGAAAAATCACTTAATCTTGGAATACATTCTTTATTATACTTTCATTTAGATATCCTGAGTACGGATAACAACTTATTTGATAACCAGCCGTCTACTGTGTTAAGAGTTCTTCCAACAGCAAAAGCGGCATACTGTGATTACGAAATTATTACATTCACTAACTTACAGTTTAAAGAATTAGTTTGTGGGGTTCACCATTCACTAAAAATAAGAATAACTGACGAAAAAGGAAAAGAAGTTCAGTGCGACAGCTTGAATGCTTTGTTAGAAATAAAATAATTTAGTATAAAACAATGTCACGCGGACCAGATCAACCGGTTATGCTTGACCCTGTTAGATGCGCAACTTTAGAATTGAAGGACCTAGCAGACACAGAAGACTTTGATTTAAATGGGGAGATAGGAGCGCTGTATGGTTTTGAGTACACAAACAACGGCTATTATAAACGAGCAGAAATAAGTGATAAAAAGGTTCCTAAACTAGAGCAACTGCGTAATGTAGTAGCTGACAATGTTGGCCAGTTTGAATATAAAGTTGTTAGGGAAAGGGATAACAAATGGCATTTAATTCCATTCATTGATTGGGAAATAAAGTTTGAATTTTTAAGCCCGTTTACATTCTTTGATAATAACAAATACTTTCGCAAATCATTTAACTCAGGGCCGTTACATGTCAGTCTGATTCCACAAAACAACAGCAGAAGAGAAATAGCAATCAAACCTTATAAAAAGAGACAGTACATACTGCATAGAAAAAAGACAGTGACAAAAGATGCAGCCACGCAATTAGAGTTCATTCCTAAAATGGCTTTAGCAGACGAATTTACTATGATATTTGAACTTTCTGTTAGAGCAGACAACCCTGATTCCCTACCTGTTGGTGTTAGCGACAACCTAATGAAAGGGATTCTTATTTCTTGGCAAAACTTGGATGTTGAATCAGTGAGATGTACTATCGTTATTCAAAACCGCGGTGAAGAAATTAAGGCAGTGTCGACCAGCGATAAAGTTATATTGAGTGTTGATCCAGACAATCTTAAAGAATTAACGTACATTAATGTTACTAATTTAGATCTCATTGGGTTTTATTACACTGAAAGCATTTTGCCTGATGATCTTCTTAAAATGATAGCAAGTGCAAATTAAATGTTTAAAAAATTTTTTTTTTTATATAAAAAGATGTCCGTTACAGTTTATCCAAAAATACCAAAAGAAAATACTGACAAAGAAAAGACTGATGGTGGTGATGATCCTGAAATCAGAAAGTTCAGATTGTCTACCATTACAGAAATACAAAGAGAATTGGAAAAAGACCTCACTAACTATAACAGAACCAAACGAAGGTACTCTTGTTTGTTTAATACAGCAACATACTTAAATACTGGATTTGGGAGTCTAGGTACTTTAACAGCAGGAAGCTCTGTAGGGTTGTTAGCAACAGGGGCCGGATCAGTAGTAGCTTTGCCTCTAGGTTGTGTATCGTTGGCGCTGGGGTTGTTTTCAATGACAACGTCCGCTTTCAACAAAAAAATAAAAGTCAAACTTCAAAAGCATACAGCCATGGTTCAATTAATAATGGCAAAACTTAGTTCATTCCGATTAATTATCAGTAAAGCTTTGCAAGACTCTCAAATTTCGGATGAGGAGTTCAATAGACTGCAAGCTGACTACAATGATTACAAAATGCAAAAGTTCGAACTACAAAAAAAGTCAAGAGCAAGTTTTTCACAACCGCAAGACATAGAAGCGATAAAAAAAGAATGTGAAAAAAAAATAAACGACACATTAAAATCTGTTCTAGGGAAATAACAATAAGAACTCCAAAGGGTGCTTATTCAATTCAATATGATTACAAGTTTCGAAAGTCTACTGACTATGACACTTAGTTCTCCAGTGGCCAATTGAATACGAAAACTCAGGCGATTTAAACACGCGCTTTGTATTGTTTGAGTCGAGTGATTTTTTATTTACAACTGTTGTGTTTATTTCGTGTAACTTAGACTGTATTTTTATGTTGTCATGATAAAACGTCTTGGAGTCAAACAGTGCTTCTTTATAGTTATCGTGTGTCATGACCATTTGAACAACCGGTCTAGAAATTCCTTTTGCTTTTTTAATTACGCTAGTTTGGCTGGCAATTGAATACATCTTTGCTCTCAGACCAACGTACTCTTTGATTATAGTTCCATTCAGTTCATCCTTCATCTTACCGATTACCTTTTTATTTACGGATGAATGTAATGAAGATTCACTTGGGTAGTCAGAGGTGTCATACCAGGAGACAACACCTTTTGCTGAATCTGTCTCTAAATCTTTGTAGAAGTCTTCAGTCGGAATGTCTAGAATAAATGAGTCCGTATCTGTATAAAGTACTCTGGAGTCTGGATAGAGTGGTTTAAAGTAGTCGTAAAGAAATTCTAGCATCAATAACTTAGACAATTCAAGAACAGCAAACCCAATGAAGACTGGTTTATCTAGCTTCACATTAATTTTTTTCATCATTATCCCGTAAAGGTTGTCATGGAACTTTTTGAAGTCTTGATAATTAGGTTTTGAAGTTAATTTGATTGCTTTGTTTTCTTGGGTAACTAATCTAACGTCTTTGCGTTTGTGCGGGTTTTCCATTGTCTTTCCAAAACAACTGTTGTTCATTAGTTTAAAGAAGTCTTTTTCTGAGGCGTCGGTAGCTTGAGTTCTGAGATTAGTGTTCTTCATTATATATGGTTCCATGAACTTCCTCTGAGTGAACGAAATGATTCTATGAACTGCTGTTAGTCTTAATCCGTGACGTAAATAAAATTGTAGTAATCTATAATGACAGACGTATTTTTTTTTGGAGTGTAGATTAGGCACAAGTTTAGGGAGGTCATTCCCCACTTGAAGTCTTTCAACTGCTAACGGGTAGTCATTGTGCAGGTCATGGAGTTCGTCCGGATAATCTAAGTCGACTTCTAAAATAAATCCTGTTTCGTAAGAATCTGATAATTTCAAAAGCCATTGCAAAAACTCTGCGATATTAAAATTAAAAGGAGCTGTAAACATTTTAAAGTTACGTAATGGAAGTGACTGGCACATCGCCCAACCATAGAGATTGTTTGCATCTAAATACATGATATAATTTGATGGTTTAGAAGGATCGTAGTCGTCTAAGTATTTGTTGTTAGCCTTGCAGTAACCGTGTGAAGCCATAGAGATTCCCCCGCGTAGTCCGTCTTCAATCATCTGGAGAGTTGGTAGATCGGAGAGTAAGTCAATCTGTATTTTGGTAAATCTTAAGAAAGCATCCCAACTCATACCAGGAGCAGTGATATAATTAGCAGGGTCTAGACTGTAATGTTTTATACACGTTTTTCTGTAGTTCTCGAATACATCTGCAAGCAAACAAACGTCAGCCATTAAATAGGCGTCGTGGTAGTCTCCCATGGTCTGGCATTTTAACTTAATCCACGCTGACTGAGCATGGTTGTAGTCAGAGTCGCTTATATCTTTTCCTTTTAAACTAGAGTAGAATGCACCTTTGGGAGGTAATTCAACTTCATCGAACCGCTCCCAACTACTCATGTACTCATAAGGGTATACTCCTTTTCGAACAAGTGCTGGATCAAAGTATTTTTCTGTTATAGTGCATTTGGATAGTGACTGACCTAAAGACTCTAGTGATCCCATCAGATGTTGTAATGAATCGTAAAAAGACAATTGACCTAATGTAAATGTCATGTACTTTTCTGAAGACTGAGCTATACAACTGACGGTTCTAAATTCATCAGTAACTGCTTGTAGAATTAAATGAGAGTCATATCCACGTAGATTGTGAAAGAATATAGGCAGTTTCCAAGTCTTTGGTTCAAACTTTAACTGCAAATTACAGGAGTTGTGTGCTGCTCCTCTGAATTTTCCACTAATGTGATCATGGTCTCGTACTTTATAGATGTCTGGACAGTCAGGGGAGTCTTCCACAAACCCTTTTCCGCAAATCCAACATTCAGTAGCTGATTCAAATTGAATTAAATCTTCAGGTGTCATGATTAAATCTAATAAATTTAGTTGGTTAGATAGTTCATTTCGTAGTTTCATCATTCTCATTAAAAAGATTTTTGCAGCATCGGGTCCTCTATAAAGTTCAGGTTCAAAATGTATCCCATCTGATCTAAGAACAATAAATGCGAATGAACAGATTTGATGATTATTCAATAAAACAGTTTTAGGAAGATTTTTAGGAGCTGGTCCTTGATAGGGTACAATGATTGACTCGAAATCAGCATAAACAACATAAGGACTTAATTGCAGTTTCTTCCAGTTTTTAAAGAACACCTTACTTCCTTCTTTCGGAGTAATAAGTTCAGTATTACAGTCAATGGATGAATTACAATGTTTTCTATGTTCAACCGCTGCTTGAATACTTGGCATTCTTAGTAAACATCTTCGACAGAATTCTTGTTTTTCTTTGTGATTTGTAGTATAGTTTATAAGTCTGCTCATTGTTCTGATTAAAGTGTAGTGTGTTTTTGTTCCGTCTGTTACTAAGAGAAGATCAATATGTTTTTTATCAGGATCACCAATCATAGGAGAGTTCTTTGAAACTCGGATTGGTTTAAGGTTTTCTTCTACAGACCATGTGTAGATGTTAATTGAAATTGGTTTATTCTGTTCTTCAAATTGATCAACTTCGCTTAGGCTTACAGGGAAGTCGATTCCATCAAAGTTTAATTCATTTATGTAAGGTTGATAGTTAATTACTCTTTCTGCGTTCTTTTTGATATAATGAAGTTTAGCTAAAACACACCACATAAAACATTTATCATCAGTATTTTTTATGTTTAATACTGCACGCTTTAAAACAAGTTCTTTAGGTAAAGGAATAAAGGAGTTTCCTACGATTGGAGCAT